>CM076583.1:528867322-529565214 GCA_034641835.2 Pinus albicaulis
AGAGTCCCTCATCCAAAGGAGATCTTGCCCCTAGAAATGCATAAAAAAAACTTACACCTTCTTCCATGGTCTTCAGAAATGGAGTTGGATTCATAGACCCTCCCAACTCATGCAAAAGATTTGTCTGATATGGTTTGATAGTGTCAACAAAAGATGTTACACATGGAGCTTCATCAAACCTCTCTATCAATTTTGCAATAAACCTTGCATAAGTAGGTGTATTTTCATTCTTCAAGGAAAAGGACTCAAAAAAACACCAAGCATATGCCTTACCTTCAAAATGCAGCGCTACTACTTTGATGGCTTCAATCTCTGAAACTTGAAGTTGTTGCATAAAGTTGTCTAGCTCCTCCACCCAAACCCTAACTGGACATTTAGGTGATCCATCAAAGATAGATAGATAGAATCTACCCATACCATGTTGCTCCTTCTTTGTGCATTTTGTCTCCTTGATCCTGCAGAACCCTTGGAAGTTCAAGTTATCTTTGAACTCCCTGGATTGAGCTTCATACTCCTGCAAATACTCTCTAAGAGTCTCCTTCTCGGGTACACCTCCTTTCTTCCTCTTCATGAAGAAATCACTGATAGAACATTGAAGCTTTGGTGATATGGCTAACTGCACATATCCATAAGATGAGGATTTATAATTTTCCTCATGTATAGATATTTTAGATCTGATCGGAAGATCTTCCTACTCTTGGAATTTTCTAGGAGTTTCACTGCTCCTTCTTCCTTCTTCTTATTCAACCTCCTTGGAGAGGTTCTTACTGGATATGAAAAGTGATGAGATTAAACTCATCCTCATCATAATTCTAACCTTTCTCCTTGCTTTAAGTCACTTTGGCTTGAAGCCCACAGGCTGATCCAAAGATCTTGCTCTGATACCACTGTAATATTCCAAATCTGGAATAGCTCAGCAAGCCCGCTGAAATAACGCACTTCTGATAATACTGTGCATAGAAGTGAGTTTGCAGCTCCTGGATCCCTTATATCAGCTCATCTAAGATCTAAATCCAAAAGGAGAGCAAAAAAAAATTAGAATAGGTGGGTTAAACAGATCTCTCACAAACTAGTCTAGCTGAAAATCACCCAAAGAGAGGGGCTGCAGCTATATGCAAAGGACTACTACAGAAATAACGCAGATTCACTGAAGCACAATAGGAGGCTAACATGGAGGTTCAAAAAACATATATTTAACATCAAATCAGATGTTCTTTACAACCCATACATTATACAAGAGAAAGAATGAGATTATACAGCAAAAATCCTCAAAAATGAGGTGCTACAACCATAAGAAAAGACTGCATAACCATGAAAACATTATTTTTAGGGGCTGAAGCAGTAGTTTATTAATATTCAGATCTAGAGTAGATCTGTACATAAAATTTTATATCTAATACAGATCTATGTACAAGAAATGTTGATCTATACATTCCCCTTGGGGTTTTGTGCAAAAAATGAAGTACAAAGAGTAGATCTGAGATCTAAAGTTGCAGATCTATAGAATGATTTAGAAATTTATGAATAATACAATGGGACAGCAGATCAGATCTAAAAAAAACATGGATTGGATGGCCAATCCATGTATCACCACGGTGAAAGGAAGATTCCTAGCACTGGAGATCTCTCCTCCAAAATGCAGACAAAACACCCTGCAACTTCTCCTTTGCAGATAACGCAGTCCAGGGAGAGAAACTACGCTATAGCCTCTGAGAATGATTTTTCCTGATGCCAAGGTTTGGAATTGAAGCACAATCAGCTAATGAACTCTTCCAGGAGGTTAAAATACACACTCACTAAGAAGAGCCACTAGTATAAGCTAGATCTGAGCAGATCTAGTGTCTTCCACTACTGAAACTCATAAGGAAAACCCAACCCTCAACAAGACCAACACTGTAGGTGTAAGGTGAGCTTGGCCTAGAAGCCTGATGTGGAAAAGATAGCACAAGTCTCCTCCAAGAGCTGCTCAAGGAAGGAGGTGGGATTCCTGAAAAGGAAGACCCAACAAGGGATGTCTGAGCAGACAATACCTTCAGAAAATGATAATCTTCAACAGCCCTCTCTTGTTTCTCTCCTCCTCCTTTTATAAGATAGGAGTCTTGCCAAACCCTAAACCACTTTATTAGTTTAGCCCGTTTCACATTTAGAATCTCCTTCTAGAACTGTGTTGTCCCTCAAGGAGGTTCAATGCATCTAGACTGCGTTGTTGACTTGGTCAAAGGTGACCCACTCTTGTGATTTAGACCCATTCACACCTGCAAGAGTTTATTTACATAGCCCAGATATGTCTCTATTCACATAGGCATTGATTTATTCTTGGTTTTTAGGAGTTTTACATCTCCTCCTTTACAATTTATTCATCAATCATGAAATGCAACATAAACAAGGCAAAATTAATATTCCTATTAGCTGCAAGCTAATTTAGGAATGTTGGAAATATTGAGAGGGGGGGTGGGGGGGGGGGGGGTGAATCAGTATTCTTTTCAATTAGAGCATTAGTTAATCTTCAATTATTATCAGTGTTTGCACAATGATAGAAGTAAACAAGAGGAAAAAAATGCACACAGTTTTTAAGGTGGAAACCCACTCCGGGACAAAAACCACCTAATTCTTTTCTAATAATTCTTTAATATTCAACTCCAATTGAAAATAAAGCTTCAAATTCCTAGAATCTAGAAAAGCATTCTTCTCCAGCTCCCACTGGATGGATGCTCCAATGCCCGAGATTCTTCAGTAGTCAACTGAACGGATGCCCCAACACCCAGTGAGCTACAACTCACCCTAGCACCACCCTACCACCCTATAGAAGAATAAAAGAAGAATGGACTCTCGTACCAGGGAAAATGGTCCACTTTACAATGATATAGAATGATGTAGAAGAAGAATATATACTAGACCATAACCCCAACTTTGGTACAACCACCTAATGATGATCCTCGACCTGCCAACACTGCCTCTTCAACACTAGTACAATTTGTACAATAATGTATTTACAATGACTAAGTACAATGATACCTTTACAATGATTGTATGCAGTGTTGCCCACTTTAAGACTTCATATGATGAACTTACTGCTGCTGTTATGCACCTTTATTGCTGCTCTTGTCATGCTACCATCTGCTGCACCTTGCTTTGCTTTTCTGCCGTAGAAAGTCTGGTCCTTTGCAACCCTTGACAACACATGATCCAGCTTTTTCTTGCCTTCTAGGAGCTCGATATTGAATCTGGTGTATCTCTGTCATTTCAGATCCTCAATATCTGATTTTTGGTCCTATAGTATTCCTCTGAGTCACATTTCCAATGCCACAGGTCTGACCCAATTTGGATTCTTGAAGAGAGAGTTATACCCAATCTCTCACAATGCCCTAATTATGGACTGTTTCAGTAGAGCGCACTTGTACGGCGTGCCATGTGTCACTTTTTCTTCATTTGTTTCTGAAATTGATAGAGAAAAAAGTACAGAATGTGCACTATCCATAAATTTTTACGAAATTCCAATCCGATACTCAGAGAGAGATTTATGATGACTTTACCAAGGTCACTTCTTTGAGATGAATTTCAGGAGCCTGCCAAAATCCTGATTTACACAGATCATATCTCCAAAAATTTTGCGCACCTTGATCTGAAATTTTTACTGCAGCTTCCTCTAGATTTCGGCTTTGCCTCATAAAAGTTTCAGCTTTTGAACCTTCGTAGAAAAAAAGTTAGAGCGAAAATTCCAAGATGACCTGTTTCAGATGGTCGAATCCCTTGCATAAGGAGGAAATGAAGATCACAATTTATATGAATGCTTAAGTTGAGAGGGGCTTCAACAAGTGAACGTGGGAGGGATTTTAGGAGCACAAAAAATATTAATTATGAATTTTCAATGACCCATGCCCCAACCCATGGGGTTTTAGCCCATTAACTGGGGGTACAAACTTCAAACATGAATATCTCTCAAACCGTGAAGAATTACATGGCATGCCATATATCAACGGAAACATCTCGACAAGTACAAACCATTAAAATTTTTTTTGACCCATAATATATTAATTTGGTAGGTCAAACTTCCCATTCAATATTGGGTTAGCCCCTGGTGCTGCTTGGGTTGACATCAATGACAACCGCTGATCAACAATCTCCCCCTTTGGCATTGATGGCAACACAAGTACTCCCTCTGCGATCATGATACCTCTTCCTACAACATTCTCTCCCCCTTTGACATCAATGGCAAAGGGTAACTCCCCCTGAAACACAACCATCCTGCGGACCTGTACACACTTCCACTCCCTCTAACACACAATCATCCTGCAGACCTGTACACACTTCCAATCTCGCTTTATATTCTTGAAAAAGAAAAATCTAATGAGAACTTGGGAGAATCCCAAGCTTTTGACGAAGATATTCAAATGCTTCATGACGTAAAGGTTTAGTGAATATATCAACAATTTGTTCTTTTGTACAAACATACTCAAGTTTGATATTCTTTTCAGTGACTTTTTCTCTAACAAAATGATATTTTATTGGAATGTGTTTTGTTTTTTAATGCATGACAGGATTCTTGGAGATGTTGATGGCACTAGTGTTGTCACAGAATATGGGAATAGGCTCACTGAATTGTACTTGAAGATCTTGCAAATTTTGTTTCATCCAAAGGACTTGAGTACAACATGATGTTGCTGCAATGTATTCTGCTTCCACTGTAGATAACGAGATTGAATTTTTCTTTTTGCTCAAACATGATACGAGACAACCACCTAGATAGAATGCTGCTCCATTAGTACTCTTATGATCATCAACGCTTCCTACCGAATCTGCATTTGTAAAGGCTTGAATAATGAGATTGTTACCCTTGGGATACCACAAGCCATATTCTTCTGTGCCCTTTAGATATCAAAGAATTCTTTTGATGACAATAATATGTGATTCTTTTGGTGCTGCTTGGAATCTTGCTACTTGTCCAACTGCTTGCATAACATTTGGCCGAGAGGCTGTTACATATAGAGGACTACCAATCATAGATCTGTACAACTTCTGATTCACATCCTTAGATGAGTCGTCTATGCTCAATTTGCAACCTGTTACCATTGGAGTAAGGACGGGTTTGCAATCTTCCATTTTGAATTTCTTGAGAATTTCCTTGATGTACTTGGCTTGACATATAAATATTCCTTTCTCTTGCTGAGATATTTGAATCCCTAAGAAGTATGTCAGATCACCAAGTAAAGACATCTCAAACTCACTTTGCATCTTTGTAGAAAAGTTCTCACTTAGTCGGTCATCATTGCTACCAAATATTATATCATCCACATATACCTCAACAATTGTTAAATTATCTTTATCTATTTGTACATAAAGATTGCTATCAAAAATACCTTTCTTGAACCCTTGTTGACGTAGATATCCATCAAGATGAGCATACCATGCTCTGGGAGCTTGCTTGAGGCCATATAGAGCCTTCTTTAACCTGCAGACATAGTCTTCTTTTTGTGATAGTAGAAAACCTTCAGGATGTTTGATGTAAACTTCTTCTTCTAATTCTCCATTCAAAAATGCTGGCTTAACATCCATTTGGTAGACTTTGATTTTTCTTGGACATGCATAGGCGAGAAACATTCGGATGGCTTCCATTCTGGCAACTGGTGCAAATGTTTCGTCGAAATAAATTCCTTCCACTTGTGCATAGCCTTTGCAAACCATTCTTGCTTTGTTTCTGGTAACCTGCCCATCTTCATTCAATTTGTTCTTGAACACCCATTTAGTCCCAATGACATTTTTATCTTTTGGTCATGGAACTAATTCCCAGGTGTTATTCTTCTCAATTTGATCCAATTATTCATTCATAGCTGCTACCCAATGTTCATTTTGGTTGGCTTCCTCAAAACTACTAGGCTCAAAGGTTGCTAGAAAAGCAACGTGAGCTTGTTGTGATGAATGAAGCTATCGACCTTCATTTATGTCACCAATGATTTGATTTGATGGATGGTTCTTTTGAATCCACTCTTTTGTTCTCCTTGGAGGAGCTTCTTGTTGTTGTTCTGGTATATCTTGATGATCATTGTTTACTTCTTCCTCGTTGATAATTGCTTCTTATTCTACAATTTTATCTGTGTCTTTTTCAGCCTCTGTCTCAAGTTTCAAAGATTCTAGATCCTCATCATTACTCACTAGAACACCATATTCGTCAAATGTAACATTTATGCTCTCCACTATCTGTTTTCGTCTTAGATTATAGCATTTATAGGCCTTTCTTTTGCGTGAGTAACCAACAAAGATACCTTCATCAACATGTGATTCAAACTTACCCAAATTTTGATCTTCTCTTTTGATATAACATTTTCTTTCGAATATTCTGAAATATTTTACATTAGCTGGTTTTCCTTTCCATAATTCATATGGAGTCTTGTTGCAATTATTTCTGAGAAGACTTCGGTTGATAATGAAGACTGTCATATCAATTGCTTGAACCCAAAAATTTTCATCCAATTTTGAGTCCTTCAACATTGTTCTACCCATTTCTAGTGCAGTTCTATTCTTTCTTTTAGCAACTCCATTTTGCTGAGGTGTTCGTGCTATTGAAAATTTCCTTTTTATTCCATTTTCGTCACAGTATTGCTGAAATAATTTGGAAGTGAATTCTCCACCATTATCTGATCTTAAACACTTTATTTTCAAATCATTTCATTTTCAACCAACTCCTTGTAGATCTTAAAGCATTCAAATGCTTCAGATTTTTTTCTTTAGGAAACTGACGGCTGTCATCTTGGTATAGTCATCTATCATTAACATGAAATATAATTCTCCATCTAAGCCTTTTGTTCTCACAAGACCACATAGATTAGTATGTATCAATTCCAATGGATGTGATGAAAAGTGTTCTTTTGTTTTAAATTGGACTTTTGTCTGCTTTCCATGCCGACATGCCTCACATAGTGTGTTGGAAGGTTTTGAGATTTTTGGCATTTCTCGTACTTCTTCCTTTTTTCTTATCCTGACAAGATAGTCAAAGTTTTCATGTTTTCAACCAATAGAACAGTCTTGGCTATAACATCTTTGCTTCCGAGAGTGATGGTACCTGATCCTATAACATTTGAAGATCCATCATTTCCAAAGGATATGGTTCCATCCTTCTTCTCTTTTAGAGATACAAATTTCCTTCTATCTCCAGTCATATGCATTGAGCAACCACTGTCAACATACCACACATCTTTCTTTTTTTGAGCCTTGAGAGCGAGAGCACAATTATCAGTCTTCTTCTTCTTCCATGTTAGTTCATTCTGTGGCTTCAAAGATTCTTTTGGAGGATTTTCAAGTCTACAGTCTCTGGCTATGTGTCCAAAGTTCTGACATTTATAAAATTCCATATTATTTCTTAAATTTTCAAATCTATTGATGTTTCGTTGAGCCCTGGGAGGTTCATATTTTAAGAATCTCTTGGAATTGTATTGGTTCATAGGGTACGTGCGACATTATACAGCTTTATGACCAAATTTTCCACATGAATTACAGTAGCCATGAAAAATATGTTGGTACCTGGATGAAAATCATCATCGAGGAATCTTCTTCCAAGGATGTGCTTGCGAATCTTGTCCAATGAAATCTTCATGTATGTCAGATCTCATAGGTTCATTGTATTTTGTTGTAGAAGGTCCTGCTTCTTCTTCTTTGTAACCGAGGCCAGTTCTGTCCTTGTAAGATCGTTGATTGTTGATGAGTTCTTCCAATTCCCTTGAGATGTTGGCATAGTTTTGAACAATTTTTCCCTTCTTCACTTCCTTACGCAGCGAGACTACTTCGGCTTCTAATGCTTCCCTTTCTTGGTTGCTTTCTTCCAACTTCTTTTGAAGTGACTCTTCAATACATTTGTGTTCTTCAACCTCAATTTTGAGACTTTGAACTTGTTCTTCAAGAGTGTTGGAATGGATCTTCTCAGCATTAAGCTCTTTTATAAGCTTGATTGCCTCCTCATAAAATTCTTCTATGGTCAACCCTTCTTCTTCATTGTTTGATACTTCTTGTTTATTGTGCTTTTCCATAAACAATACTTTCTCATTGGCTTCTTCTTTGATGTCACTTTCTTCATCGGATGAGGAGCTATCTTCTTTAGAGAGAAAGTTCCTTTTTGATCCTTTATTTTTGCCTTGCTTGTTGAATTTCTTAAAGCCTTTCTTTCCTTTTGAGTTGCCATCAGTTTTGTTCGGACATTTTTCTACAAAATTCCCAACCTCACCACAACCGAAACCTATCAATGGAAGTTTACCTTTTAATTTTCCCTTACCAGGTTTTAGTTTTCTTGTAAAGTAAGCATATTCTTCATCTGAAAGACCTTCTCCATCATCCCCCTTTTCTTCACACTTGCAAGTGCATGTCATTTCAATTGAAGGTTGTTTTTCCTTATTGGTTTGCTTAGATGCAACGAACGCAATTTCTAGATTTGAAGTACCCTTTTCTTCATCAAGTCTCATTTCATATGCTATGAGAACTCCATGTAATTATTCCTTGCTGAGTTTGTCCAGATTTTCACTGTATTCTAAGACCAATACCTTTGGGTTGAATCTCCCTGGTAATGTTCTAAGAATCTTCCGTATAATAGTCTTCTCGTCAACTAGCTCTCCCAATCCTTCCAGAGTATTGGTTATTTCATCAACGTATTGGAAGTATGCAACAATGTTGCAATCTTCTTTCATTCTGAGTTGCTCAAATTTTGCTCTATAGATTTGAAGCTTTGCTTCTTTGACATTTGAGTCACCTGCATATATATTCTCAAGCTTGTCCCATACATTTTTGGTAGTTTTACAACCCGACACCTTATGATAAGCAGATTCAATAAGTCCACTGATAATAATATTCTTTGCTTTTGCATAATTTACCAAATTCTTCTTACCTTGTTTATTCGCGGTTGATGTAAATCCATTTTAAACAGTGTCCCATACTTCGTAACCTTGCGCCAAGAGATAGACCTCCATTCTTCCTTTCTAGAGTGAATAATTATTTACATTGAATAGAGGTACACCATTCTTGGTATGCTCCATGACCTCCTTCCAGCTGTTAAACTGCTATTGAAGGAATTGTTGGCAATATGATGCAATGTGTTGTCCTTGATGGCCTACTTGATGAAGTTGGCCTTGATGGAAACCTACTTTATGAGTCGCCTATGATAAGCAATCTATGTGCTAAAGATGTAAGAATGATGTATCTACAGATCAGTTCAGATGTGACAGAGAAAACAATTCCAGTAAGTGCCAGAAAAATGATAAATATAATATGTCACAATGTATACGCTACTTTTGTGAAGTAAACCCGCATATATACTCTACTTTTGTGAAGGGAACCCGCGTATACATTCAGGGTTAGCATATGCGTGAGTTATGAAATGAAAGTGCTGATATACACATGGATAAATGCAGCTCAAGTCAGCACTCTAAAAACTATGATACCTAGGGGCATTACCATGGTATTGGCCCACTCTATTGAGCACTGGATTATCTATTTGATCCCGTCCAAGAATACCATCGGAAGTTGTGTGGTTTTGAATCATGGTATTGATAAAGGCTAAATCTATATAAGGAGAAGAAGATCATTGTGCAAGGGTGTGAATGAGTAAGGGTTGTTGATGAATAAATATCTCTAAGGATTATCTGCATGAATGAACTCTGTTCTTAATTGATAGATATGAATCTTTGATGCACCCATGGATCTGAGGATGGTTCAAGATCTCTAGATCTTATGATGATGACAAATCTCTAGGATGATCTGCAGCAGAAGAAATGGTGAAGATCTGGCGCAAAGTCTGCTGAAGATAATGAAGAAATCTGGGTAAGTTTATAGATCTGATCTGTTTTGTAAAGTTTTCCATTTACAGATCTATATGCTAGTTGGTATCTGCAAAAGCGCGTGTATACGCGGTCTCTTTTAATGAAAGGCGCGTATAGGGTTTTATGAAGAATAAAATACACATAAGGATACGCGGGTTGGTGTGCAGGGAAGCGCGTATGTACGCAACTTCAGTAAAGAAAAGTAGCGTATGATATTTGATTCAATGAATGTTCAGGGTTGAGTTTATCACATATCTAATGCAAAGTCTGGTTGTCTCACATTAGATTGATGGTCTATTTATTAATTTAGTAGGAAAAGTATGATAAGTGAAGGGTTATGTTGAAGCTGTTTGATCCAGTATGAAAATTGATGAAATTTGGTCTGCAGTGGATCTGAGGGTTGAAGCCTTCAATATGAAAGTAGAAGCTTTCTGCCAGTAGAGGCTGGTGCTAATAGCAGGGGGTTGTAGCTCCCTTCCAAGAGAGGCTGGTAAACGAGAGAAGGTTGTAGCCTTCTGCAGGTAGGTGCCTGCGTGCTAGTATGAGTCTGCGCCAGTACATGGTTGTAAGATGTTTTCTTTATAATAAATATTGAAGATTGAGATGACGGCAGCGGTGGTTTTCTCCCGACTTGGGTTTCCACCTTAAATCCTGGTGTTCATGTGTGTTGCTTATGTGTGATAGTTTATTCTGTTTTTACTGCACATGCTTACTGCTTAACATATGATGAATAAATGATGCAATGATTTAAGAATCAAATACATAATAAGAGCTCTGAGCATATGCAAGTTTCCTTAAGGATATCCGCGTATATACGCTAGTTTTGTTCTGTAAAGTAGTTTATGGGTTTTGAGAAAAGAAAATTAAAAATTTTATTAGTTAGCTCTAAATACTGATTCAACCCCCCCCCCTCTCAGTATTTTTCCGGACAATTGGTATCAGAGCAGGTCCTTCTGAAAAATCTTAGCCGCTAGAAGCAAGGTCAAGCAAGATGAGCAATCAAGATGGAACAACATCTATCAAGCCTCCGCTCTTTAATGGAACCAATTTAATCTTCTGGAAAATAAGGATGAGATCCTATCTTTAGTCTATGGGAGCAGATGTATGGGCCATTGTTGAACGAGGATATCAATATCCAGCTGCTGTAGCAACAGATCCAACTGAAAAGAAGAATTATGAAACAAATGCAAAGGCAGTCAATGCTCTAACGGGAAGTCTAACTGAATCAGAATTTGTCAAAGTTATGCAGCTGAATACAGAAAAGGAGATATGGGACAAAATCATTCTAAGTTATGAAGGTGATGCAAAGGTAAAAAGTGCAAAACTTCAAACTCTCAGAATTGAATATGAAAATTTAAAGATGCATAGTGATGAGAATATTGCCAGTTTCTTTTTACGTCTTGATGATGTTGTAAATCATATGAGAAATCTGGGAGAAAAAATAACCGAATCTACTTTGGTTGAGAAAATTTTAAGATCGCTAACGGAAAAATTTGAGTCAAAAGTTTCTGCTCTTGAAGAAAAACAGGATCTTCAAAATCTTACTGTGGTGCAACTTCATGGCATACTAACTGCATATGAAATGAGAAGAGGAGGACCATCTGAAGTCAAAGAAGCTGTCTTTAGAGCTTCTACAAAAGGAAAAGAAGTACAAGAAGCAGAAGGATCAGGATATATCTCAGAAGAAGATGAGGTAAATTTTGTAAAGAAACTTCAACTTGGCACAGGACGGTTTAGAGGTAAGCTTCCTTTTAAATGTTTTGATTGTGGAAGAGTTGGTCATTATGCTACTAAGTGTCCTTATAAAGAGACACCTGCAAAAGGGAAGGAAGTAGCAAGAAGGAATAAGAATCGGTTTAACACTAGAAAAAGTTACTATACTCATGAAGACAGTGATGGGTTATCTGATAGTGAGGAAGAATGTGAACAAGATCTTAGACTTCTCATGGCATTTGAATCTAGAGAAGAAAAGGATACTTTTGTGGATGCTCTAGAGGACAATGATTTTCTTGAAGAAAACAATCAACTCAAAATACACTTAGAAGAAAGAAAAATACTCTTAGAAGAAAGGAAAATAACCATAGAAACTCTGGAAAAGCAGTTTGAAGAAGCAAAGAAACACAATGAGAAATTAGAATGTGAAGTGGTAAGTCTAAGAAAATAATTTGAGAAAGTAAAGACTCTGAATCTTAGATTTGCTAAAGGATCTGAAACCCTAGATGAGATTATCAAGGTACAACGTTCTCCTCTTATAAAGACAGGTCTTGGATATACCGGAGAATCTTCTCAAGCTTTAGCACCAAATTATCTAAAAGCAGCTACAGCTGGTTTACAACATTCTGCCACTCAGCAAGGGAATAAAGAATCATTACAAGTAAAGCATGATCATCTCAATTCAAAGAACACCAATAGGAATGTCTTTCAAAGAAACAACAATCAATAGGTAAATTCAAATAGAAGATTTCATGATCGCGGAAATTTTTTCTTCAATGGACAATGTTTCTCGTGTCACAATTTTGGTCATAAAGTTGTTCAATGTGTTGCATATAAAACCATCATGACAAGAGAAGCAAGAAAGAAAAGGATTGATATTGAAACAAAGAAGAATACCTATAACTACTTTTCTCCTCTTATAAATGAAGTTGAATGTGCTTATTGCAATAACTTTGGCCATGAAGAATCTGAATGCAGGAGAAATGTTCAGCCAAAAGAGCATGTTCCTTCAAGCTCCAAAGTATGGCAAAAGAAGGAATTGCAGGTTGAAAATTGTGGCATAGCGTTATTTGCAGAAGGTGAAGAAAATTAATGGTACATTGATAGCGGATGCTCAAGACACATGACAGGTGACAAAAACAAACTTCTTAAATATAATGCTCTAGAAAAGGAAAAGAAGGTTACATTTGGAAATGATACTCCGGCGGTAATTAAGAGAAAAGGGTCTGTGTTTCTAAAAGAAAAGGTGAAAGCTAATGATGTCATGTATGTGTATGGATTAAGGCATAACCTGTTAAGTGTAAGTCAAATGTGTGATCAAGGAACTGAAGTTGTCTTTGGTTCAAAAGAATGTGTGGTACGTGATCTTGATATAGGTAAAACAATTATAAAAGGAAAAAGAACTCCAAGCAACCTGTATGTATTGAAGAACTGCAAAGAACAATGTTACTTGAGAAAATCTTTAGAAAACTGGCTATGGCATAGAAGGTTGGGGCATCTGAGCTTCTCTCAGATCAACAAATCAAGCATACTTAAAGCTGTCTGTGATCTTCCCAATATTACTCCACCCGAAAAATAACATATGCAAATCTTGCCAATTCGGTAAGCAAACCAGAGTACAGTTTAATGCCAAGGAAGGATCATCAAGTAAGCCTCTTGAACTTATTCATACTGACATATGTGGACCTGTGAGGAAAAAGTCACCACGTGGTGAACAATACTATATCTTGTTTATTAATGATTTCTCTAGAATGTGTTGGATTGGGCTGCTTAAACACAAAGATGAAGCATTTGAGAAATTTCAGACCTTCAAAGCACTAGTTGAAAATGAATTAGATCTGAAAATCAAGTGTCTTAGATCTGATCGAGGAGGAGAATATACATCAAATGAATTCCTTGAATTTTGTGAACAACATGGCATAAAAAGACAATTTTCTGTAGCTGGCACTCCACAACAAAATGGCGTAGCAGAAAGAATGAATAGAACATTTCAAAAAATGGCTAGAGCTATGCTTGATGACTCCGGAACACCTGACACTTTTTGGGGAGAAGCAGCACATACAGCGATAAATATTCTTAACAAGGCACATGTTCGAGTAAATAGTGATAAAACTCCATATGAACTCTGGTATGGTAATCCTCCCACTGTGAAGCATTTTAGAGTTTTTGGAAGAAGATGTTTTATAAAAAATAATGATGAAAAACTTGGCAAGTTTGAATCCAGAGAAGATGAAGGAATACCTCTTGGCTACTCCTCTAGGAGTAGAGCATACAAATGTTACAATAAAAGACTTCGGAAGATTGTTGAATATATTGATGTTGTTATTGATGAGTCTCGTGCAGCCCCAAAAGAAGAAAAACAAACAACAAATTAAGACGATGGTGACATATATCCTCCTACATCAAATAGCAATGATATAGACAGTGAAACCAATGAAGAACCTGAAGATGAGTTATCTGAAAAAGCTCCATCCAGATATGTTCAAAAGAATCATCCAGAATCTCAAATCTTGGGAGATAAGGGATCAGGTGTACAAACAAGAAGGACTCTTGTGGGATCTTCTAGCTATCTGGCATTTCTATCCACTATTGAACCACACAATGTCAATCAAGCTAGAAAAGATGAATGTTGGATTCAAGCCATGAATGAAGAGCTTGATCAAATCGAAAAGAATCACACCTGGGAATTAGTACCAAGACCTCATGACAAAAATGTCATTGGAACCAAATGGATATTCAAAAACAAGTTGAATGAGAATGGGGAGGTTATAAGAAATAAAGCTAGACTTGTCTGCAAGGGGTATGCTCAACAAGAAGGTATAGACTTTGAAGAAACTTTTGCTCCTGTAGCTAGACTTGAAGCCATAAGAATGTTTCTTGATTTTTCAAGCTTCCAACAAATCAAAGTTTATCAAATGGATGTTAAATCTGCTTTTCTCAATGGTGATCTAGAAGAAGAAGTTTATATAGAACAACGAGAAGGATTCATTTTGGGAAATGATGAAAAACTTGTTTGTAGACTTAAAAAGGCTCTATATGGTCTCAAACAAGCTCCAAGGGCATGGTACTATCGTCTTGACAAATATCTTCATCAATAAGGATTTTCAAAAGGGTCTGCTGATAGCAACTTATACACAAAAACTGAAAATGAAAAACTATTGATTGTGGTTGTATATGTTGATGATATCATTTTTGGAAGCAATGAAGAATCTATGAGTCAGAAATTTGCTTCAGCTATGCAGCAAGAATTTGAAATTTCTTTACTTGGGGAACTAACATTCTTTCTTGGCTTGCAAGTGCATCAAACTACAGATGGCATATTCTTATCACAAGCAAAATACCTTAAGAAAATTATGAAGAAGTATGGCATGGAAGAGTGCAAACCTGTAAGTACACCAATGATAACCGGATGTAATCTCAGTTCTCATGATGATTCTCCCACGGTGAATCAACCAGAATACAGATCTATGATAGGAAGTCTACTTTATCTCACTGGGACTAGACCAGACATTATGCATGCAATTGGGATTGTTGGACGATTCCAAGCTAATCCAAAAGAGTCTCACCTTCAGGCTGTCAAAAGAATATTCAAATATCTACAAGGAACTCAAGACTTTGGACTATGGTATCCAAAGAATTCTGATCTTACTCTTCATGCTTACACTGATGCAGATTGGGCTGGAAATGTTGATGATCGGAAAAGCACTAGTGGTGGTGCATTCTATATGGGGCCCCGGTTAGTATCTTGGTTCAGCAATAAGCAAAATTCCATAGCATTATCTACAGCAGAAGCAGAATATGTGGCTGCCGCATCTTGTTGCACTCAACTCCTTTGGATGATGCAAACCTTGCAAGACTTTCAAATCAAATGTACACCTCCTATCTCCATTATGTGTGATAATACAAGTGCCATCAGTATCTCAAAGAATCCTGTTATGCATTCAAAGACCAAGCACATTCCCATCAAGTATCACTTCTTACGTGAACAAGTGCTTGAAAAAAAGGTGAAGTTGGAGTATGTTCCCTCCAAAGAACAAGTTGCTGATATATTTACCAAACCTCTGCCCAGGGAAGCGTTCGAATATCTCAGACAAAAGCTGGGAGTAGTTTCTGCCATGCAGAAGATCAGATCTGCTTAAATGCAGAAGATTAAATTGGATACGCGGATTTCATGAAAGACAGTTGCGTATATACGCGAGTTTATACAGATAAAACCGCGTATGGGTGGTTGCTGACAATTTTTCTCTGGGTCAGCATTTTTCAGCACAGCTATGGTGCTGTTGGGTATCTCTGGTGATGTTTCAGCTCTTATATTTCTGTTTCATTCTCTGATATTGGGTGAATATGCCTTGATGATTTGCTTTTGAAAGTGTTCAGGATGCACAAGAAAAGGGGGGGCATTGGTCATGTGGAAAGGATGCATTGTTGGCATTATGATGGTTCTGAAATATGATCTCTCTCTTGAGGTATTTTTGGTATTTGTAACAAAAGGACATATTTTTCATGTCATGAAAAGGTCATGTTGATATCTATGATGTAAAATTGTAATATTCAATCATATAAGGACATGGTCAAATTTGTAAACCCACTTGGTAGGGTTGTTGAGTCAAAATATGTAAACCCACTTGGTAGGGTACTCGAGTCACATATGTAAATCCACTTGGTTGGATCATTGATGTAAGTATGATTCCTTGGTGATAGGAAAGGTCATAGAGTCATGTACTTCATTGAAAAATATGTTTGAAGATTCAGCATGAACTCAGGGGGAGCATGGTAGCTTCAGTGCACATCAGATCTGCAGAGCTATTATTTCTACATGAGAAGAAAAACGTTGTTTTCGTTTTGATCCGTCCTTTTCCCTTGATGTCAAAGGGGGAGAGTATCATGGTGTTTATGGTGTTTGAATAGGGGGAGAGTATCATGGTGGTTTCATAATGGTTATATTCAATGTATCTATCTGTTGCGGTGATCAAACACCATCATGGTTGCCATCAAGTCCAAAGGGGGAGATTGTTGGCAATATGATGCAATGTGTTGTCCTTGATGGAAACCTACTTGATGAAGTTGGGCTTGATGGAAAACTACTTTATGAGTCGCCTATGATAAGAAACCTATGTGCTAAAAATGTAAGAATGATGTATCTACAGATCAGTTCAGATGTGACAGAGAAAACAATTCCAGTAAGTGCCAGAAAAATGATAAATATAATATGTCAAAATGTATACGCTACTTTTGTGAAGGCAACCCGTGTATATACTCTACTTTTGTGAAGGGAACCCGCGTATACATTCAGGGTTAGCATATACGCAGTTTTTATGAGGCGAAGTTGCGTATACATGCGGATACGCATGCTCAAAGTCGCGTATGCCTTTGGTGCTCTAAAAACTATGATACCTAGGGGCATTACCATGGTATTGGCCCACTGTATTGAGCGCTGGATTATCTATTTGATCTCATCCAGGAATACCATCGAAAGTTGTGTGGTTTTGACTCATGGTATTGATAAAGGCTAAATCTATATAAGGAGAAGAAGATCATTGTGCAAGGGTGTGCATGAGTAAGGGTTGTTGATGAATAAATATCTCTAAGGATTATCTGCATGAATGAACTCTGTTCTTAATTGATAGATATAAATCTTTGATGCACCCATGGATCTGAGGATGGTTCAAGATCTCTAGATCTTATGATGATGATAAATCTCTAGGATGATCTGCAGCAGAGGAAATGGTGAAGATCTGGCGCAAAGTCTGCTGAAGATAATGAAGAAATCTGGGTAAGCTTATAGATCTGATCTGTTTTGTAAAGTTTTTCATTTACAGATCTATACGCTAGTTGGTCTCTGCAAAATCGCGTGTATACGCAGTCTCTATTAATGAAAGGCGCGTATAGGGTTTTCTGAAGAATAAAATACACAGAAGTATACGCGGGTTGGTATGTAGGAAAGCACGTATGTATGCGGCTTCAGTAAATAAAAGTAGCATATGATATTTGATTCAATGAATGTTCAGGGTTGAGTTTACATCTACATATCTATTCTGAAGTTTAGGTTATCTCTGATATTCTGGTTACAGTGGTCTCACTGTTTTGTTTGAAGTATTGGGCAAAGTATGTTTGTTGATAAGTGAAGGGTTGTGTTGAAGTTGTTTGATCGAGTATGAAAATTGATGAAATGTGGTCTGCAGTGGATCTGAGGGTAGAAGCCTTCAGTATGAAAGTTGAAGCTTTCTGCCAGTAGAGGGTGGTGCTAATATCACGGGGTAGTAGCTCCCTTCCAGGAGAGGCTGGTAAACGAGAACAGGGGGTTGTAGCTCCCTTCCAGGAAAGGCTGGTAAACGAGAGAAGGTTGTAGCCTTCTGTAGGTGGGTGCCTGCGTGCTGGTATGGGTATGCACTAGTACATGGTTGTAAGATGTTTTCTTTATAATAAATATTGAAGATTGAGACGACGGTAGCGGTGGTTTTCTCCCGACTTGGGTTTCCACCTTAAATCCTGGTGTTCATGTGTGTTGCTTATGTGTGATAGTTTATTCTGTTTTTACTGCATATGCTTACTGCTTAACATCTGATGAATAAATTATGCAATTATTTAAGAATCAAATACATAATAAGAGTTGTGATCATACGCGAGTTTCCTTAAGGATATCCGTGTATATACACTAGTTTTGTTCTGTAAAGTAGCGTATGGGTTTTGAGAAAAGAAAAGTAAAAAGTTTATCAGTTAGCTCTAAATACTAATTCACCCCCCCTCTCAGTGTTTTTCCCAACAATTGGTATCAGAGCAGGTCCTTCTGAAAGCTTAGCTGCTAGAAGGAAGATCAAGCAAGATGAGCAATCAAGATGGAACAACATCTATCAAGCCTCTGCTCTTTAATGGAAGCAATTTAATCTTCAGGAAAATAAGGATGAGATCTTATCTTCAGTTTATGGGAGCAGATGTATGGCCATTTTTGAATGAGGATATCAATATCCAGCTTCTGTACCAATAGATCTAACTAAAAAGAAGAATGAAACAAATGCAAAGGCAGTCAATGCTCTAACGGGAAGTCTAACTAAATCAGAATTTGTCAAAGTTATGCAGCTGAATACAGCAAAGGAGATATGGGACAAAATCATTCTAAGTTATGAAGGTGATGCAAAGGTAAAAAGTGCAAAACTTCAAACTCTCAGAATTGAATATGAAAATTTAAAGATGCATAGTGATGAGAATATTGCCAGTTTCTTTTTACGTCTTGATGATGTTGTAAATCGTATGAGAAATCTGGGAGAAACAATAACCGAATCTACTTTGGTTGAGAAAATTTTAAGATCGCTAACGGCAAAATTTGAGTCAAAAGTTTCTGCTCTTGAAGAAAAATAGGATCTTCAAAATCTTACTATGGTGCAACTTCATGGCATACTAACTGCATATGAAATGAGAAGAGGAGGACCATCTAAAGTCAAAGAGGCTGTCTTCAGAACTTCTACAAAAGGAAAAGAAGTACAAGAATTAGAAGGATCAGGATATATCTCAGAAGAAGATGAGGTAAATTTTGTAAAGAAACTCCAACTTGGCACAGGACGGTTCAGAGGTAAGCTTCCTTTCAAATGTTTTGAGTGTGGAGGAGTTGGTCATTATGCTGCTAAGTGTCCTCATAAAGAAACACCTACAAAAGGGAAGGAAGTAGCAAGAAGGAATAACAATCGGTTTAACACTAGAAAAATTTACTATACTCATGAAGATAGTGATGGGTTATCTGATAGTGAGGAAGAATGTGAACAAGATCTTAGACTTCTCATGGCATTTGAATCTAGAGAAGAAAAGGATAGTTTTGTGGATGCTCTAGAGGAAAATTATTTTCTTGAAGAAAACAATCAACTCAAAATACGCTTAGAAGAAAGTAAAATACTCTTAGAAGAAAGGAAAATAACCATAGAAACTCTGGAAAAGCAGTTTGAAGAAGCGAAGAAACACAATGAGAAATTAGAATGTGAAGTGGTAAGTCTAAGAAAATAATTTGAGAAAGTAAAGACTCTGAATCTTAGATTTGCTAAAGGATCTAAAACCCTAGATGAGATTATCAAGGTACAACATTCTCCTCTTATAAATACAGGTCTTGGATATACCGGAGAATCTTCTCAGGCTTCAACACCAAATTATCTAAAAGTAGCTACCACTCAGCAAGGGAATAAAGAATCATTACAGGTAAAGCATGATCTCTCAATTCAAAGAACACCAACAGGAATGTCTTTCAAAGAAACAACAATCAACAGGTAAATTCAAGTAGAAGATTTCATGATCGTAGAAATTTCTTCTTCAATGGACAATGTTTCTCATGTCGCAATTTTGGTCATAAATTTGTTCAATGTGTTGCATATAAAACCATCATGACAAGAGAAGCAAGAAAGAAAAGGATTGATATTGAAACAAAGAAGAATACCTATAACAAATTTTCTCCTCTTCTAAATGAATTTGAATGTGCTTATTGCAATAACTTTGGCCATGAAGAATCTAAATGCAGGAGAAAAGTTCAGCCAAAAGAGCATGTTCCTTCAAGCTCCAAAGTATGGAAAAAGAAGGAATTGCAGGTTGAAAATTGTGGCATAGCGTTATTTGCAGAAGGTGAAGAAAATCAATGGTACATTGATAGCAGATGCTCAAGACACATGACAGGTGACAAAAACAAACTTCTTACATATAATTCTCTAGAAAAGGAAAATAAGGTTACATTTGGAAATGATACTCCTGCGGTAATTAAGGGAAAAGGGTCTGTGTTTCTAAAAGAAAAGTTGAAAGCTAATGATGTCATGTATGTGGATGGATTAAGGCATAACCTGTTAAGTGTAAGTCAAATGTGTGATCAAGGAACTGAAGTTGTCTTTGGTTCAAAAGAATGTGTGGTACGTGATCTTGATATAGGTAAAACAATTATAAAAGGAAAAAGAACTCCAAGAAACTTGTATGTATTGAAGAACTGCAAAGAACAATGTTACTTGAGCAAATCTTTAGAAAACTGGCTATGGCATAGAAGGTTGGGGCATCTGAGCTTCTCTCAGATCAACAAATCAAGCAGACTTAAAGCTGTTCGTGATCTTCCCAATATTAGTCCACCCGAAAATATCATATGCAAATCTTGCCAATTTGGTAAGCAAACCAGAGTACAGTTTAATGTTAAGGAAGGATCATCAAGTAAGCCTCTTGAACTTATTCATAATGACATATGTGGACCTGTGAGGAAAAATTCACCACGTGGTGAACAATAATATATCTTATTTATTGATGATTTCTCTAGAATGTGTTGGATTGGGCTGCTTAAACACAAAGATGAAGCATTTGAGAAATTTCAGACCTTCAAAGCACTAGTTGAAAATGAATTAGATCTGAAAATCAAGTGTCTTAGATCTGATCGAGGAGGAGAATGTACATCAAATGAATTCCTTGAATTTTGTGAACAACATGGCATAAAAAGACAATTTTATGTAGCTGGCACTCCACAACAAAATGGCGTAGCAGAAAGAATGAACAGAACAGTTCAACAAATGGCTAGAGCTATGCTTGATGACTCCGGAACACCTGACACTTTTTGCGGAGAAGCAACACATACAGTGGTAAATATTCTTAACAAGGCACATTTTCGAGTAAATAGTGATAAAACTCCATATGAACTCTGGTATGGTAATCCTCCCACTATGAAGCATTTTAGAGTTTTTGGAAGCAGATGTTTTATCAAAAATAATGATGAAAAACTTGGCAAGTTTGAATCCCGAGCAGATGAAGGAATACTTCTTGGCTACTCCTCTAGGAGTAGAGCATATAAATGTTACAATAAAAAACTTCAGAAGATTTTTGAATGTATTGATGTTGTTATTGATGAGTCTCCTAGAGCCCCAAAAGAAGAAAAAAAAACAACAAATGAAGACGATGGTGACATATGTCCTCCTACATCAAATAACAATGATATAGACAATGAACCCAATGAAGAACCTGAAGATGAGTTATCTGAAAAAGCTCCATCCAGATATGTTCAAAAGAATCATCCAGAATCTCAAATTTTGGGAGATAAGGGATCAGGTGTACAAACAAGAAGGACTCTTGTGGGATCTTCTAGCTATTTGGCATTTCTATCCACTATTGAACCACACAATGTCAATCAAGCTAGCAAAGATGAATGTTGGATTCAATCCATGAATGAAGAGCTTGATCAAATTGAAAAGAATCACACTTGGGAATTAGTACCAAGACCTCATGACAAAAATGTCATTGGAACTAAATGGATATTCAAAAACAAGTTAAATGAGAATGGGGGTGTTATAAGAAATAAAGCTAGACTTGTTTGCAAAGGGTATGCTCAACAAGAAGGTATAGACTTTGAAGAAACTTTTGCTCCTGTAGCTAGACTTGAAGCCATAAGAATGTTTCTTGCTTTTTCAAGCTTCCAACAAATCAAAGTTTATCAAATGGATGTTAAATCTGCGTTTCTCAATGGTGATCTAGAAGAAGAAGTTTATATAGAACAACCAGAAGGATTCATTTTGAGAAATGATGAAAAACTTGTTTGCAGACTTAAAAAGGCTCTATATGGTCTCAAAAAAGCTCCAAGGGCATGGTATTATCGTCTTGACAAATATCTTCATCAACAAGGATTTTCAAAGGGGTCTGCTGATAGCAATTTATACACAAAAAATGAAAATGATAAACTATTGATTGTGGTTGTATATGTTGACGATATCATTTTTGGTAGCAATGAAAAATCTATGAGTCAGAAATTTGCTTCTGCTATGCAGCAAGAATTTGAAATGTCTTTACTTGGGGAACTAACATTCTTTCTTGGCTTGCAAGTGCATCAAACTACAGATGGCATATTCTTATCACAAGAAAAATACCTTAAGCAAATTCTGAAGAAGTATGGCATGGAAGAGTGCAAACCTATAAGTACACCAATGATAACCGGATGTAATCTCAGTTCTCATGATGATTCTCCCACGGTGAATCAACCAGAATACAAATCTATGATAGGAAGTCTACTTTATCTCACTGGGACTAGACCAGACATTATGCATGCAGTTGGGATTGTTGGACAATTCCAAGCTAATCCAAAAGAGTCTCACCTTCAGGCTGTCAAAAGAATATTCAAATATCTAGAAGGAACTCAAGACTTTGGACTATGGTATCCAAAGAATGCTGATCTTACTCTTCATGCTTACACTGATGCAGATTGGGTTGGAAATGCTGATGATTGGAAAAGAACTAGTGGTGGTGCATTCTATATGGGGCCCCGGTCAGTATCCTGGTTCAGCAAGAAGAAAAACTCTATTGCCTTATCTACAGCAGAAGCAGAATATGTGGCTGCCGCATCATGTTGCACTCAACTTCTTTGGATGATGCAAACCTTACAAGACTTTCAAATCAAATGTTCACCTCCTATCTCCATTATGTGTGGTAATACAAGTGCCATCAGTATCTCAAAAAATCCTGTTATGCATTCCAAGACCAAGCACATTCCCATAAAGTATCACTTCTTACGTGAACAAGTGCTTGAACAAAAGGTGAAGTTAGAGTATGTTCCCTCCAAAGAACAAGTTGCTGATATATTTACCAAACCTCTGCCCAGGGAAGCGTTCGAATATCTCAGACAAAAGCTGGGAGTAGTTTCTGCCATGCAGAAGATCATATCTGCTTAAATGTAGAAGATTAAATTGGATACACGGATTTCATGAAAGACAGTCACGTATATACGCGAGTTTATACAGATAAAACCGCGTATGGGTGGTTGCTAACAATTTTTCTTTGGGTCGGCATTCTTCAGCACAGCTATGGTGCTGTTGGGTATCTCTGGTGATGTTTCAGCTCTTATATTTCTGTTTCATTCTCTGATATTGGGTGAAGATGCCTTGATGATTTTCTGTTGAAAGTGTTCAGGATGCACAAGCTAAGGGGGGGCATTGGTCATGTGGAAAGGATGCATTGTTCGCATTATGATGGTTTTGAAATATGATCTCTCTCTTGAGGTATTTTTTGTATTTGTAACAAAAGGACATATTTTTCATGTGATTAAAAGGTCATGTTGATACCTATGATGTAAAATTTTAATATTCAATCATGTAAGGACTTGGTCAAATTTGTAAACCCACTTGGTAGGGTTGTTGAGTCAAAATATGTAAACCCACTTGGTTGGGTACCCGAGTCACAAATGTAAATCCACTTGGTTGGATCATTGATGTAAGTATGAGTCCTTGGTGATAGGAAAGATCATAGAGTCATGTAATTCATTAAAAAATATGTTTGAAGATTCAGCATGAACTCAGGGGGAGCATTGTAGCTTCAGTGCACATCAGATCTACAGAGCTCTTCTTTCTACATGAGAAGAAAAACCTTGTTTTGGTTTTGATCCGTCCTTTGTCCTTGATGTCAAAGGGGGAGAGTATCATGGTGTTTATGGTGTTTGAATAGGGGGAGAGTATCATGGTGGTTGCATAATGGTTATATTCAATGTATTTATCTGTTGTGGTGATCAAACACCATCATGGTTGCCATCAAGTCCAAAGGGGGAGATTGTTGGCAATATGATGCAATGTGTTGTCCTTGATGGCAACCTACTTAATAAAGTTGGTCTTGATGGAAACCTACTTGATGAGTCGCCTATGATAAGCAACCTATCTGTTAAAGATGTAAGAATGATGTATCTACAGATCAGTTCAGATGTGACAGAGAAAACAATTCCAGTAAGTGCTAGAAAAATGATAAATATAATATGTCACAATGTATACGCTACTTTTGTGAAGGCAACTCGCATATATACTCTACTTTTTTGAAGGGAACCCGCGTATACATTTAGGGTTAGCATATACACAGTTTTTATGAGGCGAAGTTGCGTATACACGCGGATACGCATGCTCAAAGTCGCGTATGCCTTTGGCGCTCTAAAAACTATGATACCTAGGGGCATTACCATGGTATTGGCCCACTATATTGAGTGCTGGATTATCTATTTGATCTCGTCCAGGAATACCATCGGAAGTTGTGTGGTTTTGACTCATGGTATTGATAAAGGCTAAATCTATATAAGGAGAAGAAGATCATTGTGCAAGGGTGTGCATGAGTAAGGGTTGTTGATGAATAAATATCTCTAAGGATTATCTGCATGAATGAACTACCATTTTAATTGATAGATCTTGAATCTTTGATGCAGGATCACAAGGGATAAGTTTCCAGAATCTCTAGATCTTATGATGATGATAAATCTCTAGGATGATCTGCAGCAGAAGAAATGGTGAAGATCTGGCGCAAAGTCTGCTGAAGATAATGAAGAAATCTGGGTAAGTTTATAGATCTGATCCGTTTTGTAAAGTTTTCCATTTACAGATCTATACGCTAG
This sequence comes from Pinus albicaulis, assembly GCA_034641835.2. Taxonomy (NCBI): domain Eukaryota; kingdom Viridiplantae; phylum Streptophyta; class Pinopsida; order Pinales; family Pinaceae; genus Pinus; species Pinus albicaulis. The sequence goes on from CM076583.1 coordinate 528,892,184, forward strand.
TTGGTCTCTGCAAAAGCACGTGTATACGCGGTCTCTTTTAATGAAAGGCGCATATAGGGTTTTATGAAGAATAAAATACACAGAAGGATATGTAGGTTGGTGTGTAGGGAAGCACGTATGTACGCGGCTTCAGTAAAGAAAAGTAGCATATGATATTTTATTCAATGAATGTTCAGGGTTGAGTTTACATCTGCATATCTATTCTGAAGTCTGGGTTATCTCTGATATTCTGGTTACAGTGGTCTCACTGTTCTGTTTGAAGTATTGGGTAAAGTATGATAAGTGAAGGGTTGTGTTGAAGCTATTTGATCCAGTATGAAAATTGATGAAATTTGGTCTGCAGTGGATCTGAGGGTTGAAGCCTTCAGTATGAAAGTAGAAGCTTTCTGCCAGTAGAGGCTGGTGCTAATAGCAGGGGGTTGTAGCTCCCTTCTAGGAGAGGCTGGTAAACAAGAGAAGGTTGTAGCCTTCTGCAGGTGGGTGCTTGCGTGCTGGTATGAGTCTGCGCCAATACATGGTTGTAAGATGTTTTCTTTATAATAAATATTGAAGACTGAGACGACGACAGCGGTGGTTTTCTCTCGACTTGGGTTTCCACCTTAAATCCTGGTGTTCATGTGTGTTGCTTATGTGTGATAGTTTATTCTGTTTTTACTGCACATGCTTACTGCTTAATATCTGATGAATAAATGATGCAATGATTTAAGAATCAAATACATAATAAGAGCTCTGAGCATATGTGAGTTTCCTTAAGGATATCCGCGTATATACGCTAGTTTTGTTCTGTAAAGTAGTGTATGGGTTTTGAGAAAAGAAAAGTAAAAAGTTTATTAGTTAGCTCTAAATACTGATTCGCGCCACCCCCCCCCCCCCCTTTTAGTATTTTTCCCGACAATTGGTATCAGAGCAGGTCCTTCTGAAAAATCTTAGCCGCTGAAAGGAAGGTCAAGCAAGATGAGCAATCAAGATGGAACAACGTCTATCAAGGCTCCACTCTTTAATGGAAGCAATTTAATATTCTGGAAAATAAGGATGAGATCCTATCTTTAGTCTATGGGAGAAGATGTATGGGCCATTTTTGAACGAGGATATCAATATCCAGTTGTTGTACCAATAGATCCAGCTGAAAAGAAGAATTATGAAACAAATGAAAAGGTAGTCAATGCTCTAACGGGAAGTCTAACTGAATCAGAATTTGTCAAAGTTATGCAGCTGAATACAACAAAGGAGATATGGTACAAAATCATTCTAAGTTATGAAGGTGATGCAAAGGTGAAAAGTGCAAAACTTCAAACTCTCATAATTGAATATGAAAATTTAAAGATACATAGTGATGAGAATATTGCTAGTTTATTTTTACATCTTGATGATGTTGTAAATCGTATGAGAAATCTGGGAGAAACAATAACCGAATCTAATTTGGTTGAGAAAATTTTAAGATCGCTAACGGAAAAATTTGAGTCAAAAGTTTCTGCTCTTGAAGAAAAACAGGATCTTCAAAATCTTACTGTGGTGCAACTTCATGGCATACTAACTGCATATGAAATGAGAAGAGGAGGACCATCTGAAGTCAAAGAGGTTGTCTTCAGAGCCTCTACAAAAGGCAAAGAAGTACGAGAAGCAGAAGGATCAAGATATATCTCAGAAGAAGATGAGGTAAATTTTGTAAAGAAACTCCAACTTGGCACACGACGGTTCAGAGGTAAGCTTCCTTTCAAATTTTTTGAGTGTGGAAGAGTTGGTCATTATGCTGCTAAGTGTCCTTATAAAGAAACACCTGCAAAAGGGAAGGAAGTAGCAAGAAGGAATAAGAATCGGTTTAACACTAGAAAAAGTTACTATACTCATGAAGATAGTGATGGGTTATCTGATAGTGAGGAATAATGTGAACAAGATCTTAGACTTCTCATGGAATTTGAATCTAGAAAAGAAAAGGATACTTTTGTGGATGCTCTAGAGGACAATGATTTTCTTGAAGAAAACAATCAACTCAAAATACACTTAGAATAAAGTAAAAATACTCTTAGAAGAAAGGAAAATAACCATAGAAACTATGGAAAAGAAGTTTGAAGAAGCGAAGAAACACAATGAGAAATTAGAATGTGAAGTGGTAAGTCTAAGAAAAGAATTTGAGAAAGTAAAGACTCTGAATCTTAGATTTGCTAAAGGATCTGAAACCCTAGATGAGATTATCAAGGTACAACGTTCTCCTCTTATGAAGACAGGTCTTGGATATACCGGAGAATCTTCTCAGGCTTCAACACCAAATTATCTAAAAGCAGCTACAGCTGGTTTACAACATTCTGCCACTCAGCAAGGGAATAAAGAATCATTACAGGTAAAGCATGATCATCTCAATTCAAAGAACACCAACATGAATGTCTTTCAAAGAAAAAACAATCAATAGGTAAGTTCAAGTAGAAGATTTCAAGATCGCAGAAATTTTATCTTCAATGGACAATGTTTCTCGTGTCACAATTTTGGTCATAAAGATGTTAAATGTGTTGCATATAAAACCGTCATGACAAGAGAAGCAAGAAAGAAAAGGATTGATATTGAAACAAAGACGAATACCTATAACAACTTTTCTCCTCTTCTAAATGAAGTTGAATGTGCTTATTGCAATAACATTGGCCATGAAGAATTTGAATGCAGGAGCAAAGTTTAGCCAAAAGAGCATGTTCCTTCAAGCTCCAAAGTATGGCAAAAGAAGGAATTGTAGGTTGAAAATCGTGGCATAGCGTTATTTGAAGAAGGTGAAGAAAATCAATGGTACCTTGATAGCGGATGCTCAAGACACATGACAGGTGACAAAAACAAACTTCTTACATATAATGCTCTAGAAAAGGAAAAGAAGGTTACATTTGGAAATGATACTCATGCGGTAATTAAGGGAAAAGGGTCTGTGTTTCTAAAAGAAAAGGTGAAAGCTAATGATGTCATGTATGTGGATGGATTAAGGCATAACCTGTTAAGTGTAAGTCAAATTTGTGATCAAGGAACTGAAGTTGTCTTTAGTTCAAAAGAATGTGTGGTACGTGATCTTGATACAGGTAAAACAATTATAAAAGGAAAAAGAACTCCAAGAAACCTGTATGTATTGAAGAACTGCAAAGAACAATGTTACTTGAGCAAATCTTCAGAACACTGGCTATGGCATAGAAGGTTGGGGCATCTGAGCTTCTCTCAGATCGAAAAATCAAGCAGACTTAAAGCTGTCCGTGATCTTCCCAATATTACTCCACCCAAAAATATCATATGCAAATCTTGCCAATTTGGTAAGCAAACCAGAGTACAGTTTAATGCCAAGGAAGGATCATCAAGTAAGCCTCTTGAAATTATTCATACTGACATATGTGGACCTGTGAGGAAAAATTCACCACGTGGTGAACAATACTATATCTTATTTATTGATGATTTCTCTAGAATGTGTTGGATTGGGTTGCTTAAACACAAAGATGAAGCATTTGAGAAATTTAAGACCTTCAAAGCACTAGTTGAAAATGAATTAGATCTGAAAATCAAGTGTCTTAGATCTGATCGAGGAGGAGAATATACATCAAATGAATTCCTTGAATTTTGTGAACAACATGGCATAAAAAGACAATTTTCTGTAGCTGGCACTCCACAACAAAATGGCGTAGCAGAAAGAATGAATAGAACATTTCAAAAAATGGCTAGAGCTATGCTTGATGACTCCGGAACACCTGACACTTTTTGGGGAGAAGCAGCACATACAGCGATAAATATTCTTAACAAGGCACATGTTCGAGTAAATAGTGATAAAACTCCATATGAACTCTGGTATGGTAATCCTCCCACTGTGAAGCATTTTAGAGTTTTTGGAAGAAGATGTTTTATAAAAAATAATGATGAAAAACTTGGCAAGTTTGAATCTAGAGAAAATGAAGGAATACCTCTTGGCTACTCCTCTAGGAGTAGAGCATACAAATGTTACAATAAAATACTTCAGAAGATTGTTGAATGTATTGATGTTGTTATTGATGAGTCTCGTGCAGCCCCAAAAGAAGAAAAACAAACAACAAATGAAGACAATGGTGACATATATCCTCCTACATCAAATAGCAATGATATAGACAGTGAACCCAATGAAGAACCTGAAGATGAGTTATCTGAAAAAGCTCCATCCAGATATGTTCAAAAGAATCATCCAGAATCTCAAATTTTGGGAGATAAGGGATCAAGTGTACAAACAAGAAGGACTCTTGTGGGCTCTTCTAGCTATCTGGCATTTCTATCCACTATTGAACCACACAATGTCAATCAAGCTAGCAAAGATGAATGTTGGATTCAAGCCATGAATGAAGAGCTTGATCAAATTGAGAAGAATCACACTTGGGAATTAGTACCAAGACCTCATGACAAAAATGTCATTGGAACTAAATGGATATTCAAAAATAAGTTAAATGAGAATGGGGATGTTATAAGAAATAAAGCTAGACTTTTTTGCAAAGGGTATGCTCAACAAGAAGGTATAGACTTTGAAGAAATATTTGCTCCTATAGCTAGACTTGAAGCCATAAGAATGTTTCTTGCTTTTTCAAGCTTCCAACAAATCAAAGTTTATCAAATGGATGTTAAATCTGCTTTTCTCAATGGAGATCTAGAAGAAGAAGTTTATATAGAACAACCAAAAGGATTCATTTTGGGAAATGATGAAAATATTGTTTGTAGACTTAAAAAGGCTCTATATGGTCTCAAACAAGCTCCAAGGGCATGGTATTATCGTCTTGACAAATATCTTCATCAACAAGGATTTTCAAAGGGGTCTGCTAATAGCAATTTATACACAAAAAATGAAAATGATAAACTATTGATTGTGGTTGTATATGTTGACGATATCATTTTTGGAAGCTGTTAGCCCCCCTATGAAATTTTTGACAAGCAAATAGGGGGCTAAATCATTTTTGAGTTTTCAAGGAATGCATTTCCTATGAAAACACAGTCTCCTTGAAGCCTCTCCATGTCTTTTATCCTCTGACAGTATCCCCTCTGCTGATTCCCCTTTTCAAGCCTCTCTGTCATGTGAAGAAATGCCCTAAGGCCTTCCTTTTCCCTCTTATTTCCCCCATTTAACCTCTTTTTCTTCCCCTTTTTCTCCCCTTCTATTCCCCTATTTACCTTTCAAATTCCCCCAAAATCCCCTTTAGTTTCCTCCCCTAAACCTTTGTTTTCCCTTTCTCCCCTTTCTCCCTCTATCGTTCCCCTCCTTCACCTTTAAAATCCATTAAAATGGGCCCAACGCTCAAACCACTTCCCCACATGCCCGTCACCCAGGACCAAACGCTTAAGTCCCGAGGCCAATCGCAATCGGAACTATCAGCGGGAGGAAAAACCCTTTGTAAACAGCAAAAACCCCGATGCGATATGTTTTTAACGATAAATCGGCCAGCCTGTTCCGCACCGTTGATCTTGGGTCCAGATCAACGGCTGAGCGCTAATCGCAAATTCCCCCCGATCGCAATCGCAAGTCGCATCGGCACCGCCCCGATTGAGGCCTTCCGATTTGATCCGGACCGTCCATCTCCCATCTGATCCGACGGTCAGCGTTTAGTCGCACCTGCCCCTCCGATCGTTGTCCCCACCGTTGATCTGCCCCGCGATCCGACGGCCAGCGCTCAATCGCTTCCCCTCCCCGATCGCAATCGCAAGCCTTCCCTCTGCCTCCCCGATTAAATCCTGGCCGTCCGTCTGTTACATAATCCAACAGCTATCGCTCAATCGCTCATTTCCTCCGATCGCAAGTCCTTTTCCCTCTCGGGGATGACCGGCAGCTCGTCCATTCTCCCTGCATCCGATCGCATCGTAAACCTTCCGATCACAAGTCCTCTCCCGATCGTATTGCCCTTCCGATTAAACATTGCCCTTCCGATTAAGTCTCCACCGTCCGTTTCCGCCTGGGACGACGGCTCCGCGCTCAATCGCAAGCCTCCGGCCTCCGACCTCCGACGATCCTCCGATCCATTCCGAGCCGTTGATCTCCCCGCGCATCGACGGCCGCTCAATCGGCATCAGCCGCTCCGATCGCCGATCGCAAGTCCTCTTGTTTCCCCCTCCGTCCAATCACAGCCCCGTCCATCTCCCCGCCGATCCTACGGCTATCGCTCAATCGCGCCTTCGACCCCAATCGCAATCAGAACATTCATGTTGTGCATTGCGATTGCTCCTCGCTCCGACCTCCGATTGCGATGGTGCGATTTGATCTCCGCCGTTCGTTTCCTCCAAGATCGGATGGTTCACGTTCAATCGCCCCCCGCCACGGTCGGCCCCACATCTAAATGCTCCGCTCCATTGTTTTGTGCCCCTTTCCTTTGTAATTCGCCCAAAGTTCATTGTTGGGCTTTTACGTTGATTAACCGTTTCCTCCGCCATTTTCACCGTTCCTCCACCGCTCCGCCACCTTTCCTCTGGCCTCTGCAGCATTTTTCCACCACCGCCGCCTAGTTTTACAGTTCTTTCCACTGTGCGGATTAGCACAGAGAGGCCATTTCAGCCGGCCTGCAAAGCAGCAGAAACAGGCTTCAAAGGGATTAATGCGCATTATTGATGTAATTAACGTCTAATCCCACAGTCAAAGGATTCAAGCAAAGTTTGAAGACTAAGAGCACACCAGTAAGCCATTACTGCGCTACCTAACAGCAGAAGCGCGGTTACTCCAGAAGTACACCTCCCCACAGCGTCCTCCGTGCTCCTCGAGCCCAGGAAAGTCAAGAACACTGACAGAGCTTCTTAAAGGACTGTCAAACAGCATTAAAGAAGCATGGAGGGGCCTGCAGATCATTCCATCCAGTTCATTTATTCCAGTGGCAGCGCAGAGCTCCAAGCTTCAGAAAGGACTCTAAAAGAAATATCCGAGGTCAATCAAACTGACAGAGCCTTCCCTAGCCGACCTACAGAGTACATGCAATACTGCAGAAAGCCATTAAGTGGTATGGGCGTGAACGCTTCCGCCTTACTGTCTTAATGAGACTCATTTATTTGCTTATCTACTTCCGCTTCTTCCTCTTCTCCTAAAAAAGATCCCCGAGAACATAATGAAAAGGTTGTTGTTGCCTTGCTGGGAATCTGTTGTTAGAGGGATTCAGTTTGACTGTTAGAACAGCCTTGGGAGGAAGTTGCAGAGTAGTTTATATGTAATAGGCTGGGAGGAGAAAGTCTGGGCTGTAACAGCCATTGAGCCATATTGTACATGACTGGTTTTGCATCAATTAATCAAAGCACATTTCACAGGATCCTGGTCTATTACTATTGGTGATGTGTTTCTTAACTCTGTTTATTACATTTTCACATTGTTTCATGTTCTTCTGGTAGGCATCAGAATAATGGTATAGGATTCACCCTTTGTTAGGTGCCCTATGCTGTCTGCTCTCCCTACCTTTATGTTTTCCGCTAGATGTGCTATCTGAGAGTTGTTTTCAGTTGATTTAACTAGCGCAGTGGATGTTATTGCCTGCTGGCTAATGTATGAATTGGTTGAAACTGTTCTTAGATGTTCTTGAGGGGTTTAAAGCTGGAAAATTTGGGAGCACTGGGGATAAGTGTTAGCCCTGTCCACTAGGATCCTTGCACGACCAGCTTACCTTTCTAAGATCCCTTCATTTATCTTATCTTTGTTTTCCCTTGGAGTTGCTAAAGCAGACCTGGAGTTAAATGACCTCTGGTCCGATCTATAAGCAGCCCCATTGTCTCTCTGAGAGCCGCCTTTGAGTATGTCCAAGCAGGTCTGGAGTTAAATGACCTCTGACCTGATCTATAGACAGAAAATTGGTTGTCTTTCCTTCTTCCACTTTCTCTCCTTAATGTTCCACCTCACCATCTAGTCTAAAGATCCTTTAGTATTAGATGACATGCCCTTTGAAAGCCTTGGCTAGTGGATGCAAGTAATTTCCTTTCATGACTCCATAGCCCAATGGATGGCACTGTCTTAACCCATCCTCTTTGCTGAAGCATCCTGCTGCCATGTTCCTTTCCTCCCATTGCTTTCTCGGCCTATGATCTCCTAACCAACCCAACAACCCTTCAACCAAATCACTTTAAACCCCCCTTTGTGCTTCATAACTAGCCTAACATCTCATTCTGAGCTTTAAAGATATATCATTCTTTGCTCTATTTGGAGAGATCCCTCTCCGGGTCCAGGAGGGCTAGATCCTAGGGCCCCAAAGTGGTTTGATGTTGTCTCATCTTTTGGTATTGCCAAATCTACCAAAACATGGGAACCCCAACATAATGGCGACTCCACTGGGGAACAGATCAGTCAGCTTTGATTTGGTAAACCACTGTGGTGGACAGTAAGTTGTGAATCATCCACCTGGCGATTCCACAATTCCTGAATGATTAAAAGACTCCGTTGATAATCAGCTGGCCACTGATTATCTGTGGTATCACATAAGGCTCCACTGGGAGACCATGTCGTAGTACAACATCACCCACGCCGAAGATCCAGTCACTTCGCTAATGGAGGACTCTGAACAATGTGCAGAAATAGATCCAAGCCTCATAGCAGAGTTTCAGAGTGGAGTAGCGAGTGTACTAGAAGAAATTGAATGGGAGGACCTTCCAAAGGTTGTCCCTATTGGCTCAGCACTCAATCATCTACCTGCGCTTAAGAAGATGTTTCTTGATTTGGTGATTGACAGATATGAAACTGAGCTCGAACTTTTGAGCTCACAAGGGAAATCATACGAGTTCAGAGACCCAAGAGCATTCTTGGAAGGTCTCTCGCCCCCTAAAAATACAGAGATTCCGCTGCTGTTCGAAGTGCAAGAAGAAGAAGATCTGGTTCCCCAGGGCCACCTTGAAGATGCAGTGGAAAATACAAGAATCAGAGCTGCCTAGGATGTAGACAGCCTACCAGTCATGGCAGGCCAGAAAGAAGAGAGTATACATCCTGCGTTCGTTGATCTTGTGGCAGAATACATGGAGGCCCTGATATGCTCGAACGCTCCAGCATTGATCCTCAGCATGGGCCAGATTCATCAGGAATGGTCACTACTGATGGTGACCGCAGTTTTGAAGAACCACAAGCAGAGCACCCTGTGGTTATCTCTGATAGGCAGCCAGTGCTCATATCCTTTTTCACTACTACTTGACTGGCTGTATTGGCTTTATCATATCACCTAGAACATCAGAGTTCTCCAGTTAGAGTAGGGTAGGTAGGAAAGCTCAATAAAGCTCAGTCTATGGGCATGTAGTTAGTTATTTCATTTTCTGTTTTAGAATGTAGAGAAGAAACCTGCTAGACAGTCTAATCCTAGCAGGTAGTAGTGTAGGTAGAGAAACATATGATACCAACAGTCTAATCTGGTCTCATGGAGTAATAAGGGTAGAGGTAGAATAGGCTTTTTTTTTTACCTGTTTGTAAAAAATGATGATGTAAAGGGTCTGCAAGTCCAAATGCACCCAAGAAGAAAAAATGTTAGGACTATAGTGTGGGTAGGTAGTTGTATGGGAAGTGTTTCTGCTGATATGTTGTCCTCATAGCTTGTGGCAGCTGATCAAAGAAAGAAATGGATGGTTCAAGCAGCAGGCATCTGGCCTACACCAAGAGATCAATTTCTGAATTCTTGACTCCTTCAAGAAGAAGCCATCCCCATGTGGAGCCACTGTTAGCCCCCATATGAAATTTTTGATAAGCAAATAGGGGGCTAAATCATTTTTGAGTCTTCAAGGAATGCATTTCCTCTGAAAACACAGTCTCCTTGAAGCCTCTGCGTGTCTTTTATCCTTTGACAAGTCCTATCTGCTGATTCCCTTTTAAAGCCTCTCTGTCATGTGAAGAAATGCCCAAAGGCCCCTTTTCCCCTCCCATTTCCCCCATTTAACCTCTTTTTCTTCCCCTTTTTCTCCCCTTCTATTTCCCTATTCACTCTTCAAATCCCCCCAAAATCCCCTTTAGTTTCCTCCCCTAACCCTTTGTTTTCCCTTTTCTCCCCTTTCTCCCTCTATCGTTTCCCTTCCTCGCCTTTAAAATCCATCAAAACGGGCCCAAAACCCACTTTCCGACCATGTTATAGGGCTTAGCCCCTTTACCGCAGGCTTCCGTCAAACCACTTCCCCACATGCCCGTCACCCAAGACCAAACGCTTAAGTCCCGGGGCCAATCGCAATCGGAACTGTCAGCGGGAGGCAAAACCCTTTGTAAACAGCAAAAACCACGATGCGATATGTTTTTAACAATAAATCGGCCGGCCTGTTCCGCACCGTTGATCTTGGGTCCAGATCAATGGCTGAGCGCTAATCGCAAAGCCCCCCCGATCGCAATCGCAAGTCGCATCGGCGCCGCCCCGATTGAGGCCTTCCGATTTGATCCGGACCGTCCATCTCCCATCTGATCCGACGGTCAGCGCGTAATCGCACCTGCCCCTCCGATCGTTGTCCCCATTGTTGATCTGCCCCGCGATCCGACGGCCAGCGCTTAATCGCACTCCCCGTCCGATCGCAATTGCAAGCCTTCCCTCTGCCTCCCCGATTAAATCCTGGCCATCCGTCTGTTACATGATCCAACGGCTATCGCTCAATCGCTCATTTCCTCCGATCGCAAGTCCTTTTCCCCTCTGATTTAATCGCAGCCGTCCATTCTCCCCAGATCCGACGGTCATCGCAGCTTCCGATCACAAGTCCTCTCCCGATCGCATTGCCCTTCCGATTAAGTCTCCACCGTCCGTTTCCGCCCAGATCTATGGTCTGCGCTCAATCGCAAGCCTCTTGCTCCGACCTCCGATTGCGATCCTCCGATCCATTCTGAGTCGTTGATCTCCCCGCCAGATCGACGGTCAGCGCTCAATCACAACAGCGCTCCGATCGCTGATCGCAAGTCCTCTTGTTTCCCCTCCGATTCAATCACAGCCATCCATCTCCCCACTAATCCTACGGCTATCGCTCAATCGCGCCTTCGACCCCAATCGCAATCGGAACATTCATGTTGTGCATTGTGATTGCTCCTTGCTCCGACCTCCGATTGCGATGGTGCGATTTGATCTCCGCCGTTCGTTTCATCCAAGATCGGACGGTTCACGTTCAATCGCCCCCCGCCATGGTCGGCCCCACATCTAAATGCTCCGCTCCGTTGTTTTGTGCCCCTTTCCTTTGTAATTCGCCCAAAGTTCATTGTCGGGATTTTACGTTGATTAACCATTTCCTCCGCCATTTTCACCGTTCCTCCACCGCTCCGCCACCTTTCCTCTGGCCTCTGCAGCATTTTTCCACCACCGCCGCCTGGTTTTACAGTTCTTTCCACTGTGCGGATTAGCACAGAGAGGCCATTTCAGCCGGCCTGCGAAGCAGCAGAAACAGGCTTCAAAGGGATTAATGCGCATTATTGATGTAATTAACGTCTAATCCCACAGTCAAAGGATTCAAGCAAAGTTTGAAGACTAAGAGCGCACCAGTAAGCCATTACTGCGCTACCTAACAGCAGAAGCGCGATTACTCCAGAAGTACACCTCCCCACAGCGTCCTCCGTGCTCCTCGAGCCCAGGAAAGTCAAGAACACTGACAGAGCTTCTTAAAAGACTGTCAAGCAGCATTAAAGAAGCATGGAGGGGCCTGCAGATCATTCCATCCAGTTCATTTATTCCAATGGCAGCGCAGAGCTCCAAGCTCCAGAAAGGACTCTAAAAGAAATATCCGAGGTCAATCGACCTGACAGAGCCTTCCCTAGCCAACCTATAGAGTACATGCAATACTGCAGAAAGCCATTAAGTGGTATGGGCGTGAACGCTTCCGCCTTACTGTCTTAATGAGACTCATTTATTTTCTTATCTACTTCCGCTTCTTCCTCTTCTCATATAAAAGATCCCCGAGAACATAATGTAGAGGTTGTTGTTCTGTTGCTGGACATTTTGCTGTTAGAGGGGTTCAGTTTGACTGTTAGAACAGTCTTGGGAAGAAGTAGCAGAGTAGTTGTATGTAATAGGCTGGGAGGAGAAGTTTGGACTGTATTAGCCATTGAGCCATATTGTACATGACTGGTTTTGCATCAATTAATCAAAGCACATTTCACAGGATCCTGGTCTATTGCTATTGGTGATGTGTTTCTTTACTCTGTTCATTATATTTTCATACTGTTTCATGTTCTTCTGGTAGGCATCAGGATAATGGTATAGGATTCACCCTTGTTAGGTGCCCTATGCTGTCTGCTCTCCCTACCTTTATGTTTTCCGCCCTCTGTGCTATCTAAGAGCGGGTTCAGTTGATTTAACCAGCGCAGTGGATGTTATTGCCTGCTGGCTGATGTATGAATTGGTTGAAACTGTTCTTAGGTTCTGTCTAAGAGTGGGTTCACGGGTTTAACCAGTGCAGCGGATGTTATTGCCTGCTGGCTGATGTATGAACTTGGGGGTTTGCTTCTTAGATGTTTCCTTGTAATCTTATCTCTGTTTTTCCCTTGGAGTTGCTAAAGCAGATCTGGAGTTAAATGACCTCTGGTCTGATCTATAAGCAGCCCCATTGTTCCCTTGAGAGCTGCCTTTGAGTATGTCCAAGCAGGTCTGGAGTTAAATGACCTCTGACCTGATCTATAGACAGAAAATTGGTTGTCTTTCCTTCTCCCACTTTCTCTCCTTAATGTTCCATTCCACCATCTGCCTAAAAGATCCTTTAGTGTAGATGACTTGCCCTTGAAAGCCTTGGCTAGTTGTTGCATGTAATTCCCTTTCATGACTCCATAGCCCAATGGATGGCACTGTCTTGGCCTATCATCTCTGCTGAAAAAGCCTGCTGCTTCGTTCCCTTTCTCCCATTGCTTTCCCAGTCTATGATCTCCTAACCAACCCAGCAACCCATCAACCAAATCACTTAAAACCCCCCTCTATGCTTCATAACTAGCCTAACATTTTATTTTTGAGCTTCAAAGATATATCATTCTTTGCTCTATTTGGAGAGATCCCTCTCCGGGTCCAGGAGGGCTAGATCCTAGGGCCCCAAAGTGGTTTGATGTTGTCTCATCTTTTGGTGAAGATCTGGCGCAATGTCTGCTGAAGATAATGAAGAAATCTGGGTAAGTTTATAGATCTGATCTGTTTTGTAAAGTTTTCCTCTTACAGCTCTATACACTATTTGGTCTCTGCAAAAGCGCGTGTATACGCGGTCTCTTTTAATGAAAGGCGCGTATAGGGTTTTATGAAGAATAAAATACACAGAAGGATACGCGGGTTGGTGTGCAGGGAAGCGCGTATGTACGCGGCTTCAATAAAGAAAAGTAGCGTATGATATTTGATTCAATGAAGGTTCAGGGTTGAGTTTACATCTGCATATCTATTCTGAAGTCTGGGTTATCTCTGATATTCTGGTTACAGTGGTCTCACTATTCTGTTTGAAGTATTGGGCAAAGTATGATAAGTGAAGGGTTGTGTTGAAGCTGTTTGATCTAGTATGAAAATTGATGAAATTTGGTCTGCATTGGATCTGAGGGTTGAATCCTTCAGTATGAAAGTAGAAGCTTTCTGCCAGTAGAGGCTGGTGCTAATAGCAAGGCGTTGTAGCTCCCTTCCAGGAGAGGCTGGTAAATGAGAGAAGGTTGTAGCCTTTTGTAGGTGTGTGCCTGCGTGCTGGTATGAGTCTGCGCCAGTACATGGTTGTAAGATGTTTTCTTTATAATAAATATTGAAGACTGAGATGACGGCAGTGGTGGTTTTCTCCCGACTTGGGTTTCCACCTTAAATCCTGGTGTTCATGTGTGTTGCTTATGTGTGATATTTTATTCTGTTTTTACTGTACATGCTTACTGCTTAACATCTGATGAATAAATGATGCAATGATTTAAGAATCAAATATATAATAAGAGCTCTGAGCATATGCGAGTTTCCTTAAGGATATCTGCGTATATACGCTAGTTTTGTTCTGTAAAGTAGTGTATGGGTTTTGAGAAAAGAAAAGTAAAAAGTTTATTAGTTAGCTCTAAATACTGATGCACCCCCCCCCCCCCTCTCAGTATTTTTCTCGACAATTGGTATCAGAGCAGGTCCTTTTGAAAAATCTTAGCCGCTAGAAGGAAGGTCAAGCAAGATGAGCAATCAAGATGGAATAGCATCTATCAAGCCTCCGCTCTTTAATGGAAGCAATTTAATCTTCTGAAAAATAAGGATGAGATCCTATCTTTAGTCTATGGGAGCAGATGTATGGGCCATTGTTGAACGAGGATATGAATATCCAGCTGTTGTACCAACAGATCCAACTGAAAAGACGAATTATGAAACAAATTCAAAGGCAGTCAATGCTCTAACGGGTAGTCTAACTGAATCAGAATTTGTCAAATTTATGCAGCTGAATACAACAAAGGAGATATGGTACAAAATCATTCTAAGTTATGAAGATGATGCAACGGTAAAAAGTCCAAAACTTCAAACTCTCAGAATTGAATATTAAAATTTGAAGATGCATAGTGATGAGAATATTGCCAGTTTCTTTTTACGTCTTGATGATGTTGTAAATCATATGAGAAATCTGGGAGAAACAATAACCGAATCTACTTTGGTTGAGAAAATTTTAAGATCGCTAACGGCAAAATTTGAGTCAAAAGTTTCTGCTCTTGAAGAAAAATAGGATCTTCAAAATCTTACTGTGGTGCAACTTCATGGCATACTAACTGCATATGAAATGAGAAGAGGAGGACCATCTGAAGTCAAAGAGGTTGTCTTCAGAGCTTCTACAAAAGGGAAAGAAGTACAAGAAGCAGAAGGATCAAGATATATCTCAGAAGAAGATGAGGCAAATTTTGTAAAGAAACTCCAACTTGGCACAGGACGGTTCAGAGGTAAGCTTCCTTTCAAATGTTTTGAGTGTGGAAGAATTGGTCATTATGCTGCTAAGTGTCCTCATAAAGAAACACCTGCAAAAGGGAAGGAAGTAGTAAGAAGGAATAAGAATCGGTTTAACACTAGAAAAATTTACTATACTCATGAAGACAGTGATGGGTTATCTGATAGTGAGGAAGAATGTGAACAAGATCTTAGACTTCTCATGGCATTTGAATCTAGAGAATAAAAGGATACTTTTGTGGATGCTCTAGAGGACAATGATTTTCTTGAAGAAAACAATCAACTCAAAATACACTTAGAAGAAAGTAAAATACTCTTAGAAGAAAGGAAAATAACCATAGAAACTCTGGAAAAGCAGTTTGAAGAAGCGAAGAAACACAATGAGAAATTAGAATGTGAAGTGGTAAGTCTAAGAAAAGAATTTGAGAAAGTAAAGACTCTGAATCTTAGATTTGCTAAAGGATCTGAAACCCTAGATGAGATTATCAAGGTACAACGTTCTCCTCTTATAAAGACAGGTCTTGGATATACCGGAGAATCTTCTTAGGCTTCAGTACCAAATTATCTAAAAGCAGCTACAGCTGGTTTACAACATTCTGCCACTCAGCAAGGGAATAAAGAATCATTACAGGTAAAGCATGATCATCTCAATTCAAAGAACACCAACAGGAATGTCTTTCAAAGAAACAACAATCAACAGGTAAATTCAAGTAGAATATTTCATGATCGCAGAAATGTTTTCTTCAATGGACAATGTTTCTCATGTCACAATTTTGGTCATAAAGCTGTTCAATGTGTTGCATATAAAACCATCATGACAAGAGAAGCAAGAAAGAAAAGGATTGATATTGAAACAAAGAATAATACCTATAACAACTTTTCTCCTCTTCAAAATGAAGTTGAATGTGCTTATTGCAATAACTTTGGCCATGAAGAATCTGAATGCAGGAGCAAAGTCCAGCCAAAACAACATTTTCCTTCAAGTTCCAAAGTATGGAAAAAGAAGGAATTACAGGTTGAAAATTGTGGGATAGCGTTATTTGCATAAGGTGAAGAAAATCAATGGTACATTGATAGTGGATGCTCAAGACACATGACAGGTGACAAAAGCAAACTTCTTGCATATAATGCTCTAGAAAAGGAAAAGAAAGTTACATTTGGAAATGATACTCCTGCTGTAATTAAAGGAAAAGGGTCCGTGTTTCTAAAAGAAAAGGTGAAGGCTAATGAGGTCATGTATGTGGATGGATTAAGGCATAACCTGTTAAGTGTAAGTCAAATGTGTGATCAAGGAACTGAAGTTGTCTTTAGTTCAAAAGAATGTGTGGTACGTGATCTTGATATAGGTAAAACAATTATAAAAGGAAAAAGAACTCCAAGCAACCTGTATGTATTGAAGAACTGCAAAGAACAATGTTACTTGAGAAAATCTTTAGAAAACTGGCAATGGCATAGAAGGTTGGGGCATTTGAGCTTCTCTCAGATAAACAAATCAAGCAGACTTAAAGTTGTCCGTGATCTTCCCAATATTACTCCACCCGAAAATATCATATGCAAATCTTGCCAATTTGGTAAGCAAACCAGAGTACAGTTTAATGTCAAGGAAGGATCATCAAGTAAGCCTCTTGAACTTATTCATACTGACATATGTGGACCTGTGAGGAAAAAGTCACCACGTGGTGAACAATAATATATCTTGTTTATTGATGATTTCTCTAGAATCTGTTGGATTGGGCTGCTTAAACACAAAGATGAAGCATTTGAGAAATTTCAAACCTTCAAAGCACTAGTTGAAAATGAATTAGATCTGAAAATCAAGTGTCTTAGATCTGATCGAGGAGGAGAATATACATCAAATGAATTCCTTGAATTTTGTGAACAACATGGCATAAAAAGACAATTTTCTGTAGCTGGCACTCCACAAAAAAATGGCGTAGCAGAAAGAATGAACAGAACAATTCAAAAAATGGCTAGAGCTATGCTTGATGACTCCGGAACATCCAACACTTTTTGGGGAGAAGCAGCACATACATTGGTAAATATTCTTAACAAGGCACATGTTCGAGTAAATAGTGATAAAACTCCATATGAACTCTGGTATGGTAATCCTCCCACTGTGAAGCATTTTAGAGTTTTTGGAAGAAGATGTTTTATAAAAAATAATGATGAAAAACTTGGCAAGTTTGAATCCAGAGCAGATGAAGGAATACCTCTTGGCTACTCCTCTAGGAGTAGAGCATACAAATGTTACAATAAAATACTTCGGAAGATTGTTGAATGTATTGATGTTGTTATTGATGAGTCTCCTGCAGCCCCAAAAGAAGAAAAACAAACAACAAATTAAGACGATGGTGACATATATCCTCCTACATCAAATAGCAATGATATAGACAGTGAACCCAATGAAGAACCTGAAGATGAGTTATCTGAAAAATCTCCATCCAGATATGTTCAAAAGAATCATCCAGAATCTCAAATTTTGGGAGATAAGGGATCAGGTGTACAAACAAGAAGGACTCTTGTGGGATCTTCTAGCTATCTGGCATTTCTATCCACTATTGAACCACACAATGTCAATCAAGCTAGCAAAGATGAATGTTGGATTCAAACCATGAATGAAGAGCTTGATCAAATCGAAAAGAATCACACTTGGGAATTAGTACCAAGACCTCATGACAAAAATGTCATTGGAACCAAATGGATATTCAAAAACAAGTTAAATGAGAATGGGGAGGTTATAAGAAATAAAGCTAGACTTTTCTGCAAGGGGTATGCTCAACAAGAAGGTATAGACTTTGAAGAAAATTTTGCCCTTGTAGCTAGACTTGAAGCCATAAGAATTTTTCTTGCTTTTCCAAGCTTCCAACAAATCAAAGTTTATCAAATGGATGTTAAATCTGCGTTTCTCAATGGTGATATAGAAGAAGAAGTTTATATAGAACAACCAGAAGGATTCATTTTGGGAAATGATGAAAAACTTGTTTGCAGACTTAAAAAGGCTCTATATGGTCTCAAAAAAGCTCCAAGGGCATGGTATTATTGTCTTGACAAATATCTTCATCAACAAGGATTTTCTAAGGGGTCTGCTGATAGTAATTTATACACAAAAACTGAAAATGATAAACTATTGATTGTGGTTGTATATGTTGACGATATCATTTTTGGAAGCAATGAAGAATCTATGAGTCAGAAATTTACATGGGGAATTAACATTATTTCTTGGGGAACTAACATTCTTATCACAAGCAAAATACCTTAAGCAAATTCTGAAGAAGTATGGCATGGAAGAGTGCAAACCTGTAAGTACACCAATGATAACCGGATGTAATCTCTGTTCTCACGATGATTCTCCTACGGTGAATCAACCAGAATATAGATCTATGATAGGAAGTCTACTTTATCTCACTGGGACTAGATCAGACATTATGCATGCAGTTGGGATTTTTGGACGATTCCAAGCTAATCCAAAAGAGTATCACCTTCAGGCTGTCAAAAGAATATTCAAATATCTACAAGGAACTCAAGACTTTGGACTATGGTATCCAAAGAATGCTGATCTTACTCTTCATGCTTACACTGATGCAAATTGGGCTGGAAATGTTGATGATCGGAAAAGCACTAGTGGTGGTGCATTCTATATGGGGCCCCGGTTAGTATCTTGGTTCAACAAGAAGCAAAACTCTATTGCCTTATCTACAACAGAAGTAGAATATGTGGTTGTCGCATCATGTTGCACTCAACTTCTTTGGATGATGCAAACCTTACAAGACTTTCAAATCAAATGTTCACCTCCTATCTCCATTATGTGTGATAATACAAGTGCCATCAGTATCTCAAAGAATCCTGTTATGCATTCCAAGACCAAGCACATTCCCATCAAGTATCACTTCTTACGTGAACAAGTTCTTGAACAAAAGGTGAAGTTGGAGTATGTTCCCTCCAAAGAACAAGTTGCTGATATATTTACCAAACCTCTGCCCAGGGAAGCGTTCGAATATCTCAGACAAAAGCTGGGAGTAGTTTCTGCCATGCAGAAGATCATATCTGCTTAAATGCAGAAGATTAAATTGGCTACGCCGATTTCATGAAAGACAGTTGCGTATATACGCGAGTTTATATAGATAAAACCGTGTATGGGTGGTTGCTGGCAATTTTTCTCTGGGTCAGCATTCTTCAGCACAACTATGGTGCTGTTGGGTATCTCTAGTGATGTTTCAGCTCTTATATTTCTGTTTCATTCTCTAATATTGGGTGAAGATGCCTTGATGATTTGCTGTTGAAAGTGTTCAGGATGCACAAGCTAAGGGGGAGCATTGGTCATGTGGAAAGGATGCATTGTTGGCATTATGATGGTTCTGAAATATGATCTCTCTCTTGAGGTCTTTTTGGTATTTGTAACAAAAGGACATATTTTTCATGTGATGAAAAGGTCATGTTGATACCTATGATTTAAAATTGTAATATTCAATCATGTAAGGACTTGGTCAAATTTGTAAACCCACTTGGTAGGGTTGTTGAGTCAAAATATGTAAACCCACTTGGTTGGGTACCCGAGTCACATATGTAAATCCACTTGGTTGGATCATTGATGTAAGTATGAGTCCTTGGTGATAGGAAAGGTCATAGAGTCATGTAATTCATTGAAAAATATGTTTGAAGATTCAGCATGAACTCAGGGGGAGCATAGCTTCAGTGCACATCAGATCTACAGAGCTCTTCTTTCTACATGAGAAGAAAAACCTTGTTTTGGTTTTGATCCGTCCTTTTCCCTTGATGTCAAAGGGGGGGAGTATCATGGTGTTTATGATGTTTGAATAGGGGGAGAGTATCATGGTGGTTGCATAATGGTTATATTCAATGTATCTATCTGTTGTGGTGATCAAAGACCATGATGGTTGCCATCAAGTCCAAAGGGGGAGATTGTTGGAAATATGATGCAATGTGTTGTCCTTGATGGCAACCTACTTGATGAAGTTGGTCTTGATGGAAACCTACTTGATGAGTCGCCTATGATAAGCAACCTATGTGCTAAAGATGTAAGAATGATGTATCTACAGATCAGTTCAGATGTGATAGAGAAAAAAATTCCAGTAAGTGCCAGAAAAATGATAAATATAATATGTCACAATGTATACGCTACTTTTGTGAAGGCAACCCACGTATATACTCTAATTTTGTGAAGGGAACCCGTGTATACATTTAGGGTTAGCATATATGCAGTTTTTATGAGGCGAAGTTGCGTATACATGCGGATACGCACGCTCAAAGTCGCGTATGCCTTTGGCGCTCTAAAAACTATGATACCTAGGGGCATTACCATGGTATTGGCCCATTGTATTGAGCGCTGGATTATCTATTTGATCCTGTCCAGGAATACCATCGGAAGTTGTGTGGTTTTGACTCATGGTATTGATAAAGGCTAAATCTATATAAGGAGAAGAAGATCATTGTGCAAGGGTGTGCATGAGTAAGGGTTGTTGATGAATAAATATCTCTAAGGATTATCTGCATGAATGAACTCTGTTCTTAATTGATATATCTGAATCTTTGATGCACCCATGGATCTGAGGATGGTTCAAGATCTCTAGATCTTATGATGATGATAAATCTCTAGGATGATCTGCAGCAGAAGAAATGGTGAAGATCTGGCGCAAAGTCTGCTGAAGATAATGAAGAAATCTGGGTAAGTTTATAGATCTGATCTGTTTTGTAAAGTTTTCCATTTACAGATCTATACGCTAGTTGGTCTCTGCAAAAGCGTGTGTATACGCGGTCTCTTTTAATGAAAGGTGCGTATAGGGTTTTATGAAGAATAAAATACACAGAAGGATACGTGGGTTGGTGTGCAGGGAAGCGCGTATGTACGCGGCTTCAGTAAAGAAAAGTAGCATATGATATTTGATTCAATGAATGTTCAGGGTTGAGTTTACATCTGCATATCAATTCTGAAGTCTGGGTTATCTCTGATATTCTGGTTACAGTGGTCTCACTGTTCTGTTTGAAGTATTGGGCAAAGTATGATAAGTGAAGGGTTGTGTTGAAGCTGTTTGATCTAGTATGAAAATTGATGAAATTTGGCCTGCAGTGGATATGAGGGTTGAAGCCTTTAGTATGTAAGTAGAAGCTTTCTGCCAGTAGAGGCTGGTGCTAATAGCAGGGGGTTGTAGCTCCCTTCCAGGAGAGGCTGGTAAATGAGAGAAGGTTGTAGCCTTCTGCAGGTGGGTGCCTGCGTGCTGGTATGAGTCTGTGCCAGTACATGGTTGTAAGATGTTTTCTTTATAATAAATATTGAAGACTGAGACGACGACAACGGTGGTTTTCTCACGACTTGGGTTTCCACCTTAAATTCTGGTGTTCATGTGTGTTGCTTATGTGTGATAGTTTATTCTGTTTTTACTGCACATGCTTACTGCTTAATATCTGATTAATAAATGATGCAATGATTTAAGAATCAAATACATAATAAGAGCTCTGAGCATACGCGAGTTTCCTTAAGGATATCCGCGTATATACACTAGTTTTGTTCTGTAAAGTAGCGTATGGGTTTTGAGAAAAGAAAAGTAAAAAGTTTATTAGTTTGCTCTAAATACTGATTCACCCCCCCCCCTCTCAGTATTTTTCCCGACAGGAACCAAGCTCTGATTCCAATTGTTGGAAATATTGAGATGGGGGGTGAATCAGTATTCCTTTCAATTAGAGCATTAGTTAATCTTCAATTATTATCAGTGTTTATACAATGATAGTAGTAAACAAGAGGGACACAATTGCACACATTTTTTAAGGTGGAAACCCACTCCGGGACAAAAACCACCTAATTATTTTCTAATAATTCTTTAATATTCAATTCCAATTGAAAATAAAGCTCCAACTTCCTAGAATTTAGAAAATATTTCTTCTCCACCTCCCACTAGATGGACGCTCCAGTGCCCAAGATTCTTCAGTAGTCAACTGAATAGATGCCCCAACACCCAATGAGCTATAACTCACCCTAGCACCACCCGACCACCCTATAGAAGAATAAAAGAAGAATGGACTCCTGTACCAGGGAAAATGGTCAACTTTACAATGATATAGAATGATGTAGAAGAATAATATATACTAGACCATAACCCCAACTTTGATACAACCACCTAATGATGATCCTAGACCTCCCAACACTACCTCTTCAACACTAGTACAATTTGTACAATAATATATTTACAAGGACTAAGTACAATGATACCTTTACAATGATTGTATGCAGTGCTGCCCACTTTAAGAATTCATATGATGAACTTCTTGCTGCTGTTATGCACCTTGGTTGCTGCTCTTATCATGCTACCATCTGCTGCACCTTGCTTTTCTTTTCTGCCATAGAAATTCTGGTCCTTTGCAACCCTTGACAACACATGATCTAGATTTTTCTTGCCTTCTAGGAGCTCGATATTGAATCTAGTGTATATCTGTCATTTCAGATCCTCAATATCTGATTTTTGGTCCTGTAGTAGTCCTCTGAGTCATCTTTCCAATGCCACAGGTCTGACCCAATTTGGATTCTTGAAGAGAGAGATATACCCAATCTCTTAATGCCCTAATTATGGACTGTTTCAGCAGAGCACACTTGTACGACATGCCACATGTCACTGTTTCTTCATTTGTTTCTGAAATTTATAGAGAGAAAAGTACATACTATGCACTATCCTACAAGTTTTACGAAATTCCAATTTGATACTCAAAGAGAGAGTTATGATGAATTTACCAAGGTCACTTATTTGAGATGAATTTCAGGAGCCTACAAAAACCCTGACTTACACAGATCATATCTCCAAAACTATTGTGCACCTTGATCTAAAATTGTTACTGTAGCTTCCTTAGGATTTTGGCTTCGCCTCAAAAAAATTTCAGCTTCTGAACCTTCGTAGAAAACAAGTTAGAGAAAAAATTCCAAGATGACTTGTTTCAGATGGCCGAATCCCTTGCATAAGGAGGAAATGAAGATCACAATTTATATGAATGCTTAAGTTGAGAGGGGCTTCAACAAGTGAACGTGGGAGGGATTTTAGGAGCATAAAAAATATTAATTATGACTTTTCAATGACCCATGCCCCAACCCATGGGGTTTTAGCCCACTAACTGGGGGTAGAAACTTCAAACATGAATATCTCTCAAACCGTGAAGAATTACATGGCATGCCATATATCAACGGAAACATATTGACAAGTAAAAACCATCAAAAGCATTATTGACCCAGAATATATTAATTGGTAGGTCAAACTTCCCATTCAATATTGGGTTAGCCCTTGGTGCTGCTTAGGTTGACATCAATGACAACCGCTAATCAACAAGGAATATTACAGAAAATATGTATTTACCTAATTTTTCCTAATTAAGACCCTACAACAAGAAACAAAGTCAGAAAAAGTGCAGAAATTACTAAAAGGAAAACACTACAAAAACTACGCTACGAACTTGCTTTAAAATGCTTTGTTTTTACAGCGAACTGAAATTTTGATATTTTTGTATCACTTAATGTTTTTAAGGGAGAAGATGAGTGATCAGAAGAGATTGAAGAGTATCAGTGAGACACATGTTGATGAAGTCCACTCAACAAGAAGATGACATGGCTACTAGCTCACTAATTTTTTCCACTTCACCAACACACAGCTCATCCCAAAATTCCGAGCATCAGAGCCTAAATTATAGCATGATAGTTTATCACTTGATCATGGTTATTTCCACCTCAGGAATTTTTTTTTGATTCAATAAGCATCATTATGTAGGGGTAATTTAAATTTTGTTTATGAAGTTAATTGTAATAGAGTCATTTTAGGTTACAAACTCCTTCCAAACATAATTATCTCTATTTTCTCTCCATGCAATAAATGCCTTTTTGAATTAGATCTCTATAGTAGTTTCGAGGGTCTAGCCCATGTGACAGACTTTATGTAAAAGGAATTTCACTCTATAAATATGGGGATTTCAGATTTAGAGGGGGTTGATCGATGTTATGACCCATGCTGCTATTGTAATCTTTTTCCTACTCAGTTAATATACAGTTGTAGAAAACCTTTGTTCATACATGAGATTCTTTATGGGATATTATGTGTTTGTTTCCTTTATATATTAAATGTTAATTCATCTTACTTCATACATAATTAATTGGAATTCATAAATTATTATGCTCCAACTTCCTTTATGTATCTTGTTTGTTGTCAAAGTTATTTTTGTAAGAGCTCAGTAACACCTTGCTACCGATGATAACAATTTCCAACCTGAAATAAGTGAAAAAAAACACTTTCAAGGTACAAATGAGCAGCATTTATAAGGAGGACAGATCTTGAAATTGTACTTTGATGGAGCCTCATCAAGAGAAGGATTAGGAGTCGGTGTAGTCCTCATTTCTCCCACTCAGCAGAGTGCAACTATATCATATAAACTGCAATTTTCTACCACTAACAACACTACTGAGTATGAAGCGCTTGTGCTGGGTATGGAGGTAGCGAAAGCTTTGGGAGCAGAGCAGCTAATTTCTTTTGGAGTTGGTGATTAAGAAGGTGAGAAACAATTACCAAGTGAAAATTTCCAAATTGAAGAATTATACAAATGAAATATGGGATTTGATTGAGCAGTACATTTTAGCATTTAATATAAATTTTGTCACTAGAGAAGAAAATCAAATGGCTGATTTGCTAGATATTACTACTATTAATTTCAAAGTTCCTCTAAATGTCAAGGAAACATATGATGTTCAAATACAAAAAAATATTTCAATTCCTGATAACATCAAATATTGGCAAGTATTTGAGGATGAAAAGGAAATTCAGAAATTTTTGGAGTGTGTTTAAGAGTTAGTAGGCATACAAATTGATGATGAGTAGGACATTGTTGAAAATCAAAATAGCAGGCCTTTTAAGAAAACCATGGCTAGGAAGAAAATTATAGATCTGAAAACTAACTATATTCCTAAAATCCTAGTTCCTTTAGAAAGATTGTTTGATAATAATGATGTTTTTCTCAAGCCTGAAAGTAAAGTTGATGGAGAAAGTACAATAGAATGTAACATTGGAACATAGCATCAACCAAAATTAGTCAAAGTGTCCAAAATTCCTTTCTCTTGAAATTAGAACAAAATATATCAAGTTGTTGAAAAAATTTGCTGATATTTTTTCATGGTCTTATAGTGAGATGAAAAATTATGATAGAAGCATAATGGAGCACAACATTCCTTTGAAAACAGATGCAAAGCCTGTAGCACAAAAATTCAGACATATCAATCCCATGCTACTCCCAATCATTGAGAAAGAAATCAGAAAATTATGGGAAACAAAGATGATTCTTCCTTTGAGATTTTCTAATTGGGCAGATAATATAGTCCCAGTTTGGAAAAAGAATGGAGAGATAAGAATTTGTGTTGATTTCCACAACTTGAACCGGTGTTCATTAAAATATAATTATCCACTACCAAAGATGGATTATATTTTGTAGAAAGTTGTAGGATCCAAAATATTGTCAAGGATTGATGGATTTTCAGGCTATAATCATATTTCAGTGACAGGAAAGATAGAGAAAAGACATAATTTACCACACCCTGGGGTACATTCATGTACAACAAAATGCCATTTGGTATGATGAATGCAGGCACAACTTTTCAATGAGAAATGGATATTGCCTTTGCAGGAGAAAAAGATAGTTTTGTAGTCATCTATTTGGATGACATCATAGTCTATTCAAAATCTGATGAAGACCATTTGAAACATTTGAAACAAGTTTTTGACAAATGCATAAATTTTAGTTTGTCCTTGAATAAAAAAAATTCATCCTTTGCTGTCCAAGAATGGAAATTATTGGGGCATATTGTAACAGAAAATGGCATCTGTATTGATCCGGGAAGAGTAGAAGATATTCAGAAGATTGGTTCACCAAGGAATAAAAAAGAATTACAACCATTTTTAGGGAAAATCAATTTTTTGAGGCATTTTGTTCCTAAATTTGCAGAGCTGATCAAACACATAAATGTCTTGCTGAAAAAAGATGCAGAATTCAAATGGCGAGATTAAGCAAAGAATTTATTTTTCAGCAATCAAGTCTGCCTTGAATGAAGCTCCAGTTTTGATGAGTCCTGATTTTGAAAAATATTTTCTTATTTTTTCATATGCATCAGAAGAAACAATTACAGTTGTCTTGCTATAGAAAAACAAAGAAGGTTTAGAGAAGCCTATTTCATTTTTTAGTCATGCTTTAACGAATGTTGAATTAAAATATAGCCTAACTGAAAAACAAACATATGCACTAGTTAAGGCTTTGAAGTATGTTTGAGTTTATGTGTTGAATTCAAAAATAGTTTCTTTTGTGCCCAATATCACTGTTAAAGATGTGTTGTTGCAGCTAGATACAGATAGCAGGAGAGGACAATGGTTGACCAAAATTATGGAGTTTGATATTGAGATCAGACCAACTAAATTGATAAAATGTCAAGGCTTGGCTCACTTAATGGCTGAATCTAACTGTAAGGATTTAAATCTGAATGTAGAGGCAGCTGAAGGAAAAGATGGAGAAAGTATTTCTAATTATCCTGAAACATTTCATTCAGATTGGTGCAAGGATATAGTATTTTTTTTTTTTTTAATTTCAATTGTCCCCCTAAAATGGAGAAGTAATAAAGGAGAGGTTTCAAATTGAAAGAGATGAAGTATTCATTTTGGAAGACCATATTTAATGGAAATACCCTATTGGAGTCTTATTAAGATGTGTAGATGAAGTTGAATCCCAAGAGATTATGACAGAGATACATGTAGGAGTGTGTGGAGGGAATTTGTATTGGAAGGCCTGCAAACAAAATCTTAAGAGCTAGATATTATTGGCCAAACATTTTCTTCGATTTTTTTGCCAAATTCAGGAGCTATGTTGAATGTCAGAAGTTTTTTGGAAAACAAAAACTGCTACCATTACCTCTTATTCCTATTTCAGCAGACGTTCCTTTCCAGCAGTGGGGGTTAGACTTCATCTGTTGAATCCATCCACCTTCATCAGGACAACATAAATGGATTCTCACTGCTATAGAATATTTTACTAAATGGATTGAAGCTATACCAAATAGGAATGCTACTGATATGGTAATTATCAATTTTCTGTTGGAAAACATTATGTCAAGATTTGGTTGTCCACAAAAATTAGTAATTGATAATGCAAAGGCCTTTAAGTTTGCTAAGATGTACAACTTTTGTCAGTAATATGGAATTTTATTGACTCATTCCATGCCTTATTACCCTCAAGGAAATGGATTAACTGAGTCATCCAATAAAAGTTTGGTGAGGATTATTAATAAAATGCTGCCTGGAAATAAGAGAAATTGGGACATTCAGTTAGTACATGCTCTTTGGGCAGA
This sequence comes from Pinus albicaulis, assembly GCA_034641835.2. Taxonomy (NCBI): domain Eukaryota; kingdom Viridiplantae; phylum Streptophyta; class Pinopsida; order Pinales; family Pinaceae; genus Pinus; species Pinus albicaulis. The sequence goes on from CM076583.1 coordinate 528,919,325, forward strand.
TAGGATAAGTGGTTAAAAATAAATTGGAATGTCTCCCTTTCAGCTTGTATATGGTACTGATGTTGTAATGAATTTACAATTATCTCTTCCTGCGATGAATTTCCTACAAGATGAAGTTGATGATGAAAATCCAATCCAAAGGAGAATGTTGTAGTTTATAGAGGCACACCAAATCGGAGAATCACTGATGGATAAAGTACAGAAGTATCAAACTGAATTCAAATATTTTTTTGACAAAAGAGAAAATCAAAAGTTATTTCAGGAGAATGATTTGGTGCCGCATTGGGATGTTAGGAGATAAGACCATGGAAAGCATGGTAAATTTGACAATTTATGGTTTGAGCCATTTAGAATTGCTGAAGTTTTGGAAAACAATACTTTTCTACTCAAACATTTGGATGATGATCAGCTGACTGTAGGTCCAGTCAATGTTAATTTTCTTAAGAAGCTATTTTTTCAGTAAATTAGTTGAGTTATTCCATTGTAAATATCTGGTGTTATGTGTCAATAAGACTCCATGATCAATGGAGTTTGTGTCTACATATATAGTCAGTCTTGAGTCTAGTTAGTCAATGGTCAGTCCTAGTCTTAATTTTCAAGAAGTCTTATGAGTTTCAAAAGTTTCTAATGCATTGAGTCTACAGTCCTTGAAGCCTCACAGGGAGGAATTCATCCCCAATAGGAGCCACTGTTAGTACTGCAATTTTTCCAAATATTTTCAAATTCTAGACATTATTCTCCATGGAATCAATCTTCCTTTTCAGTTTGATTATAAGATGAAAGTGCCGCTATCAAATTGTAGTGGTGAGAAAATTTCATTTCTACCTTCATTCATTTTATTTTCCCTCTTTCACCTTTCATTTTCCCAAAAAATCCAAACTCCAACCTCTCATTTCCCTTTTCAAAACCCATTTTTTAACTCATAAAATCCAATTTTTGTAGTTAAAAAGCAGCTCCGCATACCCATCAACAATCATATCATATTTCCTTTTTAACTTACCATATATTTCTTTTATCACAGATTTTACCCGAACCACAACAAAACCTTGGTTATATCATATATCATATGGTATAAATTACCACACTTAATAAACATTGTGGACCCCTTACCTTTCATCACAATTGGCTCTTCGCAGTTTTAACTCCCATTCATGTTACAATTGTCGTCTCCTACAAAACCCCCGAAATGTGATTTGCGGTATGGTCTGGGACCCATACCTCCCTTTGATACGCTTCAAATACGTTATGAAGCTTTTTTTATGCTTCGGGTGTCTTTTTATCATATCACCATGACTTAACGAAATATTCACTTTCTGCTTTTAAAATTCATTTAAAGGGCCCCACCTACCTTTTCGCATCAAATTTCTACAAAGTTCATTTACAACATTCACTTCCACTTCCTTAAAAATTTCGATTGGTGATTTTCGAGCGACCGTTTGTCATGTCACGTCACCCTTAGCTCTCAGTGCACATCGCACTTCACTAGTTTTAACATTTAACTCCTGCATTTCATAATAAAACTTCCGATGTGTGATCTGTGATTGGACCCACTTCCTTGCCACGTCATCACCCCATCGCAAATCACATTTCTCCTGTTTGTGTCTTAAGTTTAAACGCTATGACCTTGATTTGCGATTGTGATATGTGTCTAAAAGGTTTTCTCCTCCCACTTATCATTCATTTCGCTCCACGTCTCCCTTATCAATTAAACCTTTTTCAAAGGGTTTCTTTGTAATATCTCATAAAATGAACCTCCTCCATTCTATCCAAAAAGTTTTGGGCTTTCCGTCATTACAAAGGGTTTTCCACCAAAGAAGGAAAGGAACAGTGGACAGAGGAAGAGTTTCTCTGAAACATTTTTCTACCACTACTCTCAGCACCAACACGTTTCTACAAGGCACTGGGCAACATTCACAAAATAGCCACACTCCATTTTCACTGTTGTTTACAGTTTTTGAGGAGTTGGTTGCACCAGAACAAAAGAGGAGTCTTCCCATAGACTGCCACATCATACAAAACACTTTGAATTGTTAGCCTTGATGTTGTTTATTTTCATTATGTCATAGCTCTTTGTATTAAAGTTTTAGGACAAGCCTCATCTCTTGCATGAGATTGTAATAACTTTTGGGAACAGGTTTACTCCTTTTGTGGAGATGAAAGTTTATTATTTTTGTATATATGTGATAAACTGTTATGTAAAATGGGTTGTTTGGTGATTTTAGAATCTTGGCTCATGTGATCAGTACTCTTTTCAGTGAATAAAATTGGAAAAATTTTTAAGGACTTATTATCAATCTGGTGTGTGTATTGTTAATATTCTATTGTGTTTCCATATCGTATTATCTTCAGTGGCAGCTTGTAATCCCTCATATCGTTATGTGTTTTTATCAGTCTCTTGACATGTTCATGTGTTTTATCAAATTTTATTAGTCTCACACAGTGATATTTCTTTATGAAATATACATGATGATAGTGTAAAGAGCATCACTTATAACAGTTATCCTACTTGATATTTCAGTGAGAATATTGTAGGTCTAGAAATAGATTTCTCTTGTTGAAATATTGACAAATTTCTACTTGTGTTATTTTCTACCAAAAACCGTGGATTTATGCCTTGCAGACCCACTGTTTCTTCTTCCATTTCACCTTCTCTTCCCCTCATAGGCTACAAACTCACTCTTTTTCTACCACATCAAATCCAATACCGTCATTAGTAGAACAACGGACTTGACTAAAATCTATTTTCAGTGAATAGGAGATTAAACCACCTACCAATCTCATAAGCCAAATCCTTAAATTTCCTTAAATTTTAGGATGTGTATGGTTAGGAACTTGAAGCATTCCAAGTGCCGATTCCAGTGCCAACAGATGGCATGATGAAAATACTGACACTAACATTGGCCTTATTGGGGATGATAACTTTGAAAGAGGTGTGAAGAACCACATAACTCTGAATTTTGTAGATCAATGCCTTATTCATTGGGCCAATACGGTAAAAAAACTCAAACTAATAAGCCTGAATGAAAACTGATAACTCTGAAAAAATAGACTGACTCAAGAAAAACTCAAATGACTGAAAATTGACTCAATACTAACTTACTTGACTGAAAACTAAATTTTTTAAAAATGGCAGAAAATCAGTGAATCTCCATGGCCTTCACTTCGGGCTTCGAACTCCAATGATTCTCTACTTCACACTTGCAAAAAATGTAAGATGAAATAATTTTGCTGCTGAAAAAAAAAATCAAATCAGACTGAAATGATACCAACCTAATCTAATCTGCTGCACAATTGCTGATTAGGTGAAATGATCCTTCAAGTGTAAGCAATCCAGCAGATGGCTACTTACTGAAATTCAATCTCACTTTCCTGAAGCAAGCAGAATGATGTACATGTAGGAAACTCATGATAAAAACTGAAACCAAGACTTATGCTAACAAACAAGAGAACATTCATATTATCTAATGCTTGCAAAAGACTTTCCAAGGGATCTTGAAAATCATGAAGCATTGCCTTTTGTAGATCAACAAAAGGAGATGAGTAAGCATTATTCCCATATGACTGTAACAAATTAGCAAAAGGATCCTCCATAATATTTTTAACAGCATAAGTGTCCACATCTACGAGATCCGGGACAAACTCCTTTTCATCAGTAGACTTTTGATTTTCTGAACTTTGAGGAAGATTTGTATCTGCAAGGGTCTCTAAAATTATCACTTCACTCCTCTTCATAATCAGTTGGAAACTGACAAGACTGTATAATAACATCATCATTCTTAAAGGATGGAATATGGATTTGCAAATTTATAATCTGATTTATTTCTTCTTCAGTTAAAGGAGGAAGTATTTTTTGTTTTCTTCGGATGAAACAGTAATTGTCTTCTTTCCCTCCTAAAGATTCACAAGGATACTGAATATATTATTTGATCTCAATAAAAGGAGCATATAAATTTTCATCAGAATGCTAATTTATTTCATGTGGTTTCATTTGACTATCAAGATGAAAAATTATTTCATCTTCAAGCAAAGGGGAAGCTATTGTATGCTGAATATGATTTTTGTATCAAAGTGATTAGCTTCTTCAGATTGTTGTTGAAGGTATAAATCATAGAAGGCTTTAATGATCTCTTCATCATTCATGCATTCGATATCATCAATACTCTCAAGATATGAAATAAAACCTTCATTATAATCACAACATCTTTGTAAGAGAGATCAAGAAATCTTAGCCTTCACATAATGTTTGGAGAACACCTTATGGAAATATTTAAGAGAACATAAACTTCCTTCTGGTAAGCCTTCATACCATACCCTAGTTTTATCTTCAAGAGTAGACATAAAAACCTTCATGAGATAGTATTCAGGAAACTCAACTCTTAGTCTACATACATGTACATGAAACTTTACAAAATGAAGATCAACATCATATTTCTCTTCATCTTTGGATACGGGAATATGTGTAAACCAATCAACATAAGGCATAGGATTTGGAAATCCAGGGATTTGAAAATGATCCGTAGGGGCATACCTGGGATTTTTTCTTGCAATAGAACTCATCTTGACAATAATGAAGTCACCAATAAGTCTATTCAAACTACCATTTTCTTGAAAAGTGGAGTCGCCATTAAAATTTTGAACCTTGGATTCTTCGACAATACTGTCACCAGATGAATGATGCACAACCTTCTTGTGTTTGATCTTTGTTCACCATCAACAATCAGATCTGATCTTTGTCGTTCTTTCCCAGGGAATATTTTTCTTTTCACCTCCCCAACAATGGTGCTAGTATTTTATCACTCCGCCAGATCTCTAAGGCTGAAGAAGAAATCCCAATAAAGGTAACCACAAACCAATATTTTGGCTTGGTATCTATCCCTACAAAACTGGAGAGGGATCTCTCCACAAAAATCAAAGCCAAGAGGGCTGGATTAAAGAATTTAGGCTAGCTATGAAATGCAGAAGGGTTTTTTTTGTTTTGATTTAGTTTACTGGATGAGGATTAGGTCAAACAAGATAGGTTAGGGAAAATAAGATGGGAATTGCAGTCCATTCAATGGGGCAAGGTAGGTAGAAATCTTAGCACTTTAAGGTGATTTTGTGAGATGGTTTCATACTGATGAGGATCTATGATGATCATATGAGATGTATTATTCCTAACTAAAGAAAATGGAAAAATTATGAAGACTTTCCCAAAACAAAGCATGAAATAATGTGCATTATGCCTATCAACTTGAAAATCATCATATAATAGACATGAAATGGTTTATGAGCTTACAAAACATTCATACAAAAGAAACATGAGAATAAACAATGTTAAACATTCATACGACAGGTATCCAAAAGAAATAGCGGCAAATCTTCATTAATTTCTGTCCAAACTGATTACACTATAGTCTTGATCAAGACAACAACATCCAACCTTTTCCAAAAGTGAAGATGTAATGTTCCCAATTTTTAGCCTCAAGCTAAAAGGAACATTATAGTTTGCATATTTTCATTTTGTTGAATAAAATGGGTAAGGAGACACCTTAACCCTTTTAGATGGAGAAATAACACTCCTTGTGTGAAAAGAGGAATAGTAAAGCAGCTGAATTAAGCACCACATGGTGTGAAAATGATTGGATCATGCTTGATCTAGTCATTTTGACCAAGTCAACTGAAACTGTCTAGATATATTGAACCTTATTGGACAGTGCATTTTTAATGGAGGCTCCACTTGCATGAGCTAGAGGCAAGTGTGAATGCGACCCATGGTGAGAAGAGTTCATTTGCTTTATAAGGAGGAGAAGGCAGCCCATGTTCATTATGCATTAGCTTATTATTTTCGTTGGGTCTACAAAGAATTGCATCCCCGGGATGTTTAGCAGATTTGTAGTGTTCTTGAACCCAAGGGTGTTCCTGGTCGGGAATCCCTACCTCATCCTCAAGGAAGGAGAGGTTTTGAGTTATATTTCCTCATTCCGGCATTTGGCCAAGCTTATCTCTTCAGTTACAACATTATTCTATTGGGCAGAAAACGTTGAGTTGCTGGGTGCAGCAACAAAGGAACTCATAGACTCACCCTTTGGCTTGTTCTTCAGTGGAGATATTGTATATTCTTTGGAGGAGGAGCAGAGGAGACTCCCAGGAATCATTTCAGATCTTTGGCACCAGGCCAATCATTCACCATCTCTCACAACGCAGTCTAGGGTAGAAACTGCATTATTTATGTAGGCAATTGCTGGGAGGGCCATTAGAGCTTATCAGGAGGAGTGTTATTTTAGTAAAAGGGATCAGCCCTTTGCTTGAGAAAATTATCAGAGGAGGGCATGAGTATTTCATATCTTCCATAACCTCATTCTCATTTTGATTCAGTTGCAGTGACAAGTCATTTGTCACATTGTACATTTTTCGGCATTTCTAGCAATCTCTCCTAGATTGGATAGAAATCTTGTATTGGAGCCCATTATTATATTCTTGGGAATTTATTTGCATATTTTAGCCATATTTCATGTATATGCATCTACAGCAGCAACTACTCTAATATAGGCAGCGCTGTCACTGCTCTCCGAAATTTTGTGCAGTTGCAGCAACTCATGTATTTCATAGTTTGATCATTGGAGATTGATTCCGATAGCTTGAGTGGCTTGTCCCTCAAGATATTTCTGTATATTGTAGCTGATATATTAATAATCATGATGGCTGTATTATATTTCATCTTATGTTGCATTCAAATTTGCAGAGTTTCATGATTGTGTTCATATATTGTTGTAGGCTCTCTATTTGAGCAGTTTCCTAAGGGACCTAGTTTGGGGAGATCTGAATAACCCCTCTAGGCTCATTTCTTTGGTCTAAAATTATATAAGAGAAGTGTTTAATGTATTAAAAAAGGGATCCAAGACCCCTTTCAGCTTATTTTTACACTGCCTCACTTATACAGCGTCCTTGAGGACCATATTTCAGAAATTCTCGAAAAAGGAACATTACAGTGGTATCAGAGCATCAATATTGGCTCAGCCTGTGTAGCCCAAGATAATATTCCATTAGAAGGAGAAGCTATTAACTTAGAAGAGGAGATGTACATATTAAACAAGAAAATAGGAATGATGGAAGAGGAGGTCTCCCTTCTTCTTTTCTAGACCATGGAGGGTATCATTGAAGACCTTGAGGAGAAAGAAAGGGAAAAATGGAAAGATTTTCTGAGAGGGTTTGTGGATGAAGCAAGCCCTAGTTGTGACCACGTTGGGTGTGAGAATTCATCCAAATATGCAGATCCACATCGCAGTCCATTGTCCACTTGCACTGCCGGGAGGATGGAGGAAGGAGATGAGGCCATTAGAGGACCAGTGCTACAACGCAAAGGTATGGCTCATGATTGTTGGTTTGAAAATTCTGTTTCATATTGTCATGCAAATGAATATGATGAATTCAATAAGGGTTTGGTGAATAATTTTGATGGAATTCAATTTCAATCATCCTCTATCATAACTTCAAACACTTTTCATGCATTGGGTGGAACCATAAAACCAACTCCATTCCTTACTTCTGAAGGGGATGAAAACATGTATGATGGCTTGCCAAGGGGAAGATCCCTATTATATGAAGAGCTTTCTTCCATTTGTGAAGAAATTGAGGTACTTCCTTCAAGAGATGACCAAGATCTAAGGTCTCTCCTTGATAATGAGGTATTATCATTGATTGGTGAAGATAATGTGCATAGAAGAACCCACAGTGTTGTATCACTGGAGGAAAATCCATGACCACATGGAGATGAGAAGGGAGCCATTGCTTCCATGGGAGGAGTCCTTGTTTCTATGCAAGGGATTCCAAGTATTCTGGAGTCATATGTAGCAGTTATTGGGGCTTGTGAGGTGGAGGAGGAAGAGAAGGATTAGCATCAAGGGATGATACACCCTTATCTTTTCCAGAAAGTTTGTGCACAAGAGAAGGATATTGTACAACACAGTGAAGAGAGGGACAACTCAGTCCACTCATACATACAATCCACTTTTAAAATTGATGTCTCACTATATGGAGGCATTCCACCTAGAAGGCCACCTGATTTAGAGATGATGAGGGGCATCTTGTCACTTGATTCAACACTCTTGGATTTCGGAGACGTGAATACATTAAAGGATTCTAGCACAACACAAAGAGTTTGGGGTAAACCCAAGGAGGAGGGAGATACCCTCTCATTTTTAGTATCACCCACTCTCATCAGTTATATTGTGCTAATAGAGTTTTCTGCAGGAATGGAGGATGGCATCTTCATGATGTAGGATGACTACTCCACAGATTTGGAGAGGAAGAGGATAATTCCTTTGGGAAGGACTCTTTCATACATAGGAGTGGATGGAGGCCACTCATGCTTACTTTGACCCAGCTTGGGAGATTCCTTTTGGATGAAAACTTCTCATGGGAGGCCAAATTCCAAAGGACACCATCATTATTTGAGCATGAGCAGCTACATGATGGGCATGGCAGAATTTTGGAGGATTAATTTGGCATGGGGGATGTCAAAGTAGCAGGAAATAGCATGAGGGGAGCATCACATTGTAGATTACCATCACTGTCTATGAGGAGGATTGATCTGTGTTGGAGGTATAAAATTTTGGTAGAGTACTTCCAGGATTTAGGTGCATGCATGATTTTTGATGACCCGGATAGAGATGACAAGTACATGGTGGATGATATGGTCATCTATTATTATGACAGTGTCTTCTTGACTAGGGATTCTAGTCTCAAGAAGAAACTATTACATGCAGCACATGAGGACTTTCTAGCTATGGACTTTGATGCATATTTTTCTTTGCTAGAGGAGTTCATTTGGGATGGCATTCAGCATGATCTATATCAACATATGGATAGATGCATAGCCTGGATGATTTTGGAGAGGTTGGCACAACCATTTCCCTACTCATTGGAGGTGAGGGAGAGCATTCAGATGAGCCAGTTCAGCTCAAGGACTGGAGTACATGGTAAAGAAGGTATATGTTTTCATTTTGGTTTACCTTTCTTTACTTTATATGAGCTAAGGATGATCACATCTCCTTATGATCCTTATTATGATGTACTTGTGGCCCATTGCAGAAATGGGAGTGGCTATTTTCATGATGGTTTGTGGGGGAAGCCACATGCTTCTTGGTGTGCACCATTGGCACCAATTTGTACTTTCATGTTTTCACCTTACGGGATGTTTGTGGTAGCAAACAAGTGGCTAGGAAAGCACTTGTTGCTTTTAGTTTTTATGCAGGTAAGAGGTGCATTGCGTTGGTCCCATGAGTGGAGCAGTGACCCACTCTCTAGTTTTCTTATGACTACTTGTTTTTATTGCATGTTGCCTCCTTGTATTGCTGATGTTTATACATTCACAAGTAGCACTATTGTGAGAGTGTTGTATATTTTGGGACAGCCCGTTGGGAGCATGAATCTCCCCATTGTACATACTTTATATTGTAGGAGACACCATGGGCAAACCATGATTGCCACATTGCTACTTTTTTCTTCTTGTGGGAAGAACCACTTGGAGAACTTGAGGGGGCATTTCATGGCTGATCTTCTTGATGGGGAATATTGGGCCATTCTTGGAGGCCATACCATTTCAGCCCAAGGACAGAAGTAGCCCCATATGTACCACAAATGGAGGGAGAAACACCTTGGGAATCAAAATCCCAACTCTCCATTCAGCCCCAACACTTTGCATATACCAGGGGTTGAGATTTTTATTTGGATGATAGCATGGATGAGAGGATCATAATTGGGGATACATTTTTCCCATGCATGTCATCACTCCTACCTTGAGGAGGCCGTAGCACAACAAGAAGGTTCCAAATACACCTTCTATCTTTCCATGAGGTGCATCATTCCGGTTTTCATACTTGGGAGGAAGCATTGGAGGGCAGATTTGTTGCAAGATATCTTGAGTAGTGGTGGAGATTGTTGATGAGGAGGCCACAAGAGAAGAAGGGGGAGAAATTTTGTTCTCTCTATGGAGTTTCTTGGGGACAAGCAACATGTGGGAGGGGAGGACTGTAATGTTCCCAATTTTTAGCCTCAAGCTAAAAGGAACATTATAGTTTGCATATTTTCATTTTGTTGAATAAAATGGGTAAGGAGACACCTTAACCCCTTTAGATGGAGAAATAACACTCCTTGTGTGAAAGAAGGTATAATAAAGTAGTGAATTGAGCACCACATGGTGCGAACAGGATTGGATTATGCTTGATCTAGTCATTTTGACCAAGTCAACTAAAACTATCTAGATACATTGAACCTTCTTGGACAACGCAGTTTTAGTGGAGGCTCCACTTGCATGAGCTAGAGGCAAGTGTGAATGGGACCCATGGTGAGAAGAGTTCATTTGCTTTATAAGGAGGATAAGGCAGCCCATTTTCATTATGCATTAGCTTATTATTTTCATAGGGTCTGCAAAGACTTGCATCCTCGGGCTGTTTAGCAGGGTTGTAGTGTTCTTGAACCCAAGGGTGTTCCTGTTCGGGAATCCATACCTCATCTTGAAGGAAGGAGAGGGTTTGAGCTATATTTCCTCATTTCGGCATTTGGCCAAGCTTACCTCTTCAGCTACAACGTTATTCTATTGGGCAGAAAACATTGAGTTTCTGGGTGCAGCAATAGAGGAACTCACAGAGTCACCCTTTGGCTTGTTCTTCAGTGGAGATCTTGTATATTATTTGGAGGAGGAGAAGAGGAGACTCCCGGGCATCATTTTAGATCTTTGGCACCAGGCCAATCATTCACCATCTCTCACAGTGCAGTCTAGGGCAGAAACTATGTTATTTATGTAGGCAGTTGCTGGGAGGGCCATTGGAGCTTATAGGAGGAGTGTTATTTCAGTAAAATGGATCAACGCTTTGCTTGAGAACATTATCAGAGGAGGGCATGAGTATTTAAGATCTTCCATAGCCTCATTCTCATTTTGATTCAGTTGCAGTGACAAGTCATTTGTCACATTGTACATTTTCCGGCATTTCTAGCAATCTCTCCTAGATTGGCTAGAAATATTGAATTGGAGCCCAATCTTCTATTCTCGGGAATTTATTTGCATATTTCAGCCATATTTCATGCATATGAATCTACAGTAGTAGCTACTCCAATATAGGTAGCGCTGTCACTGCTCTCCGACATTTTGTGCAGTTGCAACAACTCATGTATTTCATAGTTTGATCATTGGAGATTGATTCTGGTTGCTTGAGTGGCTTGTCCCTCAAGATATTTATGTATATTGTAGCTGATATATTAATAAAAATGATGGCTTTATTATATTTCATCTTATGTTGCATTCATATTTGCAGATTTTCATGATTGTGTTCATATATTGTTGTAGGCTCTCTATTTGAGCAGTTTCCTAAGGGACCTAGTTTGGGGAGATCTGAATAACCCCTCTAGGCTCATTTCTTTGGGCTCAAATTCTGGATGAGAAGTTTTTAATGTATTAAAAAAGGGATCCAAGACCCCTTTCAGCTTATTTTTACATTGCCTCACTTATACAGCGTCCTTGAGGACCATATTTCAGAAATTCCCGAAAAAGGAACATTACAGTGGTATCAGAGCATCAATCTTGGCTCAGCCTGTGCAGCCCAAGATAATATGCCATTAGAAGGAGAATACCTTCAATTAGAAGAGGACATGTGCAGAGAAAACAAGAAAATAGGAATGACGGAAGAGGAGGTCTCCCTTCTTCTTTTCCAGACCATGGAGGGTATCATTGAAGACCTTGAGGAGAAAGAAAGGGAAAACTGGAAAGATTTTCTGAGAGGGTTTGTGGATGAAGCAAGCCCTAGTTGTGACCACATTGGGTGTGAGAATTCAGCCACATATGTAGATCCACAACTCAGTCCATTTCCCACTTGCACTGCCGGGAGGATGGAGGAAGGAGATGAGGCCATTGGAGGAGCAGCGTTGCAACTCAAAGGTATGGCTCATGATTGTTGGTTTGAAAATTATGTTTCATATTGTCATGCAAATGAATATGATGAATTATATAAGGGTTTGGTGAATAATTTTGATGGAATTCAATGTGAATCATCCTATATCATAACTTCAAACACTTTTCATGCATTGGGTGGAACCATAAAACCAACTCCATTCCTTACTTCCGAAGGGGATGAAAACATGTATGATGGCTTGCCAAGGGAAAAATCCCTATTATATGAAGGGCTCTCTTCCATTTGTGGAGACATGGAGGTACTTCCTTCAAGATATGACCAATATCTAAGGTCTCTCCTTGATAATGAGGTATTCTCATTGATTGGTGAAGAGAATGTGCATAGAAGAACCCACAACGATGTATCATTGGAGGAAGATCCATGACCACATGGAGATGAGAAGGGAGCCATTGCTTCCATGGGAGGAGTCATTGTTTCTATGCAAGGGATTCCAAGTATTTTAACATGTGGGAACCATGGCACAATTCCGGAGTCATATGTAGCAGTTATTGGGGATTGTGAGGTGGAGGAGGAAGAGAAGGATTAGCATCAAGGGATGATACACCCTTATCTTTTCCAGAAAGTTTTTACACAAGAGAAGGAGACTGTACAATGTAGTGAAGAGAGGGACAAATCAGTCCACTCATACATACATTCCACTTCTAAACTTGATGTCTCACTATATGGAGGCATTCCACCTAGAAGGCCACTTGATCTGGAGATGATGAGGGGCATCTTGTCATTTGATTCACCACTCTTGGATTCAGGAGAGGTGAAGAAATTGAAGGATTCCAGCACTGCACAAAGAGTTTGGGGTAAACCCAAGGAGGAGGGAGACACTCTCTTATTATCAGTATCATCCAATCTCATCAGTTATACTGCGTTGACAGAGTTTGCTGCAGGGATGGAGGATGGCATCTTCATGATGCAAGATGACTACTCCAAAAATTTGGAGAGGAAGAGGATACTTCATTTGGGGAAGGACTCTTTCATACATAGGAGTGGATGGAGGCCACTCATGCTTACTTTGACCCATCTTGGGAGATTCCTTTTGGATGACAGCTTCTCATGGGAGGCCAACTTCCAAAGGACACCATCATTATTTGAGCATGAGCAGCTGCATGATGGGCATGGTAGCATTTTGGAGGATGACTTTGGCATGGGGGATGTCAAAGTAGCAGACAACAACATGAGGGGAGCATCACATTGTAGATTACCAGTGTTTTCTATGAGGAGGATTGATCCATGTTGGAGGTCTCAACTTTTGGTAGAGTACTCCCAGGATTTAGGTGCATGCATGATTTTGGATGACCTGGATGGAGATGACAGGTACATGGTTGATGATATGGTCATCTATTATTATGACAATGTATTATTTACTAGGGCTTCTAGTCTCAAGAAGAAACTATTACATTCAGCACATGAGGACTTTCTAGCTATGCACTTTGATGCATATTTTTCTTTGCTAGAGGAGTTCATTTGGGAGGGCATTTAGCATGATCTATATTAGCATATGGACAGATTTTGGAGAGGTTTTCACAACCATTTACCTACTCATTGGAGGTGAGGGAGAGCATTCAGATGAGACATTTTAGCTCAAGGACCGGAGTACATGGTAAAGAAGGTATATGTTTTCATTTTGGTTTTCCTTTCTTTACTTTATATGAGCAGCTTGATGAGCTAAGGATGATCACATCTCCTTATGCTCCTTATTATGATGTACTTGTGGCCCATTGCAGCAATGTGAGTGGCTATTTCCATGATGGTTTGTGGGGGAAGCCACATGCTTCTTGGTGTGCACCATTGGCACCAATTTGTACTTTCATATGTTCACCTTATGGGATGTTTGTGGCAGAAAACAAGTAGCTGGGAAAGCACTCGTTTTTTTTAGTTTTGATGCAGGTAAGAGGTGCACTGCATTGGTCCCATGAGTGGAGCAGTGATCCAATCTCTAGTTGTCTTATGACTGCTTGTTTTTATTGCATGTTTCCTCCTTGTATTGCTGATGTTCATACATTCACAAGGAGAACTACTGTGAGAGTGTTGTATATTTTGGGACAACCCATTGGGAGCATGAATCTCCCCATTGTACATAATTTATATTGCAAGAGACACCATGACCAAACCATGATTTCCACATTGCTGCTTTTTTCTTGTTGTGGGAAAAACCACTTGGAGAACTTGAGGGGGCATTTCATGGCTGATCTTCTCGATGGGTAATCTTGGGCCATTCTTGGAGGCCATACCATTTCAGCCCAAGGACAGAAGCATCCCCATATGTACCAAAAATGGAGGGAGAAACACCTTGGGAATCAAAAACCCAACTCTCCATTCAACCCCAACACTTTGCATATACTAGGGATTGAGATTTTTATTTGGATGATAGCATGGATGAGAGGATCATCATTGGGGATACATTTTTCCCATGAATTTCATCACTCCTACCTTGAGGAGGCCGTAGCACATCAAGAAGGTTTCCACCTACACCTTCTATCTTTCCATGAGGTGCATCATTCCGGTTTGCATACTTGGGAGGAAGCATTGGAGGGCAGATTTGTTGCAGGATATCTTGAGCAGTGGTGGAGATTGTTCATGAGGAGGCCACAAGAGAAGAAGGGGGAGAATTTTTTTTTCTCTTTATGTAGTTGCTTGAGGACAAGCAACATGTGGGAGGGGAGGACTGTAATGTTCCCAAATTTTAGCCTCAAGCTAAAAGGAACATTATAGTTTGGTATTATTTTCATTTGGAATGCTGGGTAAGGAGACACCTAACCCCTTGGGAGAGAAGAATACCCTGTGTGAAAGGAGGAATAAAATGGAGCTGAGGCAATCACATGGTGTGAACAGATTGATCAAAATGATTCATTTTGACCAAGTCAACTAAAACTATCTAGATACATTGAACCTTCTTGGACAATGCAGTTTTAGTGGAGGCTCCACTTACATGAGCTAGAGGCAAGTGTGAATGGGACCCATGGTGAGAAGATTTCATTTTATTTATAAGGAGGAGAAGGCAGCCCATTTTCATTATGCATTAGCTTATTATTTTCGTAGGGTCCACAAAGACTTGCATCCTCGGGCTGTTTAGCAGGGTTGTAGTGTTCTTGAACCCAAGGGTGTTCCTGGTCGGGAATCCATACCTCATCCTGGAGGAAGGAGAGGGTTTGAGCTAGATTTCCTCATTTCGGCATTTGGCCAAGCTTATCTCTTCAGCTACAGCGTTATTCTGTTGGGCAGAAAACATTGAGTTGCTGGGTGCAGCAATAGAGGAACTCACAGAGTCACCCTTTGCCTTGTTCTTCAGTGGAGATCTTGTATATTCTTTGGAGGAGTAGCAGAGGAGACTCTCGGGCATCATTTCAGATATTTGGCGCTAGGAAAATCATTCACCATCTCTCACAGCGCAGTCTGGGGCAGAAATTGTGTTATTTATGTAGGCAGTTGCTAGGAGGGCCATTGGAGCTTATAGGAGGAGTGTTCTTTCAGTAAAAGGGATCAACCCTTTGCTTGAGAAAATTATCGAAGGAGGGAATGAGTATTTCAGATCTGCCATAGCCTCATTCTCATTTTGATTCAGTTGCATTGACAAGTCATTTGTCACATTGTACATTTTCCGGCATTTCTAGCAATCTCTCCTAGATTGGCTAGAAATCTTGAATTGGAGCCCATTATTCTATTCTCGGGAATTTATTTGCATAGTTCAGCCATATCTCATGTATATGCATCTACAGCAGTAGCTAATCTAATATAGGCAGTGCTGTCACTGCTCTCCGGCATTTTGTGCAGTTGCAGCAACTCATGTATTTCATAGTTTGATCTTTGGAGATTGATTCCGGTAGCTTGAGTGGCTTTTCCCTCAAGATATTTCTGTATATTGTAGCTGATATATTAATAAACATGATGGATGTATTATATTTCATCTTATGTTTCATTCATATTTGCAGAGTTTCATGATTGTGTTCATATATTGCTGTAGGCTCTCTATTTGAGCAGTTTCCTAAGGGACCTAGTTTGGGGAGATCTGAATAGCCCCTCTAGGCTCAAATTTTGGAAGAGAAGTGTTTAATGTATTAAAAATGGGATCCAAGACCCCTTTCAGCTTATTTTTACACTGCCTCACTTATACAACGTCCTTGAGGAGCATATTTCAGAAATTCCCGAAAAAGGAACATTACAGAAGAAGCAAATGATATACACATTAAAACCACTTACTCTCATCCTCAGTGGTCGAATCCCTGAGTTGAGGAAGAGATCCAAAAAAATATGAACTGATAGCTAGAGTGTAGGGAGGTTCAAGCGACTCCTCCCTAATTACAATGAAACTCATTCATTTGACTTGATGATAACAATTACTCAATGAATTTACCCCTAGGTAATTTATCCACATGATATTTACAATTACCTTTATCAATTAAATAGGTAAAATAATAATTTCCCAAGCTAAAAGTAAAAAATGAAGTGAAAATTGAAAATATCACACATTGGTCAAGTGCGCCATTTTTGTGCCAAGCGCGCCCTCTCTTTGCCAGGAGTGCCCTCCATGTTGCAGCTTGATTTTGGATGGGTTGTAGGTGTTCAAATAGGGGTCATGATGGCTTGTTGGAAAGCCTACCCAGTCTATTTTCTATATATGTATTTATTTTGATAAATGGAGTTGATTTAGTCTATCAAAAATTTATTTTCCTACAGCTAGTCAAGCACGCATCGCCAAGCAAAAAAGGGGGCAGAACATTGATATTTTTGTGTTTTTTCACCTTTTCACCTGCCAGTTGTCCAAACTAAGCCTAGAAAATTTATTTTCTGGAATGTATTTTTCATTTAATATCTGTTGGTGGTGTTTATTTGGCCAAAATGAGCCTCAAAAAAGAGCGTAGCGCCTAGGGCGTTGCGCGCTTGATAGTCCAACTGTCACAAGACTATCTAGGAATACAAAGAAACTTAAGAATTTTAAAAATTGACCCTAAAAAAATTCAAAATTTTCTAATTGGCTGTTGATGATGTGGTTAGGAATGGAGTGAGGCTTTAGCTAGTATGTCAAGTCTCCTTTCCTCTTCTTGCATGGTTAGAGCTTCAATTTTTGCATTGGCTCTTTTAAGCTTGGCCCTTGCAGTTTTGTCTCTTTTGTCATAGTCCTTGGAAATCCTTCTTTTAATGTTGTTGTCTTTGTTTGATTTCTCCAGGAGCTTCTCAAGATTTTGGTTAGCCCTGTTAAGCCATTTCTCTCAGTTCTCATTGATTACCACTGCAAATTTTTCATCCAAAGTGAGTTGATTAGCAAGCCCAACCTCCTTTTGCCTCTCTAGTTCTAGAGCTCTTTTCAACTCTCTAGTTCTGGGCCTTCTATTTGGCACTTTTTATTTTGCCTCATTGGTTTCACCATATGTTTCTAATGTCTCTTCAAGAAAGACTTTAGATTTTTCTGCCTCTCTTTGAGATTTGATGAATTTCACTTCATCAATGAAGTGCTTTGTTTTTAGCTACTGGTTCTCCTGCTCAAGAAAGTTAATGACAAATTTAGACCTGTCATTATTAGTTTGAAGCCCTCTTATCTTGGCATATTTTTCCTTGATGACTATGATAATTTCCTCATCATCATCATGATCATCTGGGTCAACAAGGTCAAAATCTTGTTCTGTCTCATGGAGGTCCTCCTTCTCATGTCTGATCTCTGCCTGAATCTCTGCCTCTATCATATTTTTCTTCCCTTTGTCTACCTGCTTTGTCGATGTAGAAGGAAAGGCCCCTTATACTATGTGTGGATCAAACACATTATTGTGACCTCTCTGGTATTTTTTTTACAATAGCTCTATCTTATCCTTCTTATTCTGTTGAGACTCACTGATCTCAGCTCTGTTAGGTGACCCAATATCAATGTGAAATGGAGGTGATGATGGTGAAATGGGTGAAGGAGACTGATCTGATGATGATGCATGAACTGTGGGCTGAGATGGAGGAATGGATGTGTAAGGATGAGATGATGAAGGCATGTCTTGGGCATGCTGAATAGGTGGAGCAGTGAATATTTCATTAGCTATGAAAGTAATCCATGAAATGTTCAGTTGTTTGAGGTGATGGAGGACTATGATCTTGATGAGGGAGTGGTGAAAAATAATATTCATTTGGTGCTCATATTCTCTCTTTTGGACAATATATTCCATCTTGTCAATGATCTATAAAAGGTAATAAGGTATGTTGAGCATCTTGACCCTTGTGAAGTGCATGAGTAGCCATATATGATAGGTGAAAATTCTAGAGAACCTACCTTCACAAGAAAAGTATTTCATGATGATTTTCATCATGGTGACATATCTGTCTAGGAGTTAAGAGAAAGGAAAAATCCTCTTTTTCTCATTCTTGTACCTAGGTTTGATGTATGGCTCATAGTAATGCTCCTCCAAGTATTTTTTCTTGAACTATTTTTCCCTAAAATTTGGGATTTCAGTGGTATTTGATATGATGCCAGTGGACACAGTGAAAGTGACACCAGCAAAGGTTACCTATTGTCATGGAGATTGGAGATATATAGTCTTCTCAACATAGTATGGTGTTGGACCCTTTTTATTTTCTCACAAAATTCAAAACATCCTACATGCTTAAAAAATGTCACAGTCATGGGAGATGCCATGAGTTCCTTGGTATTTGTTGGCCAATTCTAAGGATTCTCCCTCCTTTGTTTGGCCTCCTCTTCTCTCTTTCTTCTCCCTCATTGTAGTTTGTGTTATGTTCTTCTTCCATAGGTGTCCTAGTGTGAAAACCCTAGGGAGATGGAATGGTAATGAAAAAATGAATTTTAGGAAGTGGGAGAGGGATGGAGAAATTTAGGGAGATGGGGGAAGGGGTTTATGAAATGAGGGAGGTGACAGGGAGCAGTAATGATGAGGGATTTGGGATAGGGGATTTAATTACAGCTTAGGGTTTTGGGATCCTAGGCAAATGAAGCACCTAGGTCTTAGTGTTTCTAGGGAAAAGGGATCAGTAGAATGAGATTATGATATGGGAAGGGAATGGAAGTGCTAAGGAGTGGAGTGAAATTGAAATGTAATTGGGGATTTTACACTGGTACTAGGGTTTAGTACAAAGAAGACACCATACTTTGTAATAATACTTCAAACACCATTGAAAATGAAATTGACAAGGAGAGGTATGGTGTTTTTATGCCTTACTTGCTTGTTGGAGGTCAAATGCAACATTTGATGAAGATTGAAGGTGATGGAAATCGATTTGGAGCGTTCTGAACAATTTCAGGAAGGTGCATAGCACACAATGCAAGCGTGCCCTCTCTTTTCTAGGAGCGCAACGTTCAACATAGTAATGCCCTCTCTTTTCCAGGAGCACGACATACAATACAGGTGAACAAAGTAATACACAGGAGCACCCTCCTTCTTCCAGGAGCGTAATGCTGCCTCTGTTTTGCAAATTTCACCCTCTGAATTTGGAAATCGTGCTTTTGCTAAGGTTCGCGATGTTGGAGAGGACAAATGAGATTTTTTTTTATGTCTAGTAGGTTTAAATACTTTGTCAATTTGATTTTGATGACTTTAAAACCAACTTTTGCAATGTTCAATTTCACTTTTAAAAGCTTGCACAATACCCTTACACTCTTGGGATTTTTTCCTTTAACATTTAATCAATTGATGGACTAAGAACTCTTGCACTTTGAATTTTTTTTGTTTTGAATATGGAACTGAGTTGGCATATTTGGGAAAATGATTGCTTATTACATATAAATTGACATAAAATTACATAAATAAGATAAAATTACATCTCTATTTTTTTGGAATAAATATTACATATTGGAATGAGTATCATAACTTTGAATCAAAATTACTACTTTGGAAATCATCTTTACATACTTACAAATCCTCTTTAGATGGTAAAGAGTTATTATTCAATCACTCTCATACTTTTGCTGGCTTTATGCAATGAAATGGTGTTCTATTTGGACCTTGAAGAATGAAAATCTAGAGACCTAATGAAGACCTTGAATGAACACACTTCATTGTGACCTGACTGACATAATGACATGTTGAAATAGAATTTCATGACTGAAGTATGCTTAGCAAGACATGAAGGTGGGCTAACAAGTATGAATTTTTGAGGAAGATTGATTTTTTTTTAACTAGGTCTATCATCAATGAGTAAATTTTTTGCATGACCTAATGGAAGGATAAAAAATTTCGGAGTGGGAATCCTAACATAACATGAAAAGATGATTTTTGATCACTGATGGCAGGATGAAAATAATGACACTAACACCAACAACTTAAAAAATCACTTTACAGTGGCAGGACATGTCAGAAATCCCTTGATTCATAGTCCATACAACTTCAGAAAATTTTGGATGATGGTAAACTATAGTCAAACCCCTGGATTCTCCCTTCAAGTTAGCATGAGAGAATTTTTAGCTTCATTGAAGCTACCTTAGCCTTAACATGTGTGCATCTAGGGAAGAATTCTCCTAGTTCTATGCCTACATTCAGAACATGAACCCTAATTTGTGTGAGATTCATTTTTGAGACTTTTTTTCAATTCATTATTGTCATATGCACATCGATCGTACTTCAATAGTACATAATGAAAACAAAAATATGAGTAAGAATCTTGAGAATATATTCTCCCTCTGACTGGGGATCCACTTCATCCATCTTCATTCATGTCATCAACCTGTCTCTACTAGTGTCATGCAACAATAGTTCTGTTAGGTCATAAACATATATCAATCATGGTCATCAACATCATGTCATCAATATTTCATCAAGGGTTAGACTTGAAATATTAGGGCAGTAGACATATGTGACATCATGAACACAATATCAATTTCTATTGAGACAATACATCAAGTTAGGGTATTCAGTTTCACCATATGCCATCAAGACATGACCATAGGTAGTAGGATATCTAGAATTTCAATATCTCTTTCCATTATCTTTCAACATGCTTATCAAAAACATTATCAATAATATCAAGTATACGAATTAATAAGCTATCCTTCTATGTGAAATCCATCATGCCTTATGTATCTCAAGTATCAAGAGTATAATCTACTAGAGTCAAGGTGTTAGCCTTCTTTATAGGACAAAGATATCCAACATCAAGTATACCATTATGTCCAAGATAAAAATTAAGTAGCCTTCAAGAATATCATCATGATAAAAATTATCAATACCAGGAGCACCATTTCATCATAGGAACCATATTTCCAATCTCTTTCTGTTGTGAAACCAGCTCCAAAAATAGAAGAAAAGATATATCAACGCCTTAGAAATAAGCCACTTTGAGGGGGCAACCTCCAATACATTACATGAATGACCAATTCTTGGATGATACAAATTACAAAACCTCCTTTCTATATATAGGAGTCCATGGGGCTACAATTTAATCCTAGCCGACCTAACAATAATAATTTAAGGGCACAATAATAACAATATGGGGGTTACAGGGGTACAATAATAACAATAAGGGGGTTACACTAACAAAAATAAGGGACTATACTAGTAATATAGGGACCTAACATGCCCCTCTCCTTCAAAAAATTGTTTTCCTCAATGCTTGAGTAGCTCTGGGTGCTTCTGTATAAAATTCTCATCCTCCCATGTAGAATCTTCAGTGGGTAAGTTCTTCTACTTGATGAGATACTCCGAAATTGATCGATTTCGTAGCTGTCAAGTTCTTGTTTCCGTGACCGCTTCAGGTTCCAATATGATTTTTCCTTCCTCATAAAGTTCTGGCAATATTGTTTGAACTGGAATATTTTCACGTATAACCTTCTTTAAGCATGAAACATGGAAAACTGGATGCACTCGTGAAGAAGCAGGAAGCTCCAATTTGTATGCCATAGTACCAATCTTTTGCAACACCTTGTAAGGACCATAGTACTTTGGTGATAATTTATTGTCCTTCTTAGCTTGCTTGAGGGACATTTGTTTGTATGGTTGTAGCTGTAAAAATACCTAGTCTCCTACATAAAAAATTCTCTCGCTGCGATGTTGATCTTCCTGTTGTTTCATTCGATTTTGTGCCAAATTCAGGTTATCCTTTAAGAGTTGGAGAAATTTTTGTTGATGCTCTATGTGATCTTCCACTGCTTGAAACTTCGAATTTTATCTTAAATATGATGTGATGGATGGTGGATGATATCCATAAAGTGCCATAAATGGGGTCATTTTTGCTTCAGTATGGAAGGAAGTGTTATACCACCATTCAACGAGAGGTAAACACTTGACCCATTGTGTTTGTTTATCAGATACAAAACAACGAAGATATCCTTCCAAAAATTTATTTAATATCTCAGTTTGACCATCAGATTGAGGATGATAATATGATCTATGAGCTAATTGAGTACCCAAACAAGAAAATAACTCCGTCCAAAAATTTCCAGTAAAAATGGGATCTCTGTCGCTCACAATAACCCTTGGGATTCCATGTAGCTTTTGAATTCTATCCATAAATGTAGTAGCAACTGTACTTGCTTTAAATGGATGAGATACTGCACAAAAGTGTGCATACTTGGTAAGTCTATCAACTACCACCATGATGACACTCTTTCCTTCGGACTTAGGTAAACCTGTGATAAAATCCATTGAAATCTCCTCCCAACATTGACTTGGAATGGATAAAGGTTTTAGAAGTCCCGGGGTCTTAATTGTCTCAACTTTATTCTGCTGGCAAACTAAAAATTCCACCATAAACTTTTGAATATCAGATTTAAGGCCATCCCAAAAAAATTCTTTCTTCACCCTGTGGTAAGTTTTTAAAAATCCTTAGTGTCCTCCTAAAGGAGAAGTGTCCAATTCCAAAGAATCTTTTGTTTTAGTTGGGAATTCTTACAAATATATAAGCGATCTTTGTACCATAAAGAATCATTTTTCCAACTAAATGTATCAGATGTACTAGGATCTTGCTGCAACTTTTGAATGAGTGTCCATACTTCTTTGTCCTTATTCCATTCATCTCTTGCTTTGGTTATCCAATCTGGTTGGATAATAGAAATGGCACAAAGCAATGCTTCCACCTCTTCATTCTTTCTTGAGAGTGCATCTGCAACAACATTAAGCTTTCATTTCTTGTAGATTATTTCAAAGTCATAACCCAACATCTTTGTGACCCATTTTTGCTGCTCTTCTAAAGATAGTCTTTGTTCCAAAAAGTGTTTAAGACTATCATGATCAGTTTTTACCTTGAAGTGTCTTCCCATTGGGTAAGTTCACCATTTCTTTAGTGCATGCAGTATTGCTAACATTTCCTTCTCATAAATAGGTTTTTGTAAATACTTTCCTTTGATTGGACGACTTTCAAAAGAAATGGGTCTTCCTTCCTGCATTAAAACTGCACCAATTCCATTTCCTGAGGCATCACATTCCACAATAAAGGTTTCTGTGAAGTCTGGCGTAGCTAAGACCGGTGCTAGGCACATTGCCTCTTTAAGATGTTCAAAGGCCTTAGTTGCTTCAGGAGTCCATTAAAATGCATCTTTATTCAATAATGTTGTTAGAGGTGCTGCTATTCTCCCATAATTCTTAACAAACTTGCGATAATACCCTGTTAACCCAAGAAATCCTTGCAAATTCTTTATGGTTGTGGGGACTTTCCATTCCTTAATGGCTTTAATTTTGTTAGGGTCTACTTTAACACCCTCGTGAGATACAATATGACCCAGATATTCCACCTCTTGTACTCCAAAGAAACATTTGGATTTTTTTGCATATAATTGTTTCTCCCGCAATAGTTTGAGCACTCTGTCAACATGTTCAACATGATCCTTCCAAGACCTGCTGTAGATTAGTATATCATCAAAAAATACTAGCATAAATTTTCTAAGGAAGGGTTTGAAAATGGAATTCATCAACCCTTGAAATGTAGAAGGTGCATTTGTAAGGCCAAAAGGCATGACCAAAAATTCATAATGACCCTCATGAGTTCGAAATGTTGTTTTTGGAATATCTTCAGTCTTCATTCTAATTTGATGATATCCTGAACGAAGATCCAACTTGTTAAAATAAATTGCTCCATGTAATTCATCCAATAATTCATCAATCACAGGAATGGGAAATTTGTCTTTAATGGTGAGCTTATTGAGCTCCCTATAATCCGGACACATTCGCCATGATCCATCCTTCTTGTGTACCAATACTACAGGAGCAGAGAAAGAACTTTGACTAGGTTGAATTACACCCGCCTCTAACATTTCTGCAATCATGCGTTCAATTTCGCTCTTTTGGAAGTAAGGATATCTATAAGGCCGGATGTTTGGAGGAACACTTCCTAGAATCAAATGAATAGCATGATCATGATCACGAATAGGTGGGAGTCCTTTGGGGAGTTTCAAACACCTTGGAATGATTGTCCAAGACTTGTTGGAGATCTGCAGAAATAGATGATTTTGATGTTGGAACTTCTAGTGAGCATAATTGTGCAATTACGCCTCGTTGTTCTTTCTTTGGAAGCTTTGTCATGACATTAGAGCTTATTATCCTTCCTGGCTTCCCCGCAATACCCCGTAATTCGACTTCCTTTCCTTCTGAAAAAAATTTCAAGAAAAGTTCTTGAAAATTAAAAGCTACCGTCCCCAAACATTGTAACCATTGTACTCCTAGTACAACATCAGCACCTCCCATAGGAATGGCAAGCATTGGACTAGTCAATACATATTCCCCCATGGTTAGCTTGATATTATGGCATTTTCCAGAGCAATTTATAGTTCTCCATTTGCAACCATCACTTGACATTCTGGTGCTGGGTATAGGAAACAATTTAATTCCTTGGCTACCTTACAATGAATAAAATTATGGGTGCTACCTGAATCAATCAACACTATTACCTTTTTCTTCTTGATATGTCCTTCCATCTTGAGAGTTTGAGGAGTGGTAATTCCTGCCAGTGCATTACATGATATGGTCGGATTCATTTCTTCCTCTTCTAGGGCTAGTTCCTAGTGTATATCCTCTTCTTGTTCATTTTCTTCTTCCTCTTCACAATCTATGTAAAATAATTTCTTCTCAGCACACTTATGACCTTTAGTGTATTTGCTATCACAACTGTAGCAAAGCCCTTTTTCTCTTTTTTCTTCAAATTTTTGTGGTGTCAACCTTGTAGGTTGTGGAAATCTAGGCGTAGCAACACTTCCTTCTTTATAGAATTGAGTGGTAGGCTTCCTTGTCGCCATAATTTTACATTCAACTTTTCTTGCCAACCTGAATGCCTTCTCCAATGAATTAGGTTCCAAAACACGAACTTCATGTTGGATGTTATCCTTTAGAGTACCTATGAAGAGATCAATCTCGTGTTCCTCTAGAATATCAGTTACCCTTATATTCAATTTTTGGAAGTCCTCAATGTGCTGCCCCACTAAACCCTTTTGTTTGAGATTTATCAATTGGCTAAAGAAGGTGTTTCTCTTTGTATCCTCATAATGTGCTATCATTTCCTCTGTAAAAATTGACCAAGTGAAAATTTTTTTACGGGAGAAAAGCCATCGATACCATACAAATGTATTTTGTTCTAAATGTAAAGTTGCAATGCGTACCTTTTGTGTGTTTTGCACATTATGGAGATCAAAATATTGCTCCATCTGTAGTATCCATGTTACAGGATCCTTTCCATCAAACTTCCTCATATCCATTTTTGGAATATGGTGGTTCTTCCTGCCAACATTAGAGTTTATGAAGTCATGATTAACATTTATTTTGTTCTCATCATGAGTTTCCTCTACTATCTTTTCACCATTAGGAAACATTTCTTGTATCGACTTTGTCAAACCTTCCATGTATGCTTTTAGATCATTCTTCATGTTTTCCATGTTGTCTTTCATTTTTCCTTCCATGTCATCCATATTAGCTTACATGCCAGCTTCCATGCCATCCATATTAGCTTCCACGCCTTTCTTCAAACCATCCATATTCGCTTCCATGCCTTTCTTCAAAACTTCCATTTCATTTTTTATTGCTCTTTGCAAGAGCGAAATTTGGTGCACTTTCTCTTGTAATTTTGATAGATCATGTTGCAATTCTTCATCTTCATGAGTCATAGTAGAGCCTTCTGAAGGCTTAATGGGTGTTGAATTATTTTTATGGGGCATTTTTTAGAACCCAATACTGATATATATTCTACAATATTCCCTTGGAATCAATTCAAATTGATTCTTCAAACAAGACTTATGCAATTCGGAAAAAATTACACACCTTTTTCTGGCTTTTGAAGAGCTCAATATTTAAATTGGATTATCTCTGTGGTTACAACTTTTCAATATCTAAAATTTGGCACTGAGGTATCCTTCTAAATCCTATTTTGAATGGCATAGGTTTGAGCTGATTTGGATTTTTCAGGGTAAAGTTATGTCCAATCTCCCACAATGACCTAATTATGGACTGTTTCAGTAGATCGAACTTGTACGAATTTCCACGTGTCACTCTTTCGTCTTTTAGCTCTAAAATTGATAACAAAGAAACTACAATCTGTGTAATTGTGGCCACTCTTTACGACACTCCAATCCGATGCTCAGAGAGAGAGTTATGAAGATTTTCCCATGATCACCTCTTTGAGATGAAATTCAGGAGCCTGAAAAAGCACTACCTTCCATAGATCATATCTCTGAAAATTGCGAACCAAGCTCTGAAATTTTGTGACAAGTTTCCTCAGGATTTCAGCTTTGCACCCTAAAAATTTCAAATTCTGAACCTTCGTAGAAAAAAAATTATTGCGCAAATTCCACGATGACCTGTTTAGAGTAAACTGAGGGGCCTACAAAAAGACCTAACTTCCAAAGATCATATATCCAAAATATTGCGAACCAAGCTCTGAAATTTTGCGACGATGTTCCTCAGGATTTCAGCTTCGCACCCTAAAAATTTCAGTGTCTGAAACTTCGTAGAAAAAAAAATTTATAGCGAAAATGCCACGATGACCTGTTTGGAGCAGCGAAACCCTAAAATCCAGAGCTTTGATGCCAAATTTTGTGAAACCAGCTCCAAAAATAGAAGAAAAGAGATATCAATAACTTAGAAATAAGCCACTTCGAGGGGGCAACCTCCAATACATTACATGAATGAACAATTCTTGGATGATACAAATTACAAAACCTCCTTTCTATATAAAGGAGTCCATGGGGCCACAACGTAATCCTAGCCAACCTAACAATAATAATTTAAGGGCACAATAATAACAATATGGGGGTTACATGGGTACAATAATACCAATAAGGGGGTTACACTAACAACAATAAGGGACTATACTAGTAATATAGGGACCTAACACTTTCATATGCATGCATGAGCTATATGAGGAGGAGATATTCCCAACATATCATAGGGCTAACCTAGCCATCAATGTTACTACTGAAATACAACATACCATGCATACCTTGTAGTATTCAGATACCTATTCACCTTCACATAGGTAGCTTGTCATCTTTTCATCAAGTGCCTATTTACCTTTTCTAGATATATATTTTCTTCCTTCATCTCAAATGATCCTTAAGAAGGATCCAATTATCACATTCCATCAAGGAGGTTAGAAACATACAGGTACTCAGAATATACATGCAAGAAGTATAATAAATAATCATCATAAGTAGATCCATAAGTCTAAGAAAAATTAAATTCACAAAGAAAAATCATAAGTCAAGGAATACTTATCTTCAATGAGAGATGATCCTCTCCCTCTTGAAGCAACCTTCAAGAGCCATCCATACTCCACATAACAATGTTTCCTTCAATCATCATTATGAGCAGCTAGGCTTACATGTGACTATCCCATTTAGGGTTTCATTTAAATTTGTCATCAGTACTTGAGCATATTAACTTTAACCATGTAAGGGTTTCATATATTTATTCATATCTATAAACCAGGGCTTCTCCCAAACCCTACCCATCAAAACCTTATGCACTAACTACTTAGGGTTTTATTCATATCCTAGAATTCGTTTAGGTATCCACTGTTGGGTTAGGGTCACATTTTGGGTATAATTTTGGCTAAGTTTTTTTAAAGCACGTTGAGCATAGAAAATTCAAGGAACTTTGGGGTGGGTCAAAGTTCCTTTATCATTGTAACAAGTTAAAGGGAAAACATGGGGCTCAAACCACGATTTGAGATCATGGTATTTACGCGTATTATTCCTATAAATATGTATGAGTCAAGTCGAGTAAGAGACCATATTATCTTATCAATGAACTATCTTATGTGATATGATTTTGGTAAAGTTTTGTTAGTCTGGGTTGGATAGGCTCCTGCTCGCTGTGTGCACAGAGACATAGTCCTGAGTTGTGTGCAAGGACCCTGCTACTATGTGCGCAGGAAAATACTACTGCACTGATTGAAGATATATCAATAAAGAGAATATTTTTGATGAACTGTGATCTACTTGTGTGATGTTATATTTATTTTTTAATGCGTCGATTTATTTATATATCTATTGTTGTTAACGAATGCAAATATCTCTGAAGTTACACATATGATAGTAGATTCTTTTCTTCACACAAGTATTGTATGATTGGTTATGATATATGTTAAATTATAGATCTCTATAGTTTTGAAAGGGTTATTCCTTTTTCTGTTGAGTAAATATGAATAAGCGTAATTGTCTATTTTGTGCAAGACTGTATTAAAGTTAAGGATTTCATGTGATGGTTTTGAATTGGGTTAAGGAAGTCATTACACAGGGAAGTGACCATTAGATCTGTTAAGAAGGGATAAGATCCACATCATACACTCCCTTAGAGTGACGAAAGCGCTAGTAGTTGGAGGGTTTTTTTGGTTGTGCAGAACACTCTGAACCTGGGTCAAGACCCCTAACGCTAAAAAATGGTTCCATTGTCAGAACCAGGATCTATTTGAGGGAAGTTTGATGTGGAATATGACAAAGAGTGACTTTAAAGAGTGGCTTGATACCAGGGTGCATGAGTTCGTGATCCAAGAAAACCGAAATCTGAAGTTATCTACTGAATATTGGGAGCAAAAGTATATCTATACAGAAAGTCCACGAGATTTAATTTTCTTCATTTTCTATAGAGTTAAAAGAGTGGTTATTTCGGCTTGCTAAGTTTCATACATGTTGGAATGATGACACGGTTACCAAGTGGACGCCTGAATTAATCCAACAAATGGAGAAATATAGCAATAAGATTACCCGCGCAGTAGATTATTGGATCGATAATATTTTGGGCGAGTTTTTTATTGAATTTTTTTTTGACACGTTTGTGTCATATTCTGAAGCTGAAAGGATATTTTTCAAGGGCCCTAGAGATAATTTCTTGTGTTATTTAAAGATGTGGATTAAGATGTTGTTGTGTGAAAAGGGTACTTTGTGCACCCATATTGAGTGAATTTTCAGAAGAGGTCTACCCAGCTCTACGTGTAGCTAAAAAAGCTTACATAGAAAACCTAGAATAATTTTTGTGTATAGCCCCCTTAAAGGTAGATCTGACAGTGACGACAAGCCTGAAACAAGTATTTTTGGGTTAATCATTGCAATCAGAAGAAAAGTTCTAGAGTGTAGTTAAAATCCCGTCCACTCCACTTCTGCATTCATCTCATACTATCAGCTCATCTGTATAAATTATACAAACATATGTATATCAATGGATTCAACTCGATCATGTGATCTACTAAAGCAATATACTGAATCCTTCTACAAGTCAATTGCGGAAAATAAACACGATTACCAATCACAAGTAAAGAAAGAAGAAAACCAAACCACAGCATAGATGTTTTCCCGAGGAAAGCTTGCTACTCAAAACCCCTCTATCATATATTGTACACCCACAAGGAATCATGAAAAATACAATGCAATTCTTCTCACAAGAATATCTACAATCTGCCTATCAACCCACATTGATCTAGACAAAATCGGGCCAACACTTAGCCAATTATCAGCCTGTCTTCAGCCTACCATGCTCATGCAGTTCATGAGGAGTGCAATCCTTATTCTGAAGGAATTTTAGCCTTCCTACACCGCGCTTAGTATCATGGGAATCCTGTGGTTTTTTAACTACATTTGGGTATCCTGCTAATATCACAACTGATAGTTAACCTCCCTTTAACCTTTATCTCAACTAGGTCTCCACTGGAACTGACATGCATGAAGCTAATAATACTAAATCATGAGTTGGATGTTAGATCATTAATTGTGAATTAAATAATATTTAATTCACTTGATCTCTCACTAATGCAACAACCAGTTACAACTAGCAGTACAACTGACTTTAACTCACTAAACTGAGTTAACTAATTACAACATGCATTAAGTAATACACCAACTGAACTTCAAACTCTATTACAACTAGAATTACTATGCATGCCTTACCAACTACCCTCAACTCGAAATTCATGAGCTAACTTATTTTATCACACTCAGTTAACTGTTACAAGTGATTTTTAGTTAAGATTACATTTTATTGTCCACTTTAATTAAGGGAAAATTAAAATAGACACTGCACCAAATTTATCCCACACCAGTGTAAGTGCTACTAAGACCTATTGGTCCCACAATAGTGTAGGTGTTGTTTGGACCCATTGGTCCCACACTAGTGTAGGTGCTGTCATGTTATTTCTGGATGCCAATTTCATTGTTTCTTGTTGCAAACTTCAATACTTCCTCTCAACAAGAAAGGAATGTCCTTGCATGTGAATGCAACTCTCGCACGCGACATGCAACTCTTGCATGCAAAACTTCTCTAGTGTTTCTCACACATGCAACTCTTGCACGCAACACTTCTCTAGTGTTTCTCACACATGCAACACTTCTCTAGTGTTTCTCGCACATGCAACCTTTGCATGCAACACTTTTGAACTTGAATAGCCTCCAAACAACTGAATCCTTATAATGCATCTATCATCAGAGTCTTCTGACTGCTTATAGCTAATTAACATGTATACTATATTCTCTACACTACTGACATCTGCATCCATGCACTCTGCATTCCTGCCAACTCTGATCTATGCTCCAATATCTGACACCTATCACTCTGATTTTTGTCCTCCTTACATCTGACTGCATCAATGTAACTAATCCTACTACTGTTGTATTGTGGGCTCCTCATAGCTAGGTTCAATACATGAGACACACCATCTCTGGGACCCTACCCAAATTTCTTCTTGGGATTATTCTTGCACATTGCCCCACCTCACACCTGGAGATATAGTTTCATGTACTCCATATTCCCATCTGGCTCGAAATTTCTCTGCTTGAGTGGTTTATGCCACTCCATGATCCTCCGCATGTGGTTGTTCCACATCTTGAGGTTCATTCTTTGGAACCAAGAGTTCCTCATCTACATGCAAATCAAGCTCCCTCTCAAGGGACAATTTCATGGCTTTCTCATACTTATATTTTCTTGCTCATGGACATTGTAATTGTCTTGCCATCGCAAATTTTTTTAACAAAAGAGCTGATTTTAAATCGACGATATCTCCCTCATCCGAGCTCCGATTCGACCGATTGTTTTTTTTCAATTTGGGTATATTTTTTGCAAGGAATCCAAATATGCTATTTGTTTTCAAAAATTTTGTATCAAAATCTTTAGATATTCTCTGAAAACTCACACACCCAAATAATTCTTGCTCTCATACCATGTAGAAAATTTATAACACAACTCCAATATCATGTAGAAATTATACAAACATATGTATATCAATGGATTCAATCTAATATAAAAATGTACTAAAGCTAGATATTGAATCACTTCAACAAATCAATTGCGGAAATTAAACATAATCGCCAATTACATGAAGTAAAGAAAGAATAAAAAAAAAACAGAAAAGAAAAGAAAAAAATTTTCCAAGGAAAGATCGCTGCTAAAAAACCCTCTATCATATATTGTATATCCACAAGGAATCACGAAACAATACAATGAAATTATTCTCACAAGAATCTCCTGTAATCTTCCTATCGTCTCACACTAATCCAGTCAAAATTAGGCCAACACTTAGCCAATTCTCAGCCTGTATTCAAACTACCTTGCTCGCGTAGTTCATGAGGAATGAAATCCTTATTCTCAAGGAATTTCAACCTTCCTACACTGCGCTTAGTATCATGGGCATCCTGTGGTGTTTTAACTGCATCTGGGCAGCCTACTAATATCACAATTGATATTTAACCTCCCTTTGACCTTTATCTCAACTGTGTCTCCCCTAGAACTGGCATGCATGTGGCTAATAATAGTAAATCACCAGTTTCATGTTAGATCACTGATTGTGAATTAAATAATATTTAATTCAATTGATCTCTCACTAGTGCAACAACCAGTTACAACTAGCACAACTGACTTTAACTCACTTAACTAAGT
This sequence comes from Pinus albicaulis, assembly GCA_034641835.2. NCBI lineage: Eukaryota > Viridiplantae > Streptophyta > Pinopsida > Pinales > Pinaceae > Pinus > Pinus albicaulis. The sequence continues at coordinate 528,951,525 of CM076583.1, forward strand.
TAACTGATTACAACTTGCATTAACTAATGCACCAACTGCACTTCAAACTCTGTTACAACTAGAATTACTCTTCATGCCTTACCAACTACCCTCAACTCAAAACTCATGAGCTAACTGGGTTTATCACACTCAGTTAACTATTACAAGTGATTTTGAGATAAAATTACATTTTATTGTCCACTTTAATTAAGAGAAAATTAAAATAGACACTGCACCAAATTTAGCCCACACCAGTTTAGGTGTTGCTAAGACATGTTGGTCCCACACTAGTGTAGGTGCTACTTGGACCCATTGGCCCCACACTAGTGTAGGTGTTGTCATGTTATTTATGGATGCCAATTTCACTATTTCTTGTTTCAAATTTCAACATCATCCACCCCACCTCCACCTCCACCACTAGTTTCTGATATGGCTAAATCCATGAAACTGCAGAACTTTAGGGGCGTTGCAAATGAAGACACTGAAAAATTCTGGTTTGTCACAGAGGCTCTGTGGACAACACGGTCATTGATAATAATGTTAAGAAAGAACAAATATCTACTGCATTTCAAGAACGCATGCTAGACTGGTATATGAGGTATACAACATCAAACCCTAATGCGGTTATTGATGAGCTCAAGGACACATTGAAGGAGCAGTTCAGAAAGCTGAAATCATATGCCCAGTGTGTTACTGAATTGAATTAAATCCATCAAGAATTCAACGAGACTATATGGGAGGTAAATCAATGGTTGAAACGGGCCATTAGAGAACAAGGATTTTCTATTGATGATCAGCAACACAAAGAATCATTCATTGCCATGATGTTGTCACATTTTCACCTGCCTCTATCCCAACCGAAGATCATGATGTAGGCCAAAGACGTGGAAATAAAATGAAATTAGAATCCTCCCTAGTACATAATACATATGTCAGGGTTCAGAAAATCTAGAGCTAGTTGGATACCTTGCATTTAGAACTACAAATTTTGTGGAAAGAAAAAGAAAAGGACGTGTGCACAGAGGTATGGTGCATACGTTGCAAGGCCGAAGGAAACTACAAGGAGAAATTCCCTATATTTATGAATACATGGCAGTTGGAGGACCAAGTCCACTTAAAACTACAACAGGGCCTAGTGAGAACCCTATGCCATGGTGCATGATATGTCAAGTAATTGGACAACAAGCAACCGATTTATGTCATAGAATTGGTAAATATATTTCGGGTCTCAAACAACTGTATTTCACATTTTTTCGATCCGTGGGACATGATGAAAAGAACTATCGAAGTTTTGATCTCATGGTTGAACAAGCTACTTCTTCTAGAATGCAAGCTGAAGGTAGAGGAATGGATTCACCTGCATCTCCATCTGGGTGAGGTGGATTTTAGGGTAAGGAACGAGGAAGAGGAGGAGGCATTGGTTGTGGAAGGGGCCAACTCATTTTTTTATAACTGTGGAGATGTTTTCCATTATGCGCGTGACTGTCTTAACCCAAAAAAACAATCATGCAAGTATTGTCAAGAATTTGATCATGTTATTGAATTTTTTTTTATGTTGTTTACAAAATTGCAGGAAAATAAAATGCAGACACCCACGCAGAATGTTCATATGATGAGGGTAGAACCGCGCGATGAAGAACCTAGAGTGAATATTGTAACTAGAAGTGGTGCAACAGCTGGCGAAGACAAATCAAAAGGTAATAAGTCTACTACTGATGTTTGGGTCTGGAAATATCCTAAGAAAAAGGAGGGGTTTAGCTTACAAATGGAGAAGGAAACCTTTGTTGAAGCAAAAAAGGGTTTCACGGATCCTGGTGCATTGACATCTGAGGCACTAAGCAAGCCTGCCATAGATACCGTCAAAGGAACTGATGCCGAGATGAAACAATTTTTGCAGGCCTCTATTAAGCTTATGCGCAATAAAAAGGCAGTTGAGAATATTCAAGCTTTGATTGATAGTTGCGCCAAGAAAGAGAAGCCTTAGATGGAGCAAGGGTTGTCAATAAAATTTACATGAACAAGAGAAGAATTGGCTGAGATATGCGCTTAACTGCTCAGATAGGTGAATTCGAGATGGATCAGGTCACCTTAGATCTGGGCTATGATGCAAATTTACTACCAATGTATACATGGAAAAATATGGGAGAACCTAAGCTAGAATGGTCCACAATTCAGCTGCGCATGGAAAACCAACAAAATATTATCCCAATGGGTAGACTTTTTGGGGTGATAATATACATTGAAAGAGTTACGGCACTTGCTGACTTTGAAGTTATTAAAATTTTTGATGATACAGATCCATACTCTATGCTGTTGGGTCTGGATTGGGATATTGATATGGTTTCTATTATCAACCTCAAGCACAAAAGTATGATATTTGAAAATAATGGGACAAGGGTTATGGTCCCTCTGGACCCTACAGAAGGAGAAAGATACATTGAACCAGTGCGCGAAGGATATGCAGATAAGGATGTAAATCATATATACAAGATAACTGCGGGGGATGAGGATTGGATTAATCCTACAACAGATGGTATACTTTTCTCAGATAAGGATAGTTCATGCTTTTCTGACTCAGATGAAGAATTGGATAATTGGTAGAACCAATTACATGAAGTCTCTACATTGCACTGTAATTGAGTAAACATATCTCTGCGTGGTATATATTCTGAGGTATGCGAATTACCCTACTATGATGGCATAGGCAGTGTCAATTTATGTTTATAAGAACTTTAAAATGTTTTTCCAGAGGCACAACAGTTCCATGTGCTTGATCTAGTTCTGCGCTCAACCCCAACACGCTGGTGGGGGATGCACAAGGATAATTTGGCTAATTTGGAAGAATCTAACCATATGATGCAACTTTGATTCATAAAACCTAATACTTGGATGGAAGGAACCTATACTGGTGAAGAGGATATGTGCATTCATTTAGCCAAGTGGATTGCAGCTTGGGGAGAGGAGTCGAAGCTGGAATGGGTACATATATTCATTCATACTTTAAGAAGGATACCCACAAAATGGTATTTGGAAGCTGAGCTGCAACATGGCACTGTTGAATGGGCTACGCTAAAAGAAAGCTTCATTTTAACCTTCAGTTTTGAAAGTGGATTCCAAGGCCTTGAAGAGGCGTTGCAAGCGATTCAAGATGTTATCTTTGATATGCCCATGGAACCGAAGGAACGAGCCTTAATAGCATGGGACATGCAGACAAAGGATGAAGTAAAATACCAGAATGTCACAACAAAAGGTATTGAGGAAGACCCAAGAAACATCAATATTCCTGAGTTTGAAGGATAACGCATAGTCGCTGGACCTGAGATCAAATTACCAAATGTGACTAAACCTGTGAATAATAGGAAAGTAAATATTGGAATAGAAGAAAAACCTAAGTTTTCCAAAATAGGATATTATTGGGATGAAGATACGGTGGGTAAGGTTACAAATTTTCTCACTGAATATTAGGAGCTTCTCACTGAATACGCAGATCTTGGTGTGACGAAGATCACTTTGAAGCCAAATGATCGGCTGGTGAAACAATGCCCTTACAGTTTGAATCCAAGATATAAGTAAAAAGGTCAAATAGGAGCCAAAAAATATGGTTGTTGAAGGGATTATTTAACTAGTTGAATAATTAGATTGGGTAAGCCCTATGGTGGTCTAAGAAAATAAGACTAAAGGTTAAATCAAGATCTGTGTTGATATGCGCAAATTAATGATGCTTGTGTACATGATCCTTTTCTAACTCCATTCTTGAATGAGGTCTTGGACAATGTTGGAGGGAAAGAGGCCTAATCATTCATTGATCGATTTTTAGGGTATCATCAAATAAGGATCGCACCTGAATACCAAAGTAAGGAAACCTTTGAGACAGAGTAGGGATCATTCCAATACATGGTGATGCCATTTGGATTGAAGAATGCACCAACTATATTTTCGCACATAGTGGTTGCTTCTTTTAAAGAATATATCCATAAGTTATTAGAATTATATTTTGATTATTGGATTATCTTTGGGTTAGTGCAGAAAAATGTTTCCAGCCTGCGCTTAATGCTGGACACTTGTCGCAAGTATCAAATCTTGTTGAATTTGAAGAAATGTGTGTTTTGTGTTCCTTTTGGTAATATGCTGGCCCATATTGTTTGTCAGCAGGGATTGATGGTTAATCATGTTAGTGTAGGTATTAGCATCCTTCCATCATGGATCAAAATCCTCTTTTCATATCATTTTAGGAGTCCCACTCATAAATGTTTTATCATTCCATTAGGTCATGCAAAAAATTTACTCACTCATGGTCGCCCTAGTTAAAAAATTTCATTCTTCCTAAAAAATTTATAGTTTTTGGTCCACCTTCATGTCTTGTTGAGCATACTTCAGTCATGAAATTCTATTTCATCATGTCATTATGTCATTCAGGTCACCATGAAATCTGTTCATTCAAGGTCTTCATTAGGTCTCTAGGTTTTAATTCTTCAAGGTCCAAATAAAACACCATTTCATTGCATAAAGCAAAAAAAAGTATGAGAGTGATTGAATAATATCTCTTTACCATCTAAAGAGGATTCATAAGTATGTAAATATGATTTCCAAAGTTGTAATTTTGATTCAAAGTTATGATACTCATTCCAATATGTAATATTTCTTCCAAAAAATAGAGATGTAATTTTATCTTATTTATGTAATTTTATGTCAATTTATATGTTATAAGTACTTATTTTCCCAAAGCTTCCAACTCAGTTACATATTCCAAACAAAGCAATTTAAAAGTGTAAGAGTTCTTAGTCCATCAATGGATCAAATGAAAAAGGAAAAAAGTCCAAGAGTGTAAGGGTATTGTGGAAGGTTTTAAAGGTGAAATTGAACATTGAAAAAGTGGGTTTTAAAGTCATCAAAATAAAATTCATAGAGTATTTAAACCCACTAGACAACAAATCTCATTTTTCCTCTCCATCATCAAGCAACCTCAGCAAAAGAACGATTTCCAAATTCAGAGGGTGAAATTTTCAAAATAGAGGTAGTGTTGCACTCCTAGCAGAAGGAGGGTGCTCTTGTGTGTTACACTGCGCTCCTGGAAAAAGGAGGGTGCACCTGCATTGTGCATTGCTCACCTTTTTTATACGTTGCACTCCTAGAAAAGAGAGGGCGCACCTGCGTTTTGCACTGTGCACTTGCCCAAAATTGTTCAAAACACCCCAAATTGTTGCCATCGCCTTCAATCTTCAGCAAATGTTGCATTTGACCTCCAGCAAGCAAGTAAGGCGTAAAACACCATCCCTCTCCTTGTCAATTTCAATTTCAATGGTGTTTGAAGTTGTTTAAAAAGATTTGGTGTCTTATTCAGTTTTAAACCCTAGTACCACTGTAAAATCCCCAATTACATTTCAATTTCACTCCCTAGCACTTCTATTCCCTTCCCATATCATAATTGACCCTATCCTCACCCCCTATATCACTATACCCATTTCCATAAGCTCTTTATTCCAAATACCCTAATAACTAGGCTACTCATTTTCCTAGGCTACCAAAATCTCTAAACTATAATTAAATCCCCTATCCCAAAACCCTCATCATTACTACTCTCTGTCACCTCCCTCATTTCATAAACCCCTTCCCCCATATCCATAAATTTCCCCATCCCATTCCCACTTCCCAAAACTCATTTTTCATTATCATTCCATTCTCCTAGGGTTTTCACATTAGGACACCTACGGAAGAAGAACATAAGAGAAACTACAGTGAGGGAGAAGAAAGAGAGAAGAGGAGGCCAAACAAAGGAGGGATAATCCTTCGACTTGAGCCAAAAAATACCAGGGAACTCATGGCATATCCTATGGCTATTGTTAGGGTCCCGTGATTTGGCTGATTGGCAAGCCAAATGACAGTGTAACATCAAACCAATCTTTGGAGCCCAAGGACCTAGCCTTCCTGGACTCAAAGAGGGCTCTCTCTATTTGTGTAAGGGATATCTGTGTGTTTGCTTATTATGTTTTGTTTTTAGGCTAGTTATGAAGTAGGTTTTTTGGTTTTGGTTTTTAGGTTGTGAGGGATGAAACTGATCAAAGATATAAGATAGGTAAAAAGATGTCAGATCAACTGGGCTATGGGGTCGAAGAGGTCAAGAAAGTTATCAGACGGTGATACAAGGTTGTTGAAGGGCCGATTTGATTCGAGGTAGAAAGGATCTTTGGGGAAAATGGAGTAATATGGACATCAAGTTTGTGAAGAACAAATGATTTCAAGCATAACTAGTTTAATAGCTGACATAAACATGGTAGGGCAAACCATTAATCATGAGAAATTTAACTATAAGCTAATCAATACATAGAAATAAACATTCAAGCCATGCATAGAGATATATAACTCTCTAACTTTGGGAAATGGCTATCAGACTTTGGGGAAATACACTTAAGACAGACAAACAACTCAAATCACTATGCCAGAATGCCTAAACACAGTACTTCAAGTTATTGGGCACTTTGAAAACAATATTGCATAGTCTTAGGCAAAGGGCAAGATCAGAACAAGACCTCCTTGGTTCAAAAAATGACAATCTAATTAGTCAAAGAGAAATTTAATGGATGGAGCTATGGCTAGCCATGAGTAAGCAGGGCATACCGTAAATCATACTTAGCATGCATAAAACCATGAATGAAACAAGCAACAATATCCTTAAGTTATTAAAGAGCAATCAAGAATTCTTTAATGTGACTAAGAATGAAGAAAACATGGAAGCTATAAAGAAACAGGAAATTTGAGGTGCCTCCAAGGGCATGTCTCAAATTTGTTCTCTACTGTCCTATAGCAAGCAAGAACATGGATTTGTGAATGAAAACTAGGAAACAAAACAAAGAGAGAGACACTATACCATTCTACCAAGTCATGGAATCCAACAATAATCCTCTTTCATCATCCAAGAACATCCAAGAGACTATCCAAAAGCATGAGACAAGTATTTATTCCAAAGCTTATATGACAATATATTGCTTCTATTCATCAAGTTCAACCTTGTTTACAATGAAAGCCTTTGGAATATATAGGCCAAAGTGAGGAAAACCTCTTAGTTCAACTTGCAATCTCATTGGCCTATCCAAAATATCTTATTTTTTCCTTGAGGCTTTGCAAAGCCCAAGGCACAAAATATCTCATAAAATATCTAAAAAATGCTAAAAGAGGGAAATAAATTGACTTTTTATAACTTCTCATGTGCAAAAATAGCTAAATGCACATGAGGAAAAAGCAGTTTTGAAAGGTTCAATTTTTACAAAAATACTCAAAAAATACATCAGCAAAAGGTCCCCTGACTTGCCGGCAACTTTTGGAAGCCTTCCCGATGTCAAAATGAGGCTCATGATAGCTCGTTGGAAAGCTATGAGTGTCTAATTTCTGAAAATGTTTATTTTTATCAAAAATAACCATGGAAGGTCATCCAAAAACAGGCCTGCGTGTAAAAAACCAAAAAATAAACCTTGCTGATAAACCAGGCAGAGTGTAGAAAAAGTGAGCATTTTTCGCCATTTTGGGGGAGAAAAAGATCTTCAATTGTCCTAAAAATCGCTGAGTATGTGACACTAAAAATATGGCATCCAATGAAACCATTCTCATCCTTTTATGATGCCCCAAAATGAAATGGAGATGCCCATGGTTTTTGGCCAAAAACCCAAAAATGACAAAAAACCAAAATATGTCGAATTTCGCCCAAAATTGGTGAGCATGACCCTCAAGGGTTTTCAGCAAAATGTTGTGAAGCGGAGGCCAAGATTTGAAGTCTTGAGGTGTATTTCCTCAATTTTTGTGCCGGGCACTTCCCTTTGGCCTCCTTGAGTTTTTCTTAAGCAACCTTCAACTTCCGCCGAGCAAACTGATTTAGCTTTTTATAATGCCCCGTCATTCTCCTTTGAAGGTCCAAGTCCCTGTTTGCCTTCTCCAATTTCTTCTCCAAGTGGTCATTAAATCTCTCAAGCCATGCCTCCCGATTTTTCTCTATCTCTTGTTCGAACAATGCAGTGAGAGGGGTAGATTGGAGAAGGGCATTTTCCTCTTCTTTTTGCTTCTCTAGCCCTTTTAAGCCCCATGGTTCTTGGCCTATTTCGCCTAGGTTGATCTTCGCCTTCACTTTCATCGAACTCACCCATGAGTTCTTCCAACCTCACTTGTGTTTTGGAGACCTCCTTCTTGTATTTGATTGCCCGTGTCTCATAAACAACCATATGGACACTCATCTGCATGTTTTGAACTTGCAAGAATTGATTGAAGTTCCTAGCTCTATGAAGATCAGCCTTCAAGGCATCAATTTGGCTTTCTTTTTGGATCAAGAGATTTTCTAGAATCTGGGCTTCATTATCACTATCATCACTTTGGATTTGGATGATGTCAAATGCACTCTCCTGTTCATGACTGCCTTCTTCCTTGCCCTTCCCCTTTCTTTTGGTGGCCCTTTTAGTACTCTTCCTCTTCGGAAAATCGACCATGGGCTTCTTTGGCAATTTTCCCTTGCTTCGGAGGGCCCTAGTCACATTTGGAATGAAAACTATAGGCACCATTTTCTTTGCTGTCCGGGGCTTGGAAAATTTCGAAGAAGAGAGCATGGCCCCTTGCCTTGGAGAGGCAGCTAGCACATGCTCCATGGGCTCTTTACCCTTGTCACTTTGCCCTTCATTTTTGCCAATGTCTTGGCTCTCTTCAAGGATTCCTATGCTGCCTTTTTGCATCTCCTTTTGAGGTCTGTCCTCCTCACTGCTTTGCAACTTTTTATCCTTCTTCCCCTCTTCTTCTTGATTCTGTTGTTCCTCTTGAAGAGGCTGATGTTATTTACCCTGAGGCTGCCTCTTCTCATGCTGATGTAGCTGTTGTGTATCATCTTTTGGCTACCCCTATTCATCACTTTCATGCCCTTGTTCATCATCTTCATGCTGCTGCTGCTCAACATTTTCATGTTGCTCCTGCTCAGTCTCTTTTGGCTGCTGTGTGTCATCATAAGGCTACTCACCCCCATCATAATTCTATTTTGTATCATCAAAAGTCTGCTCACCCTCACTGTGATGCTGTTGTTCAGCACTTTCTTCTTCATCCCCTTGTTGCTGCTCATCATCACTTTCCTCTTCCTGCTCATGTCCTTCTTCCTCTTCTTTAGGCTCCTTGGTTTGTTCTGTGGTAAACTTGAGCTTTTTTGGAATAGGTCTGCTAGAAGAAGGCGAGGGATGATGAGTAGGAGGTGTAGGGGATGTATGGACTGGAGGGACAAAGGAGAAATCCGAATGAGTGATGAAAGTATCCCAAGAGACCTCCCTCTTTTCAAGTTGATGAAGAATGATGACTTTGATGAGAGAGTGATGGAAGAGGCAGGATATTTGCTGTGAAGGAGGCCTTTTTTGAACAGTGGAGGCCATTTTATCAATGCTCTTGTGTAAGAAGAAAGGAAGATTTAGCAATCTGGCCCTAGTGAAATGCATGAGCAGTCGAATGTGATATGCATAAATTTGGGAGAATATTCCCTCACAAGTGAAGTATTTCATGATGATCTTCATGAGGGGGGCGTAGCTGGCTAAAAGATATGAGAAAGGGAAAATAGAAAGACATGAATCTCTGTACTCAGGCTTTAGAAAGCGCTTGTAATCTTCTGAGTCCAAATGGCTTTGTTTAAACCACTTTTCCCCAATATAGGGGATTTTAGTGGCCTTGGAGATGGATCTTGGAGAGAATTTGAAGTCAAGGCCTGCCAGATGGAAATGCTTGTCTTGAAACCTCAAAGCGCAAAGGTGTGTCAGAGGAGAAAAGCTCTTCACCTATTGCACTCTTTGAAAAAAATCTAAACATCCCACCTCATGGAAATTGAATAAGACTGATGGGTGGGCATTCACTTGTTCAGTGGAAATAGGCTCAAATCTCTTATGAAATTCACTCCTACTATCTTGCTTGGGAGGCATCTTGTTCTAGATGCTCTCTGCAAAACCAAATTGCCTCAAATGGTTTTTTGAAATGTTCTCTCAAACACAACTATGTCTTCTTTGTCAACCACTGTTTGACCAAGGCGAATCACCTCAAATGCTGTGTGAAATGTTTTATTTGATATCAGGTCTCTGCTCCTCCCAAAACACTGCTCTTCCCCTTTTGTATGCCAATCAATAAACAGTTTAAATAACAAGCACACAGTCAAATAAAAGGTATAAATAGTCAAGTGATTTCTGTGCTTGGGTAAGGCCACAGGGCTCTTGGTTTTTTGGTGTAAGAAAGGTAGCCTAGTATTTAGACAGAGGCAAAAAACTCCTCCCAATCAAAACACCCTCCTTGTGTTCACTATTTCTCACACACAGTTAGACAGAAACACCTTCAAACTATTTAAATAGATTTATTCACTAAAGTTTGTTTTCATGGAACAAAGGAGGAAACACTGGTTTTTTGCTTTTTACCACACAGAGATGGACCTTTGAAATGACAAAGCACTTATACAATGATCATTGTTGTTGAAATTCGGCCCACTGTTTCACTTTTCAAATACTGTTTTTCTCCCTTTAAACACTGCCACCACCTTTTAACATTGTTTTGAGGGCAGTTTATTAGGTCTTTTGACATTAATAAAAACCCACCATTTTCACTATGTCAGTGTTGGGCAATCATAGCCACTGCAAGCCCGGATCTTTAAACAAAAATATCAAACCTCCTTATGTTCACTATCTCTCACCCACAGTTAGACAGAACACCTCTAAATTGTATTAACAACTTTACTCATTAAAGTCTGTTTCATTGACAAAGAGGCAGCACTGATATTGCTTTTCACCACTACAACATAGCTAACAGAGTTTATGGTTTTTCCCTATCTTGAGGGTAGCTCTAGGTTCTTCAAAATTAATGAATCACTCCACTAACCTCCCACTACAACAAACTTCTTCAAAATATTTAACGCATCACTTTGATTTGTAGCAATACCCTCTATATTCGATCACCATTTAGCTTTAGAAACATGGCAAAGATTTCTCATTTAGCAACTTGACCATACCAGGAAAACAAATAGAAATACCTCAAAAATGGATGGCAGCCCTTGTTTGACAAGTTTGAGCAGTGTTCAGGGCCTTTGGAAGGCGTTCGGACTATTAATATATGCACGACACGTTTAAAAGGGAAGGCGCCACGCAAAATAAACGGTGTCGGGTCGGCCTTCGTGCTGCTGTGACCGCACCTACAGGCACGGTGCGCAACAGTGTAATCCCTTTGTAGAATTTTGCCTGAACGTGCCACACATTTCTACAGGCACGCTACATAGCCTAAAAAGCCTGAAAACTCTATGTTTTAGCTCGAAATGCCTCTTAGGTCCAGCGAGCAGCTAGGAGGAGGCATTGTGTGCGCTTTGGAATTGCAAAATAGCTCTTGGCAACGGTCCTTAAATCCTTTTGAAAGCGAAAAGGTCAAAGTCTTTTTCACACTTGCTTGGTGAGGTTTTTTGAAAACTTTTGAAAATGCCTTTGGGTTTAAAACAAAACGTGAAGCTTATGTCCTCTAAAACATAACCTGAGGCTCTTTTTGTTTAGGTGAATGTCATAGTGGTAATGACCATTTCCTTTATAAGCCTGACCCCCTTTTGAAGTAAAACAAACTCTTTTCAAGAATTTAAAACTTTTACTGCTTCTCGTTAAGGAATGAAAAATTGTTTTCCCTTTTGATATATGTACTGTGGAAGGGAAATCTGCTTCGAGCCACAGGAATGACTGTAGATGTGCCTTTTGAGTGATACTACCCTTTTACTGGAGGAGAAACTTAGCTGCCATTTCCATATCCTTTTCCACCTCTTGTCTTTGTGTGATTCATTTGTTGTTACTTTTGATAAGTTTGAAAAAGGTCTTTATGAATAGAAAGAGCAGCACCTTTGAATATCATCATCACTTATTTTTTTTTCTTATTAAAAAAGGACACCTGTAGAAAGACACCTTGTGTTATGTGAGGTTTTCTTTGACATTTTGAAGGAGGTAGCTTCACCCTTTCGAAACCTAAACTGACAGTGTTTGCTCCTGATGCTTTGGAGGTAGTCATGCCCTATTGTGAAACTGATTGAGCTGGAAGGTGCTGTTTGAACTTCTCTTTTGACTGTGGGTAAGGGCTAGTTGTATTTACCTAGGCTTTATCATCCTCTGTTCATCAAAAGGGAACTTCTTTCAAAAAAAAATTCTTTACTCAAAATGCAACAGCCAGGTATCTTTTGACCTCTTTTATAAGGAGCAAGCCTTCATTTGTAGCAGTGGCATGCTTCAATGGTTTTGAATGTTGTTGCAGAATTAAAAACACATGTCATAATCCTTCTTGCATATTTATGGACATATGTGCTTAGTTGCAATGTTTTTTTGGAAAACTAAACTCAAATTGCCTTTTGTCCACTATGATGAGTAATTTTGAAAGAAAATTCTTCATGAACAGGAAGAATAGTACCCTTTGAAAAACAATAATCACTCTTTGGCCTGTGTCTAACCCAGCTGATTTCAACTACTCTTCAACTATGTTTTGTTTAAAGGAACAGAGACTAAATGTCAAGCCTATTTATCAGGGATATGGGTCTTTGTAACTTTTTAAGGAAATTACACCCCTCAGCAAGGTTTGTACAGTTTTTGGCTCCAGACCATCTTTGAAAGAGATATATGATAGGAGATAAGTCAGCTTCTTTGATAGTTATAGTACTCATGCTTTCCCTTTTCCTTTAACATCATTTTTATGCAGAGACCCTCAGTTTCTGTCTCACTGTACTTCAAAAATTGTCTTACAGTCAATGCAATTCTTAAAATCAAACTTTTTCCATTGGCCCTCTGCTTATAGATGAAGGAGGTGCTCTTAACCCTCTTCTTATAAAATGAAGGAGGTTCTTCAATCTTCAATCCCTCTGCTTATACATGAAGAATATTTTTTTAGTCGTCAATCCCTCTGCTTATAGATGAAGGAAGTTTTTCAGTCATGCCATTTCATTAGCTTTTGACAGTGTTATTTTTCCTTTCACTGTCCTTTCATGTTTTGACTGTGATTGCAGGAGCTTAATGAAAAAAATCTCTGTCCTGTAGCTGCATCCCAGGCTTAAATTCACATTAGAAGCAGTTGTATTCTCATGTGGAAACAAATATTGTCTTCTTGGGAATGCTGGCATACTTATGTTCTTGAAAGATCCATTGAAACACTAAAACACCACCTAATATCAGTTTTGACCTAGGGCATGTGTATTGCTGAGACTTTAGGGGTTGTTAGTGGCACAACTTAAGGGTGTAAACAACTTTATTTGCAGAGTGGGAAGGTCTGTTATGACTGGGTTGTAGCAGATAGAGGTTCTTTGGCTTTAGGGTAGTTTTCCAAGGGAGAAAAACCTAGAGCGCCACTACCTAACTTAGGGGAAACTTCTTTGGACATATTTGGATTGTTTCTTTGGATCTGATGGGCGAGCTAGTATGGCTGAGGCTAGATAGGGCTTGATAATGAGGTTTCATCTCGTCATGGGCAGATAGAAAATGGATGAGGGAAAAAAATGTTTGTGGGTGTTTTCTAGCTAGCAAATTTGACAAATTTTTAGATCAGTTGCTAGAAAACTTAGCTGTTATAACTAGTCATCACCAACAAGTGAAAAATACTGATGATTAACAGCTGTGACATGTTTTAAGCATGTATGATGTTTTTAATTCTGTGAGAAAATACAAAGGGTCCAACACCATCCTATGTTGAGAAGACTATTTATCTCCAATATTCATGACAACTAGGTAACCCTTACTGGTGTCACTTTCACTGTGTCCACTACCATCATATCAGCTGCCAACGGAATCATAAATGTTGGGAAAAATGGTTCAAGAAAAAATACTTGGAGGAGCATTAATATGAGCCATACATCAAACCTAGATACAAGAATGAAAGAAAGAGGAATTTTCCTTTATCTTACCTCTTGGAGAGATATGCCCCCATTATGAAAATCATCATGAAATACTTTTCTTGTGAAGGTAGGTTCTCTATACTTTACACCTATCATATCCAGCTACTCATGCACTTCACAAGGGTCAAGATGCTCAACATACCTTATTATCTCTTCCGGAGCATTGACAAGATGGCATATATTGTCCAAAGAGAGAATATGAGCACCAAATGAACAATTGATTTCACCACTCCCTCATCAAGATCATTTTCCTCCATCACCTCAAACAACTGAACATTTCATGGAGTACTTTCATAGCTATTGACATATTCACTGCTCCACCTATTTATTATGCCCAAGATGTTCCTTCATCATATCATCCTTCCACATCCAGTCCTCCATCTCAGCCCACAATACATTCATCCTCATCAAATCAATGTCTTTCATCCATTTCACCACCATCATCACCATTTCACACTAAGATTAGGTCACCTAGTAGATATGAGATCAGTGAGCCTCAACAGAATAAGCATGTTGAGATAGAGATATTGGAAAAAACATACCAAATAGGTCATAAGAATGTGTTTTCTCCATAGATAGTGGAATAGGCCTTGCCTTCTACATCGACAAAGAAGGTAGAAAAATGGAAGCAAAATATGACAAAGGCAGAGATCAGACATGAGAAGGAGGACCTCCATGAGACAGAACAAGATTTTGACCTTGTTTACCTAGATGAGCATGATTATGATGAGTACATTAGCATATTCATCAAGGAAAAAGAAGCCAAGGTTAGAGAGCTTCAAACTAATCTTGACAGGTTTAAATTTTTCATTAAATTTCTTGAGTAGGAGAACCAACAACTAAAAACAAAGCACTTCATTGATGAAGTGAAATTCATCAAAGTACAAAGAGAGGAAGAAAAAGCTAAAGTCTTGCTTGAAGAGACATTATAAACATATGGTGAAACCAATGACACATAAGAAGAAGTGCCAAGGAGAAGGCCTAGGACTAGAGGGCTAAAAAGAGCTCTAGAACTAGAGAGGAAAAAGGAGGTTGAGCTTGTTAATCATCTCACTTTGAATGAACAATTTGCAGTGGTAATCAATGAGAACCGGAACAAATGGCTTGACAAGGATAACCAACATCTTGAGAATCTCTTGGAGAAAGCAAACAAAGACAACAACATTCAAAGAAGGATGGCCAAGTACTATGCCAAAAGAGAAAAAATTGCAAGGGCCAAGCTTAAAAGAGCCAATGCAAAAATTGAATCTCTAACCATGCAAGAAGAGGAAAGGAGGCTTGACATACTAGCTGAAACCTCACTCCATGCATAACCACATAATCAATAGCCAATTAGAAAATTTTGAAAAAAAATCGGGTCAATTTTTGAAATTTTTAAGTTTTTGTGTATTCCCAGACAGTCTTGTGACAGCTGGATTGTCAAGCGCACAAATCCCTAGGCGTTGTGCTATTTTTTGAGGCAATTTTTTGGAAAAATGAAGACCACCATGCAAAGTGACAAATAAATTCCTGAAAACAACTTTTCTAGGCTTATTTTGGACAACTCGGAGGTGAAAAGGTGAAAAAACACACAAAAAATCAATGTTCTGCCTCCTTTTTTACCTTGGCGTTGTGCACCTGACCAACTATGGGAGAATCACTTTTTGACAGGGTAAATCAACTCCATTCTGCAAACTAAAGACATATCTAGAAAGTAGACTGGATAGAATTTCCAACAAGCCATCCTGAGCCTAATTTGGACAGCTGCAACCCATCCATAATCAAGTTGCAACATGGAGGGCACTCTTGTCAAAGAGAGGGCATGCGTGGCACAAAAATGGCGCACTTGACCAATGTCTAATATTTTTCAATTTTCACTGCATTTTTTAATTTTATCTTGGGAAATGATTATTTTACCTATGTAATTGATGAAGGTACATGTAAATACCATTTGGATTAGTTACCTAGGGGTAAATTCATTATGTAAATGATATCATCAAGTCAAATGAATCAGTTTCATTGTAATTAGGGAGGAGTCACTTGGACTTCCCTACACTCTAGCTATCAGTTCAATTTTTTGTGTATCTCTTCCTTAACTCAGGGATTCGACCCCTGAGGATGAGAGAAAGTGGTTTTGATGTCTATATCATTCCATTCTTTACCTTTGGAAAAGGTTGGATGTTGTTGTATTGATCAAGGACTATAGTGTAATCAGTTTGGCCAGAAATTAATGAAGAATTGCAGCTATTTCTTTGGGATACCTATGGTATGGATGTTTATCATTTTTTCTTCTCTTGTTTCATTTGTATGAATTTTATGTAAGCTCATAAACCATTTCATTTACATTAGGTGATGATTTTCAAGTTGATAGGCATAATACATGTTCTTTCTTGTTCAGTTTTGGGAAAGTCTTCATAATTTGTCCATTTTCTTCAGTTTAGGAAGAATAAATCTCTTATGCTCTTCCTAGCTCCTCATCAGTCTGAAACTATTTCACAAAATCACCTTAAAGTGCTAATATTTATATCTACCTTGCCCCATTGAATGGACTGCAATTCCCATCTTATTTTCCCTAACCTAGCCTCTTTGACATAATCCTCATCCAACAAACCCAATTAAGACAAAAAAAAATCTTCTGCATTTCATGGCTAGCCTAAAACCTTTTCACCCATCCCTTTTGGCTGTGATTTTTATGGAGAGAGCCCTCTCCCACTTGATAGAGCTATATACCAAGTTAAAAGGTTGGTATTTGGTTACCTCTGTTGGGATTTATTCTTCAGCCTTAGATATTTGGTGGAGTGATAATAGACCCCGCAAAGATTGTTGTTATAGTTAACTTAGAGCCTCCAATGAATGTGAATCAATTGCGCTCAATATTGGGACATACCAGATATTATCGAAATTTTATTCGAGCATATGCGTTGATCACAACGCCGATGGAGACACCATTGAAAAAGGATGAAACTTTCTATTTGGATGAGAAATTCCAGAAGAGTTTGGAGATGATTAAGGGGAAAACGGTCACTATGGATATTTTGGTATTCCCATATTGGTGAAAATAATTCCACGTACACGTGGATGCATCTTGTGTCACACTAGGAATTGTACTAGCGTAGCCAGGAGCTGGAGATATTTATCATCCGATTGCATTTGAAAGTTTGAAGCTTTCAAGTGATGAGCACTATTATTTCATGAAAGATCAAGAAGGGTTGGCTAAGGTATATGTATTGTAGAAGTTCCGTCACTATTTTCTTGGAGGTCACTTTAAGATGTTCATTTATCATTCTTCTTTGAATTACTTGGTGAGCAAGCCTATGTTGGGGGGAAGATATGTAGATGGCTCCTATTATTCCAGGAATATGATTTTGAAGTGATTGTGAAGCCAGGATTACTGAATGACATACCAGATCATTTATCGCGCATTGGAAGTGTGGGGGAACCAACTAATTTGGAGGAAGGATTACTAGGTGCGTAGTTGTTTTCTATTAAGATAGTTGATGAACATTTTGCAGATATTATTGACTTTCTAGCCACTATAGAGTATACTATTAAGCAGAAGAAAGAGTTGGTTTCAAGCGCAGAAAAGTTTAGTGCCAGGGAAAATTTTAGGGGCTAATATTCGTAGGTGGGATAATTTTCCGTCCTTTTTATATAAAAAAAAAGATTCACCAATTTCCATTTATTTGAAAATTGATTCGCCAAAATTTTATAGTCTAAAATTTTTTTACCCTAAAAATCACCAAATTTATATATAATAATACAAAATAATTAAAAACCTAAATATTTTTACAAAAATATCATTAAATTTTTTGCAATTGACATACTGAGGACTAGTAAGATTTTCCAAGGTTCTAAACTTTAAAATAAACTTCCATCCTTAAAATTTTCCCTGAATTTTTCCTTGATTGCAGGCCAATTATACAAGCTGGGAGTTGATGAAGATCTAAGGAGGTATGCTCCCGAATTTGAAAGGCGCAGTATACTAGAAGAAGCACATTGAGGTGTTGTAGGAGGTCATTACTCTAGAAAACCTACAACGCAGAAGATCTTGAGAGCTAGGTTGTGGTGGTCCATGATGCACACCGATTCTAAGGAGTATTGTCGCACTTGTAATGTATGTCAAAGGACTGGGAGGCCCTCGTGTAGAGATGAAATTCCATTACAACCCCAAGTAACTTTGCATGCCTTTGAAAAATGGGTAATCAAATTTTTTGGGTCGATTAACCCTCTAGGGAAGAAGACTAGAGTGCGCTATATCATCACTGCTACAGATTATTTGACTAGATGGACAGAAGCTCAACCTATGAAGGATTGTAGCACAATGACGAATGCACACTTCATCTCTGAAAATATCTTTACAAGGTCTGGATGCCCTAAATTTATTATGAGCGACCAGGCACACATTTTTTGAATGAGACTATTTAAGCATTGACTGTTGAGTTCAAGATACATCATCAGAAGAGTACACCTTATCATCCATAGGTGAATAGGAAGTTATAAGCCTTCAACAAAATCCTGGAGAATGTGCTCATGAAGATATGCAATGATAACCATAATGATTGGCATGCGCGCATATCTGTTGTTATATGGGCATACAAGACCACATGCAAGAAGCTAACATGACATACTCCTTTCAGGTTGGTCTATGGACAGGAGGCTATTATGCCGATGGAATACATTATTCCTAGTTTGCGCATTGTTGCAATAACCAACATGGTTGATCAAGAAATTATGGAAGAAATGTTGTCACAACTAGTTGCGCTAGAATAAAATATATTTATTATCGGTTTTCATCAATAGGTATAGAAAGTGCGCGAAAAGGCTTGGCATGACCGACGTATCAGACATAAGATTTCAAAGGAGGAATAGGTTTTGTTGTATGACAGTAAGTTTTTATGATTTCCAAGAAATTTAAAAATGCACTAGCCTGCCTTATATTATAAAGTAAATCACTGAAGGAGGTTCAGTTTGTTTGGCTCGATTGACTAGTGAATTACTTCTTGGATATGTGAATGGAAATAATTTAAACTTTACAGGGATGACCCTGTCCTTGCACGTGATCAATGACTATATGGTCGGAGAAATGTCCTAGCACCCTAGACAATTGAAAGAGGGTGTGAGACTCTAATGAAGTTTGTCAAAAGTTGTAAAATTTATTTTGTGCAATGAAGTTTGAGGAAGCACAAGTATCTGCAAAGCCAACGTGAAGATTGCACTAAGAGGATGTTGTCATCGCAGACTACCCAGAAACTAGCCATTGCAATAGTAAATATGGAGAAGAAAAATTGGTTACCATTTGGAGGAGTGGATAACTTGCATTTATGGAGGAGATTATGTCATATTTGAAGCCATTTTATCATTTATGAAGCTGCATCAATGGACATAAGGTCGTTTGGGTTGTGCCATCGATATAAATACGACATGCAGGGTCGCATTCGATACTCTTGCTTCTTGAGTGTCTTGAGAAAATTGCAGTCATTTCTCTTGTGTCCCCCAGTGATTTTTATGTCTGATCCTTTTGAAACATTTGAATAAATGCTGTGAAAATGATGGTTAAGTCACTTAATTCTTGACACTATGACTGCCATAGAACCTACTCTGTTTGCACCACAAGATGATAAGACTCCACAACAACTAAGCAGAAGAAAGGAAAGACATTAGGGACCAAAAAGTCACCTCCAAAGCCAAATCCCTCCCACACGGAGCATCATAAGTGTCTGATGGCTGAAGAACTAGAAATAGTGGAAGAATATGAAGTTAAGCATGTTGACCCGATCTCGCGGGTGCCCAAGTACATGGCAACGTGCAAGCCCATAGTTAAAGTGACCAAGGACCTGGATAAGGTCAAGTCACACATCAACACGCCCTTGTTTCCAGATAACATGACATTTTAGGGTGAGATGTTGGTGAATATCCCAACGCTAAATATGGAAGATTGGGGAACTATGAAAAGTTTCCAGAGCTTGCACCAACATAATACTTGGGAGGAGTTGTTAAGGTTGATCCAATGAAATGGGCCCTAGGATATCATCAGTTGGGGCTACGAAAAATTTTAACGATCCCAAAATTTTGGCACAAACCTATTAATGATATCTGTGTATGCCATATGATGGCCCTGGTGCATGACGATTGCCTCTGGCTAGGAATGCTCATTCCCATCAACACAACCCTCATTCAACGAATCACCAATTTTCCCTATCAAGGAGAAGACCCTGCAGTGGCCTTTGAAGGAAAGGGTCAAGAGAAGAAGGTCACAGAGGATGTAAAGAAGAAATATGGGGTAAACAGAAACACCCGTGGGTTCATAGTCAGTGAGATAAATGACCCCGCAGTAAATTTTGGCACCTTGATCCTAGCTTGCAAAATCATGAGGAAGTTCGTGCCAAGGAAGTACTGGCATCAACTATTGCACTGGCGGTGAAATGGGAAAAAGGGATTCAATATAACGGGGCCAAATACCTCTGCCAAGAGTTCTTAAAAAATTTCATAGAAGTGAAAGAAGATGGAAATTTTTTTCACTATGCCTAGCTATTGTTGTTGGTTGCACTGATTGGATGGAGCCCACCGACGCAATCTCAACTACCAGATATTGAACCAGAATTGTGTGAGGCCACGGGCTATGCGTCATTATGGGTGAAAAATATTCCAGCGAAGGTGACAGAGAATAAAAATTTTTGGGTTCTTTTCGAAGAAAAGTTGTATCAGGTGGTTCAATCCAAGTCGTTCCTGTCACCAACCTTGCACGATCAGTACAAGCATATCACATATTTCAAGGTGATGTTTCACAACATCCACATTCACGCAAAGGAGGACATGGCAGGAATCTAGTATGATTTGCCATACCTTGTGACAGAAGAAGATATTGCACAGATAACAACAGGATTCCCCCCTATTTGGTTGACCACAGTGACAGATGTTGGTGCGACCTCCTCTACCCCGCTAAAGACATCTACATCTAAGTCACTCACAAAGAAAGACTAGAAGAAGGAAATGCAAGAACTAACCACCACGACATAGAGCCATTAACCCTCACAAATGGATATGTGGATGAAATTGGAAACACAGTAAAGACGGTAATCGAAGATGTATGGAGCAACATGGAGTCTCAATACAAATTGGTCCTTGAAGATGTTCAACAAGGACTCAACCAAAGAAGAGTGAAAGCGAGTGAGATACAAGTGAGTGCAGGACAAACAATCGCATTGATTGTTCAACACCCATCTACTTCAGAGAGCTGATTGTTTCATGTTCTGAGAAAAAAAATTCACCTTGTCAATCCATTGTTGTGCACGTACTTTCATGCAAGGCTTGAGGTCAAAATAAACATGTCCATTTTTCCCAGTGGCAAGATACATTCCATGCATACCATGATTACAAATGAGCTGCAATATAGGGATTACAAGGAATTGCAAGACACCTCTAAGGCCCAACATCAGTCTGAAACATGGCGTAAGGGGTAGAAACTCGTTGAAGAAGCTAGGAGCATTGTGGAGATTTAGCGCGTGCAATTAGAGTCCCTCATAAGCCGGCTGTGCTCTGAGATTCCTAACTGGACAGTACCTACCAATGCCGCTACCACTACAAATTTGGAAAGTTTGGAAGCCACACTTAAAGCCTCAAGATCAGAGATAGCCAATGTGCACGCTAAGTTAGAGCAGAAGATCGCAGATTTAGAGGAAAATTTGTAGCCAAAGACACCCCCAAAGTTCAGATCACGACATGCCATAGTAGTCTAGGAATCCACTGTAATCATCATCGTGGTTGTGGAAGCATGCAATACTCTTTTTGAAGATTCCATGGGCATTTGGACCTCCATCCAAGTTGACCTCATGGTTCAACATCTGAGGATGGATTTACGCGTGAAGGAGTAGTAGTTCAACGAAATATAGGTCGTTGCATTGCCCTGATACTAGCTCAGTGGTTAGCCCGCCTACAGGAAGGTTGTGAAATTCATATCGAGATTAATATGTTGCGCCGATGGGAGGAACTATTAGACACCAAAATGAATCCATGGGTCGAGGAAGTACTACAATTTGCAGACCATTGAAAGTGCATTGAAGGGGCTCCAACAGACACAACGAAGCATCAACCTAGTGAAAGAAAGGTCGAATAGAAAGAATATTGTGGGAGAAGCTTAGAGTGCTGCAACAAAAAGCAATGAGATATTTCAACCACTCAAGGACTCCATCCAAGTACTGTGGGCCAATATGCAAGAAGCTAGACCTGAGTGACTCGAGGACAAGTCACTAGATTGTGTTGGGGGTCTGTTGGGTTAGGGTCCCCTAGGGTCAAGTTTTAGGTAAAATTTTGGCTAAGTTTTGTTAAAATGTGTTGCACGCAAAAAATTCAATGAACTTTGGGGCGAGTCAAAGTTCCTTTATCATTGTAATGGCTTAAAGGGAAAACATGGGGCTCAAACCATGATTTGAGACCATGGTATTTGTGTGGAATAGACCTATAAATATGTATGATTCAAGTCGAGTTAGATATCATCTTATCTTGTCAAGGAACTATCTTATGTGATCTGATTTTGGGAAAGTTGTGTCAGTCCGGGTTGGATAGGCTCCTGCTGGCTATGTGTGCAGAGACCTAGTCCTGAGCTGTGTGCAAGGACCCTGTTGTTGTGTGCACAGGAAAAGGCTATTGTACTGATTGAAGATATATAAATAAAGATAATAATTTTGATGAACTATGATCTACTTGTGTGATGTTATATTTATTTGTTAATGCATCAATTTACTTATATATATGTTGATGTTAACGAATGCGCATTTAATTGAAGTTATGCATATGATAGTAGATTATTGTCTTCACGCAAGTATTGCATTATTGGTTATGATCTCTGTTAAAGTATAGATCCTTATAGTTGTGAAATGGTTATTCCTGTTTCTGTTGAGTAAATCTGAATAAGGATAATTATCCGCTTTTCGCAAGATTGTATTAAAGTTAAGGATTTCCTATGATAGATCTGAATTGGGTTAAGGAAGTCATTGCGCAGGGATGTAACCATTATATCTATTAAGAAGGGACAATATCCACATCATACGCTCCCTCAGAGTGCGGAAACCTGGTTCCAACACTCCCCCATACTACTTCAGGTGATACTTTGGTGTATTCAAGCATATCACTGCTGAAAGGGACACCATCCTCTTCTTTCCATCAAAAGTGTCTCCATGGGGGTGATCTCCATGGATTTTCTTCAGCCCAAATCTGATTCCATGTTGATTTTTCATAGGTCTACATTTTTATTTTCTTTGATAGTTGAATTTCTTCATTAGTACATTAATTTTAACCCATATAATTATATCATTATTTATGTTTACATTATCATCCATCCACATATGAAACTATGTAGAAAGAAAAATAACATCATCATCATCTATGAAACGGAGTATAAAGGAATAATGAAAGAAAATCATGCAAACATAGAGACAGTAGGATTAGTCTGATATTAGGGAAAAACCCGCTATGGGGAAAACCCTTGCAAATTATTCTTCTTAGATCATCATCAAATGTTTCAGCAAAAGAGAGTACAATTATCTACATCTTCATAATGCAACATAAAAATAGACCGCCTTAAACATACTTTTACTCAAAGATCATGATTTTGAGGACTGTAGTGCATTGTCACTAACTGTAGTTAACTGTTAGATACGGTTGTCTCTGTGTTAAACATTGTTTAAATCTTCTGCATATTGATAACTCATCTTTAGGTCCTAGACACATGCAAAGATACTTTGTGCATGCATCTAAGACAAATCTAGACGCTATCATAAGAACTAGATGGATGCTTCTATGATCCGGATTTATGCAGGAACGCAACAGAATAAACACATAACCATAAATACAGAGATGCAGCGGAAATAACACTTCATTTCATTAATATCAAAGAACTGAAATTCGGTTATAGACAGAATGGAAATAAAACTAGCTAGGGCGCTTGTAGCTATCTCTGAGAAGAGATGTGGCGGCTACAGGCCTCTGAACTGCGTTACAATGAGGCTCGAGGGCCTATTTATTATTGAGAAACAATGGAGAACCCTAAACATCCCAAAAACCTAACCCTAGGAGATGAAGCGCCAAAACTATGGGCCCCATTTGGGTAAATTGTTGTTTCAACTTCCCAGGGACGTAACTTTGGCATACTATCTCCGTTTGACGCACATGATACATCATTAGAAAGCTCTATCCGAGGAATACTGCATTTCGACAAATTAAATGATACCCAAAACGTCGTTTAATGAATGCTGAAATGCCCTGTTCGGGGACCCGAAAACTCGCTTAAAAATAGTAGTTATACAACTGAAAAAATGAAAGAGACAATGGTGGGGGGCCAAGTGGAATAGGTGGGTGGCCACCAATATCCACCTGGATCATTCTATAATTGAGTAGGATCCTCCCATGTGAAGTACGTGTGGGCCTCTCGAATCTAACAACACTGCGGAAACCCTAGCCTCCTCGACGCTCCCATAAACATTTTTTTCATGTGTCTATGGAAGATATGGACGCTACCAGATCATATTGTGCCAACATCAATGGAAAAAAAAATTAGTTGTGTGCGAGCATCTGAGACTCAGAAACCCTAGACACGCGCGAGCTTTGACCATGTAGTTTCGAACCCTTTGCGCAAGATTTCCTTCGACGAACTTGTGCGAACCAAACAATAGAAGAGAGAAGAGAGTGCTTGATTATTGTATCCAAATGAGCTTGAGGTCTCTTCTATTGATAGGCTTTCATGAGGGTCCACATGTTGGTTGATTCCAACTTAACCAATTTCACACGTGCTTAGGACTGACCCATTCCATTATACATGAATGAATAAAATAATTCAAAAATCAACTTCCGCTTAACCAAATAGGGTGATATTTAGCTCGATTTTGGTCCCCTAAAAAATAGGAATCTATTGCAATTATTATCTTCATCATATGAGTTGTAAAAAGTGGAATTTTACCGAAGTTACATAATTTTAACAAAAAATTAGACAAATAATAATATTAAGGTGTTGAGGACGATTATTGGTGGAGATATTTGCAAGAATAAATTTGAAGAGTTCTATAAGTGTGGTATAACATGAAAAAATAATACTCCATACACACGTTAGTAAAATGGTGTTGTAGAAAGAATGAATAGGATGTTGATGGAAAATTCAAGAATCATGCTTAGTGGTGCTGCATTGGGGAATGAATTGTGGGTAGAGGCAGAATATACTACATGTTGCCTGGTTAGAAGATCACCTTTATCAATGTAATGTTCAGATAAGACTCCAAATGAGGTATGGATCGGTAAGAACTCACTTTCACATATGAGGGTATTTAGTTTTGATCCAGTATGTACATGAAAAGAACCATGTTGGATAGTAAATATGAAGGGCGCATCTTTATTGGGTATAAAGGATGGTTTAAAAGTTATAATATTTGGAAACTCAAAACAAGGAAGTTTGTGCACAACGAAGATGTGGTGTTTAGAGAGGTGAAGTATGTTATTAAACATGAATTCCTACCAAAGGAACCTGAAAAGATAGAGTTTGAACTGAAGGAGGAAGAATCAGATTCTACAATAGAACAAGAATCAGAAGAAGAAGAGCCATAGACTCCAATTTTGAGAAGATCAGTTTGAGAGAGCAAGCAATTAGACACGTATAGTCCATCTTCTTTCAGTTCAAGTTTTTATTTATCTATTATTGATGATGCTCCTGTAATTTTTATGGAGGCAGTGGATTTAGAATATGGAAAACTCTGGAAAGAGGCCATGGTTGATGAAATGACATCTTTGGACAAAAATAAGGCTTGGGATCTCATGGATTTGTTGGCTGGAAGGAAACCCATTGGAAACAAATCGGTGTTTAAGAAGAAGATGAATGTTGAAGGAAAGGTGGAAAAATACAAATCTCGGTTGGTAGCAAAAGGTTATTCCAAGGTGCCGAGAATTGATTTCAGTGATATTTTTTTTCTCCTATTGCCAAGTTAGCTTCTATTATATTACTTTTATATGTTTTTTTTTCTTTTGATTTTGAGGTAGAACAAATGGATGTGAAGAGAACATTTCTTCACAGGGATTTGGAAGAAGAGATTTGTTAGGTCCCTATATTACTAGTGTAGCCCCTTATTGTTATTAGTGCACCCCCCTTATTGTTCTTATTGTATCCCAGTAACCCCAATTTTGTTATTATTGTGCCCTTACATTATTATTGTTAGGTTGACTAGGATTATATTGTGACCCCATGGACTCCTATATATAGAAGGAGGTTTTGTCATTTGTATCATCCAAGAATTGTTCATTTATGTAATGTAAAAGAGGTTTCCCCCTCGAAGTGGCTTATTTCTAAGGTGTTGATCTCTCTTTTCTTCTATTTTTGGAGATAGTTTCATAACATTTGATATTAGAGCTTTGGATTCTAGGGTTTCGTTGCTCCAAACAGGTCATCGTGGAATTTTCACTATAACGTTTTTTCTAAGAAGGTGCAGAAGCTGAAATTTTTAAAAATCGAAGCTGAAATCCTGAGGAATGTCTTGTAAAAATTTTGGATCTTGGTTGGCAATATTTTCATAGATATGATCTATGGAAGTTAGGGTTTGTTTAGGCTCCCAAATTTCACCAAAACAGGACATCGTGGAATTTTCGCTATAATTTTATTTATACAAAGGTTAAAAAGCTGAAATTTTTGCAGAGTGAAGAAGAAATCCTGAGGAATATCATGTAAAAATTTCAGATCTTCGTTCACAACATTTTTAGAGATATTATCTGTGGAAGTTAGGGTTCTTCAAGCTCCCGAATTTCTTCACAAAGAGGTGACTGTGGGAAAATCATCATAGCTCTTTCTCTGAGCATCAGATTGGAATTCTATAAAAAGTTTTTGCAAGTACATGGAATTCAGTTTTTTTTATATCAAGTTCAGAGCCAAAGGAGTAAACAGTGACACATGGCACGTCGTACAATTTCGATCTATTGAACTAGTCCATAATTAGGTCATTGTGGTAGATTGGACATAACCTTTCCTTGAAGAATCTAAATCAAGTCAAACCTGTAGCATTTGAAAGAACATTCAGAGGGCTACTACAACACCAAATTTCAGATATTGAAGATTCGAAAGAATAGAGATAGTTCAATTTCAATATCAAGCTCCTTAAAAGCAAGAAAAAGATGTGTATTTTTTTTCCGAATTGCGTAAGTCTTGTTTAAAAAATCAGTTTTAATTGATTCCAAGGGCGTATTGTAGAATAGATATCAGTATTGGGTTCTAAAATTCCCCCTAAAAATAATTCAACACCCTATACTATGACTCATGAAGACGAAGAAGTGCAACATGATATATCAAAATTACAAGAGTAAGTGCACCAAATTTCGCTCTCGCAAAGAGCAACAAAAAATGAAATGGAAGTTTTGAAGAAAGGCGTGGAAGCTAAGATGGATGGTTTGAAGAAAGGAATGGATGGTTTGAATAATGGAATGGAAGCTAATATGGATGGCATGGAAACTGTCATGGAAGTTAAGATGGATGACATGGAAGCTAAGATCGAAAACATGAAGAATGATCTAAAAGCAGACATGGAAGGTTTGAAAAAGTTGATACAAGAAATGTTTCCTAATGGTGAAAATATAGTAGAGGAAACTCATGATGAGAAAAAAATTTTTTTTAATCATGATTTCATAAAATATAATGTTGGATGGAAGACCCACCATATTCCAAAGATCGATATGAGGAAGTTTGATGGCAAGGATCCTGTCACATGGATACTACAGATGGAGCAATATTTTGATCTCAATAATGTGAAAAACACACAAAAGGTACACATTAAAACTTTGTATTTAGAAAAAAATACATTTGTATGGTATCGATGCCTTTGCTCCCGTAAAAAAATTGTCACTTGGTCAATTTTTACGGAGGAAATGATAGCACATTATGAGGATACAAAGAGCAACACTTTTTTTAGCTAATTTATAAATCTAAAAAAAAAGGGTTCAGTGGGGAAGCACATTGAGGAATTCAAAAAATTGAATATAAGGGTAACTGATATTCCAGAGGAACACAGGATTGATTTCTTCATAGGGACTTTAAAGGATAACATCCAACATGAGGTTTGTGTTTGGGAACCTCATTCATTGGAGAATGCATTCAGGTTGGCAAGAAAAATTGAAACTAAAATTATGGAAACAAGGAAGCCTACCACTCACATCTATAAATATGGAAGTTTTGCTACTCCTATACTTACACAACCTACAAGGTTGACACCACAACAATTGGAAGAAAAAAGAGCAAAAGGGCTTTTCTACATTTGTGATAGCAAATACACTAAAGGTCATAAGTGTGCTGAGAATACATTATTTTACATAGATTGTGAAGAGGAGGAAGAAAATGAACAAGAAAATTCAAAAGAAGAGGATATACACTACGAACCAACCCTAAAAGAAGAAGAAATTAGTTTGACCATATTGTGTAATGCATTTGCAGGAATTACCGCTCCTCAAACTCTCAAGAAAGAAGTACATATCAAGAAGAAAAAGGTAATAGTATTGATTGATTCGGGTAGTTCCCATAATTTTATTCATTGTAAGGTAGCCAACGGATTGAATTTTTTCCTATACCCAGCACCAGAATGTCAAGTGATGGTTTCAAATTGAGGAACTATAAATTTCTCTAGAAAATTCCATAATATCAAGCTAACCATGGGGGAATATGTATTGAATATTCCAATGCTTTCCATTCAAAATAGGTCATAAGAATGTGTTTTCTCCATAGATAGTGGAATAGGCCTTGCCTTCTACATCGACAAAGAAGGTAGAAAAATGGAAGCAAAATATGACAAAGGCAGAGATTTAGGCAGAGATCAGACATGAGAAGGAGGACCTCCATGAGACAGAACAAGATTTTGACCTTGTTTACCTAGATGAGCATGATTATGATAAGTACATTAGCATATTCATCAAGGAAAAAGAAGCCAAGGTTAGAGAGCTTCAAACTAATCTTGACAAAGTCTAAATTTTTCATTAAATTTCGAGGAGAACCAACAACTGTCTAAAGTGACTTCCTATTTACAGAAGTGAAATTCATCAAAGCTCAAAGAGAGGCAGAAAAAGCTAAAGTATTGCTTGAAGAGACATTAGAAACATATCGTGAAACTAATGAGGCAGAAGAACAAGTGCCTAAGGAGAAGGCCTAGGACTAGAGGGCTGAAAAGAGCTCTAGAAGTAGAGAGGCAAAAGGAGGATGAGCTTGCTAATCAACTCACTTTGAATGAACAATTTGCAGTGGTGATCAATGAGAACCAGGAGCAATGGCTTGATAGGACTAACCAACATCTTGAGAATCTCCTGGAGAAAGCCAACAAATACAACAACATTCAAATAAGGATGGCCAAGTACTATGTCAAAAGATACAAAATTGCAAGGGCCAAGCTTAAAAGAGGCAATGCAAAAATTGAAGCTTTAACCATGCAAGAAGAGGAAAGGAGGCTTGACATACTAGCTGAAGCTTCACTCCATGCCTAACCACATCATCAGCAACCAATTAGAAAATTTTGAAAATTTTTTGGGTCAATTTTTGAAAATTATAATTTTCTATGTATTCTTAGACAGTGTTGTGACAACTGGATTGTCAAGCAAGCAATGCCCTAGGCGCTGCGCTCTTGTTTGAGGAAATTTTTGGCCAAATGAAGACCACCAGCAGATGCAAAATGATGAATACATTCGAGAAAACAAATTTTATAGGCTTAGTTTGGACAATTGGCAGGTGAAAAGGTGAAAAACACACAAAAAACAAAATTTCTGCCTCCTTTTTTGCCTCGGCACTATGCACCTGACCAGCTGTGGGAGAATCACTTTTTGATAGGGAAAATCAAATACATTATGAAAACTACAGACATATCTGGAAATTAGACTGGATAGGCATTCCAACAAGCCATCCTGAGCCTAATTTGGACAGCTGCAACCCATCCATAATCAAGTTGCAACATGGAGGGCACTCTTGTCAAAGAGAGGGCATGCGTGGCACAAAAATGGCGCACTTGACCAATGTCTAATATTTTTCAATTTTCACTGCATTTTTTAATTTTATCTTGGGAAATGATTATTTTACCTATGTAATTGATGAAGGTACATGTAAATACCATTTGGATTAGTTACCTAGGGGTAAATTCATTGTGTAAATGATATCATCAAGTCAAATGAATCAGTTTCATTGTAATTAGGGAGGAGTCACTTGGACTTCCCTACACTCTAGCTATCAGTTCAATTTTTTGTGTATCTCTTCCTTAACTCGGGGATTCGACCCCTGAGGATGAGAGAAAGTGGTTTTGATGTCTATATCATTCCATTCTTTACTTTTGGAAAAGGTTGGATGTTGTTGTATTGATCAATGACTATAGTGTAATCAGTTTGGCCAGAAATTAATGAAGAATTGCAGCTATTTCTTTGGGATACCTATGGTATGGATGTTTATCATTGTTTCTTCTCTTGTTTCATTTGTATGAATTTTATGTAAGCTCATAAACCATTTCATTTACATTAGGTGATGATTTTCAAGTTGATAGGCATAATACATGTTCTTTATTGTTATGTTTTGGGAAAGTCTTCATAATTTGTCCATTTTCTTCAGTTTAGGAAGAATAAATCTCTTATGCTCTTCCTAGATCCTCATCAATCTGAAACCATTTCACAAAATGAACTTAAAGTGCTAATATTTATATCTACCTTGCCCCATTGAATGGACTGCAATTCCCATCTTATTTTCCCTAACCTAGCCTCTTTGACATAATCCTCATCCAACAAACCCAATTAAGACAAAAAAAAATCTTCTGCATTTCATGGCTAGCCTAAAACCTTTTCATCCATCCCTTTTGGCTATGATTTTTATGGAGAGAGCCCTCTCCCACTTGATAGAGCTATATACCAAGTTAAAAGGTT
Organism: Pinus albicaulis; assembly: GCA_034641835.2. Lineage (NCBI taxonomy): Eukaryota > Viridiplantae > Streptophyta > Pinopsida > Pinales > Pinaceae > Pinus > Pinus albicaulis. The sequence continues at coordinate 528,982,267 of CM076583.1, forward strand.
GGTATTTGGTTACCTCTGTTGGGATTTATTCTTCAGCCTTAGATATTTGGTGGAGTGATAATAGACCCCGCAAAGATTGTTGTTATAGTTAACTTAGAGCATCCAATGAATGTGAATCAATTGCGCTCAATATTGGGACATACCAGATATTATCGAAATTTTATTCGAGCATATGCATTGATCACAACGCCGATGGAGACACCATTGAAAAAGGATGAAACTTTCTATTTAGATGAGGAATTCCAGAAGAGTTTGGAGATGATTAAGGGGAAAATGGTCACTATGGATATTTTGGTATTCTCATATTGGTGAAAATAATTCCACGTACACGTGGATGCCGTGTCGCACTAGGATTTGAACTAGCGTAGCCAGGAGCTGGAGATATTTATCATCCGATTGCATTTGAAAGTTTGAAGTTTTCAAGTGATGAGCACTATTATTTCATGACAGATCAAGAAGGGTTGGCTAAGGTATATGTATTGCAGAAGTTCCGTCACTATTTTCTTGGAGGTCACTTTAAGATGTTCATTTATCATTCTTCTTTGAATTACTTGGTGAGCAAGCCTATGTTGGGGGGAAGATATGTAGATGGCTCCTATTATTCCAGGAATATGATTTTGAAGTGATTGTGAAGCCAGGATTACTGAATGTCATACCAGATCATTTATCGCGCATTGGAAGTGTGGGGGAACCAACTAATTTGGAGGAAGGATTACTAGGTGCGTAGTTGTTTTCTATTAAGATAGTTGATGAACATTTTGCAGATATTATTGACTTTCTAGCCACTATAGAGTATACTATTAAGAAGAAGAAAGAGTTGGTTTCAAGCGCAACAAATTTTAGTGCCAGGGAAAATTTTAGGGGCTAATATTCGTAGGTGGGCTAATTTTCCATCCTTTTTATATATAAAAAAAAAGATTCACCAATTTCCATTTATTTGAAAATTGATTCGCCAAAATTTTATAGTCTAAAATTTTTTTACCCTAAAAATCGCCAAATTTATATATAATAATACAAAATAATTAAAAACCTAAATATTTTTACAAAAATATCATTAAATTTTTGGCAATTTACATACTAAGGACTAGTAAGATTTTCAAAGGTTCTAAACTTTAAAATAAACTTCCATCCTTAAAATTTTCCCTGAATTTTTCCTTGATTGCAGGCCAATTATACAAGCTGGGAGTTGATGAAGATCTAAGGAGGTATGCTCCCGAATTTGAAAGGGTACCAGAAAGAATATTGGTGTAGGAGGTCATTACTAAAACCTACAACGTGAGAAGATCATTGAAACTAGGTTGTGGTGGTCCATGATGCACCTTAGATTCTAAGGAGTATTATTAAGCACTTGTAATGTATGTGGAAGGCCAGAGCCTAGTGTAGAATGAAATTAATTACAACCCAAGTAACTTTGCATGCCTTTGAAAAATGGGCAATCAAATTTTGGAGTCAGTTAACCCTCGGAAAGAAGGCTAGTCAAGGCTATATCATCACTGCTACAGATTATTTGACTAGATGGACAGAAGCTCAACCTATGAAGGATTGTAGCACAATGACGAATGCACACTTCATCTCTGAAAATATCTTTACAAGGTCTGGATGCCCTAAATTTATTATGAGCGACCAGGCACACATTTTTTGAATGAGACTATTTAAGCATTGACTGTTGAGTTCAAGATACATCATCAGAAGAGTACACCTTATCATCCATAGGTGAATACGAAGTTATAAGCCTTCAAAAAAATCCTGGAGAATGTGCTCATGAAGATATGCAATGATAACCATAATGATTGGCATGCGCACATATCTGTTGTTATATGGGCATACAAGACCACATGCAAGAAGCTAACATGACATACTCCTTTTAGGTTGGTCTATGGACAGGAGGCTATTATGCCGATGGAATACATTATTCCTAGTTTGCGCATTGTTGTAATAACCAACATGGTTGATCAAGAAATTATGGAAGAAATGTTGTCACAACTAGTTGCGCTAGAATAAAATATATTTATTATCGGTTTTCATCAATAGGTATAGAAAGTGCGCGAAAAGGCTTGGCATGACCGACGTATCAGACATAAGATTTTAAAGGAGGAATAGGTTTTGTTGTATGACAGTAAGTTTTTGTGATTTCCAAGAAAGTTAAAAATGCACTAGCCTGCCTTATATTATAAAGTAAATCACTGAAGGAGGTTCAGTTTGTTTCGCTAGATTGACTAGTGAATTACTTCCTAGATATGTGAATGGAAATAATTTAAACTTTACAGGGATGACCCTGTCCTTGCGCGCGATCAATGACTATATGGTCGGAGAAATGTCCTAGCACCCTAGACAATTGAAAGAGGGTGTGAGACTCTAATGAAGTTTGTCAAAAGTTGTAAAATTTATTTTGTGCAATGAAGTTTGAGGAAGCACAAGTATCTGCAAAGCCAACGTGAAGATTGCACTAAGAGGATGTTGTCATCGCAGACTACCCAGAAACTAGCCATTGCAATAGTAAATATGGAGAAGAAAAATTGGTTACCATTTGGAGGAGTGGATAACTTGCTTTTATGGAGGAGATTATGTCATATTTGAAGCCATTTTATCATTTATGAAGCTGCATCAATGGACATAAGGTCGTTTGGGTTGTGCCATCGATATAAATACGACATGCAGGGTCGCATTCGATCCTCTTGCTTCTTGAGTGTCTTGAGAAAATTGCAGTCATTTCTCTTGTGTCCCCCAGTGATTTTTATGTCTGATCCTTTTGAAACATTTGAATAAACGCTGTGAAAATGATGGTTAAGTTTCCTGACACTATGAATGCCATAGAACCTACTCTGTTTTCACCGCAAGATGATAAGACTCCACAACAACTAAGCAGAAGAAAGGAAAGACATTAGGGACCAAAAAGTCACCTCCAAAGCCAAATCCCTCCCACACGGAGCATCATAAGTGTTTGATGGCTGAAGAACTAGAAATAGTGGAAGAATATGAAGTTGAGCATGTTGACCCGATCTCGCGGGTGCCCAAGTACATGGCGACGTGCAAGCCCATAGTTAAAGTGACCAAGGACCTGGATAAGGTCAAGTCACACATCAACATGCCCTTGTTTCTAGATAACATGACATTTTAGGGTGAGATGTTGGTGAATATCCCAACGCTAAATATGGAAGATTGGGGGACTGTGAAAAGTTTCCAGAGCTTGCACCAACATAATACTTGGGAGGAGTTGTTAAGGTTGATCCAATGAAATGGGCCCTAGGATATCATCAGTTGGGGCTACGAAACATTTTAACGATCCCAAAATTTTGGCACAACCCTATTAATGATATCTGTGTATGCCATATGATGGCCCTGGTGCATGACGATTGCCTTTGGCTAGGAATGCTCATTCCCATCAACACAACCCTCATTCAACGAATCACCAATTTTCCCTATCAAGGAGAAGACCTTGCAATGGCCTTTGAAGGAAAGGGTCAAGAGAAGAAGGTCACAGAGGATGTAAAGAAGAAATATGGGGTAAACAGAAACACTCGTGGGTTCATAGTCAGTGAGATAAATGACCCCGCAGTAAATTTTGGCACCTTGATCCTAGCTTGCAAAATCATGAGGAAGTTCGTGCCAAGGAAGTACTGGCATCAACTATTGCGCTGGCGGTGAAATGGGCAAAAGGGATTCAATATAACGGGGCCAAATACCTCTGCCAAGAGTTCTTAAAAAATTTCATAGAAGTGAAAGAAGATGGAAATTTTTTTCACTATGCCTAGCTATTGTTGTTGGTTGCACTGATTGGATGGAGCCCACCGACGCAATCTCAACTACCAGATATTGAACCAGAATTGTGTGAGGCCACAGGCTATGCGTCATTATGGGTGAAAAATATTCCAGCGAAGGTGACAGAGAATAAAATTTTTTGGGTTCTTTTCGAATCAAAGTTGTATCAGGTGGTTCAATCCAAGTCGTTCCTGTCACCAACCTTGCACGATCAGTACAAGCATATCACATATTTCAAGGTGATGTTTCACAACATCCACATTCACGCAAAGGAGGACATGGCAGGAATCTAGTATGATCTACCATACCTGGTGACAGAAGAATATATTGCACAGATAACAACAGGATTCCCCCCTATTTGGTTGACCACAGTGACAGATGTTGGTGCGACCTCCTCTACCCCGCTAAAGCCATCTACATCTAAGTCACTCACAAAGAAAGACTAGAAGAAGGAAATGCAAGAACTAACCACCACGACATAGAGCCATTAACCCTCACAAATGGATATGTGGATGAAACTGGAAACACTAGCAACATGGAGTCTCAATACAAATTGGTCCTTGAAGATGTTCAACAAGGACTCAACCAAAGAAGAGTGAAAGCGAGTGAGATACAAGTGAGTGCAGGAAAAACGATCGCATTGACCGTTCAACACCCATCTACTTCAGAGAGCTGATTGTTTCATGTTCTGAGAAAAAAAATTCACCTTGTCAATCCATTGTTGTGCACGTACTTTCATGCAAGGCTTGAGGTCAAAATAAACATGTCCATTTTTCCCAGTGGCAAGATACATTCCATGCATACCATGATTACAAATGCGCTGCAATATAGGGATTACAAGGAATTGCAAGACACCTCTAAGGCCCAACATCAGGCTGAAACATGGCGTAAGGGGTAGAAACTCGTTGAAGAAGCTAGGAGCATTGTGGAGATTTAGCGCGTGCAATTAGAGTCCCTCATAAGCCGGCTGTGCTCTGAGATTCCTAACTGGACAGTACCTACCAATGCCGCTACCACTACAAATTTGGAAAGTTTGGAAGCCACACTTAAAGCCTCAAGATCAGAGATAGCCAATGTGCATGCTAAGTTAGAGCAGAAGATCGCAGATTTAGAGGAAAATTTGTAGCCAAAGACACCCCCAAAGGTCAGATCACGACGTGCCATAGTAGTCTAGGAATCCACTGTAATCATCATCGTGGTTGTGGAAGCATGCAATACTCTTTTTGAAGATTCCATGGGCATTTGGACCTCCATCCAAGTTGACATCATGGTTCAACATCTGAGGATGGATTTACGCGTGAAGGAGCAGTAGTTCAACAAAATATAGGTCGTTGCATTGCCCTGATACTATCTCAGTGGTTAGCCCGCGTACAGGAAGGTCATGAAATTCATATCGAGATTAATATGTTGCACCAATGGGAGGAACTATTAGACACAAAAATGCATCCATGGGTCGAGGAAGCACTACAATTATTGCAGACCATTGAAAGTGCATTGAAGGGGCTCCAACAGACACAACGAAGCATCAACCTAGTGCAAGAAAGGTCGAATAGAAAGAATATTGTGGGAGAATCTTAGAGTGCTGCAACAAAAAGCAATGAGATATTTCAACCACTCAAGGAATCCATCCAGGTACTGTGGGCCAATATGCAAGAAGCTAGACCTGAGTGACTCGAGGACAAGTCACTAGATTGTGTTGGGGGTCTGTTGGGTTAGGGTCCCCTAGGGTCAAGTTTTAGGTAAAATTTTGGCTAAGTTTTGTTAAAATGTGTTGCACGCAAAAAATTCAATGAACTTTGGGGCGAGTCAAAGTTCCTTTATCATTGTAATGGCTTAAAGGGAAAACATGGGGCTCAAACCATGATCTGAGACCATGGTATTTGTGTGGAATAGACCTATAAATATGTATGATTCAAGTCGAGTTAGATATCATCTTATCTTGTCAAGGAACTATCTTATGTGATCGGATTTTGGGAAAGTTGTGTCAGTCCGGGTTGGATAGGCTCCTGCTGGCTATGTGTGCAGAGACCTAGTCCTGAGCTGTGTGCAAGGACCCTGTTGTTGTGTGCGCAGGAAAAGGCTATTGTACTGATTGAAGATATATAAATAAAGATAATAATTTTGATGAACTGTGATCTACTTGTGTGATGTTATATTTATTTTTTAATGCATCGATTTACTTATATATATGTTGATGTTAACGAATGCGCATTTAATTGAAGTTATGCATATGATAGTAGATTATTGTCTTCACGCAAGTATTGCATTATTGGTTATGATCTCTGTTAAAGTATAGATCCTTATAGTTGTGAAATGGTTATTCCTGTTTCTGTTGAGTAAATCTGAATAAGGATAATTATCTGTTTTTTGCAAGATTGTATTAAAGTTAAGGATTTCCTATGATAGATCTGAATTGGGTTAAGGAAGTCATTGCGCAGGGATGTAACCATTATATCTATTAAGAAGGGATAATATCCACATCATACGCTCCCTCAGAGTGCGGAAACCTGGTTCCAACACTCCCCCATACTGCTTCAGGTGATACTTTGGTGTATTCAAGCATATCATTGCTGAAAGGGACACCATCCTCTTCTTTCCATCAAAAGTGTCTCCATGGGGGTGATCTCCATGGATTTTCTTCAGCCCAAATCTGATTCCATGTTGATTTTTCATAGGTCTACATTTTTATTTTCTTTGATAGTTGAATTTCTTCATTAGTACATTAATTTCAACCCATATAATTATATCATTATTTATGTTTACACTATCATCCATCCACATATGAAACTATGTAGAAAGAAAAATAACATCATCATCATCTATGAAACGGAGTATAAAGGAATAATGGAAGAAAATAATGCAAACATAGAGACAGTAGGATTAGTCTGATATTAGGGAAAAACCCGCTATGGGGAAAACCCTTGCAAATTATTCTTCTTAGATCGTCATCAAATGTTTCAGCAAAAGAGAGTACAATTATCTACATCTTCATAATGCAACATAAAAATAGACCACCTTAAACATACTTTTACTCAAAGATCATGATTTTGAGGACTGTAGTGCATTGTCACTAACTGTAGCTAACTGTTAGATATGGTTGTCTCTGTGTTAAACATTGTTTAAATCTTCTGCATATTGATAACTCATCTTTAGGTCCTAGACACATGCAAAGATACTTTGTGCATGCATCTAAGACAAATCTAGACGCTATCATAAGAACTAGATGAATGCTTCTATGATCCGGATTTATGCAGGAACGCAACAGAATAAACACATAACCATAAATACAGAGATGCAGCAGAAATAACACTTCATTTCATTAATATCAAAGAACTGAAATTTGCTTACAGACAGAATGGAAATAAAACTAGCTAGGGCGCTAGTAGCTATCTCTGAGGAGAGATGTGGTGGCTACAGGCCTCTGAACTGAGTTACAATGAGGCTCGAGGGCCTATTTATTATTGAGAAACAATGGAGAACCCTAAACATCCCAAAACCTAACCCTAGGAGATGAAGCGCCAAAACTATGGGCCCCGTTTGGGTAAATTGGTGTTTCAACTTCCCAGGGACGTAACTTTGGCATACTATCTCCGTTCGACGCATATGATACATCATTAGAAAGCTCTATCCGAGGACTACAGCTGTCGACAAATTTGATGATACCCAAAACGCTGTTTGGCCTCAAAACGGCTCCGGAAGTTCAGGACCCGAAAAACTGCTAAAAATAGTAAGTTATGCCGAAACTGAAAAAATGAAAGAGACAATGGTGGGGGGCCAAGTGGAATAGGTGGGTGGCCACCAATATCCACCTGGATCATTCTATAATCTAGTAGGATCCTCCCATGTGAAGTACGTGTGGGCCTCTCGAATCTAACAACACTGCAGAAACCCTAGCCTCCTCGACGCTCCCATAAACATTTTTTTCATGTGTCTATGGAAGATATGGACGCTACCAGATCATATTGTGCCAACATCAATGGACAAAAAAAATTAGTTGTGTGCGAGCATCTGAGACTCAGAAACTCTAGACATGCGCGAGCTTTGACCATGTAGTTTCGAACCCTTTGCGCAAGATTTCCTTCGACGAACTTGTGCGAACCAAAAAATAGAAGAGAGAAGAGAGTGCTTGATTATTGTATCCAAATGAGCTTGAGGTCTCTTCTATTGATAGGCTTTCATGAGGGTCCACATGCGGGTTGAGGCCAACTTAACCAATTTCACACATGCTTAGGACTGACCCATTCCATTATACATGAATGAATAAAATAATTCAAAAATCAACTTCCGCTTAACCAAATAGGGTGATATTTAGCTCGATTTTGGTCCCCTAAAAAATAGGAATCTATTGCAATTATTTTCTTCATCATATGAGTTGTAAAAAGTGGAATTTTACCAAAGTTACATAATTTTAACAAAAAATTAGACAAATAATAATATTAAGGTGTTGAGGACGATTATTGGTGGAGATATTTGCAAGAATGAATTTGAAGAGTTCTGTAAGTGTGGTATAACATGAAAAAATAATACTCCATACACACGTCAGTAAAATGGTGTTGTAGAAAGAATGAATAGGATGTTGATGGAAAATTCAAGAATCATGCTTAGTGGTGCTGCATTGGGGAATGAATTGTGGGTAGAGGCAGAATATACTACATGTTGCCTGGTTAGAAGATCACCTTCATCAATGTTCGAGGATAAGACTCCACATGAGGTATGGACTGGTAAGAAACCCTCACTTTCACATATGAGGGTATTTAGTTTTGATCCATATGTACATGAAAAGAACCATGTTGGATAGTAAATATGAAGGGCACATCTTTATTGGGTATAAGGATGGTTTAAAAAGTTATAATATTTGGAACCCAAAAACAAGGAAGTTTGTGCACAACGAAGATGTGGTGTTTAGAGAGGTGAAGTATGTTATTAAACATGAATTCCTACCAAAGGAACCTGAAAAGATAGAGATTGAACTGAAGGAGGAAGAATCAGATTCTACAATAGAACAAGAATCAGAAGAAGAAGAGCCATAGACTCCAATTTTGAGAAGATCAGTTTGAGAGAGCAAGCAATTAGACACGTATAGTCCATCTTCTTTCAGTTCAAGTTTTTATTTATCTATTATTGATGATGCTCCTATAATTTTTAGGGAGGCAGTGGATTTAGAATATGGAAAACTCTGGAAAGAGGCCATGGTTGATGAAATGACATCTTTGGACAAAAATAAGGCTTTGGATCTCATGGATTTGTTGGCTGGAAGGAAACCCATTGGAAACAAATGGGTGTTTAAGAAGAAGATGAATGTTGAAGGAAAGGTGGAAAAATACAAATCTCGGTTGGTAGCAAAAGGTTATTCCAAGGTGCCGAGAATTGATTTCAGTGATATATTTTTTCTCCTATTGCCAAGTTAGCTTCTATTATATTACTTTTATATGTTTTTTTTTCTTTTGATTTTGAGGTAGAACAAATGGATGTGAAGAGAACATTTCTTCACAGGGATTTGGAAGAAGAGTTTTGTTAGGTCCCTATATTACTAGTGTAGCCCCTTATTGTTATTAGTGCACCCCCCTTATTGTTATTATTGTATCCCAGTAACCCCAATTTTGTTATTATTGTGCCCTTACATTATTATTGTTAGGTCGACTAGGATTATATTGTGACCCCATGGACTCCTATATATAGAAGGAGGTTTTGTCATTTGTATCATCCAAGAATTGTTCATTTATGTAATGTAAAAGAGGTTTCTCCCTCGAAGTTTCTTATTTCTAAGGTGTTGATCTCTCTTTTCTTCTATTTTTGGAGATAGTTTCATAACATTTGATATTAGAGCTTTGGATTCTAGGGTTTCGTTGCTCCAAACAGGTCACCGTGGAATTTTCACTATAACGTTTTTTCTAAGAAGGTGCAGAAGCTGAAATTTTTAAAAATCGAAGCTGAAATCCTGAGGAATGTCTTGTAAAAATTTTGGATCTTGGTTGGCAATATTTTCATAGATATGATCTATGGAAGTTAGGGTTTTTTTAGGCTCCCAAATTTCACCAAAACAGGACATCGTGGAATTTTCGCTATAATTTTATTTATACAAAGGTTAAAAAGCTGAATTTTTTGCAGAGTGAAGAAGAAATCCTGAGGAATATCATGTAAAAATTTCAGATCTTCGTTCACAACATTTTTAGAGATATTATCTGTGGAAGTTAGGGTTCTTCAAGCTCCCGAATTTCATCACAAAGAGGTGACTGTGGGAAAATCATCATAGCTCTTTCTCTGAGCATCAGATTGGAATTCTATAAAAAGTTTTTGCAAGTACATGGAATTAAGTTTTTTTTATATCAAGTTCAGAGCCAAAGGAGGAAACAGTGACACATGGCACGTCGTACAATTTCACTCTATTGAACTAGTTCATAATTAGGTCATTGTGGTAGATTGGACATAACCTTTCCTTGAAGAATCCAAATCAGGTCAAACCTGTGGCATTTGAAAGAAAATTCAGAGGGCTACTACAACACCAAATTTCAGATATTGAAGATTCGAAAGAATAGAGATAGTTCAATTTCAATATCAAGCTCCTTAAAAGCAAGAAAAAGATGTGTATTTTTTTCCGAATTGCGTAAGTCTTGTTTAAAAAATCAGTTTTAATTGATTCCAAGGGCGTATTGTAGAATAGATATCAGTATTGGGTTCTAAAATCCCCCCTAAAAATAATTCAACACCCTATACTATGACTCATGAAGACGAAGAAGTGCGACATGATATATCAAAATTACAAGAGTAAGTGCACCAAATTTCGCTCTCGCAAAGAGCAACAAAAAATGAAATGGAAGTTTTGAAGAAAGGCGTGGAAGCTAAGATGGATGGTTTGAAGAAAGGAATGGATGGTTTGAATAATGGAATGGAAGCTAATATGGATGGCATGGAAACTGTCATGGAAGTTAAGATGGATGACATGGAAGCGAAGATCGAAAACATGAAGAATGATCTAAAAGCAGACATGGAAGGTTTGAAAAAGTTGATACAAGAAATGTTTCCTAATGGTGAAAATATAGTAGAGGAAACTCATGATGAGAAAATTTTTTTTTAATAATGATTTCATAAAATATAATGTTGGATGGAAGACCCACCATATTCCAAAGATCGATATGAGGAAGTTTGATGGCAAGGATCCTGTCACATGGATACTACAGATGGAGCAATATTTTGATCTCAATAATGTGAAAAACACACAAAAGGTACACATTAAAACTTTGTATTTAGTAAAAAATACATTTGTATGGTATCGATGCCTTTGTTTCCCGTAAAAAAATTGTCACTTGGTCAATTTTTACGGAGGAAATGATAGCACATTATGAGGATACAAATAGCAACACTTTTTTTAGCCAATTGATAAATATCAAAAAAGAGGGTTCAGTGGGGGAGCACATTAAGGACTTCCAAAAATTGAATATAAGGGTAACTGATATTCCAGAGGAACACAAGATTGATGTCTTCATAGGGACTTTAAAGGATAAAATCCAACATGGGGTTCACGTTTGGGAACCTGATTCATTAGAGAATGCATTTAGGTTGGAAAGAAAAATTGAATGTAAAATTATGGAAACAAGGAAGCCTACCACTCACATCTATAAAGATGGAAGTGTTGCTACTCCTAGACTTCCACAACCTACAAGGTTGACACCACAACAATTGGAAGAAAAAATATAAAAAGGGCTTTGCTACAGTTGTGATATTAAATGCACTAAAGGTCATACATTTGCTGAGAAGAAATTATTTTACATAGATTGTGAAGAGGAGGAATAAAATGAACAAGAAAGTTCAAAAGAAAAGGATATACATTAGGAACCAACCCTAGAAGAAGAAGAAATGAGTTTGACCATATCGTGTAATACATTGGGAGGAATTAATACTCCTAAAACTCTCAAGATAGAAGGACATATCAAGAAGAAAAAGGTAATAGTGTTGATTGATTTGGGTAGTACCCATAATTTTATTCATTGTAAGGTAATAAATCTGATTGAATTTTTTCCTATACCCAGCACCAGAATGTCAAGTGATGGTTTCAAATTGAGGAACTATAAATTTCTCTAGAAAATTCCATAATATCAAGCTAACCATGGGGGAATATGTATTGAATATTCCAATGCTTTCCATTCCAATGGGAGGTGTTGATGTTGTACTAGGAGTACAATGGTTACAATCTTTGGGGATGGTAGCTTTTAATTTTCAAGAAATTTTCTTGAAAAAAATTTCGGAAGGAAAGGAAGTTGAATTACGGGGTATCGCAGGGAAGTTGGGAAAGATAATAAGCTTTAATGTCATGACAAAGCTTCTGAAGAAAGAACAATGAGGCGTAACTACAAAATTATGATCACTAGAAGTTCCAACATCAAAATCATCTATTTCTCCAGATCTCCAAAAAGTCTTTGAAATCATTCCAAGGTGTTTGAAACTCCCAAAGGAATTCCACCTATTCATGATCATGATCATGCTATTCATTTGATTCCAGGAAGTGTTCCTCCAAACATCAGGCATTATAGATATCCTTATGTCCAAAATAGTGAAACTGAACTTATGATTGCAAAAACGTTAGAGGCTGGTATAATTCAACCTATTCAAAGTTCTTTCTTTGCTCCAACAGTATTGGTGCACAAGAAGGATGGATCATGGTGCATGTGTTCGGATAATAGGGAGCTCAATAAGGTCACTATTAAAGATAAATTTCCCATTCCTATGATTGATGAATTATTGGATGAATTACATGGAGAAATTTATTTTACCAAGTTGGATCTTCATTCAGGATATCATCAAATGAGAATGAAGAATGAATATATTCTGAAAACAACATTTCGAACTCATGAGGGTCATTATGAATTTTTGGTCATGCCTTTTGGCCTTACCAATGCACCTTCAACATTTCAAGGGTTGATGAATTCCATTTTCAATCCCTCCCTTATAAAATTTGTGCTAGTATTTTTTGATGAGATACTAATCTACATCAGGTCTTGGAAGGATCATGTTCAACATGTTGACAGGGTGCTCAAATTATTGGAGGAGAAACCATTATGTGAAATAACATCTAAATGTTTCTTTAGAGTACAAGAGGTGGAATATTTGGGCCATGTTGTATCTCATGAGGGTGTTAAGGTAGACCCTAAAAAAATTAAAGCCATTAAGGAATGGAAAGTCCCCACAACCATAAATAACTTGAGAGGATTTCTCAGATTAATAGGGTATTATCTCAAGTTTGTTAAGAATTATGGGAGAATAGTAGCACCTCTAACAAAATTATTGAATAAATATTCATTTTCATTGACTCTTGAAGCAACCAAGGCCTTTGAACATCTTAAAGAGGCAATGTGCCTAGCACCGATCTTAGCTACGCCAGACTTCACAAAAACCTTTATTGTGGAATGTGATGCCTCAGGAAATGGATTTAGTGTTGTTTTAATGCAAGAAGGGAACCCCATTGATTTTGAAAGTCATCCAATCAAAGGAAAGTATTTTCAGAAAGCTGTTTATGAGAAGGAAATGTTAGCAATACTACATGCACTAAATAAATGGCAACCTTACCCAATGGGAAGACACTTCAAGGTAAAAGCTGATCATGATAGTCTTAAACACTTTTTGGAACAAATACTATCTTGAGAAGAGCAACAAAAACGAGTCACAAATATTTGGGGTTATGAATTTGAAATCATCTACAAAAAAGGGAAGCTAAATGTTGTTGCATATGCACTCTCAAGAATGAATGAAGAGGTGGAAGCATTGCTTTGTGCCATTTCTATTATCCAACCGGATTGGATAACTGAAGCAAGGGATGAATGGAAGAAGGACGAAGAAGTGTGGACACTCATTCAAAATTTGCAGCAAGTTCCTAGTACAAATGATACATTTAGTTGGAAAAATGATTCCTTATGGTACAAATATCGCTTATATATTTGTAATAATTCCCAAGTAAAACAAAATATTCTTTTGGAATTGCACACTTCTCCTTTAGGAGGAAACTCGAAATTTCTAAAAACTTACCACAGGGTGAAGAAAGAATTTTTTTGGGATGGCCTTAAATCTAATATTCAAAATTTTTTGGCGGAATGTTTGGTTTGCTAGCAAAATAAAGTTGAAACAATTAAGACCCCGGGTCTTCTACATCCTTTATCCATTCCAAGTCAACGTTGGGAGAGAATTTCAATGGATTTGATCATAGGTTTACCTAAGTCTAAAGGAAAGAGTGTCATCATGGTGGTAGTTGATATACTTACCAAGTATCACTAGTAGATTTGGCGGAAATTCTGACACTTTGGTTCCGACACTTTTGACCAAATGTCGGAAATTTCCCCAAAATTTATCAAATTTTCAAATCCCGCCAACAACTGTTGCTATATCGACGTTTGGAGACAAGTGTTGGTATTGCGACACATATAAGTTAGTGTCGGTCTTGCGACGTTTGCAGCAAAGCGTCGGAATTGCGACATTTGGAGGAAAACGTCGCTATTGCGACAATTTGGGTACAAGCGTCGCTATTGCGAAAGTTTCGGAACAATCGCCGCTATTGTGAAAGTTTGGGCTAAGTGTCGCTCTTGCGACAGTTTGGGCTAAGTGTCGCTATAGCGATGGTTTGCAAATTAATTTCTTTGGCCTCTCCTTTAATAAATAATAATCTTACTTGGATCCCCTTTTTGAATGGTTGGAGCAACATAATAGGATATCTTTAGTTGACATATCACATTGTGATGAAGATGGAAGGTGGTTATGATGGGACTTCTAAGGAGTTTCATAAAATATTAAAGACGTGATGTGCTCACTCCTTGGTTCACTTTTAATGTGTGCCCCCAACCACGGTCAGCGCCGTGTTGCGTAGTGTGAGGTCGCCCGACTAGGCGCGTTCAGGTCGGGTGGTTATGATGGGACTTCTAAGGAGTTTCATAAAATATTAAAGACGTAATGTGCTCACTCCTTGGTTCACTTTTAATGTGTGCCCCCAACCACGGTCGGCACCGTGTTGCGTAGTGTGAGGTCGCCTGACTGGGCGCGTTTAGTTCGGGCCATTTTGTTCGAGGGCACCCGTATCAGTTTTTCTAAGTTGTGACTGCCCGAGTGCCTTGTGCACATTCGAGTGGCCCGTTTGTCATTTTCTCCCTTGTGGCATCATTCGTTCGGGTGCGCTATGTGAGGTCGCTCGACCGGTTGTGTTCGAGTCAGGCCTTTTCGTTCGAGGGTACCCGTATCAATTTTGCTAAAGTTGTGACCGCCTGGGTCCCTTATGCACGTTTGGGTGGCCCGTTTGCCATTTTCTCCCGTATGGCATCGTTCGGTCGGGTGCGCCGTGTCGCACCGTGTGAGGTCACTCAACCGGGCGCATTCAGGTTGCGTCGAGCTGTTTTGTTCGAGGGTGCATGTATTATTTTTGCTAAGTTGTGACCGCCTGGGTGCCTTGTGCAATTTCGGGTGGCTCGTTTGTCATTTGCTCCCTTGTGGCATATTCGTTCGATCAGGCGCGTCATGTCACGCCGTGTGAGGTCACTCGACCGGGCGCGTTCAGGTCGGGCCATTTCGTTAGAGGGCGCCCATATCAATTTTGCTAATTTGTGACTGCTCGGGTGCCTTGTGCACGTTTGGGTGGCCCATTTGTCATTTTCTCCCTTGTGGCATCGTTCGGTTGGGCGCGCCGTGTTGCACCGTGTGAGGTCACCCGACTAGGCGCGTTCGGGTCAGGTCAGGCCGTTTCGTTTGAGGGCGCTCGTATCATTTTTTCTAAGTTGTGACCACCCGAGTGCCTTGTGCATGTTCGGGTGGCTTGTTTTCTCTTTGCTCCCTTGTGGCATCGACGTTCTTTCGGGTGCATTGTGTCGTGCCGTGTGAGGTCGGTGCCCGACTAGGCGCATTCTAGTCAAGTTGTTTCGTTCGAGGGCACACGTATCATTTTTGCTAAGTTGTGACCGCCCGGGTCCCTTGTGCACGTTCGGGCGGCCCAAATTTCATTTTCTCCCTTGTGGCATCGTTTGGTCAGGCGCACCGTGTCACGTCGTGCGAGGTCGCCCGACCAAGCACGTTTGGGTTGGGCCATTTCGTTCGAGGGCGCCCGTATCAGTTTTGCTAAGTTGTGACTACCTAGGTGCCTTGTGCACATTCGGGCAGCTAGTTTGCTGTTTGCTCCCTTGTGGCATCAACGTTCGTTTGGGCACATCGTGTGAGGTCAGTGCCTGACCGGGCGCGTTCCGGTTGGGCCATTTTATTCGAGGGCACCTGTATCAGTTTTTCTAAGTTGTGATCGCCCGGGTGCCTTGTGCACGTTTGGGTGGCCCATTTGCCATTTTCTCCCTTGTGGCATCGTTCGATCGGGCGTGTCGTGTCGCACCATGTGAGGTCGCCCGATTGGGCGCATTCGGGTCAGGCCGATTCATTCGAGGGCGCCCGTATCAATTTTTCTAAGTTGTGACTGTCCGGGTGCCTTGTGCACATTCGAGTGGCCCGTTTTCCATTTTCTCCCTTGTGGAATCATTCGTTCGGGTGCGCCGTGTCGTGCCGTGTGAGGTCGCTCGACCGGGCACGTTTGAGTCGGGTCGGGTCATTTTGTTCGAGGGTACTCGTATCAGTTTTGCTAAGTTGTGACCTCCCGGGTCCCTTGTGCACGTTTGGGTGGCCCATTTTCCGTTTGCTCCCTTTTGGCATCATTCGATCGGGCACGCCGTGTCACGCCGTGTGAGGTTTCCCAACCAGGCGCGTTTGGATCGGGTTGGTCCGTTTCGTTCGAGGGCGCCCGTATCATTTTTGCTAAGTTGTGACTGCCCGGGTGCCTTCTGCACGTTCGGGCGGCCCGTTTGCTATTTTCTCCCTTGTGGCATTGCATTAGGGGAATTTTGAGGTCTAAAATGGGCCTCCTAAGGAAATTATAAAATAATAGTGGAAAAAATCTAATAAGATTTGATGACATCATCAAATTTTAGAGGGAAAAATGAGAAAAACTACTTTTTCAATTCATATTTTCAACTTATCTCCCAAATTTTTTACTCAAATTTCGAGCGGGAGTACTCGTTGGATGCGGAATTTAATTCCCCATCCAAGGAGTACCCATGTTGCATACTTTCGATGGGTTCTACTACACGACAAATGAGAAATACATAAAAAAACATGATTACAATCACGTTTTTTATGTATTTCTCATTTTTCGTGTAGAAGAGTTCATCGAAAGTATGCAACATGGGTACTCCTTGGATGAGGAATTAAATTCCGCATCCAACGAGTACTCCCGCTCGAAATTTGATTAAAAATTTTGGGAGATAAGTTTAAAATATGAGTTGAAAAAGTAGTTTTATTATTTTATTATTTTTTAATATTTTTACTTTTTTACTCCAAAAATGGTGAATCATCCATTATGGATGACATCATCATCTTGAATCCTATTGGTTGTTATAAAGTTTATTTTTGTTGTACATTTTTCTTATGAGGCCCATTTTAGACCTCAAAATTCCCCTAATGTTTGGTCGGGCGTGCCGTGTCACGCAGTGTGAGGTTGCCTGACCGAGCGTGTTAAGGTCAGGTCATTTCGTTTGAGGGAACCCATATTAGTTTTGCTAAGTTGTGATCGCCCGGGTGCCTTATGCATGTTCGGGTGGCCTGTTTTCCGTTTTCTCCCTTGTGGCATCATTCGGTCAGGCGTGTTGTGTCACACAGTACTGTGAGGTTGCCCGACCGAGCGCATTCGGGTAGGGCTGAGCCATTTCGTTCAAGGGCGCCCGTATCAGTTTTGCTAAGTTGTGACTGCCCGGGTGCCTTGTGCACATTTGGGCGGCCTGTTTGATGTTTGATCCCTTGTGGCATCATTCGATCGGGCGTGTTGTGTCGCGCTGTGTGAGGTCGCCTGACTAAGCGCATTCGGGTCTGGTCGTGTCGTTTCGTGCAAGGGTGCCAATATCATTTTTGCTAAGTTGTGACTGCACGGGTTCCTTGTGCACATTCGGGCGGCTCATTTTCTATTTGTTACCTTCTAGCATTGACTTTTTTTCGGGCGCGTCGTGTCGCACCGTGTGAGGTCGCCACCCGATCGAGCACATTCGGGTTGGGTCTGGCCATTTCGTTCAAGGGTGCCCATATCATTTTTGCTAAGTTGTGACCACCCGAGTCCCTTGTGCATGTTTTAGTGGCCCGTTTGCCGTTTTCTCCCTTGTGGTATCGTTTGATAGGGAGCATCGTGTCGCGCCATGTGAGGTCGCCTGACCAGGCGCGTTCGGGTCGGGTCGGGCCGTTTCGTTTGAGGGCGCCCGTATCAGTTTTGCTAATTTGTGACCACCCAGGTGCCTTGTGCATGTTCAGGTGGCTCGTTTACTGTTTTCTCCCTTATGGCATTGTTCGGTCGGGCGCACCGTGTGAGGTCGCTTGACCGGGCGCGTTCAGGTCAGGCCGTTTCATTCGAGGGCACCTGTATCAGTTTTGCTAAGTTGTGACCGCTCAAGTGCCTTGTGCACATTCAGGTGGCCCATTTATCATTTTCTCCCTTGTGGCATCGTTCGGTCAGGCGCGCCATGTCACGCCGTGTGAAGTCGCCCGATTGGGTGCGTTCGGGTCGGGTTAGGCCGTTTCGTTCGAGGGTGCCTGTATCAGTTTTGCTAAGTTGTGACCACCCAGGTCCCTTGTGCATGTTCTATTGGCCCGTTTTCCATTTTCTCACTTGTGGCATCGACGTTCGTTCGGGCGCTCCATGTCGCGCCGTGTGAGGTCGGCGCCCGACTGGGCGCGTTCCGGTCGGGCCGTTTCGTTCGAGGGCGCCCGTATCAATTTTGCTAAGATGTGCCACCCAGGTCCCTTGTGCATGTTTGGGCAGCCCGTTTACCATTTTCTCCCTTGTGGCATCGTTCGGTCGAGCGCACCGTGTCGCGCCATGTGAGGTCTCCTGATCGGGCGCGTTTGGGTCAGGTCGTTTCGTTCGAGGGCGCCCGTATTAGTTTTGCTAAGTTGTGACCGCTCGGGTCCCTTGTTCATGTTCAGGCCATCCATTTTCTGTTTGCTCCCTTGTGGCATCATTTGGTCGTTACATTGTGACTGTGTGTCAGCGTCAAATTGTGAAATGCTTAAGCAGAATGGCGTTAGTCAGGTCAGAACCGTTTGTTAAAGTGCAGTATCATTTCCCTAAGTTATGTTGCGGGTCCCTTGGCACGCGTTAGGCGGCCCGTTTTCCATTTTCTCCCTTGTGGCATCATTAAATTGAAGCGCTTATTTGTGTGAGAGTCATCAGCGGCTCATGATCTATCAAAGCGAATTTGTTAAACAGCGCTTTATGTCAGTTTGCTAAGTTGTATTACGGGTGCCTTGTACCTATTCGAGTGGTTGAATTTGCCATTTCTCCCTTATGGCATCATTGATCGGGCATGTCATGTCATCATGTGATTATGACAAAGCGCATTCAAGTCAATCTCGGTAGATTTGAATTAGAGGCGCCCATATCAGTTTTCGAAGTTATGATAACTTGGGTGCAATTTTTACGTTGACGGCTCATTTTCTGTTTGCTCCCTTGTGGCATTGACGTTCATTTAGGCATGTCGTGTTGTGCCGTGTGAGGTCAGCGCCGAACCAGGTGCATTCCGGTCGGGCCGTTTCGTTCGAGGGTGCCCGTATTAGTTTTTCTAAATTGTGACCACCCGGGTGCCTTGTGCACGTTCGGGCGTCTCGTTTTCTGTTTTCTCCCTTTTTGCATCATTTGGTTGGGCGCGCTGTGTCGCGCCATGTGAGGTCACCCGACCAGGCATGTTTGGGTCGGGCCTATTCGTTCCAGGGCACTTGTATCAGTTTTTCTAAGTTGTGACCGCCCGGGTGCCTTGTGCACGTTCGGGCGGCTCATTTTCTATTTGCTCCCTTATGGCATCGACTTTCGTTCAGTCACTTTTAATGTGTGCCCCCAACCACGGTGGAGCGCACCACATCGCGCAGTGTGAGGTTGCCTGACCAGGCATTTTTAGGTCGAGCCATTTTGTTCGAGGGTGCCCGTATCAGTTTTTCTAAGTTGTGACTGCCCGGGTTCCTTGTGCACGTTTGGGTGGCCGATTTTCCATTTTCTCCCTTATAGCATGGTTAAATCAAACCTTTTCTGTTTAACCCCTAACCCATTTAACCCCCTAAACCATAAACCTCTAAACCCCTAAACCCTAAACCTCTAAACCCTTAACCACTAACCCTTAAACCCTTAACCCCTAACCCATTTAACCCCCTAACCCCCTAAACCCCTAACCCATTTAACCCCCTAAACCCTAAACCTATAAACCCTTAACCCCTAACCCCTTAAACCCTATTTCCCAACCAGCCTAACCCATTTAACCCCCTAAAACCCTAACCCATTTAACCCCCTACCCTAACTCTTAACCCAAAAAATCCTTAAGTACTAAATCCCATAACCCCCTAAACCTCTAAACCCCTATAACCCATTTAAACCCCTAAACCCTAAACCTCTAACCCCTTAACCCTTTAACCCCTAACCCCTAGCTAAAATCCTTAACTGTTAAATCCCCCAAGCCCCTAAACCTCTAAATGCACGCTTAATCCATTTAATCCCCTAAACCCTAAACCTCTAACCCTTAACCCCTAACCCCTTAAACACTAATTCCTAACCCCCAACCCATTTAACCCCCTAAACCCCTAAAACCCTAACCCATTTAACCCCCTAAACCCCTAAAACCCTAACCCATTTAACCCCCTAAACCCTAGCCCCATTAACCCGTAACGACCCCTAAACGCTAAAATCCTTAACTGCTAAATCCACTAACCCCCTAAACCTCTAAAACCATAACCCATTTAACCCCCTAAACCCTAGCCCCTGCATTAACCTGTAACGACCCCTAACCCCTAAAATCCTTAACTTCTAAATCCAGTAACCCCCTAAACCTCTAAAACCCTAAACCATTTAACCCCCTAAACCCCAAACATATAACCCCTAAATCCCTTAACCCCTTGATCTGCTAGGGGCTGGTTACCTTGATATCAATGGTTGTGTATTCATACTCCTTCTGAATAACTAATAAAGGGTCAAGGAAATTGACCAATATGTTGTCAAGTTTTATCTTATCCATCTCTGAGGTAAGCTACTTTTCGGCTAACTCCACTGCTTTTGATCTCAATTTTTCCAATTGCTTCCTTCTCTCATATGATACCTGAGCCTTTCCCTTTCTCTTCCCTTCTAATTCCGTAATAGTGTCATAGTGATGCCAGCCAACTTCTTTGGAAAGCCTTCCTAGCAGACAATGCTTGTGACCTGGCTGAAGCCTCGACACTTTCAGAGCATCTAGAATGACCTCTCTCTTCCCCAATCTACCTCTCTACCTCTCTCTCTCTCTCTCTCTCTCTCTCTCTCTCTCTCTCTCTACCCTCAAATCCTCTCACAGCTATATCCCTACCTCTATTCTTCTTTCTACCCCCCTTCCATCTTTGTGTCACTATCTGTAATATTTATTTTTCGGAAATATCACAAGTCTCTGCCAGAGATGGAATGTGGGGAAATTTATTGGATATGTCACCTTCTAAAGAAGGGTGATATCCTGAGGCTTTCTGGCCCTTTGCAGACTCTGTCTACAGATATGTGAAATTTCCTAGTAGGAATGGTTAGCAACCCAAGCCTAGAAAATGCATTTCCCAGAAATGGAGGCAGCAGGATTTGATCCCTGGTCTGGGATCCTTTAAATATATCTGTCTGGAGCTAAAATCATGAAGTGGACTCAAAACAAATCCTTCTAGGAGCTTGAGACAAGCCTCCTTCACCTGTTATCTTCAGAAAAGGGCCCAATGAAGAGGGTTGCAACAACACTTTGCTCAAAAAAGGAAATGACAGCGCTATTTCTAATGAGCCATGTCACATGAGGATGAAATAAATCTGTAAATATATGTGCAGCAGAAAATTTAGACAAACTCTTGAGGAATCTCTTACTTAAAGCAAGCCAAAGAATCTCAAGGAGACAATGTACATAAGAATGGAGAAAGCACTGCTCACATATTTTATTCCTACTAAGACTGCATAGTTTATGGGAGGTACTGCAGCAGTAAATACATAAAAATGAATGATACAACAATATAAGCTCAGATAAGAAGGGGGAGCAAGGCTTCAACCCCTGAAAATACAATACAACAATCCTCTAAAAGGATTGGATGGAAACTAGAAAAAATGGAATTTTTACCAAAATGTCGGAGTTGTTGGGCAGCTATTGCAACTCAATAGAGACTGGAAATGAAAGTATATTGCTGAATATGATTCCTTTGCTGAAATAAATCCTTTTTTCATTCTTCTAGATGAAAGGTTGATCCTTTCATAGAAGATCTCACCACCCACCAAAATGCTGCAACCCTCATTGCAAATGCTCTCTATGAACTGCGCAGTCAAGGAAGAGGGATGCTCTTCTGCTGATGGAAATGATTGGCCTGATGAAAAAGATGATGGATTTAAGATCAAAAAATCCCTCACTGATATCCCAAAGGAATGGAGACTCCCTCCTCTGAAATACAATGTCGATATTAGTGTTGAGGAACCCTCCCCTGCAACACCCAGCAACACAAATCAACCACCAATGGAGACTGTGCTGGAGCTAAATGGAATGCTTTGGCCTCAAGCCAGAATATGGGGAAAATGAAGAAAAATATCTTCCAAGAGCTACTCAATGCAAGAGATGGGATTCCTGCCCGGGAAAACCCAGTGCTAGCAGCACTGCATCTCAGCTAAACAGCCAGAGGATGCTCTTGTCTGAGAATACAAGCAAAATGATAATAAAAAGAATGAATGAGAATGGCTTCTTCATTCTCCTTTTAAACAAGTGAAAGGTGCTTTTCCATGGGCCCCACACCTTAGGGTTTCCTCTCTAGAATGATCTCCTCCTCATGCAAACTGCGCTGGCCCACCAAGTGAACCTTATCTTCTCTATTTGCACAGTCAACTTGGCCTCTTCTAGAATTATCCACCTGCAATTTGTCTCTTTTCACACATGGGGTGTGAAATATATTTCTTTATTGACCCCTTTTCACATTACAAGGGTTCCTTATTCAGATTTTTATTATCAATGGGTTTTCCTACCCATTTATTCTCTCTTAAAGCAAAACAAAAGTTTTTAATGTTCCACAAAATTTTAGAACATTACAGTCCTCCCCTCCCAAATGTTGCTTGCCCTCAAGCAACTTGTAAGGATATAACTGTAGGATGTCCTCCTCCTCCAACTGTAGCATCTAATTATGATGAAATCCCCATGAAGAATGAGATGTTGTATCAACATAGAGTCTCCATACTGCTCCTCTCAAGTAATGTAAACTAGCCAATGTGGCTATCATCATGAACATGGAATGTACTCAAGAAGGCAATAATGTGTTGTCTAGAGGTCTCCTTGAGGCATGGTGTCAAAAATGAATTGGGAAGAACATTCCCATCATGTGAATCCTCCATCCCCAAGCAATCATCCACAAGAATTTAGTCACCTCCAGATAATGCAACTGTTGAACATCTTCTTCCACCTTGAGCTCCAACAAAGAAGGTGGGCTAAAAATATGAAAGTGGCAGGCATCATAGCCTACCCCTCGCTATTCAGCTTTCCACTTATGAAAAGTGTAGAGTGAAGGCTGCTCTCGGGCTGTAAAAATGTTGCCCTCAAGTGGCAAGATGAAGTTTGGATCTCCAAGGATATTCCATCCTCCATTGTGAATCAAGCTGGCCCAATGTCTCTCCTATGTGATGGGAAGGAGATCAACACCATCATATGACTCCCCATCACTCCCATGGTTCACCTCAAGAAGGAGTAAGTGATGAAATATGGTGGCCACATCATCTCTCATGCTCCCCTTAGAGCATGGCCTACAAAAAGTATGGGGATCTTCTCCCCCAATGGACACATCCATCCCATGTGACCTTCCCCCAATCATGCTCCCAACAATAGTATGATCTATAGCAACATAGAGAGCCAAAGTAAGAGTCATGCTGGCTGCCATACATAGAAAGTGAGTGGGACATGGATCCCTCTAATGCAACCAACACAGTTTGGGCACAAACTGCAAGAAAGAATGACAAAAGATGTGGTTATTCAACCACCGGTTTGTGGCTACATTCTCCTCATGTATTTGGAGGAAATGAATGGTGTATGAGACATGAGGAAAATGCCCTTCAAAGTACAAATATTCCCCAATTCCATCAAGGGGATAGGCATCAACTATGCTCTTGGCCCCAAGTAGACCAAGGAGCTTTTGACAAAGAATGCTCCTCCTTGGAGCATCATCCTGCATATACATGGTTAAGGAATCAACATGTAAATCATATAAATGAATAATATCCTTACCATGTTTTCTGCTCATGCAAAGGGAGAAAATCATAGATGAATCTATCCTCTTCCCCCCAAGGAAATGAAGAGACTGTGCCCACTCCTCCAAAGAGTGGTGTGCATATACTACTCCCATGCCAACTGTACAAGTGGGAAGGCTGCTATCCCTCCCTTTCTTCCCCTGCCATAGCGCAGGTACTGAAAGGAGAGTGGGTAAGAATGATAGTGAGGGAATTCTACCCTCTTCTTTGGTTCTACCCAAAACCCCTAGCGCTGCAACAAGCTGTCCCAAGGCCTCCACACTGCTGAAATCAGTGATTGATGCCTCGCTGCTTGAAGCATCTATCCTCCTCTTCCGAACCAGTAGCCTCCTTGGTGTGATGTCTCCACTCAATGAGACATTCTCATTTGAAGATGACTGTATACATGGATTAACAGCCCTATCCATGCTTCCACTGCGCAGCTCAATCACCTTCCTAGGTGTAATGACCTCCAAAAATGGATATAGATGGGCCCTCCTCATCACATGGTGCTGGGTCTCTCCTCTATATTTTTCTTGAATCTTCATGGTTTTACACCTCATCTTCCATGGCACATATGAATCATGAAGTGTGCCTTGATCTCCATGCATGAGATCCTGGGGACCTTCCTACAAAGACACAAGAATCCCTCTATTTGGATCAAAAGCTCCTTCTTCCTCTGTATGAGGTACTAGATGATCTCTACATTTGGCAGTGTTGTTGCCCTCTGTCTCCGTAATTAAGTTGAGCAACATCCCAATAATCTGATCCACCTTTGAAAAAGAGAGCTCTCTGGTTTTTTTCTCAAAGGTGTGGGATGAAAGTTTGGCCTCCAAAAAGGCTTGATGCAAGTTTTCAGCCCCTCCAATTGTTTCTTGAGGTGGTTTTGCGTTTCTATGCAAGGGTTTTGTTTGAGTCCCTTGGTTTAACCCCATCTCATGAGTTTCAAGAATTTTCTGATCAAATATTTTGACCAATGACTTAGTGAAATTTACATAAGATGAAGCTTTAACATTCTCAAAAGAAATGGACTCAAGTTTCCACCATGCATGATCCTTACCTCTCAAATGCAGCGCTGCAACCTTGATGATTTCTTCTTATGAAATATGGTTCTACTATTGGAAGGTGTTTGGCTCCTCCACCCAATCTTTGGCTGAATATTAAGGTGAACTTCCATAAGTAGATAGATGAAATCTATCTTGCTGCTCCTTCCCCTTCACCTTGCTCTTGAAAAACTCAGAAAAAGTGGGCTGATTCCTGAATCCATGAGTGTGAGACTCATACTCCTTCAAGAAATCACTAAGGGTTTCCTCCTTAGTCACCTTTCCTCCTTCTTTCATCTCCCTCACAGGAATGTTGGGCCTTTGACTGCGCTATTCATCATGGTGTGTGGTTGCATGCTTACCCTCACCATGTGCAAATCTAGGGCTTCCTTCAATTTCGAACCCTCTTTGAGATTCTCCATCAATATCCCTCCTAAAATTTCTGAAATCTTCATGTGTGCCTTGCATAGATTTGGGAAGAAGACTTGTGAGTATTTTCTTCTCCTTTCCTCCAAGAGATGGAGTCTCTCTCCTGCTCAACTCCTTATTTCCTTCTAGATGAGAATAGGAAGTGCAGGGGTCTTCCTTTTTTGTTTGCTCTTCCTCCTCAGGGAGGTTCTTCTTCTTTTCAAAAATGAATGAGATCAATCTCATCCTCTTCATCTTCTGTTCTCTTTCTTGGGCTTTGAAGGTCACAGGCTGAGCCAAGAAAGATGCTCTGATACCACTGAAATATTCCTTTTTCAGAAATATCACAAGTCTGTGCCAGAGATGAACTACAGGGGAATTTACCGGATATGCCACCTTCTAAATAAGGGTGAGATATGGAGGCTTTCTGGCCCTTTGCAGACTCTGTCTACAGATATGTGAAATTTCCTAGTAGGAATGGTTAGCAACCCAAGCCTGGAAAATGCATTTCCCAGAAATAGAGGTAGCAGGATTTGATCCATGGTCTGGGATCCTTTAAATATATCTGTCTGGAGCTGAAATCATGAAGTGGACTCAAAACAAATCCTTCTAGGAGCTTGAGACAAGCCTCCTTCACCTGTTATCTTCAGAAAAGGGCCCAATGAAGAGGGCTGCAACAACACTTTGCTCAAAAAAGGAAATGACAACGCTATTTCTAATGAGCCATGTCACATGAGGATGAAATCAATCTATAAATATATGTGCAGCAGAAAATGTAGACAAACTCTTGAGGAATCTCTTACTTAAATCAAGCCAAAGAATCTCAAGGAGACAATGTACATAAGAATGGAGAAAGCAGTACTCACATATTTTATTCCTACTAAGACTGCATAGTTTATGGTAGGTACTACAGCAGTAAATACATAAAAATGAATGATACAGCAATGTAATCTCAAATAAGAAGGGGGATCAAGACTTCAATCCCTAAAAATACAATACAACAATCCTCTAAAAGGATTGGATGGAAACTAGACAAAATGGCATTTTTACTAAAATGACGGAGTTGCTGGGCAGCTGTTGCAACTCAATAGAGACTGGAAATGAAAGGAGATTGCTGAATATGATGCCTTTAATGAAATAACTCCTCTTTTCAATCTTCTATATGAAAGGTTGATCCTTTCATAGAAGATATCACCACCCACCAAAATGTTGCAACCCTCACTACAAATGCTCTCTATGAACTACGCAGTCAAGGAAGAGGGGTGCCCTTTTGCTGATGGAAATGATTGGCCTGATGAAAAATATGATGGATTTAAGATAAAAAACTCCCTCACTGATATCCCAAAGGAATGGAGACTCCCTCCTCTAAAATACAATGCCGGAAGTAGTGTTGAGGAACCCTCCCCTGCAACACCCAACAACACAACTCAACCACCAATGGAGACTGCGCTGGAGCTGAATGGAATGCTTTGGCCTCAAGCCAAAATATGGGGAAAATGAAGAAAAAGCTCTTCCAAGAGCTACTCAATGGAATATATGGGATTCCTACCCGGGAACACCCAATGCTAGCAGCACTGCATCTCAGCTAAACAGCCAGAGGATGCTCTTGTCTGAGAAGACAAGCAAAATGATAATCAAAAGCATGAATGAGAATGGTTGCTTCGTTATCCTTTTAAACAAGTGAAAGGTGCTTTTCCATGGGCCCCACACCTTAGGGTTTCCTCTCTAGAATGATCTCCTCCTCATGCAAACTGCATTGGCCCACCAAGTGAACCTTATCTTCTCTATCTGCGTAGTCAACTTGGCCTCTTCTAGAATTATCCACCTGCAATTTGTATCTTTTCACACATGGGGTGTGAAATCTAGTTCTTTATTGACCCCTTTTCACATTACAAGGGTTCCTTATTCGGATTTTTATTATCAGTGGGTTTTCCTACCCATTTATTCTTCTCTTAAGGAAAAACAAAAGTTTTCAATGTTCCACAAAATTTTGGAACATTACACTAACTCCCTCTCTTACCCTTCTCTACCTCTCTCACTCCTCTCCCTCTCTCTCTCTCATCTGATCCATTACTTCTCTCCCCTCTCCTTCATTTTATCTCCATATCTCCCTGGTGACTCCCCTTGTCTCACCACCTCTATCAATCTATGTCTTTATAATTATTCCTTCTCATATATATCTAGAGTTAATATATATCATGACATATTGGGACCTATGATTGGGTTAATTCCGCCTTGTTGGCAAGGTTAAAATGTGCACAAACAGAGACCAATGAAACTATCATCTTAACCCCTAACCCATTTAACCCCCTAAACCCCTAGTAAACCCCTAACCCATTTAACCCCTAAACCATAAACCTCTAAACCCTTAACCCCTAACCCCTAAACCCTTAACCCCTAATCCATTTAACCCCCTAAACCCTAAACCTATAAACCCCTAACCCCTTAAACCCTAAACCATTAAACCCTTAACCCATCTAACCCCTTAAACCCTAAACCTATAAACCATTAACTTCTAAAACCTAACCCCATTAGCCCCTAACTTCTAACCCTTGAAATCCTTAACTGCTAAATCCCCCAACCCATTTGACCCCCTAAACCCTAAACCTATAACCCCTTAACCCCTAACCCATTTAACCCCCTAAACCCTAAACCTATAACCCCTTAACCCCTAACCCATTTAACCCCCTAAACCCCTAACCCCTAACCCCCAATCCTTGGCTAAGCCCTCCAAATTCGAATTAGTTTTGAAGAAGTAATTGTTTTCTTACTTCTGTCTAATTCACTATATAATCAGATCATGAATGTGAGAATGCTTCTGGTTGTAAGCATGGTTGTGGTATGTTGATGTTCAAACGAAAACTACAACTTGTAGCCCTTGATCTGCTAGGGGCCGGTTACCTTGATATTAATGGTGGTGTATTCATACTCCTTCTGAATAACCAATAAAGGGTCAAGGAAATTTACCAATATGTTGTCAAGTTTTATCTTATCCATCTCTGGGAAAGCTACTTTTCGGCTAACTCCATTGCTTTTGATCTCAATTTTGCCACTTGCTTCCTTCTCTCATATGATACCTGAGCCTTTTCCTTTCTCTTCCCTTCTAATTCCGTAATAGTGTCATAGTGATGCCATCCAAATTCCTTGGAAAGCCTTCCTAGCACACAATACTAGGTTATGAGGGTATCATGTGTTTGTGGGTAATGCCATTATTACCATGTGTTTGTAGACCAATTAGTAAATTTTAATTAAATTTACTAATTCATAATTAATCAATTGATACATGATTAAAGACCCCTAATTAATCAATTGATATCATTAATATATGATTAATCATAATTAATAAATTGATAGCATTAATACATGATTAAAGATCCCTAGCTTGGCCTATTTTTTTTAATTCCAACAAATTAGCCTAATTACCTTACCCACACGCCCTATTCCACCTATTCAAATTTTCTTAATCGAACTATTCAATTTTTTTTTCCCGCTCTTCTTGTTCGACCTTTATGCCTTCTTTCCCATGATTCCATTCTACCATATGATGCTTGTTTTTTTCCATATTATTGCAGAAGCATGGACACTCTGAAACCCTAAACTGACCACAGTCCATTAACGGCTTGAAAGCCATAGTAGTTGGTGGAGATATTTCTAGTTTTGCTGATGTTTAGAAATCTGTGGGAGATCTGAAGAGAAATCGATCGTGGAAGAATGCTCTCTTCTTCTGGAAGAATAAAATTGGTATTTCCCTTGTTTTACCCCATTCAAATTCACTATTTTCTTCTACGCTACTTGGTTATGAGATATAGATGGTTGTAGGTCTGAAATATATTACATTTCTCATGGAAACATTGTACACAGCCTGGTTCTCATGAACTCTGAGCATGGAAAAATACTCTTTTTAAAATATTACTTTAGCATTTGTTTTGAGTGGTAGAAGTAGCATATACATGAACTTTTACAGTTATCAGAGGCTCTCTATCTTCATCATTATGTAATGGGGTGGATGAAATTTCTGTCTCCCCTTTTTTATTCTGGCAACTCTTATTGGGCTTTACTCGTAGATCATGATCTGCACCTGTAAGCTCCATGGCTCTCTGAGCTTGCAGAATCCAATTTGTTCGAAGTAGAACGTACAACATAAGCGTGACACAAGATGCCTGAGCTACCAGTAGTCCAAGCCAAAGGCCCTCAAAATCAAAATTGAATACGAAACCCATGAGAATAGAAACTGGCATGCCAACAAAGTATAAGGAGTCTAGATTGATGTTTGCACCAGTGGTAGGATAGGTTGTTCCCCTAAGAACACCACACCCTGTTGTTTGTGGGAAGTTTCCAAGCTCATAGAGGCTTATGATGGGCAATGCCAAAGATGTTAGGGAAATGATTTCTTGGTCATCTGTAAACATTCTAGCCCACCTATGACACATGGTGGTGGTTAAAGTCATGGCTAGGAATCCCGGTACAACAGCCATAGAAAGTGCTACAATCATGTCCCTCCATTCTTTTCCAGGCCTATTGGCACCTAGCTCATTTCCTACTCTAGTTGAAACCCTAATGCTCAATGACGAGGGGAATATGTACACAAGAGAGGTTGTCTGGATGAGAATTCCCATGGAGGCAATAGTTGCTTTAGGATTTAAAAGTGCCCACACAAAATAATCATGAACTCATACCACCACCACTCTAGACAAACAGAAACACAACTTGGGATAGCTAGACTGAGCAATGACCTCCATCCTTCAAACATTATTTGGAAAGCACTGCTGCAGAAGGATTGGAATCTGACTGTTTAGGGCCTGGGAACCAGAAGGCACCAAGTCTCCATTTTTGTTATGGTTGGACTGAAGATTGGAAATGGCTTATTTGTGTGTGGACAAATGCTCGTGGAGAACTACTAGATGTCCATATATTTCCATTTGGTGGGGTCAGTGGGTGGTAGGATACTAAAGGCCTTGAAAGTCTTTTTATTCGGGTTTTACAGCAAGGATGCCAATATTTATCAGTTACTTCTGATGTAGGTGGTTGCAGACCAAGGAATATTGTGATTGCACGTATTGGATGCTTTTATGAATTTGAATGCCAAGGTGTGCATGTTTTTCTTTGACTGTCTTATAAATATATGTTTTCCTTACTAAATTTGTTTTTGTGTTGCCATCTTTTTAGAAGTTGGCAAATATTAGTAGTCTTGGTCATACTAGTAAACGTCCTGAAAAATGTTGGGGATGGAGGGTGCAGAATGGCAGAAAGAAATTTTTGCAGTAGGTGGGAATGAAGTTAAAAAATGGCCTGTACAGCTGCAGCAATTTTCCCTTGATGTTACCTCAGCAAGTGGCAGTGGTAGTACACTTCAGCAGCAAGAAATCAATATGATACAATATAGGGCTTTGAATTCTCCCAATCCATCATCTTCTCCTTACAGTTCACATTCAAAGTCATCTAGTTTCATTAAAGGCAACCTTGGGCAAGTGAACACAAGAAAGAAGACAATGCCTGGAAATTTACAAGACATAAGAAAGGGTGCTTTTCAGTGGGTCCAGAACATCAGTCTAGTTGGCTTCTATATAGACCACTCTCTGCAGCTAGTTTTCCCAGTCGAGATGGATTTATTAGGTATTCTTCCCTTTATATGTTTACTTTTGCTGTTAATTTCCAGCATGTTCTTTTAAATGCTATGCTATATATAGGTTTAGAAACAACAAAGATACAAAGAAAGCCTTGTCAAGCTCATGGTGACAGCTCAAAGTGTTATAAAAGTGAATTTTTTCTGCATAATTTTATGGTCTAATTTTGCCATCGGTTGGTTGTACCTAAACAGTAAATGTTTCCATTTGTTTGGTTCATAATCTTGGAGTTTTGGGTGCTGGAATTCAAACAATCTGACATCAACCTTACAGTGCGATATTGCAGTGGTGTTCTAGGGTACCACTCTTTCCATATAAAGTCAAATATTTGTACCAATTTGTATCCTTTTATTGATCCTTTGGATATGCCTATTTGTAACTGTAAATGTGGCAAGAACCTTCTCAGGGGACTATATATATGACCAAAAATGAATACTACAGAAATTCGTAACAGGTCCGCAGTGTTGTACAGTGGAATGTTTGAGGTTGTAGAGGAAATGCAAATGGGTTTCTTAGCCATAAGATTATTCCATAGAGGAATGTTCTAACTCAACATCACAATGACATGAAAAACTATTTATTTATGACCTTGTCGATAGTACATTATTTTTTTGGTCTGCAAGGTTGCCTCCTACATGATTTCCACAATCTCTCTAATTAGAGAAAATTTCTTTTAAATCCTCTATCTGAGATTATAATGTACATTTTATGGAAGGGACTAACTTAAACATGGTTATTTGTACACGCCTTCTCTATAATTAATCCTCAAGATTATTTAAGCAATTTATATTTTTCATTTCAAGAGCATCTGGGGATGCTCCTGTCAATGTATAATAGGTATGAATGAGTAATTATCAAATATATCATAACCTAATACCAAATCATCTATTGGTTTATGTAAACCATATGTTTGATATAGTTTCCACCACAGTAACAAAATTTGGTCGAATTGTCCCTCTGCTGAAATTTGGCCGAACGTTTCTCAAATTTGGATTTATTGGTACAGAAACTCTATCCATCCATATGATATAATTATATTCACTGAAAGTGTATTAATATTTTCATTAATACCTTGAGTTAGATGCAGCAAGAAGATTTTTAAAACCATCATTTGAAAGTTCCTGATTAGTGCCAACGGAGAGCTGAGTCTGCTCCTCCCACAGATCCGCGTTTTGCACTTTGCCACATAGGCTGAAATTTTGTCACAAGGGGCTGAAGTCTAAGGTAAATATAGGTTGAATTCTAAGATAATGCATGCTTAAATTTCCTGAGTTAGAGGGTTGAGCTTGAGGGCTAAAACCACATCAAACAAAGTAAAAAACAAGTTCTTTGAAATAGCTGCAATACACCTTGATTTTTGGTCCTCTGGTTCATGAGATATGTACCTCTCTGCTCCATTACATATCTGAATTACTTATTCTCTCTACGATTTTTTTTGACTGAATGAGAAAGAATGGCTTATTTATAGCCTTTTTTTCCCTTTAAATAGAGTTGACCTGGCTTATAGGAGAGGAAACTTGACATGGGTTAATATAGGTGATTTTTCTTCTTAAAAAAATAATTTCTCCTCAATTGAGAGGAGTTAGGAGGCATATTACACCTCATTGAAATGGGATTCAAGTGATATTTAAGCTTGTGCCATCATTTTCTAAAATTCGATGACCTTTGATATATTTTGTCTCTTTAAAGACACACAATACTTGTGATCGACTTGTCTTGACATGAATTCAACTTTCCGCCTGCGTATCTATATAACTATGAAACTTGTGTGACAGAGATTTCCTTAGGAGGGAACTTGTAATGAGTTCATATCATAAGATTGTATTTTACTATGAAATCTTCAGCATTTGTATGCTTCAAAATTCATTTGTTTGTGTTATTGGATGGCAGAACAGGAGAGTGCGTTGCTACCTATGTGGTCATGATCTTCTAACAGGTCTATAAACCTTGAATCTAAATCGTTCTCTAGCAATTTTCCCCAATAAAACAATTTGTACACTTCTTATAATATATAGTTTAATTTTAGTTAATAAAGCACATGATGTTTATGAATATATGACCAGGTGTATTGGTGGAGGGCTCATCATCAAAAACTTATCTAGTCCATTTTCCAAGAAACTCCATGAAGATGACCAAAAATATGGAACCTTTCTTCAATTTATTGGGTTGTTTTGTAAGTGTTCCAATCTCACTTGATCTTTGACTTGACAACTAAAATAGTGTCTCAGTGGATGAGCCACAATATATAGAAAATTGATAACCCACTCCATTATGCTGATAAGGATTTTGGGATGTTTGGAGTGTAGCCAAAACATCGTGTTTAATTATTGGATTTTGATCTATAGAGTATGCCTGTAGCATATGTTGTCGTCTTATGCTTATGCTTATGAATTTGGCCAAACTTTTCTCAAATTTGGATTTATTAGTATAGAAACTCTGTCCATCCATATGATATAATTATATTCACTGAAAGTGTATTAAGATTTTCATTAATACCTTGATTTAGATGCAGCAAGAAGATTTTAAAAACCATCATTTGAAAGTTCTAAAACCACAGTCTCCGAAAGCTCACTTCCAAGAAATTATTTAACAACACTTTGCATATTATATCTGAAAAGTGGATAGTGCTCATATAGACCTCCATCAATTTCGACAACAATCCTCATTTTACCTGTCTTTCCAATGACATCTCTCCCTAATTTCTTTAATATGCCCACAATTCCATCTCCTGCTAAACGAGTAGCACGTATTGCTACAATGTCGCATAGTTCAACTACAAGTTTTTGTGTCCTCAATGGAATGTGTGATATCCAAAATACATTCTTCAAAGTAAATTCAACTACTTTAAGGTCACATGAGGTGTCTTGGTGCATAGCAAATATATTTGGGGTAGTTAAGACATATGGTTCTCTCATTCTGGATGGAATGTTATCTCCAAATAAAGCAGCATCTTCAGCCAATTTCAACAATAATATTCTTACAATCTCTCTCAAATACATTCCTGAGATTAGCTTTTCAAAGATATGGTCGCCAAGATTTATACTTTCAACATCAAGAGCTTTATCAAAGTCCATTATTGGGAGATGAGAAGACCAAAACACCGTCTTTATTTTTTTTTTAATTTTTTTATCAAAGCGTCAGAAGACTGACGCCTACAACGTCGGAAGAGTGACGCTAATTTTTTTAATATTTTTTCTTTTTCGTCGGAAGACCGAAGCCTCTTTCGTCGGAAGACCGACGTTTATTTTTTAGATATTTTTAACTTTTTCGTCAGTAAAGCGACGTTACATAAGCGTCGGACGCACGACGTTCTAATCGTCGGATGATATTTTGTCGGAATTGCGACAGTTTGTAAACGCTGGAATTAAACGTTGGAAGCCATAACGTCAGAATTGCGACGTTCTTTTGAAAACCTTAAAAGTGTTGGAAGACCGAAAGTTTGTGATCGTCGGAAGACCGACAGTTGTGGTTCATCGAAAGATCGATGCTTATAAAACGTCGGAATAGCGACACTTTGAAAAATGTTGGAAAAAGTGTCGGTATTGCGACACTTTGGCAAAGCGTCGGAATTGCGACGTAATGGCTAACCACGTTTTGTCTGGCCTCAAACTATCGCTCTTGCAATGACTATGCGTCGGAATAGTGACGAAGTGGTCATTGGAAATTGGGCCAAATTTTCTAGTTTATGCACACTTTTGTGCATTATTGTATCCATTTATAACAAGTAAAGTTGCTACTGCATTTATGGAAACAATTCAAAAGCTACATGGAAACCTAAATATTATTGTAAGTGACAGAGATCCCATTTTTACTGGAAATTTTAGGACGGAATTATTTTCTTGTTTGGGTACTCAACTAGCTCATAGATCATCTTATCATCCTCAATGTGATGGTCAAAATGAGATAGTGAATAAATGTTTGGAAGGATATCTTCATTTTTTTTTATCTGATAAACAAACACAATGGGCCAATTGGTTACCTCTCGCTGAATGGTGGTATAACGCTTCCTTCCATACTTTAGCAAAAATGACCCCATTTATGGCACTTTATGGATATCGTCCACTATCCATCACATCATCTTTAAGAGAAAATTATAAGGTTCAAGCAGTGGAAGGTCACATCGAGCATCAACAAGAAGTTCTCCAACTCTTAAAGGATAACCTAAATTTGGCACAAAATCGAATGAAAAAGTAGGCAAATCAACATCGCAGCAAGAGAAGTTTTGATGTAGGAGACTGGGTATTTTTATGGCTACAACCATACAAAAAAATGTCCCTCAAGCAAGCTAAGAAGGATAATAAATTATCACCAAAGTAATTTGGTCCTTACAAGGTGTTAAAAAATATTGGTACTACGACATACAAATTGGAGCTTCCTGCTTCTTCGCGAGTGCATCCAGTTTTCCATGTTTCATGCTTAAAGAAGGTTATAGGTGAAAAAATTTCAGTTCAAACAATATTTCCAAAACTTGATGAGGAAGGAAAAATCAAATTTGAACCTAAAGCAGTCACGGAAACAAGAACTGGACAGCTACGAAATCGATCAATTTCAGAGTATGTCATCAAGTGGAAGAACTTACTCACTGAAGATTCTACATGGGAGGATGAGAATTTTATACAGAAGCACTTAGACCTACTCAAGTGTTGAGGACAACACTTTTTTGAAGGAGAGGGTCATGTTAGGTCCCTATATTACTAGTGCAGTCCCTTATTGTTGTTAGTGTAGCCCCCTTATTGTTATTTTTGTACCCCAATAACCCCAATTTTGTTATTATTGTGCCCTTACATTATTATTGTTAGGTCGGCTAGGATTATATTGTGACCCCATGCACTCCTATATATAGAAGGAGGTTTTTTCATTTGTATCATCCAAGAATTGTTCATTTATGTAATGTAAAGTAGGTTCCCCCCTCGAAGTGGCTTATTTCTAAGGCATTGATCTCTCTTTTCTTCTATTTTTGGAGCTGGTTTCATAACAATATCTACATGAAACAACCAGAAAGATTTGTAGTGAACGGTAAAAAGGAATTGGTATGCAGGTTAAAAAATTCTCAGTATGGGTTAAAACAGTCACCAAGGATGTGGTATAAAAAATTTGATACATATATATGGAGACTTCGCTTCAAAAGGAGTAAAGTGGATCTCTTTGTGTATTTTAAATTAATTGGTGACTATGTTATTTATTTGTTCTTGTATGTGGATGATATTTTTTTTATTGAAAATGACAAAGAAATTATCCAGGATTTGAAGACCTGATTTTCCTTCAAATTCGACATGAAGGATATTGGTACTTCAAACTATATTTTGGGGATGGAAATTAAATGAGATTGGGCAAAGATGGATCTCTAATTAAACCAGAGGAAGTATGTTGAGACAATATTTCATAGGTTTAATATGCAGGATAGTAAACCAGTGAAGGTTCCTATTCATGTAGGTGTAAAGTTATCAGTTGAGCAATGTCCCAAGACATAAGAAGAGGAAGAAAATGTGCCCCGTGTTCCATATGCGAGTGTAATCAGTATCTTAATGTATGAAATGGTTTGTACTAGACCATGCATTGCACATTCAGTGGGAGTATTGAGTAGTTTTATGTCAAAACCAGGGAAGGAGAATTAGACAGTAGTGAAGCAAGTTTTTAGGTACTTGTGTGGCACTAGTGATTACGGTATGTACTACCAAGGAATACCAGGATTGGACATATTTTTGGACATCCATGGATTTTTTGATGAGTATTGGGCTGGAGATATATATCGAAGAATATTTACAATTGGGTATGTGTTTAACGAAATTGGAGGAGTAGTCAGTTGGATGAGAAAGAGACAGTATGTAGTGGCTCTTTCAACTACAGAGGTTGAATACATGGAAGCCACTCATGCAAGAAAGGAAGAAATTTGGTTGCAAATATTGTGTTCAAATATGGGGTTGGTACAACGAGCTATAAGGATAGACTGTGACAGCCAAAGTGCATTTTTTCTTGGCAAATAAACTTTCTTATCTTTCAAAGACAAAGCACATTGATGTTCAATATAACTTTTTGAGGGATATGGTTGAGGAAAAAAAGGTGTTGTTTATGAAGATTGATACTTTAAAGAATGTTTCAGATGAATTAATGAAGTCTGTGAGCACTGAGAAGTTTTCTTGGTGTAGAGAAACAATGGGAATTGCATGACTGGACCAATGACTAAGCTCTCATGTGACCCCCTATGTGGAAAGAAAACAACAAGTGGGAGAATGTTGGTTGTGTGTTATATTATTTCCACGAAGGCAGACCCAAATATGATGGGAGGACCTATCCATGGTTTTGCGCATGGGTTTTGCACATGGTTTTGGGCATGACAATTTTCTTCCCATGGTATTTTTTAGATCCAATCAAGGGAACTATGATTTTGTTCTAATCTAGGGTTAATGGATTAGGCTATATGAATGCTTTGAAATGTATATATATGTATTGTAAAATTGAAAGGAATATAATGAAAAATCAATCTAGTAATCTAATTTTGGGATCCAGGGGAAAATCTCTGTATATATTTGTTTTATGTTCTCACCATTATTTATTTTTCTATTTTTTAAGAATTCGTTTGTAGGTACTTTTTGTATAGGATTAAAACCTACATAAATGTGCTAGTGATTTTTTATAATAATCCTTCATCCTTTGCAAATGTCTTGGTCACTTACTTCTTAGAAGATGCTATCACTCGTAAGTTTAAACACTTTCATTGATAGGGTTATACATGTCATTAACCTAGGTTCATGTTGTCTCATATTCATTTTCATGAAATTACTGAAAAATTACATTTGGTGATATCCATCATAAGTCTAAAACCCATCCCAAACCATGTCATATCATGTCAAATCAACCTAATCTCATCTAGTTTCCATTCCATTCCTTCTCACCACAGAACATTCCACTTGTCATTTTTTCATATTTTCGTAGCAAATTACAAGGCAAATCAACAGATTTCGCTACTAAAGTGCTTAAGAGTTCCATAGCGAATCTGTCAGTAGTTAAATGGTTTTCACTACGAAAATGGGTTTTTCTGCAGAAAGTGTCAGAGCGGTGTGAGGTGTCAACTTTTGATAAGACAAGTAAGGGTGAGGTCATTTGAGTTTGTTATGATGATTTTCACACATGCATAGCCGTATTTTCTGTCATTATTGTCTTTTATGGTCACATGTGTCATCATCAAACTCCGAGTTGTCAAATTACCTTTTAAAACCTTACCCCAAGCTTCTCTTTGTCATTATGTGTTCAATCCTTGCATGTGAAGTATCCCACTGTCGATATTTGAGAGCTGCTTCACCACACAAAGCAGGTTGTTGTTCGAATTTGGTTATGCAAGTGTCATCAACAAGCGAGGCAACAAAGAGTATAAAGCATCATGGATTCGAAGAAGAAAAAAAATAAGGGTGGTCATTGTGTAAGGTATGAGCCCATGGATTTGAGGCTACTGAATGAATATCCCACTATTATGGAGGCTTTCAGGAAGACGAGCTGCCTACATTTCTGCCATAAATTGCAGGGTTTCCATGCACAGGTTTCCAAAGACTTTGCCACCAATTTTAAAGGGAAAACATCTAAAGTTGGGATTTTGAATTTCACAGTGTCACCAGACATCATCTCCCAAGCTACAGAAACTGCTAGAAGTGGTGAAGAATGGTTTAGAGGCATAAAGTTCATAATGCATGGTTGTGAAGATTTTCTCAAGCAGGAGCATAGAGGAGCTGATATGACCAATGGCATCCCAAAAAGTTATATGAAAGACGATTATGCAAAAGCTGCTGCTGGTGATCCAAAAATACTTCACGTGTGAGGGGTGATTTCACATGGCTTTCTCTTAGCATATTAGATTCCTTCTACATTTTGTTTGTAAGAAACCTCCACTACAAGGAAAAGACCCTCTAGCGGATGTTTTTGAGGAACCCCTTATAAAAATACCCCATAAATCCATTTCTAGCGGAGGTTACTAGAGGAGGTTGGCAGGCGGAGGGTTTTGCGGATGTTTTCCACTCGATACGCTTATCATTCAACATCGCTCCGGTGCTCCTTACAAGCGAAAGCACTGGTGCGCACAAAAAATTAGCACACCGAAAACTGTGTGCTCCGTACACACCCGCCCAGTGCATCGTATTATTGTAGAGAACCGGTACTTCAAAACTTTTCCGCACCGGTGCATCATAAAACACTGCACCAAAACTGAAAATGCCTAGTGCGGTATTAAGAACCCGCACCAGTGCATCATAAAACGACGTGCAAAAACACAAATTGACCGGTGCATTTGTAAGAAACAACACCGGTGCACCTATAAAGCAAGCGCACTAGAAAAGGGTTAAAAAAAATTACGAAAAAAAAACTGGATTTTTCACTTTTTTCAGTCCTCTAGAGCTCTCAATTACCGGTGTGCTCTACAAGAGAAGGCATTGGTGTGCACAAACTCTTCTGCTCCAGTTTTTCATAAAACAATGTGCCAAAATAGAAGTGGACCAGTGCATTCGTTTAAAACAACACCAGTATGCTTATAAAACATGCGCATCGAAAAAGGGTTAAATAAAAAAAAAATTACTGCCAAAAAACTGCATTTTTCACTTTTCTTCTCTCAATCACCGGTGCTTTCTACAAGAGAAAGCACCGATCACACAAAACATTGGCACACCGGACACCATGTGCTCCATATAGACATGCCCAGTGTGTTCTGTTACTGTAAAGCACCGGTGCTTCAACACTATTCTGCCCCATTACGTCATGAAACACCGCGCCAAAACTGAAACAGCCTGGTGTAGTGTTAAGTAACCGCCCCGGTGCATGATAAAACAACGCACCAAATCTGAAACATCCTCGTGTGTTCTTAAGAAACTGCACCGGTGCGCCTATAAAACCCCACACACTAGAACAGGGTTAAATAAAAAAAAATATGGCAAAAAATCTGCATTTTTCACTTTTCTCAGTACTCCAGAGCTCTCAAGCACCGGTGCAATTTAGCACCGGTGCAATTTATCCTTCTCTGAGCCGCCCTCACATCGGTGCTCCCATTGCACCCATTTCACACACTACTTCTGTTCTTTGGCCACCAATCTCTAGCTTGCATTTTGAAAAATGGTGGGCAAATTTTCTTTTGCAAATTCTACAGCCAATATGCCTCCTCGACGGCGAAATGTACAAGTATTTTTCTAGTTTTTCCATAATTAAGATTTCTAGCGAATTAAAATTTGAAATAACCTTAAAATTAACCATTAAAAAAGAAAAAGAAAAAAAATTTTCACGCGGGACGCCTGAACCATTCGGCTCGCACCGGTAAGTGGTGTTGCCTGTAAAATTTACAGGCCGCACCGCAACTGATGCAAACGGTATCCGCACCGTTTACGGGGCAGTAAAAAATTAAAAAAAAAAAAATTGTGGTTCGGCCATTTAGCTAGGTGCACCATTGACCATGGGAATAGCAATGCGATGCGTTGACATATATATCCACCCCGGTGTTTGTCAATGCACTGCATTCGACATTCCGACAGGGTCAACGGTGCGGCTGGGTAAAAGACCACACCGTTGACTATATAATTTTTCAGGAAGTCGGTGTGCTGACATGACTATACGCGTTGGGTTGTATATTTTAGTCAGCGCACTGCTCTTCTGACACAATATATAGTCAACGGGGCTTGAGAAAATTTAAGGTGCACTGCATACGGTGCATTTTATGTCATCTGGGGCACCGCCTCCGGTGCTCTACAAAAAGAGCCGCACTGGAACCAATGCATGACTATTTTTGTGGCACACCGAAAGGTTTGTTTTTTTTTTTCCAAAAAAAATTATTTATGTATTTTCCTAAATACATGTCTGATTTAATAAAAAAAAATTATTTAATATGTCAATGATTTAGAGAGAAGAGGAGGAACAACAACAACAACAGGCGGAGTAGTATGACATGCTTTGCTAGTGGGAGGCACGAGAGAGGGAGAGAGATGCATACCCTCGACCTATTATAGCAGATACCTAGGGGCTCCTAAGGCAGGTAGGCCACCTCAAGTTCTATGAGGAGGCTACTTCCCTAAAGGCCCATAGTGTCTTTTTGAGACATCTTATCCACAGGTGGAATGCCCACTGATAGGCTTTCCAGGTTGGTCCTGACCAATGGTTCACACCCACTAAGGATGATATTTATTTCATTACAGGGCTATCTAGGAGAAGGGTGGATTTTCCCTCGTTTCCAGAGGTTCTAGCTGGTTGTGTAGCAAGGAGTCAGTTAGTTTACTCCCAGAGATACATTGGAGCAAATGTATTGTCTCCTTCAGAGTTTCAGGTCCCTGGAGGTCAGCTACATATTGGTGCATTTGGTAGACAGGACGTGCAGTGCCTCTAACTTCTCATTTCTACGATTTCACAAAACACCAATGAAAAGAAATGCATTAGTTTCCAACTTCTATATTATGTTGATTCTTTAGTACAGGAGCCACGACTTGTCAAGTGATCTTCCATTTTTTTGTGGCAGTTTTGTACGGCCTTAGATAGATGTCATGCTCATGCATAAGGGAGGGTCAACTTCACTTTTTCTTCAGATCTTTTTTGTTTATTTTTTGAGAGGTTTCCAGAGATGAGGCCTGCTTTTATTCGGTAGCCTCATAGGTCGATGTTGGAGGCCTGGATGCACATGTGGGGGTAGATGATGCCCAAGAGGGGAGAGACTATGTTTCTAGCCAGGCTATCGCATGATGCACTGGACTTACTAGCCAGTGTTGATGAGATGCATCCCTTTATTATGGTTCCCTGTCCGTATGTTGGATTGGATTGGCGAGGGTGTGCCAACATCCTCTTCACAACTGATGAGCTGCCAGATGATAGAGGTAATATTACGGTTTTATATATTTAAATTTATTCTAGCATGTTCTTTAACTTGTTTTTATTAAATTGTGTAATGAAATTGTCTAATTATTGTTGTATACTTGTATATATTTTGCAGACATTGGCTCTTTTGATGGCGAGGAGATGTCTGAACCACCACATGATCTAGGTGTGGATCCTGATGATGATCAGGACATGGCAGATGTCGAGGCTCATGATCAGGAGGCCAGTGGAGAGATACATGCTCCTCATGCTGGTGCACCGGTACCGCCTTTCACTAGGCGCGGTCAACCTAATACTCGATATAGGATGGAGTTGGCCGACCAACTCAATGCATTGATTGTTGAGGTGGGCATCAGGCCCGCTCATTATAGAGACATACAGGCCAATGATAGGCTAATACGGATGTGGAGAGGCATGCCGCGTGACATGTACAGCCTGATGCGGCATGTCATAGGAGCTACGATAACTGTTACATGACTAAGGAGGACTGTTGCACGTTATAGGCGTGGTCGAGCTGCAACATGTGATAGACAATCCGCAAGCAGTTACTCATCTCATGATCGTTTACCTCACACCACACTTGATGAGCATGAGGCTCCACTAGCATCTAGCAGTCATCATGGAGATGAGGCTAGACCATCGGCCACATCCAGTCATCAGCATCCTACAGTGCCATCCATCAGTACTAGTCATGATCATGAGTAGGCTGGACCATTGAGCATCGAGGCTACACCATTGACTGAGCATGACTCCACTACTAGTACTGATTATATTGATGTTGTACTACCACTAGCTGATCCATCCATCAGTACTAGTCATGATCATGAGCATGCTCGACCATCGACCGTCGAGGCTGCACCATTAACTGAGCAAGCCTCCCCTAGTACTGTTATTGATGTTGTACTACCACCAGTTGATCCATGACATTTATATTACAGTTGTATATTTTTAACATTATTCAGTTATATATATATATATATGGTCCATGTATTTTATGTTCATGTTGCAGTTGTACTTAATTTACATGTTGGTGATCATCATGATGTGTATATTGTTAGGTCATGTTAGATATGTTCATTTAATGTTTAGCTTGTAGTGTATGTGATAGCATGAGTTATTTGACATGAGATGTATATATATTTGATGTTTGAATGTGTTTTTTAGTCGAATATGATGTTTGTACGATGGTTATCATGTTCGTGATGTTTATTAATTAATTTAATATTAAATTACCACGATATTTATTAAATATTATGTCGTTATTGTAATTGAAATTGAAATTTTAATTGTATGTAAAATTGTAAAATTCTATTTGTATATGTAATTGTAATTTTAACTGTAATTGTATGTAAAATATTTAATGTAAAATTTTAAATTTAATTGTAATATTTAATTTACTATGAAATGATTGTAATTGTAATTGTAACCATATGTAAAATTCTAAAATTGCAATTGTAATTGTAACTTTATGTAAAATTCTAAAATTGTAATTGTAATTTTAATTGTAATTCTATGTAAAATATTTGTAAAATTGTAATTGTAATTGTAAATGTAATTCTAATTCTAATTCTAATTGTATATTGTAAAATATTTGTAAAGTTTTAATTGTAAATATAATTGTATGTAAAATTAAAATTCTAATTCTAATTCTAATCGTAATTGTATGTGAAATTGTAAAATTGTAAAATTGTAAAATTGTAATTGTAATTGTAATTTTAATTTTAATTTTAACTGTAATTGTATGTAAAATATTTAACATAAAATTGTAATTGTAATTGTAATATTTAATTTATTGTGAAATTATTGTAATTGTAATTTTAATTGTAATTGTATATATGACAAAAAAAAAAAAACTTTATATATTTTGGTGCACTTATCATCAAAACACGCACCGGTGCGTCTTATTACTCCGACGCACTGGTGCTTTAGAATGCTTCCGCACTGGTGCGTCATAAAACACTGCACCAAAACAAAAACCTTGATCTTACAAACCGCCCCGATGCGCCTATAAAATAGCACGCATTGGAATAGGGTCATTCTGTAAAATGCAATATTGGAGCAGCGGAGAGTTCGAATCGCGGGCAAGAATTTTTCTGAGGAGATGAGGGTTTTAAAAGACGAGAGTTTGAATTTACGCTGAGAATTTTATAGAAGAGAAAATGAGTGATTCAAATAGAAATATGGAAAAATACGCTTACAGGCTTGCAGATGGCTACAGAGCTCGACAGAGTACAAGAGGAGTACAGGTTGAGACCGACAGAGAGCATTCGGTTGAGGCTGATAATAGGGTTAAGAGGTCACATGATGGACAAATGGAGAGAAGAGTTAATGACAGAGAAAGATCAATCGAGGTAGTTGAGAAATCCAAGAAGTAGCATGAAGGGAAGGATTCTCATTCCCTTAAGGACAATAGAGAAAGATCAATTAACGTTGTTGATCAGGCTGGTAGGTCCCATGAAGGGAAAGATTCTCCAGAATGTGTTTAAAAGCAGCTGGGAGTATTTTTTGAGCTTCGGTTGGCTTACATAAAAATTTATTGGCAAAGCTAACGTCGCATAAAATCACATCTTCAGCTTTCAATTGAACCTGAATGGCATTTCTAACATGTCTGAGCTATGGTCCTGTGGATGAAACCAGTGAAAAGTTTGCTTGTATTATAAATGGAAATCTAGTGAACATTTCTGTAAGAAGAAAAGCATAGATACTTGTAGCTACCATATTTCCACCTGCAAATCAGTTTCCCATTGGAAAAACTAATGTAATAGCCTATTTTGCAATGTCTTTTCTTTGCTCAACCCTATACTCATTTTCTATGGGAAACCATTGCCTCCACATGTAATAACTGCATCGTTTAGTCGAAAATCGGTCTTCTTC
Organism: Pinus albicaulis; assembly: GCA_034641835.2. NCBI lineage: Eukaryota > Viridiplantae > Streptophyta > Pinopsida > Pinales > Pinaceae > Pinus > Pinus albicaulis. The sequence continues at coordinate 529,027,083 of CM076583.1, forward strand.
TGTTAACAAATGCAGAATGAATGACTTGTTATCATTACTCCCAGAACATTACCCTTCTGCAGATTATATGTATTAATTGTTGGCAGGCCATCCGTCTATTTGCATATTCTATTCTAAAACATATTGGTTGAAAATAGTTGAGTGCCACAATTTCCCACTTCGGCCCTGTAGTATTGCATCTTCACATGCCCCACATTGCATTCTCTCCACATAATCAGTGGGGACCTCCTGCAATAAACAAAATGCATTAGAAGAATAGTTATTTCCATCAAGAATTTATCCAATTCCAATTCTCAATTTTAATTCTAATTCTGATTCTCAAGAATAAAAAAAATTGTAATTCTCAATTTCTATGGTTGGAGTTCACTAAATTTTGGTGTACACACCTAAAAGTAATTTCGGTGCCTTAACCGCAAATCGGTACTACTGTACATATAACCACACCGGTGTCGGTGTTACAAAATGACGCACTGGTGTGGTGCTATTAAGTGATGCACCGGTGACGAATAAACACAAATAAAAAAAGTGCAACTCTATTTTCTTTAAGTGAAAAAAAAATGACATTTGAAAAATGGGCGGAAAAATATTTTCGAAAATCTAATTTCACAAAATAATTCTTTAAATACTAAACACTTTTCATTATTTCACTATTTTTGCTAAAATTTTCAGCCAAATATTTGCAGGAGACATACCTGGCAAGAGAGCACGAGGGCACTGTGGAGCAGTGAAATACGTTCAAACTAAAGTATTCAGACAATCAGAAATCAAACATCTGGTGATTCAAACCCTGTATCATAGAATTTCAAACCATCTCATGATTAAATTTTAATATTTTTTTTACTTTTTCTGCAGTTTTATCCAATTTAACCCTAAAACCTTCATTTTTTTTGTTTTTTCCCTTTATTCTCCCTATTTATGTGATTTCAGAATTAGGGCTTTTCATTTTACATTGACATCCAACCCACGAGACGACTTGCATAGTCGGATCCCAATCAATTCGCCCAATATTGCATGAATTTTTGGAAAAAATGGATTTTGTTTTATCAGTGTGCCTTGTGTAACCTAGCGCACCGATGCGCTGTATTATACAACGCACCGTGCAAGTACTGTAATAAAAAATTTCAAAACATTTTTTTTTTATATCAGTGCGCCATATCTGAAATAGAGCACTGGTGCTCCATGTTACGAGGATAACACCGTATGATCTATTACAATGTTTGTGCGGTGCGTTTATAATACCCCCACGAACCGTACGGTCTATTATATTGTATTTTGCAGTGTTTTTTTAATACTACCACACATCGACGGCGGTGTGTACATCATGAAAGGCGCACTGGTTTCTTGAGATTTATTTTTTACCTCAAAAGTTGACAATTTATTTATAAATATATTAATGAATGATATGGTATAGTTTTCAGATTGATAAAGAAATGACTGACAAGAGATCAAGTAACAAAAATACTGATAACACATCAAGAAAAGCAAAAAAGGCAAGTTCTTTGTAAATTATTTATAAAAAATATTATTTTTGAACTATATGTAAGTTTAAATAATATGTATTGTTTACTTTGTATCATGCAGAGCCACAAAATGACGAAGCTCGATAAGACCATTTCTGATCTAGGACCAGAAGAGCATAAAATCCTGATGGAAAAATTGCAAAAGGATGAATCAGGTGAATGAAAAAATACTATCGATCCAATATGATTTTCTTTTTTTAATTATCATTAATAATATACTTAAAATTTTTAGATAACATGTGTCAAACAATCTATTAATTCACATATGTTTAATGTTCTACAGGGACCAACAACTTAGAAAAGGAATGTTGTTCTAAGAAAAGAAAAATAATAGAACATGCAAATGAAAATGAATTTCTCCTTAGCTCATCTGGAGTGGTGCTGGAAGTTAACGAAAGGGGGAAAAACTTTTACAAAAGTTTGAGGGATCTAATGGAACAAATGTATAGATGTTCTTTCCATTTACAATACAAAAATAAATCCAATGATTCCAAGAACCAAATTTTATCTAAACTACAGGAAGAGTTTCCAGAGAATTGGTCAATGAGAGATGTCAGACTTTTAATAGCAAAAACGTACAACAAAAAAAAGGAATGAAAAAGTAATTATATTCCTTTAAATGTTTGTCTAGAATTATTTATAAATATCAATTTTTTTATATTTACTTTTCAGATATCAATATAAAAATTAAACATTTTATTGTCATGTTACATTTTCAGGAAGATTATGAAAATCTCAAAATATGAAAGAGTTGATATCAAAAATATGCCAGTAGGAATGTCGAAAAAGGTGTACAAGGAGATGGTCAAAGAAATGGAAAAAAATTGCATCGTAGGAGGAGCCATCTCAACAACAATGTGCTTCAAATGTGATATGTAATCATTGAATTTTTTTATCATTAGGTACAATAAATAAAAAAATTAGCATTAAATATTAATTCTCAAGAATTTTCTTGCAGAAAAGAAAAGAAAATGGAACCCATTCAGCACATAAAACAAGATGGCAAGGAAGAAAAGGGTTGATATCTAAGTTTGTGAGTAATTGTTACTTCCTTATAACAACTTAACTATATTTCATTTTTGTATTTTTTAAGTTGTTTTACAAAAATCATCATTGAATGTATTCAAACAGGTGCTAACATACAAAGAAGAACCATCAGATGAATTGATTGAAATTGGGTTAAATATGGGTTGTGAGTATATGTTGGCATATCAGAAATTAATTGTGGAATTTGTAAGCATCTATCGATCTTGTTTTACTTAGCTTCGTCTATAATTAATAGAACAAAAACATTTTTTATATTAAATATATGATTTTTTATGGGGTATAGAACTTGCAGGAAACAAAGTATGGAACTGCACCAACAGACGAAATTTTGAAAGATAGCATGGTACATGGTTTTGAAAGAATGTGTATAGTTTATGAGTCATTTGTTGCTATGGTACGTAATTTTTATTTTCGATTTACATTGATGTATATTATTTAATATTGAAATTTTCATTATTCTCACCAATGTATATACACTCATTTCAATTTATTTTTATGTTTGTACATGGAAGGTGAAGAAGAAGCAAACAATCAACACCGTGAACAAAACATTCCTGAAAATAACCCAATTCATGGAAGTAGCTCTAGCAGTGACAACAGTTCAAGCGAAGAATGATGATCACTATGTTTGGATATCAAAGCAAGGTGTTGTATTTTTTGAAATATGTCTGTGAAATTAGACATTTTGTTTAATGTAATGACATAGTGTCCCAATTGAAAGACAAAGGGATACCAATAACTGTCCCATTTTGTATGATAAAGACTGTCTTATTCATATATATTATATATCATAAAATATGTTTTAATTTATTCTATTGTGTTCTCCATTGTCATTCTCAAATGCACTAATAAAAATTGAATTCATGTGAATATTGTTATGAGATATATATGTGTCAATTTTTGATGGATAATGAATTTTTAAAAACCACAATAATTATGATATGATATAACAAATTAATCCAAACATCACATTCAAATGCATTAATAAGAATTTAATTATTATGAATATTGTTATAAGATGTGTCGACTTTTGATGAATAATGAATTTAAAACAATCACAATAATTGCATTGTCATAGGTTGATGTTTCTAAAAAATAAAAAATGAAAACTAGTGTGTGTCAGTAACTGTACATCGGTGTGTTTGTATTAAGAAGTGCATCGGTGCGTTTCTACAAACAATGAGCATCGAAAAAGCACTAAAACCAATTAAAAATATCGGTGTGTTTGTGCGGTATGGTGCACCGGTGCATTTATGTGTCTATATGCACCGACACAGTTGTACAATCTATGGGCACCACACGAATACTGATACCAAATATAAATCTCGGTGTGTTTGTGTGATACTGCACACCGGGGCATTTAAGTGTCTATAAGCACCGATGCATTTGTACGATCTATGGGTACCACATGAATATCGATACCAATTATAAATATCGGTGCCTTTCTGTGATAATGCGCATTGGTGCGTTTATATACGTCTACGCCCTGGTGCATTGATACGACCTATGGGCACCGCATAAATCCCAAGACCAATTAGAACCGGCCCATGCATTGTGTCACCAAAACTACGCCCAGTACGGTTTTATACCTTAACGGCCCGATGCATTTTTCTTCGACCGCCCTAGGGCGCCTTATATATGTACGCACCGATGCGTTCAAGTCAAAGTAGCGCATCAATAAAAAAACATCCATAATAACCTCCGGCCACCCATTTGTTTTTTAATTGTGTTGAATTTCTGTTAAAAGCTCCACCAAAACCTCTGTAACCATAAACGGATGTTGTAGAAAATGTTTTTTTGACAATTTTGGCCATTTTTATAAAACTAAAAACCTATTTTATAACCTCTGCCAGAGGGTATTTTCCTTGTAGTACTTTTGACCTACGCTTGTTTTTATACAGGATTTTTGGAAAGATGTTAGACAGAGTTCAAGTCAAGTTAGAAGGTAATGAGACATCAGTATTTCACCATGGTATGATAAAATTGTTAGTGCTAGAAGAGTTGAAAAGGTTAAAGAGAGATTGGACCGCTTTTCTGTTTATGAGTGGGTATAAAGTAGATGTAGTAACTCCAAATAAAGTTTCAAAACCTAAAACTACTACATTTTCAGCTGCAATAGAAGAGATTGAGGAAGAAAGAAGACAGTCTCATGTAGAACCAATGGACATTGAAGAAGAACCTTTGTAAGAAACACATATCCCTTATCCAACGCCTGCAAAACAGAATATTAGCAAACGAAGCAATAAGAGAATAACAAGGAGTCAGTCTCAGTCAGACATTGACCAAAGGAAATATGGAAGAAATTCTACATGCAATAGATATTGAGGAGTCCCAAATAGTGCAAGCAGAAGACATTGAAGGTGATGGAAGAAAATTGAAAAAAGGTAAGTCTGTCAAGAAATTGGATTTTGCAGGAGAGGATGTTGGCTTCATATTTCAGTCAACGAAGCCAATGATCAGGTTTGCAAAGAAGGCCATGGAGAGTAAAAGGGCAGAGAAAGTCAGTGAAGGTATGCAGCCAGAAAACATCATAGATTTATTCCCAGCAGAAAAATAAGTTTTCATTGTGCAGAGAAATGGAAAGGAGAAGATGGTTGGAAAATAAAAAACAAAGCTCCTCATAGAACAACAAAGACAAGCAAGGGAAGAAATACTTGAGTTGAATTTGGAAGCAGAGAAGCACAAGTCTGAAAAGGCTGAGTTTGATCAGATGATGAAAAAATGGGACAATCAACTCTCAAATGTTTCAGAATCTATGAGTAATGCCAAAATACTGTTGAAAAGGACCCAACCTCTAATACTTATAGCCAAACAAACTAGGATGATGAACCTGCACTTGCAAGCTGAAAACAGATCATTGCAAAATCAAGTGGAAGACCTTCAGGAACAAATGGACATGATTCAAGATGAGTTGGATAATTCTTTTGACACAACTACTATTGTAATTTCTGATATCAGTAATAGAAAGATAGTGATTTTTCTTTCTCTACCTAAGATTCTTGATGTGTTTCAATGGGTTTATGTGTCTCTTTTATATCTTGGTTCTAGTAGTATTGATGCTAAATTAATCAGAATTCATATCATATATGCTCTGACTTCCTTTTAGCATTGAGTCACTGATTATTCTCATGTGTTAGTGTTGTTATATCATTGAAACATAAAAAGCCTCAACTTCCATAATTAGGAACGCTTATCATTGATTTCCTTTTATTGACTCCATGAGCCCAATGGTAGTTGAATCTTCCTCATTTTTCACCTGCAATCACATACACTAAAATAATCATAGAGTTAGCCATATGTTTTTAAGAACTAATTGAGTAAATCCTTTGATAAGTTGAGAGAGCCCTCTTAGGCTAAAGAGGCTAATCCTTAGTCAAAAGTGGTCTGAAATAGTTACTCCAAGTTGACCATTGAAGCAACCCAACAGGAACTCAATTTGGTGATAAAATTTGTTGGAAATATTGTCATTGATGGCAAAAGATGTGGCAAAGGAATTGGCATCTGAAACAGTAACTAGGAACAGAGAAAAGAAATGTAGCAGAGAAGAACAGAGAAAGAGTGCATCTACAGTTTGAGCTACAAAGAGTAGTATCAGTCAAGGAGCAGGGACAAGCAGTGAATTGAAAGCTGTCCAGAGACTGTATAGGAAGAAAAAGGCCATCAAACAGAAAACGGTTTTGCATTCTCTGTGAATTATATGTATATTCTTGATAGAATTCAGAAGGAAGGATAGTTGAGTCCCTGTGGACAACTATGATTCATTTTCCGTAAACATCATAAACCCTGTGGCAAGGATTTGAAATTAAAGATTTAGTGTATAAATTGAAGGAATTAATGGTTGCGGAGATATGATGGTTTTGAATGTAGCGAAGATTATAATTGCGATGCACCATAGTACAGTGATCAGCTTGCGGAATCAAGAACTTGAATGTGCAGTTAGAAGCGGAACTGTGACAGGATAGAACTCCGAACATGCAATGGAAGGTTGATATATTATATATATCATAGCATAATTGAAGACAGAGCGACATTGTGTTGTGTCGAGGTCAGAAGGTAGCAACCGGTGTAAAGAATGTATTTTAAAAGACTCAAATGAAATTGTGAACAAAGCGTTAAACTTAGCAATGGAACTGTAATAAAAGGCAAAACATTAAAGCGCAACTTAATTATAATAATACATTGAAGAGAGGGTGGAACCTTGAAGGCGGAACCGTACGAGGAACAGTGAAAGGGGTTTCCGGTTTTTATCGCACCGCTTTTGCAGGTTGAGCGGTATTCAAGAGGTTGGCTTCGATTCCATGGAACGGGCGACACACATCCCTGTACGACTCCACAAAACCGCTTGTCATTGCGCGCCATCGCGTGTTATTGTTCGACCCAGGATGCCCAGCGATATTTTTGAGCACCGTCGATCTGGAGGGAAGCCATCGGACGGTGGTCGTATGAGGAAGTTGCGCGAAGGTTAACCAAAGTACGGCGGCCATCGTGCATTATTGTTTGTGCGTCTTCGCCGAGCAACATCCGTCCGATCAAGTGAGGTAGCGCGACGCGATAACAACCGTCGATTGGAGACGACTGTTAATGTTGGGTACCATACGCATGTATTAAGGGTGTGGGACCCGATTTCCCTTCACATTATTGGTTCAATATACGTCGTCATTTTGTTATGCCGGATCTCAACCCCCAAGTCGAAGATTAAATATTATTAAAGGGTCCGAAAGGTTGTGAATAATGTTTATTTATCAAATTCCACGAATTTGATAAATAAAATTCCAATAAAAGAAAGAAAACATCAGCGGTTCATGGTTTTGACTTATGGTTTTAATAAAGGCAAAAACTATATAAGGAGAAGATGATTATAGTACAAGGTGTGCATGCGGAGGGGTTTTTAATGAATAAATCTCTTTTAGAGATATCTGCGTGATTGAACTCTAATAGATATGAATCTGTGATGCACCTGTGGATATGATGAAGGGTCAAGATCTCTAGATCTGGAAATGATAAATCTCTAGGAAGATCTGCAAAAGAAATGATGAAGACCTGACGCAAGTCTGATGATGAAATTGAAGAAATTTGGTGGATCTGAGGGTTGAAGCCTTCAGTATAAAAGTGAAAGCTTTCTGGTAGTAAAAGTTGATGTTAATTCAGGGGGTTGGAGCTCCCTTCCAGTAGTGACTGGAGAACAAGAGAAGGTTGTATCCTTCGGCAGGTAGGTTCCTGCATGCTGGTATAAGTCTGCACTAGTACAAAATTGTAATACGTTTTCTTTATAATAAATATTAAAGATAGAGACTTCAGCAGAGGTGGTTTTCTCCCGAATTGGGTTTCCACCTTAAATACTGGTGTTCATGTGTGTTGTTTATATGTGATGGTTTATACTGTTATTATTGCACATGCTAACTACTCTCTAAAACATCTGATGAATACACGATGCAATGATCTAACTAAAGAATTAAATGCATGATAAGATATCTGGACATTCACGTGTATACGTAAGCTGGATTCAGTAAAGTAGTGTATGATTTTAAGAAAAAGTAAAAAGGTTTAATTAGCTAAAATACTGATTCACCCCTCCCTCTCAGTATTTTTCCCAACAATTGGTATCAGAGCAGGTCCTTCTGAGAAGCTTAGCCGCTAGAAGGAAGATTAATCAAGATGAGAAATCAAGATGGAATAGCGTCTATCCGGCCTCCGCTCTTCAACGGAAATAATTTAATCTTCTGGAAAACAAGGATGAGATCCTATCTTTAGTCTCTGGGTGTAGAAGTATGGGCTATTGTTGAAATAGGATATCAATATCCAGCCGTAGTACCAACAGATCCAACGGAAAGGAAAAATTATGAAACAAATGCAAAAGCGGTCAATGCTCTATTAGGAAGTCTAACTGAATCAGAATTTGTCAAAGTCATGCAGCTGAATACTGCAAAGGAAATATGGGACAAAATCATTCTAAGTTATGAAGGTGATGCAAAGGTAAAAAGTGCTAAACTCCAAACTCTTAGAATTTAATATGAGAATCTAAAAATGCATAATGAGGAGAGCATTGCCAATTTATTTTTATGTCTTGATGATATTGTAAATCGTATGAGAAATCTGGGAGAACAATAACCAAATCTACTTTGGTTGAGAAAGTTTTAAGATCACTAACGACAAAATTTGAGTCAAAAGTTTCTGCTCTTGAAGAAAAGCAGGATCTTCAAAATCTTACCGTGGTGCAACTTCATGGCATACTAACTGCATATGAAATGAGAAGAGGAGGACCATCTGAAGTCAAAGAAGTCATCTTTAGAGCTTCTACAAAAGGGAAAGAAGTACAAGATACAGAAGGATCAAGGTATATCTCAGAAGAAGATGAGGTAAATTTTGTAAAGAAACTCCAACTTGGTATAGGACGGTTCAAAGGTAAGCTTCCCTTCAAATGTTTTACTTGTGGAAGAGTTGGTCATTATGCTGCTAAATGTCCTCACAAAGAAACACATGAAAAAATGAAGGAAGTAGCAAGAAGGAATAAGAATCGGTTTAGCACTAAGAAAAGTTACTATACTCATGAAGACAGTGATGGGCTATCAGACAGTGAGGAATAATGTGAACAAGATCTTAGAATTCTCATGGCATTTGAAAAAGAGTCTAGAGAAGAAAAAGATACCTTTATGGATTCTTTAGAGGACAATGATTTTCTTGATGAAATCAATCAACTCAAAATATGCTTAGAAGAAAGTAAAATAACCATAGAAACGCTGAAAAATCAGCTTGAAGAAAAGGAGAAGCACAATGAGAAATTAGAATGTGAAATAGTAAGTCTAAGAAAAGAAATGGAGAAAGTGAAGACTTTGAATCTTAGATCTGCTAAAGGATCTGAAACCTTAGATGAGATTATCAAAGTACAACGTTCTCCTCTTATAAATACAGGTCCTAGATATATCGGAGAATCTTCTCAGGCTTCAGCAACAAATTATCTAAAACCAGCTACAGCTGGTATACAACATGCTGCCACTCAACAAGGGAATAAAGAATCTTTACAGGTAAAGCATGACCATCTCAATAGGAATATATTTCAAAGAAACACCAATCAACAGGTAAATTCAAGTAGAAGATTTCATGATCGCGGAAATTTCTTCTTCAATGGACAATGTTTCTCATGTCACAATTTTGGTCGTAAAGCTATTCAATGTGTTGCATATAAAACCATCATGACAAGAGAAGCAAGAAAGAAAAGGATTGATATTGAAACAAAGAAGAATACCTATAACAACTTTTCTCCTCTTCAAAATGAAGTTGAATGTGCTTATTGCAATAACTTTGGCCATGAAGAATTTGAATGCAGGAGCAAAGTTCAGCCAAAAGAACATGTTCCTTCAAGCTCCAAAGTATGGAAAAAGAAGGAATTACAGGTTGAAAATTGTGGCATAGCGTTATTTGCAGAAGATGAAGAAAACCAATGGTACATTGATAGTGGATGCTCAAGACACATGACAGGTGATAAAAACAAACTTCTTGCATGTAGTGCTATAGAAAAGGAAAATAATGTTACATTTGGAAATGATACTCCTGCAGTCATTAAGGGAAAAGGGTCTATTTTTCTAAAAGAAAAGGTGAAAGCTAATGAATTCATGTATGTGGATGGATTAAAGCATAACTTGTTAAGTGTAAGTCAAATGTGTAATCAGGGAACTGAAGTTGTCTTTAGTTCAAAAGAATGTGTGGTACGTGATCTTGATACAGGTAAAACAATTATAAAAGGAAAAAGAACTCCAAGCAACCTTTATGTATTGAAGAACTGCAAAGAACAATGTTACTTGAGTAAATCTTCAGAAAACTGGCTATGGCATAGAAGGTTGGGGCATCTGAGCTTCTCTCAAATCAGCAAATCAAGCAAACTTAAAGTTGTTCGTGATCTTCCTAATATTACTCTACCTGAAAATATCATATGCAAATCCTGCCAATTCGGTAAGCAACCAGAGTACAATTTAATGCCAAGGAAGGATCATCAAGTAAGCCTCTTGAACTCATTCATACTGACATATGTGGATATGCGAGGAAAAATTCACCACGTGGTAAACAATACTATATCTTATTTATTGATGATTTCTCTAGAATGTGTTGGATTGGGTTGATTAAACACAAAGATGAGGCATTTCAGAAATTTCAGATCTTCAAAGCACTGGTTGAAAATTAATTAGATCTAAAAATCAAATGTCTTAGATCTGAACGAGGAGGAGAATATACATCAGATGAATTTCTTGAATTTTTTGAACAACATGGCATAAAAGATAGTTTTATGTAGCTGGCACTCCACAACAAAATGGCGCAGCAGAAAGAATGAATAGAACAGTTCAAAAAATGGCTAGAGCTATGCTTGATGATTCTGGAACACCTGACACATTTTGGGGAGAAGTAGCACATACAGCAGTAAATATTCTTAACAAGGCACATGTTCGTGTAAATAGTGATAAAAACTATATGAACTCGGTATGGTAATCCTCCACCGTAAAGAATTTTAGAGTTTTTGGAAGCAAATGCTTTATCAAAAATAATGATGAAAAAATTGGCAAGTTTGAACCCAGAGCAGATGAAGGAATACTTCTTGGTTACTCCTCTAGGAGCAGAGCATATAAATGTTACAATAAAAGACTTCGGAAGATTGTTGAATGAATTGATGTTGTTATTGATGAGTCTCCTGCAGCTCCAAAAGAAGAAAAACAAACAACATATGAAGACGATGGTGACATATATCCTTCTACATTAAATAGAAATGATATAGACAGTGAACCCAATGAAGAACCCGAAGATGATTTATCTGAAAAAGCTCCAACCAAATATGTTCAAAAGAATTATCCAGAATCTCAAATTTTGGGAGAAAAGGGATCAAGTGTACAAACAAGAAGGACTCTTGTGGGCTCTTCTAGCTATCTGGCATTTCTATCCACTATTGAACCACACAATGTCAATCAAGCTAGCAAAGATGAATGTTGGATTCAAGCCATGAATGAAGAGCTTGATAAAATTGAAAAGAATCACACTTGGGAATTAGTACCAAGACCTCATGACAAAAATGTCATTGGAACTAAATAGATATTCAAAAACAAGTTAAATGAGAATGGGGATGTTATAAGAAATAAAGCTAGACTTTTTTGCAAGGGCTATGCTAAACAAGAAGGTATAGACTTTGAAGAAACTTTTTCTCCTGTAGCCAGACTTGAAGCCATAAGAATGTTTCTTGCTTTTTCAAGCTTCCAACAAATCAAAGTTTATCAAATGGATGTTAAATTTGCTTTTCTCAATGGTGATCTAGAAGAAGAATTTTATATAGAACAACCAGAAGGATTCATTTTGGGAAATGATGAAAATCTTGTTTGTAGACTTAAAAGGCTCTATATGGTCTCAAACAAGCTCCAAGGGCATGGTATTATCGTCTTGACAAATATCTTCATCAACAAGGATTTTCAAAGGGGTCTGCTGATAGCAACTTATACACAAAAACTGAAAATGATAAACTATTGATTGTGGTTGTATATGTTGATGATATCATTTTTGGAAGTAATGAAGAGTCTATGAGTCAAAAATTTGCTTCTGATATGCAGCAAGAATTTGAAATGTCTTTACTTGGGGAACTAACATTCTTTCTTGGCTTGCAAGTGCAACAAGCAATAGATGGCATATTCTTATCACAAGAAAAATATCTTAAGCAAATCTTGAAGAAGTATGGCATGGAAGATTGCAAACCTGTAAGTACACCAATGATAACCGGATGTAATCTTAGTTCTAATGATGATTCCCCCACGGTGAATCAACCAGAATACAGATCTATGATAGGAAGCATACTTTATCTCACTGGGACAAGACCAGACATTATGCATGCAGTTGGAATTGTGGGGCGATTCCAAGCTAATCCAAAAGAGTCTCACCTTCAAGCTGTCAAAATAATATTCAAATATCTACAAGGAACTCAAGATTTGGACTATGGTATCCAAAGAATTCTGATCTCACTCTTCATGCTTACACTGATGTAGATTGGGCTGGAAATGTTGATGATCGGAAAAGCACTAGTGGAGGTGCATTCTTTATGGAGCCCCGGTTAGTGTCTTGGTTCAGAAAGAAGCAAAGCTCTATTGCCTTATCTACAGCAAAAGCAGAATATGTGGCTGCAGCATCATGTTGCACTCAACATATTTGGATGATGCAAACCTTACAAGACTTTCAAATCAAATGTTCACCTCCTATCTCCATTATGTGTGACAATACAAGTTCCATCAGTATCTCAAAGAATCATGTTATGCATTCCAAGACCAAGCACATTCCCATCAAATATCACTTTTTACGTGAACAAGTGCTTGAAAAAAAAGTGAAATTGGAGTATGTTCCCTCCAAAGAACAAGTTTCTAATATATTTACCAAACCTCTACCCAGGGAAGAATTCAAATATCTCAGACAGAAACTGGGAGTAGTCTCTTCCATGCAGAAGATCAGATTTACTTAAATACAGAAGATTCAGAGAACCTTACATCCTGTTTTCGGGGACACGAAGGTGAAAATTTTCTCCGGGTAGAACGACAAGGTTCATATTTGACTTCTGATGGTGAACACAAGTCAAACACAGGAAGGCTTTACCATTCACCTGGTGACTCCATTGTTCAAGATCCCGAAATTCAAAGTTCAGAGCGACTTCACTGGGAAGAATCCAGATTTCAGAACAATCATGGTGATCCAAGATGACAAGGTATGTGGCAAACCCTTTATATGAAGAAATTTTATAAAGTGTAAGGGATGAGTTAGCAGAATTTCAGATAGATGAACATTTCTCAACAATAGTATTTCGTTGTTTGAAATCCAGTCAACTCATGCCTTAAAATAATTTTTTTTTCTTGGTTTAACTGTTGAAAAATTAGAGAATGAAATTGAACTATTGGATGTTCAAATTGGATCATATGATTTCCAAGATCCTAAACAGTTCTTGGAAAGTCTTCCTCCTTCGAAAAAGCAGGAAATTGTTATACCATTTGACTTGAAAATAAAGGAGGAATGTGGTTATGAGCTTGATATTGTAGAGTTGGAATCAAGGTTCAGCCTTGATGAAGAAAATGAAAAGGATATCCAGGATCAATTTTTCATTAAGAGCTTAAAAGGTATATCAATAAACTATGTCTTATATGATCCCATAGCTAATTACATGGAACAGTTCTATAGTCCAACTTTTCAATTATTTTTTCACTATGAAAAACAGACCCATCTTCTCTTACCTTTATCATTTCAGAATACAGTTTTCTTTTGGTTCAAGTGCAGTCAAGGGGTTCAAGTATTAGATCAGCTCATTGACTAGCTTTATTGAAGGTTTCATGTCGCTTGAATCAAACATGAAGATTGCAGCTGTTAGGGTAGGTAGGAGTGTGTGTGAATAAGCTCAAGTAGATTGAGAATTTTTTCAGTATGTACAGATTTGGCTTTTTAGCAGTAATCATCAAGCTTGAGCCCGAGGAGAAGGCTATAAGAGTTTGAAGAAGGCTTTATGAATTTTAGAAGTTTTGTTTAAAAAAATGATGGCACTGGAAGTACTTGTTCTTTATCGTACCACAGGGGCATACCATCACCAGTGGAGCCATTTTTATCACTCATTAGTTTAAACACTTTCATTTATAGGGTTATACATGTCATTAACCTACGTTCATGCTGTCTCATAGTCATTTTCATGAAATTACTGAAAATTTTTCATTTGGTGATATCCATCATAAGTCTAAAACCCATCCCAAACCATGTCATATCATGTCAAATCAACCTAATCTCATCTAGTTGTCATTCCATGCCTTCTTACCACAAAACATTCCACCTGTCAGTTTTTCATAGTTTCATAGCGAATTACAAGGAAAATCAATATATTTTTCTACGAAACTACCTAATAGTTCTGTAACAAATTTCTTCAGAAGTTAAATGGTTTTCTCTACGAAACTGGGTTTTTTTGCAGAAAGTGTCAGAGCGGTGTGAGGTGTCAACTTTTCATAAGACAAGTAAAGGGTGAGGTAATTTGAGTTTGTTATGATGATTTTCAAACATGCATAGCCGTATTTGCTGTCATTATTGTCTTTTAGGGTCACATGTGTCATCATCAAAATCTGAGTTGTCAAATTACCTTTTAAAACCTTGCCCCAAGCTGCTCTTTTTCATTCAGTGTTCAATCCTTACATGTGAAGTATCCCACTGTTGATATTTAAGATTTGCTTCACCACACAAAGAATGTTGTTGTTTGAATTTAGTTCTGCAGGTGTCATCAACAAGAGAGGAAGCAAAGAGTATAAAGAATCATGGCTTCGAAGAAGAAAAAAAATAAGGGTGGTCATTGTGTAAGGTATGAGCCCATGGATTTGAAGTTGCTGAATGAAGATCCTCTTGAACCCTTAGTTAAACTGAGAGGGTGGGGTGAATAAGTTTAATGCATTTATGGAATTTTAAAACTTTCTTTTAAACTTATTTACACCTTCATTTCATGATCAACTTAATGTATAATGAAACAACAATCTTAATATGTGAGCAACAAGTATTAAGCAGATTAAATACATAACATCAACACAAAATCATCATGCATATAGAAAAAAGATATAAGTGGAAACCCATAAGGGAGAAAACCACATCTTATTATTGTTGTGATGAAAAGGCAAGCTCCAACTCCCTCTCACCACTGATTTTTTGTTGGCTCTAGCCTACATGAAGCTACTACCTCAAATTCTACAAGCTACTACTTACAAGGAATCTCCAACTCCCATCTATTTTATGTAGGCTACAACCCACACGAGGCTCCTAACTCAACCAACTACAACTGGACATATATCAAGCTACAACTTGATATGGAAGCACCAACTTCCTCACACTACAATAAAATTATATGCTGATTTACCTGGATATCACCTCTATTTTACTTCTTCACTGTTGTCCTTCCAGCCTTCAAATCTGCATTATATTAGCTCTGGATCTTCACAGCTTCTCTATCTGCTCTGTCTTGTTCTTCCACTCTCTAATCTCTATATGCATATAAAAATAACATCATTTATAGAGATAAATTCATAGCTATTTACATTCCATATGGGAATGTGAAATGAACAGGTATGAATCTTTAACTTACACCCTCTCATTTCCTCGCTCAGCATATTCAGGATGTTACAACACTATATACTCATATCAATATTAAATTGGAGTTTTTATTTCCTACGGAGACTTGCCTTTGCATCACAAAAAATATAAAACAAATAATACATTTACAGTTACATTAAAATATCTCATTCAGCCCTTTCAGCTTCTTAGATTTGCTGTGTGTTTGTCCTCATCTGCTTGTTGTCCCTTTGTCTTTTATGTTTCTGTAGTTATATTCCAACTGTGCTGCATGACCGCCTTTTTTCGCAACTCGACCAATGATGTTGCACTATTCTACACGAGCTCAAGGTCCTTTTTCTTACCCGAGCCTTTTCTTGCTGAGTTCAGAATTTTCTTTTGTTACCCGAACCTTTTTTTCTGTGTTCAGCATTTTCGTTTGACTCACTGCCACAACACTATTCTACATGAGCTCCTATTCCTTTGTTATGCGTTCAGGTCTTTTCTTTGTGACCTATGGGGTATGGCCCACATAAACTCCCTTTTAACACGAAGCAAAATACAAATTCGGAGTTAATTCCACATACATATGTTAGCGATCAAACAACGCATATTTTATATAACAAAACACACATAACAGACGCAAAACAGGGGGTATCGGGTCCCACAACCCTTGGCCAATCACAATACATCCCACCGTACATGCCCGCAACTTTTAACTTTTATAAATAACATATCTCCTATTTTTTGCGATATGTGATCAGATCACATCACATCCAAATTAACTTACTGTGTGAACCTTAAGCATAAAACATGAAATCTGCGATGTGTGCTAATGCGAAGTGCCGACACATCACTCCTCCCTTTCACCGCATCGCATATTTCTAACCTTATCGCATGGAAAAATAATTAACATACCTTGCGAAGCCTTAGCACTATCTGCTTACATTTGTGATGTGTGAACTCACGATTCACCACCTGCCATTGATCTGCCATACGATCTAACGGTCCTCACTACTTTCCCTGTCGTGCCAACACGTGTCCCTTCTCTACTTCGCATCGAACATAATAAATTACCCTGCGACTGATTTAACACTTTAAGTGCTAAAATTTGCAATTTTCGCTTTCAATCTCCATTGTTGGTCTTCGTTGGATCCAACAGTCCATGCTTGTCTCCTTGCCACGATATGCGATATGCTCATGGTTGCGATGTGATTGTCACCGTTGATCTACACTAGATCTATTGTCCTCGCTGCTACTTGAAAATCTGATTTTCCTTCCTGACTCATCTTGCAGTGTAATCTCATCCGTTCATCTCTCACATTCACTTATGTGATCTAATCCTGACCGTCCGCTTGCCTCCCTTGGAATTCTTCTAAGTGTTCTCTGCCTTAGTCAATTTTTCTTCTTTCTGCAACCATCGCTACTATGCATCTCCTCTATCCTTCTTGAGCTTTATTTAGTTTATAAACACATTGATCTCACCTGAGCTTGTTCTTCTATTCTTTATTCACTCTAACTTGGGATTATTACTCTTACTGCATGCCTTTGTTGCTTCTTTTCTGCCATTTCTTCTTCTTTTTTGCCTCTACTGCTCCTCTGCTGCCTTTGCTGCTTCTCTGCTGCCTTTTCTGCCTCTCTTCTACCTTTGCTACCTCTATTTCCTTTACTTCCTTTGCTGCCTTTCCTACCTCTTTATTGCCTTTGCTTATTTGCTTCCTCTGCCTCTACTTCTTTTTGCATTGTTTCCTTATCTGCTCCTTTGTCTTATAGCTAGTTCTGGTGTTGCTCCTTTGTGCTCCTTTTCCATCAATGACAATATTTCCAAAAATCTCCCCCTTTAGCATTGATGGAAACACATCCGCCATTACTCCAATACTTCCTCTAGGAGTTTCTCCCCCTTCCATTCTGAGAAGTGTCTTTCTTCCTCTGCTTGCTTTTCCTCTGGGGCTTTGACATCAATGGCAAGGGGTTGCACATTTCCCAGTGTAGTATCTATCTTTTCACTATTTCTCTCTAAGTTGTGCTTAGGCCTTCTTCTTATGACTTTATACCTTGCTTCTAGTGTAGCATAGTTGTTGGGAGAACACTGTGAAAATTATTGAGATTGCATTGAAGGCTTGTCACCATAGAATGTTCTGTACTTATGTCCCTTTCTTCTTGATAGAGGTGATATGTGATGAAATTTTGATGTACTTCTGTCATGATACTCCAATATTGAGGACCTATACTGTACCACTGCTCCATAGCTCTAGATTTTTTGTGACAACTTTTATGGGTTTCTCTCTCCCTGGAATGATGCTTCTTATCTGATATTGACTTATCTATTGCACTATTTATGTTCCTTATATGGCAGTCTTTGCTGGTGTATCATCATTTTTTTTTGGTATTTTATCGTATCAGAGAGTATCATCTGCAGACACTACCATTATTTTGTCTCTTAGATATTTGAATGGTTCTCTAGCAAGAGGTTTTGTGAATATGTCTATTGTTTGTTCCTTTTTTGGTACATACTCCATCTTTACTATTTTATCTACTACTTTTTCTCTGAGGAAGTGGTACTTTATTTTGATGTGCTTGGTTTTCGAATGAAGTACTGGACTTTTTGATATACTTATTGCACTTGTATTGTCACATTTCATAGAAATGGGTTCATTGATGCTTACCTTCATGTCTTGGAGATTTTGTTTCATCCACATTACTTGTGTGCAACAAGATGCTACTGCTATGTATTCCACTTATGCTATAGATAGAGAGACAGATGTTTGCTTCTTGCTTAACCATCCCACTAGACTTTCTCCCAAATAAAATGCACCTCCACTTGTGCTTTTCCTATCATCCACACAGCTAGCCCAATATGCATCTATATATGTTGTCAATGTGAATTCTTTGCCTTTCGGATACCATAGGCCATAATGTGAAGTTACTTGTAGATATATAAATATCCTCTTGATTGATAGCAAGTGATTTTGTTTTGGTGCTTCTTGATATCTTGCCACAAGTCCTACTGCCAACATAATGTCTAGTCTAGAGGCAGTTAGGTATAGCAGAATTCCTATCATAGATCTGTAAAGTCTTTGATATACATTTGCGGATCCATCATCAACACATAGCTTGCATCCAGTGATCATGGGAGTTGACACACATTTGCATTATTCCATTTGGAGCCTTTTAAAAATGTCTCTAAAGTATTTTTCTTGTGAAATGAGTTTTCCTGTGTTCTTTTGTATAATTTGAAGTCCTAAGTATAAGGCAAGCTCTCCAATCATAGACATCTCAAATTTCGACTTCATCTCTTCTGAAATACTTTTGCTAACTTATCTTTGTTGTTACCAAACATAATGTCATCTAAATATACTAAAACAATTAAGAGTTTATTTTCATTAGCCTTTATGTACAGATTATTGTCTACTCATCCTTTATTGAAGCCTTGTTTTTGTAAGTATTTGTCCAGCCTAGAATACCATGCACATGGAGCTTGTTTGAGGCCATATAAGGCTTTCTTTAATCTGCACACATAGTCGTGTTTATCTGTTAAGGAAAATCCTTCGGGTTGCTCCGTGTAGACTTCTTCCTCTAGATCTCCATTCAAGAAGGTAGACTTTACATCCATTTGATATACCTTGAAATTATGATAGCATACAAAAGCCAAAAACATTCTGATTGCTTCCATTCTTGCTACAGGGGAAAATTTTTCATCATAATCAAGTCCTTCAATTTGAGAGTATCCCTTGCATACAAGTCTTGCTTTATTTCTGATTACCTGACCTTGTTCATTCATCTTATTCTTGAATATCCACTTTGTTCCAATGAAATTTTTCCTAGTGGGTCTTGGCATTAACTCCCAGGTCTTGTTCTTCTCAATTTGTTCTAGTTCTTCATTCATAGAATTTACCCAATTTTTGTCTTTGCTGGCTTCATCAAAATTATTTGGTTCTATCCGTGACAGCATGGCTAGGTACACTTCCTCGATCTACTCATCTAGTTGTCTTCTAGTTTGGACTCCTGCACTCTTGTATCCAATGATTTGATCTTCTCGATGGTTCTTATGAGTGTGTCTCGAGGGTCCTTTTGAGTTTAATTTAGTATCTTCAGTTGTCTTAATCTGTTCTTCATTTTCTTGATTCTCATCTTCATGATCATCTGGAGGATTGGCGCAGTTTGTGCTTCTGGTTCTGTTTGGCATATCTTCATCGAATCTCACATCAATGCTTTCCACAATTTTATGCAGTATTTTGTTGTATCACATGTATCCCTTACTCTATGCATATCCCAAAAATATTCCTTCATCAGCTCTTGCATCATACTTCCCCAATTTTTCATCATTATTCTTTATGAAACATTTGTTGCCAAAGACTCTAAAGTGCTTGATTGATGTCGATTTCCCATGCCACAATTCATATGGAGTCTTGTCACTATTTGTTATAAGATGAGCTTTGTTAAGAATATGAAAAACTGTGTGTACTACTTCTGCCCAGTAGGATTGGGGAATTTTACTTTCTTGCATCATGGCTCTGGCAGTCTGTTGTACTAACCTGTTTTGCCTCTCTGCCACTCCATTTTGTTGAGGTGTACCTGCAATTGTAAACTGTTTCTTTATCCCACATTCATTGCACAGTTCTGTAAAATAATCGTCTGTGAATTCACCTCTTCTGTCTAATCTGATGCATTTTAGCTTACATCTAGTTTGATTTTCTACCAGTGCCTTGAATATCTTGAATTTCTCAAACACTTCAGACTTATATTTTAGAAATTCCACCCATGTCAATCTGGAAAAATCCTCTATTATCAGCATGAAATACGATTCTCCCCCTGGTGCATTAGTACTTGAAGGTTCGCACAGGTCCATGTGCACAATCTGAAGAGGCTTACTTGTAGGTAGTTGGTCTTTAGCTTTGAATGATATGCGAGTTTTTTTTTCCCAGTTGGCAGGACTTACATATGGTATTTGGAGGCTTCTTTATTGGAGGAAAATATCTGACAAATTTCTTCTTGCTCAGTTTGGTGATGTGGTCAAATTTTAGATGTCCCAATATTCTATGCCATAACCAAGATTCATCAAGTTTGATGATGTGGTATGATTCATTCTCTTCTCCTACTATATATACATTACTCTCTGTTTGAACACCTCTGATCGGGTTCTTTCCTATGGTGATAGACCTTACTTCACAATCTTGGGCTTTGAAAAGGACCTCACATCCTTTATCACACATTTAACTAACACTTACAGATTGGCTTTCAGACCATCCACAAATAGTACATCCTAAGCCTCTCCTCTTCCATTATTCAGGCTGACTGAGCCTTTTCCCTTGATTTTCCCTGCTCTATCATTGCCGAATGTTACATTTCCATATTTCTTTTCATCAAAAGTTATAAAATTGCTTCGGTATCCAGTCATATGTTTTGAGAACCCATTGTCCACATACCATTGGCTTTTTTGATCTTGAGCTATTAGAACCAGATCACACTTATTTAGCTTCTTTTTCCATTGCATGTAACTGTTTGTTTGGTAATTTTTTTAAGGAGATGGACCACAACCTTTGAGAGGACATTCGAGAGACTTGTGCCCAATTTTATGGCAAAAAAAAAAAATTGATTGTATTTCTGAATGGATTATGTATTTGAGTGAATCCACCATTGTTCTTAATTCCCCTTGAGTTTCCATACACCAGTCTTTGTATATGCATTTTGCACTCCATAGCTTTATGACCAAACCCTTTACAATAAAAAAAATACCCATGGAAGTAGTATCTGTCTCTGGTAGAGAGAGTTGTTTGAGGTAATCTTTTCGTTTGTTGCATCTTTTTCTGGTTGGACTGGATTTGATTTTTATTATAGTATGCTGCAATATGTCCAAGTTTTTGGCAGGTGAAGCAAGTGATACTTTTCACAGGAGGAAGGAACCTCCTTTGACATCTTCCAAATTTGTTCAATTCATACTTAGGAGCACATGAGTCTTTTGCAGTTGACTGTTTCTTCGTTTCTTTCTTTGTCACTTGAGATTGCTACTTGTTTCTGATTGTTTCGTTATATATCATGGTCTTGTTGGTTTCTAATTCTATGGATTCCCTTTTTGCTACTTCATTATCCTTTACAGCTTTTACAAAAATGATATTCTTGTTATCTTCTACCTTGGATTTGTTGGTTTCTGTTAAGCAGGTAAATCCTCTTTGCGAATAGAGACGATTCCTCTAGCCCTAGAGTGGGTCTAGAAACAAAGAGACATGATAGAGTGTTGATTCCTAATTACTGAATGAAAAGAGGACAACGTTGTCGTCATGGTTGTGATGGTGGTGGCCTCTCGCTCCTTCCTTGGCAAGTCACAATCCATTTAAAGCTCGGATACCTACACAGAAAAAAAAACAAGAACAACATACGACATAATAACTTCATTCATAACTACTAGCCAGTCAAAGAGGGATAAGAATATTTTATTAAACATATAACATAATACAAAATGGGAACCAAAAAATAGTCACGTATATGTATTGATAGAAGGAAGAGTTACAACCAATGCTTTGACGTCGCAATCTCCTCCAGCAGGGTTCAGCCGAAGTGCGTCTAAGGTGCTTGTCAGGGAATTCGGATAGGATGAAGGCATGGAATCAAGCTCTCTCAACGTAGTTCCTTCTTATTCTATCTCTTCAATAGTTCAACTATAGTATGTTCAATTCTCCATGTTCAACTAGCTTATGCAAAGAGAGATAGCTTCTTTTTATAGACGAAAGGAGGAGGTTAGGATCTCTACAAAGGTGGGAGGGAGGCCTATCCTTTAGGAAGTTACCATAAGAGGTGGAAACCATAAACTAAAGGAGGAAGTCCGTGGTTTATTCAGTTCAGCCACTCCCAATGACTCATCCTCGAAGTTGTTGGAGTGGAATCTCCGCCTCTATTTTTAAAAAACATTCCATAAACAACTTGGCGCAGGTGGCTAATTGAGACAGAGCGCTAACTGGCATGGGGCCTAGTGTTAATCTTCCTCTTCGGCACGAGGGCATAACTAACTACTCACGCCAAGGCAAAAAAAGGGGTTTTTGAATCTTTGCTCAAAGAATTTTCAACAGAAGGAATATTACTCTCATGTAAAGGGAAACAATGATGGTTTTTGTCCATAGATGCAGGTGTTAATGGTGATTAATTTAGTTGGTACGCGGCGGGATGGCACATGGCTGGGCCACATGGCCACCCGCACGCCAACTCGCCGACCCCCTCCTGCATTAAAAGCTCCTCACCATCACCCTATGGGGAAATTACTCCATTATTGTGGTCGAGGCATGCACCTTGGCTTCAAAATGTTGCTCTCTTACTGCTCTCCTCGGCTCTCTGGCTTTGCTCCTAGTCTCTCTGTGTTGAACCAGCCCCCCTCTGCGGGTTCTATGTTGAATCACATTCCTCCCCTGTGCAGTGGTTGATCCCCTTCGGCTACGGAGCCAAGCTCTCACACGTCATTTGGGAGGCACTGCAGTCTTAGAAGCTACATCGAATTTCTTCCAGGCATCCATTATTCCTAGAGCCCCCATTGTCATTTGCGTCTCTCAACCTCTTTTGGCCGTGTCTTGCCCTCCGCCTCTCGGCTTCTCCATGCCCATACTGCCTCCTCCGCTACTCGAAGCTGCGCTCATCCCAATTGTGCTAATATGCCTCGCTTAAAAAATCGAATGAAATGCCGAAGGGGCAGCAGCAGAGGTCGAGCTTCACAAATTGTTTCTTCCTCCTCCCCCTGCACCTCATCTTCCTCCCTTGCAAATTCAGGGGGTAGATATCCTGACACCTGCAGTGGGCAGGGCCATCTCTTTGGCTCCTCAGCTCGCCACCCTACCTCTGAGCCTCCTATGGTCCCTCAGCCCCAGACTTCCCCTGCCTCAGCCCACTTTCAGTTTCAGTGCTCCTCCTTCAGCCCTCTCGTCGTGGCCATTGTCTCCATCTCATTCCGTGAAATCCCTGGTGCTAGCCCTGTCCCTAGCCAACCCCCTCCCCCACCTGGCCTGCATGGTCACCCCGGTCCCTCGGAAGCCGCAAAAGTTGAATAGGCCTCGCCTATGCATGCTTCAAGCTTGAATAGTGGCGACAGCTCGAGCTATTACAAAGAGAAGTAGTTGCAGGGCAAAGGAAAGGGCATTGAAGCTGCTGCTCCACGCCAGGATGCAATTGGACTCCAGTCTGCTGATGATGACGAGTACATATGTCTAATCATTGAAGAACCTCCTCCAGTTTCTCCTGATGCTCAGATTACCAGATCTCCCTAGGTCTCAGGCCTACAGTTCTTTAGTTTTGTTTTATGTTCATGCATATGCTGAATATATCAACTTATGTCTTTCGTTGCTAGTTTCCTCTTCTGAGGCAGCATTATATACTCTATATGGGCTGGTTTCCCCTTGTGCGCAGCTCCAGTTTTGGTCTTTTTTTGCTATTTTTGTTGACATCATGGAGATAACTCACACCAACACTGCTGAGGCCCAAGCCTCTTTGTAAATTATGTTCCATTATCAATAGAATATTAATCTTACTTACAAAAAAAAAAAAACAATGATGGTTTTTGCAAGGCATGACACTGCTTATTGATCACAGAAAGGACCCTCCAATGGGTGAGATGGGGATTGCAGGGATAGTGAAAAAATGTTGTGTAATATATGCCCCCTAAAGCATGAGGTTCGAGGGAGAGGGAGGGGCGAAATTATTTATGAGAACGTTTATGAACCAAACACCGCTGTCAGAAAACATGCAATTTCAAATACAACTGATATCTCTGATACATTAACATGTGGTATGGGCACAGCCATCCATAATAGAGTATATAAAAACTAAGATTCGAGGTATGGATGTAGCCATCTAGCAGTAAGGATCAACAAATAGACTCAAGTATGGTTGCAGCCATCTAATCAAAAGAGTCATGAAACAAGTCATGATAATCCAAAAAAATCCGTAGCTTGGATTTTATTAGACAAAACCCAGGGTCTTGCGCTCCATCACGACCCGAATAAGTACAAATTCAAGCATGCGAATATATGAGCTGAAGTTGAACATGCAAGAAATTCACATGATTACCAGCCAATGATGAAAGTTATTAACAGGCACGAGAGAAACCACTAATAATGACAATGGCTCTCAAGGTACAACCGGTATAATCCACGGAATGTGAACAGTGATATGGTGTCGAACATCTGTAGAATCACCCGACCGAAGGCCAATGACATGGACCTTGCGTCGAATAAAAAAAACTTGCCATTAACGCATGCAGGATCCAAGGTACCAGAAGGGAGTCTCTAGATCGAATTCCTGGATAATGAGCTGAAGTCGACAGGAAGTGACCTAATCGAAGGTGGGCCATAATTTTTCCCACATCATCGACACGAGACAGAGGAACATGATAATAGTGAATCAATACCAACAGAGAATCAGAGGGAAGTTGATAACTGCAGAGGCAAACTTCTATTGAACATATTAGTGACACGGCACTGTATTTGGCAGTATTTGACATCAAAGGATCTGAGGTCATGATGACGTGGCAAAGAGCAGATGAGAGGTCAAAAGGGATTACCCAAAACCATGGAGGAAAAAATGATGAAATGAGATGTCCCCAACCTGACACGAATGCAGGCAAGTGCCATGTTCAAGAGCGACATACTGCCAACATAACTAAAACTTGGTTCCATTTTCCCCCACCATTTCTGGTGAGTACCCCAATTATTTTTTTAAACAAGCTTGAAGGGGATAACATGTGCTTGCACTATAAGTTTTTCCTTTGTAAAAATCCAACCTAGTACATTTTACGAGCCCTAGGAAGGAGGAACTCGAGTAACGTCATGGTGACGAAGTCTGATGTAATCAGGTTTTAACGAGTTTGAAAAAGGGTGAACTCGGCATCTTTTCATGTTTAGAGAGTTCGAAAAGAAGGCAGAAAAGAAAACTCCAGCATGGCCCTTTTCGTGAATAGCCTCTCAGATCCGAAAAGGTAGAAAACAATATATGAAAGAACCTCTTAGTCGCGATAGGCTAAGGTATTCCTTTTTCGTAAATAATCCATCCCAGCCTGAAAAAGGGGTAAACGTATTCTAGGTAGATATCACTTCGTAGCCATTTAATGAGTTCGAAACTACAAAAGTCTCGGAAATATTTTCAATTTTAGAGAGATATAAAAGACCTGAAAGATGACTCCAGTAGTGAATTTTTCGTGTTTTTACCGAGTCCGAAAAAGTATAAAATATAACTCGTTACTTCATCACTATGGCTTGAAAATCTGTCACTACACAAGAGACACGTGTAAAACCCATTTCTCGAAAATAATATAATAAAATAATAAAAAAAAATGTCTCAAAACCTAATAAGGGTTGTGAAAAGTTATAAAATTCCAAAAATGGTAAAAATAATTACTTTTCACTTTTTACCTCTTGTGGAGCAATAGTTACCCATTTTACAGTGTGATCTTGTAGGGACGAGAGCGGACGATCTGGTAGACCAATCTCAAATCCATCAGTTCCAGGTAAGAGCTGATATCTCTCCCTTCATTTTAAGCCATATTTTACTACTTTCAACCTCCAATTTTGATTTATGGGGGAGGAAATGAAAATTTTAGGGCACGATCATTAGCACGGGTTTCAGGCACGGACTCGCGCAAATCACCCATTTTTCTGAACTAGGGCACGCCCATTGGCATGATTGTTTGGGAAACAGTCGCGCCAACTGCACAGGCCATTTTTGTGCAAAAAATGCAAGTTAAAATACCCAATTTTTTACAAAACCAAGCTTCTAAAATGACTAATACTATCCATATGAACATGTTTGCAGGTAGAAAGTGGAAAAATTGTAATCGAATGGAAAGAACAGGAACACAGTGAAGAGGACGAGCTTTCCATGGAAAATGAGAGATGCATGGAAGCTCTCAGAGACTGTGGACTAAAGAATTTCTTCTTGACACCATGTCTCCAATCTCAACCGGAGCTGCTACAGTATTTGATCAACATATGGGATGAGAATCAGGAAAAGTTCATCCTTCGAGATCAGGAACTTGAGATCGATGTTTCTGATGTCTATTTCATAACAGGATTATCGCGAAGGGGTGTAGCACCGATACTAATCGGCACCCGACCTTTCATGGAGAGCATGTCCATGGTGATTGACAGGGTATGTCTAGGGGCACGAAAAGGAACAGGAAGTGGGAAAGTCGATATCCAGACTATCCCAGACTTGGCACTACAAGTAGTGCTACATACCATTACATGAGTTGTGGGATCACAAGCACCGCACGAAGAAACAAAGACACAGTTGCTTCTTGCTGTAGACTTCTTGACACCTACCATCTACAACTGGGTAGAGGCCGTGACAATAAACATGAAACATCAGTTAACAAAATGCAAGAATACCAAATTGAAGAAATTTGGTTATGGGTCTATCTTGGTATCGTTCTTCCTGGAACAACTACCAATTTTTCAGCGTCAAGAGATCATAGCCCCAACACCACTAGTGAGGGAACCACAGATGGCCTGATGGGAAGCTCTGATGCCAAGGGCAGGGGGTGGTCAATAGATGTCCTAGAGACTGGAGTTTTTTATTGGCTCCGCCGATAGTTGATTTTTGTGGATGTCTGGCCCTACTCTGGTACAGATTTTACTGGTGATCCAGACCTCCCACTCCTGGAGGGAGAGGATTGGGATGAAGATTTCGTTAAGACTCATTTTTTAATTTTTATGAGTGTTATGATTTTTTTTTAATTATGTATGTTCTGAAATTAAATCTATGTATTTATAGATGTTGGCCAAGAGATACCTGCGGGCATGTCTCTGATAGTGAGGCGAATCCCTCATGATTTCGACCCTCAGGGTGAGGGAGGCGAGGAGGAGGAGATCGTGCACAACCTAGAGGGAATCACATGTGGAATCCTAGACTATGCACAATTCGATGATGTTCCTCGGGCATACCAGAGACATACTGTAGGGGTGCCAAGCCGCATTCATCGCTTACTAAGGTGGCTTGTACGGGCAATGACATGCTACCATGAGAATCACGCCGATTAGACACCTAGGATTTATATCTACATATTTTGAGAGACATGGTGTCTCTGGATGTGACCTAAACACACATATTTTTTGAATTTATGATGCACACTTATGAAAACACTTGATATATATATATATATATATATATATATATATATATATATATATACATCTATTGTCCTACATGGATTTTTTACATATGATGATGATTTTACAAATTATGCAAATGTCTATCTAATACAATGTTAGCCACTGTATCAGTTAATGCATTCATTCGTCTAGGAATATGTTGATATGTGATAAATGTAGAAATTTGAATAACTGATATATTATTCACCGAGATTCTCCTGATCACAAACTATTTTAACTTCATGCACAATACAGAATCTCTTCTACCATTGATCATTAATTGCAGAAATAAAAACAATCGCATGTGCACATTAAAACCATAAACAATCACAAATATGAACACAGTATTTTATGGGAAAGCTTAAAGCTGAAAACCCCAAAATATCTATATATTATATGTCATAGAGATCATGTAACAATCATTATAAAAATATTCTCACAAAGCTCTCAGTACAATCTCCAATTTCTACACACTAATCAAGCCCGATCTAGCAAATCACATGCTCCAATCTCTGCCACCTGATAGCCTGCCTCTACTGCGCAATCACTGCTAAATAATGGCTATGAATGAACTCGAATTGGTCCAGCCTTGCTCATGAAATCCTCATTGGCATCTCCAATCACTGGTTGTTGCAAATCATGCAACAGTATAGTCACAACTGATAGTCACACTGCTCTTTCACCTACCTCTTCACTGGTCTCCACTGAAACTGTCCATGCACTGTAGTTAACTGATGTATTCTTTATTTGATTAATGAGTTAATAATTAGTGAATTAATTAATAATTAATTCACACCACTCTCACTAGTGTATCAATCAGTTAGACTAGATACAACTAGCTCAATTATGTTTAACTCAGTTAAACTGAACACAACTCCATCAACTAGCTCAATAACTCCACCAAACTCTATCACATGAGTTCTAACTGAAGTATCCATGCAATAGCTCCACTTAACCCTCAGGAATAGCGTAATTCCTTCTGTCAGCTCCTGTGCCACATCTTTGCACTTAACTGAAGTGCTCCAAGAGAATAAGATAATTTTTATAGTCCAAATATTATTAAGAGCTAATAATATTCGACATATCTATTTTTAGACTGGCAATCTAAAAATAGATTCCGCCCAATATGTCTAAAAATAGAAGTCCATCTATTTTTTCCGAATTGACCAGCCATCCACAAATAGCATCTTGCAACTCATAGAACATGGTCAACATGTCTAAAAATAGACTTGCGCCAAAAATAGCCTGCGAGGCCACTTAGTGAAGGTGACTTCTTTCCACTAAGCTCATCATCTTGTTGCAATATCAACAATAAAATCAAAATTTATTTCCAACAAAAGAGTACGTAAATACAATCTCAGAATGTATGGGTTCCTGACTAAATAATGACCATTGAGCTGAAGAAAAACAAGCTGTGAATCTAGATTTAAAAGCAATGCGCGTATGTCGAGGTTGATGGCCTTGGTTAATAGTTCGAGAACAACACCATACTCAGCGACATTGTTTGTAGTCCGTCCTATACAAATACCTTGTAGATCTATCAACTCACCAGCAGGATTATAAATTACCCAGGCTGCTGAAGACAAATTCCTGGTACTGCGGAAAGCACCATCTACGAAACCAACATAAGGGGTAATAGACATATGCACAATAAGCAAGACCCAATTGTTGGCAATATGATGCAGCAGAGTGTTGTTCTTGATGGCAACCCACTTGATGAAGTTGTTCTAGACTTGATGAGCTTGTGAATGATGTACATCTGATGTATCTACAAGCTGTACAGAAGGTGCAGAAGAAAGAATTTCCAGAATGGGCCAGAACAATGATGAAAAGTGTATGTCACAAGGAATACGCAAGTTTAGTAAAGGGAAGTTGCGTATGCACGCGGAAAAGTACGTGCCAAGTCGCGTATGGTATTTTGCGCTCCAAAATTAGAATACCAAGGGGAATTACCATGGTATTGACCCATTGTATTGAGCGCTGGATTGCCTATTTGATCCCGTCCAGGAAAACCATCGGAAGTAATGTGGTTTTGACTCATGGTATTGAAAAAGGCTAAATCTATATAAGGAGAAGAAATTCATTGTGCATATTGTGGGATGTGTCTGGGCTTTAATGAATACTTCACTCTGAAGTATATCTGCATGGTTGAACTCTACTCTTAATTGATAAATCTGAATCTATGATGCATCTATGAACAAGATGAAGGTTTAAGATCTCTAAATATTGAAATGGTGAATATCTTGGATGATCTGAAAAGAAGTGATGAAGACCTGGCGCAAATCTGTTGAGGAAGTTGAAGAAATCTGGGTAAGTTCATAGATCTGGTCTGTTGTGCAAATTTTATCTTTTATAGATCTATACGCAGGTTCAGTTCGTGAAAAGCGCGTGTATACGCGGATCTGCTTAAACAAAAGCGCGTATGGATAGTTAGGGTTATTTTGGTAAATGCATAGATGTAAACGCGGGTTAGCTTCATGAAAATCGCGTATATACGCAGGTCTGATTGAATAAAAGCGCGTATGATATCTGATCTAATGGTTGCTCAAGGTTGAATGTGTTTCTGCTATTGATTCTGAAGTCTGGGTTAACTTTGATATTCTGGTTACAGTGGTTTCACTGTTCTGTTTGAAGCATTGGGCAAAGGTTGTTTGTTGATAAGTGAAGGGTTGTGTTAGAGCTGTTTGATCTAGTTTGAAAATTGATGAAACGTGGTCTGTAGTGGATCTGAGGGTTGAAACCTTTAGTCTGAAAGTAGAAGCTTTCTGCCAGTAGAGGCTGGTGCTAATATCAGGGGGTAGTAGCTCCCTTCCAGGTGAGGCTGGTAAACGAGAGCAGGGGGTTGTTGCTCCCTTCCAAGAGAGGCTGGTAAACAAGAGAAGGTTGTAGCCTTCTGCAGGTGGGTGCCTGCGTACTGGTATGAGTCTACACCAGTACATATTGTAAGAAGTTTTCTTAATAATAAAAATTGAAGATTAAGACGACGGCAGCGGTGGTTTTCTCCCGAATTGGGTTTCCACCTAAAAATCCTGGTGTTCATGTGTGGTTGCTTATGTGTGATGATTATTCTATTCTTCCTGCACTTGTTTACTATTTTCTAAATATCTGATGAATGAGTAATGCAATGATCTAAGTCAAGAACTAAATGCATAATTAGATCACTGGATATACGCGAGTTCTGTAAAGGATATCCGCGTATATACGCGGGTTTGCTTCAGGAAAGTTGCGTATGGTTTTTAAGAAAGAAATATCAAAGTTTTATTGTCTGCACTAAATACTGATTCACCCCCCCCTCTCATTATTTTTCCCAACAATTGGTATCAGAGCAGGTCCTTCTGAAAAAGCTTAGCCGCTAGAAGGAAGATCAAGCAAGATGAGCAATCAAGATGGAACAACATCTATCAAGCCTCCACTCTTTAATGGAAGCAATTTAATCTTCTAGAAAATAAGGATGAGATCCTATATTCAGTCTATGGGAGCAGATGTATGGGCCATTGTTGAACAAGGATATCAATATCCAGCTGCAATACCAACAGATCCGACTGAAAAGAAGAATTATGAAATAAATGCAAAGGCATTCAATGCTCTAACGGGAAGTCTAACTGAATCAGAATTTGTCAAAGTTATGTAGCTAAATACAACAAAGGAGATATGTGACAAAATCATTCTAAGTTATGAAGGTGATGCAAAGGTAAAAAGTGCAAAACTTCAAACTCTCAGAATTGAATATGAAAATTTAAAAATGCATAGTGATGAGAGTATTGCCAGTTTCTTTTTACGTCTTGATGATGTTGTAAATCGTATGAGAAATCTGGGAGAAACAATCACAGATTCTACTTTGGTTGAGAAAATCTTAAGATCGCTAACGGCAAAATTTGAATCAAAAGTCTCTGCTCTTGAAGAAAAACAAGATCTTCAAACTCTTACTGTGGTGCAACTTCATGGCATACTGACTGCATATGAAATGAGGAGAGGAGGACCATCTAAAGTCAAAGAAGCTATTTTTAAAGCTTCTACAAAAGGGAAAGAAGTTCAAAAAGCAGAAGGGTCAGGATATATCTCAGAAGAAGATGAGGCAAACTTTGTGAGAAGACTCCAACTAGGAACCGGAAGATTCAAAGGTAAGCTTCCTTTCAAATTTTTTGATTGTGGAAGAGTTGGTCATTATTCTGCAAAGTGTCCTTATAAAGAAACATCTTCTAAAGGGAAATAAGTAGCAAGAAGGAATAGGAACCGATCTAGCACTAAGAAAAGTTACTATACTAATGAAGACAGTGATGGGTTATCTGATAGTGAGGAAGATTAATGTGAACAAGATCTTAGACTTCTCATGGCATTTGAAAAGGATTCTAGAGAAGACAAGGATGCTTTTATGGATGCTCTCGATGACAATGATTTTCTTGATCAAAACAATAAACTCAAAATATGCTTGGAACAAAGTAAAATAATCATAGAGACTCTGAAAAAGCAGAATGAAGAAGCGAAGAAACACAATGAGAAATTAGAATGTGAAGTAGTAAGTCTAAGAAAAGAACTTGAGAAAGTAAAGACTCTGAATCTTAGATTTGCTAAAGGATCTGAAACCTTAGATGAGATTATCAAGGTACAACGTTCTCCTCTTATAAAGACAGGTCTTGGAAATACCGGAGAATCTTCTCAGGCTTCAGCACCAAATTATCTAAAAGCAACTACAGCTGGTTTACTACATTCAGCCACTTAGCAAGGGAATAAAGAATCTTTACAGGTAACGCATGATCATCACAATTCAAGGAACACTAACAGGGATATCGTTCAGAGAAACTACAACCAACAGGTAAATTCAAATAGAAGATTTCATGATCGCAGAAATTTCTACTTCAATGGACAATGTTTCTCATGTCACAATTTTGGTCATAAAGTTGTTCAATGTGTTGCATATAAAACCATCATGACAAGAGAAGCAAGAAAGAAAAGGATTGATATTGAACCAAATAATAACACCTATAACAACTTTTCTCCTCTTCAAAATGAAGTTGAATGTGCTTATTGCAATAACTTTGGCCATGAAGAATCTGAATGCAGGAGCAAAGTCCAGCCAAAACAACATTTTCCTTCAAATTCCAAAGTATGGAAAAAGAAGGAATTACAGGTTGAAAATTGTGGGATAGCGTTGTTTGCATAAGGTGAAGAAAATCAATGGTACATTGATAGTGGATGCTCAAGACACATGGCGAGTGACAAAAGCAAACTTCTTGCATATAATTCTCTAGAAAAGGAAAAGAAAGTTACATTTGGAAATGATACTCCTGCTGTAATTAAAGGAAAAGGGTTCGTGTTTCTAAAAGAAAAGGTAAAGGCTAATGATGTCATGTATGTGGATGGATTAAGGCATAACCTGTTAAGTGTAATTCAAATGTGTGATCAAGGAAATGAAGTTGTCTTTAGTTCAAAAGAATGTGTGGTTCGTGATCTTGATACAGGTAAAACTATTATAAAAGGGAAGAGAACTCCAAGCAACCTGTATATATTGAAGAACTGCAAAGATCAATGTTACTTGAGAAAATCTTCAGAAAATTGGCTATGGCATAGAAGGCTGGGGCATCTGAGCTTCTCTCAAATCAACAAATCAAGCAGACTTAAAGTTGTTCGTGGTCTTCCCAATATTACTCTACCAGAGAGTATCATCTGCAAATCTTGCCAATTCGGTAAGCAGACTAGAGTACAATTTAATGCCGAAGAAGGATCATCAAGTAAGCCTCTTGAACTCATTCATATTGACATATGTGGACCTATGAGGAAAAATTCACCACGTGGGGAAGAATACTATATCTTGTTTATTGATGATTTCTCTAGAATGTGTTGGATCGGGTTGATTAAACACAAAGATGAAGCATTTGAAAATTTTCAGATTTTCAAAGCTCTGCTGGAAAATGAATTAGATCTAAAAATCAAGTGTCTTAGATCTGATCAAGGAGGAGAATATACATCAAATGAATTCCTTGAATTTTGTGAACAACATGGCATAAAAAGACAGTTCTCTGTAGCTGGCACTCCACAACAAAATGGCGTAGCAGAAAGAATGAATAGAACAATTAAACAAATGGCTAGAGCTATTCTTGATGATTCTGGAACACCTGACACTTTCTGGGGAGAAGCAGCACATACAGCAGCAAACATTCTCAACAAGGCACATGTTCGGGTAAATAGTGACAAAACTCCATATGAACT
The DNA here is from genome assembly GCA_034641835.2 of Pinus albicaulis. Classification (NCBI taxonomy): domain Eukaryota; kingdom Viridiplantae; phylum Streptophyta; class Pinopsida; order Pinales; family Pinaceae; genus Pinus; species Pinus albicaulis. Next base: position 529,061,053 of record CM076583.1, read on the forward strand.
CTGGTATGGTAACTCTCCCTCTGTGAAGCACTTTAGAGTTTTTGGAAGTAAATGCTTTATCAAAAATAATGATGAAAAGCTTGGCAAGTTTGAACCTAGATCATATGAAGGGATACTTCTTGGTTACTCATCTACAAGCAGAGCATACAAATGTTACAATAAAAGGCTTCGAAATATTGTTGAATGTATTGATGTTGTTATTGATGAGTCTCCTGCAGCTCCTAAAGAAGAAAAACAAACAACAGAAGAAGATGATGGTGACTTTTGTCCTTCTACATCAAATAGAAATGATATAGACAGTGGATCCAATGAAGAACCTGAAAATGATTTATCTGAAAAGGATCCATCCAGATATGTTCAAAAGAATCATCCTGAATCTCAAATTTTGGGAGACAAGGAATCAGGTGTAAAAACAAGGAGGACTCTTGTGGGATATTCTAGCTATCTGGCACTTCTATCCACAATTGAACCACACAATGTCAATCAAGCTAGCAAAGATGAATGTTGGATTCAAGCCATGAATGAAGAGCTTGATCAAATTGAAAATAATCACACATGGGAATTGGTACCTAGACCACATGATAAAAATGTCATTGGAACTAAATGGATATTCAAGAACAAGTTAAATGAGAATGGGGATGTTATAAGAAACAAAGCTAGACTGGTATGCAAGGGGTATACTCAACAAGAAGGTATAGACTTTGAAGAAACTTTTTCTCCTGTAGCTAGACTTGAAGCCATAAGAATGTTTCTTGCTTTTTCAAGTTTTCAACAAATCAAAGTTTATCAAATGGATGTTAAATCTGCATTTCTCAATGGTGATCTAGAAGAAGAAGTGTATATAGAACAACCGGAAGGATTCATTTTGGGAAATGATGAAAATCTTGTTTGTAGACTTAAAAAGGCTCTATATGGTCTCAAACAAGCTCCAATGGCATGGTATTATCGTCTTGACAAATATCTTCATCAACAAGGATTTTCAAAGGGGTCTACTGATAGCAACTTATACACAAAAGTTTAAAATGATAAACTATTGATTGTGGTTGTATATGTTGATGATATCATTTTTGGGAGTAATGAAGAATCTATGAGTCAGAAATTTGCTTCTGTCATGCAGCAAGAATTTGAAATGTCTTTACTTGGAGAACTAACATTCTTTCTTGGCTTGCAAGTGCATCAATCTATAGATGGTATATTCTTATCACAAGCAAAATATCTTAAGAAAATTCTGAAGAAGTATGGCATGGAAGAATGCAAACCTGTAAGTACACCAATGATAACCGGATGTAATCTCAGTTCTCATGATGATTCTCCCGCGGTGAATCAACCAGAATACAAATCAATGATAGGAAACCTACTTTATCTCACTGGAACTAGACCGGACATTATGCATGCAGTTGGGATTGTTGGACGATTCCAAGCTAATCCAAAAGAGTCTCATATTCAGGCTGTCAAAAGAATATTCAAATATATGGAAGGAACTCAAAACTTTGGACTATGGTATCCAAAGAATGCTGATCTTACTCTTCATGCTTACACTGATGCAGATTGGGCTGGAAATGTTGATGATCGGAAAAGCACTAGTGGTGGTGCATTCTATGTGGGACCCCAGTTAGTATCTTGGTTCAGCAAGAAGCAAAATTCTATTGTCTTATCTACAGCAGAAGTAGAATATGTGGCTGTCGCATCTTGTTGCACTCAACTCCTTTGGATGATGCAAACCTTACAAGATTTTCAAATCAAATGTACACCTCCTATATCCATTATGTGTGATAATACAAGTGCCATCAGTATCTCAAAGAATCCTGTTATGCATTCGAAGACCAAGCACATTCCCATCAATTATCACTTCTTACGTGAACAAGTGCTTGAACAAAAGGTGAAGTTGGAGTATGTTCCCTCCAAAGAACAAGTTGCTGATATCTTTACCAAACCTCTGCCCAGGGAAGCATTCGAATATCTAAGATAGAAGCTGGGAGTAGTCTCTGCCAGTCAGAAGAACAAATCTGCTTAAATTCAGAAGATTAAATTGGATACACGGGTTTCCTGAAATATAGTCGCGTATATACGCGAGTTCATACACATAAAACTGCATATTAGTGGTTGCTGACAATTTTTTCAGGGTCAGCATTTCTTCAGCACAAGCTGTGGTGCTGTTTGGTATCTCTGATGTGGTTTGGAGTCTCTCGTGGTATTTCAGCTCTTATATTTCTGTTTCATTCTCTATTGGGTGAAGATGCCTTGATGATTTGATGTTGAAAGTGTTCAGGATGCACAAGCAAAAGGGGAGCTTTGGTCATATGGAAAGGATGCATTGGATGCACAGCTTCAGGGGGAGCATTAGCCTTGCTGAGTATAATGCATTGTTGGCATTATGATGGTTCTGTAATATGATCTCTCTCTTGAGGTCTTTCTGGTTTTGGTCATGAAAAGTTATATTTGTAATTTGATGAAAAGGTCATGTTGAGACCTATGATGTAAAAATTGTAATATTCAGTCTTGTAAGGACTTGTTCAAATGTGTAAACCCACTTGGTTGGGTAGTTGAGTCAACACGTGTAAACCCACTTGGTTGGGTACTTGAGTCTCATATGTAAATCCACTTGGTTGGATATTTGATGTAAGTATGAGTCCTTGGTGATAGGAAGGTCATAAAGTCATGAAATTCATTGCAAAATATGTTTGAAGATTCAGCATGAACTCAGGGGGAGCATGGTACCTCCAGTGCACATCAGATCTACAAAGCTCTTCTTTGGTTTGATCTGCCCTTTGCCCTTGATGTCAAAGGGGGAGAGTGACATGGTGTTTGAATAAGGGGAGAGTAACATGGTTATTGTATAATGATTATAATCAATGTATCTTTCTGATGTGAATATCAAACACCATCGTGGTTGCCATCAAGTCCAAAGGGGGAGATTGTTGGCAATATGATGTAGCAGAGTGTTGTCCTTGATGGCAACCCACTTGATGAAGTTGTTCTAGACTTGATGAGCTTGTGAATGATGTACATCTGATGTATCTACAATCTGTACAGAAGGTGCAGAAGAAAGAATTTCCAGAATGGGCCAGAACAATGATGAAAAGTGTATGTCACAAGGAATACGCGAGTTTAGTAAAGGGAAGTCGCGTATGCACGCGGAAAAGTACGTGCCAAGGCGCGTATGGTCTTTTGCACTCAAAAATTAGAATACCAAGGGGAATTACCATGGTATTGACCCATTTTATTGAGCGCTGGATTGCCTATTTGATCCCGTCCAGGAAAACCATCAGAAGTAATGTGGTTTTGACTCATGGTATTGAAAAAGGATAAATCTATATAAGGAGAAGAAATTCATTGTGCATATTGTGGGATGTGTCTGGGCTTTAATGAATACTTCACTCTGAAGTATATCTACATGGTTGAACTCTACTCTTAATTGATAGATCTGAATCTATGATGCGTCTATGAACAAGATGAAGGTTCAAGATCTCTAAGTATTGAAATGGTGAATCTCTTGGATGATCTGAAAAGAAGTGATGAAGACCTGGCGCAAATCTGTTGAGGAAGTTGAAGAAATCTGGGTAAGTTCATAGATCTGGTCTGTTGTGCAAAGTTTATCTTTTATAGATCTATACGCAGGTTCAGTTCGTGAAAAGCGCGTGTATACGCGGATCTGCTTAAACAAAAGCGCGTATGGATAGTTAGGGTTATTTTGGTAAATTCACAGATGTATACGCGGGTTAGCTTCATGAAAAGCACGTATATACGTGGGTCTGATTGAATAAAAGCGCGTATGATATCTGATCTAATGGTTGCTCAAGGTTGAATGTGTTTCTGCTATTGATTCTGAAGTCTGGGTTAACTCTGATATTCTGGTTACAATCATTTCACTGTTCTGTTTGAAGCATTGGGCAAAGGTTGTTTGTTGATAAGTGAAGGGTTGTGTTGGAGCTGTTTGATCTAGTTTGAAAATTGATGAAACGTGGTCTGCAGTGGATCTGAGGGTTGAAACCTTTAGTCTGAAAGTAGAAGCTTTCTTCCAGTAGAGGCTAGTGCTAATATCAGGGGGTAGTAGCTCCCTTCCAGGTGAGGCTGGTAAACGAGAGAAGGGGGTTGTTGCTCCCTTCCAGGAGAGGCTGGTAAACAAGAGAAGGTTGTAGCCTTCTGCAGGTGGGTGCCTGCGTGCTGGTATGAGTCTGCACCAGTACATGTTGTAATAAGTTTTCTTAATAATAAAGATTGAAGACTGAGATGACGGAAGTGGTGGTTTTCTCCTGAATTGGGTTTCCACCTAAAAATCCTGGTGTTCATGTGTGTTGCTTATGTGTGATGATTGTTCTGTTCTTCCTGCACTGGTTTACTGTTTTCTAAATATCTGATGAATGAGTAATGCAATGATCTAAGTCAAGAACTAAATGCATAATTAGATCACTGTGTATACGCGAGTTTTGTAAAGGATATCCGCGTATATACGCGGGTTGGATTCAGGAAAGTAGCGTATGGTTTTTAAGAAAGAAATATCAAAGTTTTATTGTTTGCACTAAATACTGATTCACCCCCCCCTCTCAGTATTTTTCCCAACACCAATAAGCAGGCAAAACGTTCGCAAAGCACAAAAAACCAAAACATGTACAGAAATGAAAACAATACTTATGTACACCAACCATGCATGAAAGATTCACGCATAATATGTTTTGAGATACAACCCATTTTTGGGTTTTTCTAAAGGATGACCTACGTAATCAATGAGCTCATAGGCCCCATTTTGCAACACACGTTTAATAATGTAGGGGCCATGCCAAATGGGTTGAAATTTTCCTACCCCCAACTTATCATGAGCTTGGTCGTACATGAGGACAATATATCCTTCAAGGAAAGAACGAGGGGAATCTGATTGGTCAAAATGAGATTTGACCCACTTTATCTGTGCTTTAATAACTAGAGCAGCAAAGCGGTGGGTTTCATCTAACCTTTCTAAGTAAAGGAGATGCTCTTCTTCTAGAAAATTGTTCGGTAGTAATTCAATAGCCAACTTGAGCAAAGGTATTTCACACTCAATTGGAAGAGTAGCTTCCAGACTATAGACCAACTGAAAAGGAGTGAATTCGATTACACTCTTAACTGAGGTTTGGTATGCCCAAAGAGCCGAAAATAACACGAGATTCCAATTGGATTTGTGGATCCCAATCGTACGTTGAAGCATGGTAACAAGAACTTTGTTTACAACTTCAACTTGGCCATTGGCCTGAGGGTAGTACGGCATTGAGCTGTCATGACGCAGATCCAACGTAGAAGTCAACTCTGCCACCATGTAATGCCAAAAATGGGAAGAATGATTGGTAACGATGGCTTGAGGGACACCAAACCTAGCAATGATGTGATTGAATATGAATTGAGCAGTTGTCTTACCTTCAGCGGCAAGTTTAGGCATTACTTCAACCCATTTGGTGAAGTAGTCCATGACTACGATAATATAAGCATGCCCCCCCAAACAAGTGAGGGTTACACATCATAAAATCAATGCCCCACTTTGCAAAGGGACCAACAGTAATGACAAGATGAAGAGGTACAGGCGGCGCACACATATTGTGTTGATGGATATGGAAATCATGACATTTATGAACCATGACAATGCATTCCTTGAGGATAGAAGGCCATAAAGAACCATCATGATCCGTATTTATGCAAGAACGCAACAGAATACAAAAATAACCATAAACATAGACATACAGTGGAAATAAGGCTTCGTTTCATTAATATCAAATCACAGAAATATGCTTACAAACATGATGGAAATAAAATAGCTAGGGTGCTGGTAGCGAATCTCTAAGAAGAGATGTGGCGACTATAAACCTCTGAACTGTATTACAATGAGGCTCGAGGGCCTATTTATTATGGAGAAACAATGGAGAATTCTAAGTGTCCAAAAACCTAACCCTAGGAGATGAAGCACCAAAACTATGGGCCCCATTTGGGTAAATTGGTGTTTCAAATTCCCAGGGACGTAACTTCAGCATACTATCTCCATTTGGGGCTTCAAAACGGCTCCGGAAGTTCAAGACCCGAAAAACTGCTAAAAATAGTAAGTTGTGAAAAAAACTGAAAGAGACAATGGTGGGGCCCCAAGTGGAATAGGCAGGTGGCCACCAATATCCACCTGGATCATTCCTCCCCCTTAGGAAGCAATGGTCCCCATTGCGTTGAGTTCCCCTCCATGAGATGAGAAATTACATTTGAACTTGGTCCCTGGTGAACCACTTGCCTTGGTGCAGGAGTTGGCCAGCTTTGACAACTTGATATAGTTGGATCTTCTGTCGACGAGTGTTATTGATTTGCATGTCCATGATACAATCTGTGGTGGCCTGCTCCATGTAGTCTGGGTTTAAATATTTTGGTGTGAGTTCTTCTGCAATGTCAGGGATGTCCAATAGAGGTGGGAAGTAGGGACGAAGGTGGTCTACACTGAATACTGGGTGCAGACCAAGGAATGGTGGAATACTGAGCTCGAAGGAATTGTTCCCCACAGCCTTGGTGATGGTGTACGGCCCATATCGGAGCAGGTGAATCTTGCGGTGGGGTCCAGTGAGGCGCTCCTTCTGAAAATGTAGCCACACTTTTTCACCCACCTGGAAGTTGTGTGGCACCCGATGTTGATCATGTCGTTGCTTGTACTTAGTAGTGGCTATGTCCAATATTTTATGAACCTGTTGGTGGATGTGCTGAATGCGCTCGATGAATTTGTTTTCTTTGTCAGCTTCAGACTGGACATGAGCCGAATCAGCCTGAGTAGTTGCAAATGGCATGGCTACATCAATGGGACATAGTGGCTGGAATTCCAAGCCCACCTGAAAGGGGCGTAGTAGGTTGGTTGTGGAGAGCCCGGTTATAACTATGTTGTACATAAGGGAGGCTCTCGTCCCATGTGCGTGGATGCTTTGAATTGTACATGCATAGAATGTGTACAATCATTCTGTTGACGACCTCTGTCTGGCCATCTGTTTGGGGATGGAAAGCTGTGGACTTGGTGAGCTTGGTATCCAACATTGACCAGAGGCTGGACCAAAATGTGCTGAGGAACCTGCTATCCCGATCTGATATGATAGACTGTGGGATCCCAAAGTGCACCCACACTCATTCAAAGAAGATTTTAGCAGTGGCTTCTGCTGTGATATTCTTCTTGCAGGCCACCATAATGGCCATCTTTGAGAATCTGTCGACGACCACGAAAACACAGTCGTTTCCATGCTTAGTAGAAGGAAGGCCTGACATGTAATCCATGGAGATGGATTCCCAAGGTCGACTAGGGGTAGGTAGCGGAGTATAGAGCCCTTGCTTCTTGATGGTCGGTTTGGCAATGGCACAAGCAGTGCAGGATCTGATGTACTTCCCGACATCCTGTCGAAGGTTCGGCCAATAGATATACTTCTGCAGTAGTACCACTATTTTCTCGACCCCAAAATGCCCAGCAACTTGACTGTAGTGCGCTTCCCATATCATCTTGGCACGCTCGCTTGAAGGAACACAAAGGTGTCCCAGGTGACATAATAGTGCATCTTGGAGGTGAAAATTTGGAACTTGCATAACCCCCAAGAGTGCCTTGTATATGTAGTTGAATTCTGGATCGCTCTTGTACAGAAGTGACCAATCAGAAGTATCATGCCCACAAGAGTTGAGAACAGTGGTTATGGCCACGATCGGTGGTCGGTTGAGGCAGTCTGCAACATTATTGGTGCTACCCTTCTTGTACTTGATGTTCAAATGAAATTGTTGCAGATATGTGGACCACTTCTGATGGCGATCATTCTGCAACTTCCCTTGTGTCTGTATGAACTGTAGGGGCCGGTGGTCTGTGTGGATGATTACCTCCTTCCTTCCTTCCCCAAAATGTAATGCTTTCATTGTCGAATAGTCTGCACAATGGAATACATTTCTTTGTCATAAGTGGGATAATTTCGAACTATGTTGGACAATGTCTCACTGTGATATGCCACTGGATGCCCCTGTTGAGTAAGAACTACCCCAATAGCATAATCAGAGGCATCTGTCTCGATCTCAAATGGTTGTTACAAGTCTGGTAATGTGAGCATTGGGGCAGAACAAAGGAGATGTTTCAATTATCTGACGCCTTGTTGAAGTTACGGCCAACATAATTTTTCTTTCGCTCCTTCCTTGGTGACTTGACTCAAGGGCCAAGTGATATGAGAGAATCCCAACACGAACCTCCGATAGAAATTAGCAAGACCCAGAAAGCTGCGAAGCTCTGTTATAGTGGTTGGGGCTGGCCAATCCCGAATGACTTGGATCTTGGCTGGATCCACATGCACCCCCCTTTCATCAATAATGTATCCCAGATATTGAACCTGGGTCATGCCAAAAGTGCACTTCTCCAAATTGGCACACAACTTGTGTTGTTGCAGTGTTTGGAGGACTTCTCGAATGTGGTGGAGGTGCTCTTCCCAAGTCTAGCTGAAGATAAGAATGTCATCCAAGTATACCACTACAAATGAGTTGGTGAATGGACACAAGATGTCGTCCATCAACCTCATGAAGGTTGCGGAAGCATTTGTCAATCCAAAAATCATGACGAGCCATTCGAAAAGGCCCTCCTTGGATTTGAAGGTAGTCTTCCACACATCAGAGGGTTCAATTGGTACCTGGTGATACCTAGACTTCAAGTCGATCTTGCTGAAATATTTTTCCCCTTTGAGTTGGTCCAGAAGGTCGTCAATCCATGGGATTGGGTACCTATTCTGGACAGTGATCTTATTCAGCACTCGATAATCAATACAGAGTCTCAAATTCCCATCCTTCTTCTGTACCAACACGATTGGGCTCCCACAGGGTGATGAACTTGGCCGGATGTGACCTTTCTGCAGTAGCTCCTAAATCTACCTCTTGATTTCATCATTCTCCAGAACAGAGCGCCTATAGATCGGTCCATTGGGTAGTGACGCACCTGGGGTCAGGTTAATGGGGTGCTTGACCTGACAGTGTAGAGGCACCCCTGTGGGTGAGGTGAAGATGTCCCCGTACTCCTCCACAAACTTGTCAATTTTTTGTTGTTGTACAGAGGAGCCATGTCTGGAGGTTGTGGCCAAAGTCTTCATCTTCCCCTGGGGGAAAATCATCAGGAAAAAAAATTTCCTAGTTTGGGAAATGAGCTTACTACATTTTTTTGCAGTAACCAAAGAGATAATGGGAGGCGGTGGTACCTCTAGTATCCTTTACAATTTATTTCCCAAAGTAACAATAACAGCATGAGGTTGGGACTCATACACAGCATGTCGCTTCCACAAGTATGGTTGGCCTAATAATACATCAGAAACATCAATAGGAGCAATGTCACACAATACCTCATCTGTGAAGGGCTTGATGCTATGGGGAAGGCAGCACTGCTAGCTAACATGAAGATCCCGTCCTTGGTGAAGCCACCCGATGGTGTATGGTTGTGGGTGCGTTGTGGACGGCAAGCCCAACCGCTTCACGACATCTGCTGAAATGAGGTTCTTTTGGCTCCCATTGTCGACAATGAACCATATATGGGAACCCTTTACCCACATCTGGGAGTGGAAAAGATGCTTTGCCTCCTCTAGATCTTCTGGTTCCTCCTTCTGGATCTTCGTAGTGGCAACAATGGCATTAGGCTCCGCATCAATAATATGCTTCCCTTTATCATTCACCTTGTCAGGTTCTGATTCAGAGTCGGAGCATGCATCTGATTCAGAAGCCCTCATCTCGACCACCAACGATTGCTTGGCCCGACACTCACTTGTTTTGTGAGTGGAGCTCTTATGGAACTCACACCACTTTCCTGTGTCCTTATTTGGCTTTGCAATGTTGTTATTTTCTTGTGTCTTTGGCAGGTTGTCTTGGGCTGCCATGCCTTGGATTTGTCCTTTTTTCTGTGGTTTGGGGACACCTTTCCCTTGCTTTTGATTCGCAGATCCAAAGTCTCACTTCTTCTATTTGAATTTCTGCTCAATCTTGGCAGCATACCAGTATGTCGTACCAAGCGAGGAGATGTCGAGGAACTCCATTTCCTCTTGAATGTATCTGTGCAGAAAACCGCGATACTTTAGCACCAAATGTTTCTCTGAATCTTTGATACCCAACTTTGTGTGTAGGGTATGGAAAAAATTCATTAGCTCATGCACATCTTGATCCCTTTGTTGCCACAGTGTGGTACATTGTATGTACTTGTCCTCATAGCTCCCCACGGGATAGTATTGTTCCTTGATGGCATCTCGGAAAGAATTCCAAGTGGGTACAACTGAGAACAGAGAGGGTTCTGTCTCATCCGTTTTCTCACAGTAGGTTTCCCACCAGTCCTTGACATGGGGGGTAGCTTTGAGGAGTGCAAAAATAATCTTCTCCCAGTCAGAAAAATCATGAACTGAGAAATATCCTTCTAATAGATTTAACCATCTATCTACAACATCTGCATCTATTTTACCCTCAAATATGGGAATGTCAAAGTTTACTTGTACCTTAAAGGGAGTCGCGCCTCCAGAGTGGCTGCTAGATGTAGATGCGCTGCTGGTGGGCAGTCGTTGAAGGATCTGGGAAAAGTTATCCATCATCGCGTTCCTTTTTTTTTCGAGGGCCTCCTCAAGAAATATTTTGATAGGATCTCCTGCTACCTCATCTTTCTTTTCGTCCCCCATGGGCGTCCATCAGGGTTTGTGAGGCTGATCTTGCAAAGGTACCACCAGATCGATCCCTAACTCCTTATATCCCGACCTCGTTGGGGACATGCAAAGAATGATCGAGAAAAATAAAACCGCTATGATACCACTAATCCGAATTTATGCAAGAATGCAACAGAATACAGAAATAACCATAAACATAGACATACAGCGGAAATAAGGCTTCATTTCATTAATATCAAATCACAGAAATATGCTTACAAACATGATGGAAATAAAATAGCTAGGGTGCTGGTAGTGAATCTCTGAGAAGAGATGTGGCGACTACAGACCTCTGAACTGTATTACAATGAGGCTCGAGGACCTATTTATTATGGAGAAACAATGGATAATTCTAAACATCCAAAAACCTAACCCTAGGAGATGAAGCGCCAAAACTATGGGCCCCGTTTGGGTAAATTGGTGTTTCAACTTCCCAGGGACATAAATTCGGCATAATATCTTCGTTTGGGGCTTCAAAATGGCTCTGGAAATTCTGGACCCGAAAAACTGCTAAAAATAGTAAGTTGTGAAAAAAACTGAAAGAGACAATGGTGGGGCCCCAAGTGGAATAGGCGAGTGGCCACCAATATCCACCTGGATCACATCACGAAGAATATTTTGTACAATGGCATAACCAGACATGTGACTGCCACAGGCGCCATTGTGACAATCATATAGGGCTTTATCATCTTCCTCGAGAGCCAAACATTGGCGGAGTATGGAATCCACTTCAACAAAATAGAGTGTATCTCTTACTATACAATAAGGTTGCGACTAATAACGGATGCGTCGGCAAGCATGCTTCATCAACTCAGATCTAAAAATAGAAGTCTGGAGATAACTGATGATATCACTGTACCAAGGATCAAGGGTGCTAATCAAGAAGAGCATATCGTTTGAAATGTATTCCTCAGAATGAGATGGAGGAGAGTCTGAAGGGAGGGAACATATCAAATCAGAAAATTCTAATGATTTCTTTGACTTGGAAATAGTAAATTCCAAATCGAACTCTTGGAGGATGACAATCCACTTCGAGTATTTTCCCCCCAGCAATTTTTGAGACAATATATAGGTCATGGGGTTGCAATTAGAAATCATTGTCACAGTACTCAAAATAATATAATGACGAAAACGCTGAACTTCTTGAACCGCAACTAATGCTAACTTCTTGACATGTGCATAACGCGTCTCAGGATTGAGAAGGTTACGAGACAAGTAATAGATAACATGCTCGTTACCATCATCATCGTCTTGTACCAGAACCATGGAAATAATGTTGAAGGAGGCAACTAAATAGAGGGAAAAATCACGATGATAGTTGGGATGACACAACAGAGGAGCATTGACAAGCAACGTCTTCAGTGCTACAAAATACTTATGGGTAATCTCGTCCCAACAGAATGGGGCGCCCTGCTTTAATAATCGTGTGTATCCCCTAGCCACTTTTGCATAGTTAGGTATAAAACGACGTAGACAATTAGCCTTCCCTTGCAAACTCTGCAACTGATGCAATGAGGAGGGAGAGGGGAGATTGATAATAGCCTCAACCTTGAGTGGATCGAGGGGAATTTTGTATTTGGACATGATAAACCCTAAGAGTCTACCAGAATAAATGCAGAAGACGCACTTGTGCGGATTAAGCCAAATATTGTAACGTCGAAAACGAAGAAAAATATGACGAAGATGGTCAATATGGTCCCTACGCTTAGCTGAATGAGCAGGAAGGTCATCTAGATAAGGCTGAACGATGTGACGAATATCATGAAAATAATACGACATCGCTCATTGAAATGTAGCCCCAACATTCTTTAAGCCAAAAGGGAGATTCTTATATGCGAAATTACCCTAAGGACAAATGAAGGAAATCTTATGTTGATCAATCGGGAGAATGCTAATCTAATTATAACCAAAAAACCCATCTATAAGGGAAAAAATCTCACTCCTGGCACAGTCGTCAATGATTTGATCGATAAAAGGAGTAAGATAATTATCCTTGGGACAAGCCTGATTAATATCATGATAATCAACGCAGACTTGAATGGTTTCCTATTTCTTATCTACAAGAGCAATATTAGAGACACATTCTATCAAAGGAATAAGATAAATGAAACCAACTCTGAGAAGCTTTTCAACTTCACCTTTAATGGCAGTATCTTTTATAGGGTGCACAGGACGAAGACGCTGGCGAACAGGTTTTGAACTAGGGTAAGTAGGTATTTCATGCACCATTATACTAGGATCAATGTCGAGCATTTCTTTGTAGGACCACGGAAAGACATCACGGAACTCGCGGAAAAGGCTAGTATAAACTTGTACTTAATCGGAAGAACAAGTGACCCTGATATGGATGTTCTCTATGATTCCCGATTTAATGGAAATTTCAATAAGCATTGTCTATGTAATATTACTCAAGTTACCTTCCGTAAAGACGTCAAGTGTCAAAACATGCATTTGAAGCGGAGGAGAAGGAACCTGAGATGCAAAGCGCTCAAGACAAGTAGACATAGCCCCAAGGCCAGGCATGAACGAGGAACGATGATGACCATCGTCCCATGGTAGATCCTCGAGAGACATGGTTTCCACGATGGCTTCATTTGAGGGAAACACTTCTTTCAAAGGATCAGACGAATCTGAATCGCCAAGCCAAGGGGATTGAGAATAAATGTCAAGAGACATCCTCAAAGGAGCATGATTAGAGCATGCTCGGTCTTGTTTCAATTAAGTGAGGAGGTGCATCCTGGTCTCATAGCAGACTGGTAACTGAAAATGAGTAAGGAATTCCATGGCTAAAGAATTGAAGTCTTGGAAGACGCCACGAGATAGCTCAATGTACCACTTTGCAGCAGCACCAATAAGAGTTCGCTGGAAAAGACAGAGTCGAATAGAATCGTCAACCTAAGAGTTAGAGGAACACCACAAATGGTAAGTCATAGCATGCGCTTGGCTTTCTTCGCCATACTTTCCCTCAAATTTAGGACAATCACCAGGAATCTTGGTCGGAACTGGAGGCCAATTCAGGTTATGAAGAATAGGATCATTCGTTAAATTTGACACATCAGGTAATTCCAACGTAGCAAGAAATAGTAATTGAGTGTTGAAAGTCATTGGAGGTCTTTGATAAGGGCCCGTGTTTACATTCCACCCAGTCCAAGAGGGATTCTATCCCCATGCATTCTGTCCCGGAGGATTCTGACCATAGGGGTTAGAAGCAGGATAACTTGGTTGATATTGAGGTTGAGGACCAGGATACTGAGTCATATTAGACCATTGAGGTCCCTTCTGAGCAGCGTATGGAGTTTGCTATGGAATGTAAGAATGGATTTTAGGTTGATGATATACAGGTTGGTTTTGAGGGTAAGAAACCTGAGGTGCACTATATACCAGCTAATATGAACCTTAAGGATAATAAGCGCCTTGTGGTTGAGTAGGTAGACCTAGATGAGCAGGTTGAGTGGGCTGCTAAGCAGGTAAACCTGACTGACTATAAGCAGGTATAAATGGTTGTTGAAATGATGGAACCGGCGGAGGAGTAGGTTGAATCGGTTGTTGAGCTAGTTGAACCAAGTATTGAGGGCCACCGGGTTTTCCTTGTGAAAAAGGTTGGCCTGATGGTTGTGATGGACTAGGTTGTCCCTGATAACCAGGTTGACCCGAAGGAGCTGGAGCATATGGTTGTCCTTGCAGCACAAATATTTTGCCATACGAAACGTGTGGCAGCAGTTGTGGTGCCAAAGGTTGTCCCTGTAGTGGATATTTTTGCCCCCCAGGAGCATAAGATGGTCCTGGTTGATTCTGAGGTTGACCAGACAGACCGTAGGGTTGACTGTGTTGGACCAAAGGTTGACCTTGTGAAGGTTGGCCTTGTGGACCGTAAGGTTGTCCCTGTGGACCAGAGGTAGGGCCCTGCTGAGCTAAAGGTTGTCCTTGCAAGCCAGAGGGTTGCATAGAGAAGGTAGGTCCAATATGAGAAATGGTTTGATAAGGATCATAAACAGCCTTATGAGGATCAATAGGAGAAAAATAAACAAGATTACCATACACATCATAATGATGCGGGAATGAATAAACGAGATTACCAACAGCATCATAGTGATGGAATCGAGGATTACCAGGAGCTTGTAGCGGCTAAGAAACCTAAGAGCTCTTCTACTGAACAACCAATAGATGCTCTTCAAAAGAAAGGCTGCCATGAATCACCGAGGTAGTGGAAACTGCACTAGAAGAAGGTGGGGCCTCTGCGACACTAGATTTTGATCTACTAGGACTGGGATTAATAGGCCACATAGGATTGAGAAAAATATACCTGTGAGTGTAAAAAGATCCTGACGACTGACTGGTAACAACTGGCGTGGATGAAGCCACATAGACAGTCGGTTGGACTGGTGTTTGGTCTCAATCTAGTCTCCTAAACTGAGCTCATTTAATTGTCAACCAGGATTTGTAAACTGCTGAAGTGAAGTGTACCGTATGTACCTAGGTGCTTGTTTCCTAATGCGTTGTGTGTAGTGTTTTGTGATGTTTTTGGTCTTTTGTGATGATTTATGATGTTTTTGGTCTTTTGGTGTTTTTGTGTTCACAGTGAAATTTTCTAGAAAACTAATGGAAAGGAGCTGGTGGTCAAAAACAGAGTTAAGCCTAATTGATGGAATGACAAATAGCAAATGCAATTGGACACACTGAAGCAGAATCTAAACTATGACTAAATAAAAGCAAAGCTTGATAATGACTTTCAAACAAATGATTCAAAACACAAACTAAACTTGAGAAATGATCACTAAGCATGCAAATCCTCTAACTAAACAGTGAAACAACTAACTTAAAATGATGCAATATTTTGTCCTTGATTAGAGATTTGAAACATATTTAGAGGAAAAACATTGTTATCATCATAAGATTCTCTATTCTAGAACTAGTTCCTATCTCTATTCTGCAATTTAATTGAATGTCACAAAACCTTTACTCAAAAGTTATTGATTTCTTTCCAAATTAGTCTTTTTGAGGAAGAGCTCTGTTTATGAAATGATGAGGAAATTGCAGAGGTACTTCAGGCCTTAAAATGATGTTGTCTTCTGTTCATATGGTTATAGATCAATTATGGATTTCAGAACAAGAAGAGGTTTGTGAATAATGAAGGCTGTTTTGTTAATCCTAACAATTGAAGTAATCTATTGTGCAATGGATGACAATTTGAATATGAAGTGCAAGTGCAATGGGTTAATCTAAGAATGAACTTAATATGCCACTAATCTAAAACAATGCTGAACTATAAGTCATCATCAAACTTGAAAAAAAGTAACTGAACATGAGTTAAGTGCAATTAAACTCCGGAGCATCCTAACTAAGCTACCATGCATTATTCTATGAAATTACACAATCTTTTTGTCCATCATTATTGATATTTTGGAAGAGTTCCTTTTTTTGGAAGAGTTAGAACAATTATGACTGTGTGATTGGATGCAAATGCAAATATAAAGGACTGAAAGCAAATGAAAAACTAAGATATCATATCCATATCCTACTCGTCATTATGATGTCTTGGGCAAGCGTTTAAGAGCAAAAACAGAGATGATACTTAGTACAAACACACAACTAAGTCATTCATTATCACGGTCATGTCTTGAACTTCTTAAGAATTTCTTGGAAGAGTTTCTTCTTGTGGAAGAATGATTAGAACAAGTGTAACTGTGATAGTGAACAGCAAAAACTACAACTAAATCCTACAGTACTATAGCTATTCATTATTCATCATTATAATCTTTTGGAAGAGTGTCTTCTTGTGGAAGAGTTAGAATGAATATAACTACAGTAGCTAGTTAAAAACAACTATAAATTCAGCTTCTAATCCTACAATACTATAGTCATTTTCCCATTCATCATTATAGTCTTTTGGAAGAGTGTCTTCTTGTGGAAGAGT
Organism: Pinus albicaulis; assembly: GCA_034641835.2. Lineage (NCBI taxonomy): Eukaryota > Viridiplantae > Streptophyta > Pinopsida > Pinales > Pinaceae > Pinus > Pinus albicaulis. The sequence continues at coordinate 529,077,634 of CM076583.1, forward strand.
TAGAATGAGTACGACTACAGTAGCTAATTAAAACAACTATTAATTCAAATTAAAAATGTAAAGGCAGCTAGAAAACTTATCTAATTTACGCAAAATAAATCCGTGCAAGAGGCAGGGGCCCTCTACCACCTGACGGAATTCAACTCCAAATTAAATCACACTTCAAAACAACACGGTCTGCTCCATTAAAGATGAAATAGTTTGAACATAACGCTCTGCGTCTTCAAAAATGTAGCACAGAGTCTAAACAAAATCTGGCATCAAATCTAACATAAAATCTCTAACATAGCTCTCGGTCTCCCAAGTGTTTATAAAGCAAATGCACATAACAATACTTGCAACAATTCAGGAACACTGTCTTTCCTTATCGGAATCACGTTAGGACTCTTTGAAGTGGTTGCGTGAAGAGGAAAAGACATCTGGACTGAGACAGTCCTAATAGAAGTCTTCCTTCCTAAATGTGTTCCCATGTTCAAAACCATACCCAGAATTCGTTTCTTCCTCCATGATGAGCAACGAACCATGTATACATGACGTGGATCATGCCCATATGCGGTTTTTCTCAAGAGGCCACCTGGAACATACTCAAACGTGAAGGCAGCTGCAGAATCGCCGGTTAGCTACGGAATGTCTGCATTCTGCAGCTAGTTCCGGTCAAAATGCTTTACAATGGAAAAAATCACAAAATTTAGCAAGTTAGTCATGTAAATCATTCTAGAAGTAATTTTAACTATATTCATTGATCAATTGGTTCTAGGATAGCAATGGACAAAGGAAAATGAGGTAAAATGAGGTGAAGGAAAGCACAATTTTGAGGCTCAACATATCCCCACTGCTGTCTCTTTGCATGTCCTCATGCAAATTATCCTATGAACTCAGAGGCTTCTGCAAGGACATCTAATCCTCTCCTTCTCCTTTGTCTGGAAGCTAGAGATATTCTGGGTTTTCTGATAACAAGTTTGAACCTTAGGTTGGTGAGGGCTCTGATTAGCTTTTTGTTCCTTGTCTTCAACTTCTCATTGGTCTTCTCCACTTTGTCTATATGCAGGGATAAGGTTGAGTTCATATCAGTTTTGAGCTTGACTTGATCCGTGAGAATTTCATTCTCATTTTTGATGTGTCTATTCAGTAATTCCAACTCATACCTATCCCTTCTTAATATATCTATTTCAGACAGTGGAGGACTGGGGGTTCTCTCTCTGCTTTCTGAAGCTCTCCTCTCCAAAGTTTCCACAGTCATAAATTTCCTGTTGAGCAGGGTCAATTTCAGGGGTTCCTTCATAAAAATCCTCTTCAACATCCTCTTCAATGGATGTTTCTTCATCTTCTATATTGATTACCCCTGTTTTTTTTATTAGTGTTTTCTTCAATTTCCCCTTTAGTCTGTGGCTTCTTCTAGGCTGAGAAGATCCCTCTCCTTTCTCCATGGCAGATTTCTTGATTACCTTTTCTTCCTTAAGTTGTCTCTTGATTTGGGTCAACTTCTCTAAAATGATTTCCTCACTGCTCTCTTGGACTGGTTTGTCAATTTCATCTTTTGAAGCCCTCCATTTTCTACTTCTCTTTGTAGGCTGTGGTTCTGGTGATGGTTCTTTTGCTTCTTCAAAATGATTTCTTATTAAGAAATCGTCCCATGTATCATTTGTTTTAGCTAGATGATGTTCAATCAAAATTTTGACCAAACCATGATGATATAGGGTTGTCTCTAAAAATTGAACTCTTCTTTGGACACAGGAAGCCATCTTCTTCAGACTTTGAAGCAAGAAATATGGTAGGTTTAAGTCTTCCCCCAGGAAATGCATCATTAGTCTAACGTGGTAGACATAAAATGTTCCATATCTACCCTCACATGTAATAAATTTTTGCAGAAGAAGTAGTATGTTTCTCCATTTGTTTTTCAATGCAGAACTGGGAATTCCTTTCTTAAATACACTGACATCCATACCTGGTGATTTTAAAATTTGTTTCTAGGAGTCATTGTGGAATTCTCTATTTTTAAACCATCTCTCTCCAGTTCTGATCAAGCCTGTAGCCTCTGCAATGAAAACTTCAGTGACAGTAAATTTTACATCACCCACCTCAACTTCGGTTCCTTGAAATGATCTAGCAAATGTTTTAGTGACTTCCTTGTGGAAGCCATTAAATTTCTCCAAAAATTGAAGCCATCCTATTTGTTGTAACATTTCTTTGCATTGTGGGTAGCCTTCTAAATATTTTGAACCCACTGGTTCAGTCCTTACGATGAAACCCATGATTATTTCTTCAATGTTCAAATTAAACTCTTCTACCCACAAAAACAATGACTTTCACTTTTCGGATTGAAATGGCTTTAAGTTCTAAATGGAAATGGCTTCAAACTTGGAATGACATACCTCTGATTAATGATGGAAACAGCTTCAAAACTTCGGGCTAATATGCCTCTGTTGACAATTGAACTGACTTCAATTTCTTCACTGCAATACCTCTGGCTCTTCGTAGCAAATGGTTTTTGAATTCAACACTGCAACATCTCTGTCTCCTAGTGACAAAAGACTTTAAACTCCACACTGCTACACTTCTGTGTTTAAATTGAAAATGCTCAGTCTCTGCTCACAGTGATACTTTGCCTGCCCACGGAATCAAGTGGCTTCAAGTCCTCACGCTGTTATGCCTCCAAATTTACCCTTCTGCTCTGCTCTGCGTTTACAATGCTCAATGCTATTCAAACTGATATCCTTTGGCTCTGCTTTCGGTGTTAAAAATATCTCTATCTTCGGAATAAAATGCCGGCTACAGAATAGTGTGATGGCAGTGGTCACGGAATGAAGTAGTGGAGTGAGGTGGAGGGAATGTATTAATGATTGAAGAGACGGCGGAGGATTTTACGACAGCAGAGGGAATCATCATTGAATGATTTGGTTAAGAGACGTGGAGAATTCAAATACCTCGGCCATTTTTAAACCGCTTAAATGATATCGGATATGAAATTTGAAATGAGAAATTTTAATCCAAAGTCTGTGGAGGGTTTATTGGTATTGATCAATAAAAATAATTAAAAAAACCTTTTCAAACAATCCATAACTAAACTATGCTAAACTTTAATGAAATGCCATTATAATTTAAACTTGTTACCTCTGCCTCTCATTTGATTTTTCTGTAGTCTTTGTCTTCTCTGTTCATCTTTGGAAGAGTCTTCATAATATTCTTGATGCTTTTGATTCATGGATACACGGGGTCACTTTGTTGAAATTCTAATGTCTGCTGATTGATGCCTTCAGGGTTTGTAGCTGCAGAAAGACTGTCTGGCTGCAGAAAGGCTGATCAGCTGCAGAATGTCCCCTGAGCTACAGAATGTTCCTGTAGAGCATTTTGATCATGAAAAATGGAGTGTTTTTGGAATATGGGTGAAATGTTATATGGTATGAATGAGGATGGATGATGGATTATGATATGTATGAAGTGGATGATAAAATGGAATGAATTCAGTTTATGAAATGGAGTGAAAGAACATAAGAACTGTACTACAATTCATGACATGTTTTATTCACTTACAGCAAGACATCGAATTTTGTATTTTGACATGAAAATGAGATGGATGGAAGATGGAATGGGATGAATGAAATATGGAATGGAGTGAAATGTGAATGATGGAATGAAATGAGGTATGGATGGATAAATGAATGGAGTGAAATGAAATGAGATGAATCATAAGCACTATGGGTCTGAACTTATGATTTTTTTTTTTTTTTTTTGTAACAGCTGCTTGTAAAAACAAAAATGGGAAAAGTTAGAGTGTCAGAGAGACTCTGATTTTCACCCTATATTGGTTTTCATGTTTATACTTTTATTTTATTTTATTTATTTATTTATTTATTTATTTTAAAAAGAAATGCTTCAGAAAATTTAATCAAGTTGATGAAGAAGAGAGACTCTTCTTCATTAACTTCACATCATTGCTTTCTTGGAACTTCTTGACAAACTCTTCTCTTGAGAGTGGCTTGTGGTATAGCTTCAGTCTATGACCATTCACAAGAAAAATGACCTCTTCTTCATCTATAGTTCTGATTTTTACTGCCCCATTATCAAAAATTCGAACAATTTCATATGGCCCAAGCCAATGTGTCTGAAATTTCCCTTGAAAATCCTTGAATTTTGAATCAAACAAGAGAGCCGAGTCACCCTCTTTGAATTTCTTCTCCTTGATGTACTTGTCATGCCATCTAGCCCTTTGCTGTTGGACTAGACTTGTTTTCTGAACTGCATCTTGTCTGATCTCATCCAATTCATTAATTTGCTCCAGTCTATGCTTTTGTGCCTCAGTTAGATCAAGTCCTAGCTGAACTGCCATCTTGAAGGTTTGAATTTGGAACTCTATGGGAAACAAAACTTGCTTTCCATAAACAAGCTCATAAGGAGTATGGCATGTTGTGTTTCTCCATGTAGTTCTATAGGCCCACAAGGCTTCAGGAAGCCTATCTACCCAATCTCTTCTATGTAGATGAACAGTCTTTGTTAGGATTCCTTCAATGACTTTATTAGTAGATTCCACTTGACCATTTGCTTGTGGATGATAAGGAGTATATTTTCTATGTCTGATCTTGTACTTCTCCATTATTTGCTCCACTAGCCTTGATGTAAATTGAGCTCCTTGATCTGTAACAATTTCCCTTGGGACACCAAAACGAGTAAAAATATCCTCAAAAAGAAAAGTAACTACAGATGCTTCATTAGCAAAAAGTAATGTCTTGGCCTCTACCCATTTGGTAACATAATCGGTGCAAACTAATATATATCTCTTTTGTCTTGATGGAGGACTAATAGGTCCTACAAAATCCAAAGCCCATTTTTCAAAAGGTTCAATATGTACCTGAGGTTGTAATGGCATCTCACCTGAAGGAGAAGGTTTCCCTACCCTTTGGCAACGGTCACACCTTTTGACATACTCCTTAGCATATTTAAACAAGGATGGCCAATAATATCCTAAATTAAGGATCTTATAGGCTGTCCTCTTATCTGCAAAGTGTCTGCCACAAGGCTCATCATGACATGCCTTGAGAATCTCAGGCATTTCATCTTCACGAACACACCTTCTTATGATCAAATCTGGACCTGTCTTGTACAACTCATTAGCGACCCATGAATATTTTGCACTATCATTAATGATTTTTCTTTTATCCCTTGCATTCATAATTGAAGGAAATTTTCCTGAAACTAAATAATTGGCAATATCAGCAAACCATGGAGTTTGAGTAGAGATTGCAAAAAGATATTCATCAGGAAATTGATCTTCAACCGAAGTGTCATCTTTGATATTTTGGATTCTAGACAGGAAATCAGCCACAGTGTTTTGTTTTCCAGGCCTATCTAGAATAGTAATGTTGAATTCTTGCAATAGTAACAACCATCTTATAACTCTGCCATTAGTGATTGATTTATTCATTAAGTATCTAATTGCAGAATGATCAGTGTGAAAAAAAGTTTCATAGCCTATTATATAGTGTCTAAATTTGTTTATGGCATGAACAACAGCTAAAAACTCTTTTTCAGTTACAGTATAGTTTAACTCTGCAGGAGTCAAATTTTTACTGATATAATAGATGGCATAGGGAATTAAATCTTTTTTTCCCAATACTGCTCCTAGAGCTGTATCGGAAGCATCTGTTGAGATATGAAAAGGTAACTTCCAGTTAGGTCCCCTTAATATAGGTGCTTCAGAAATTTTGGTTTTCAGGGTTTCAAAAGCTAACTGGAAATCAGAAGTCCACTTAAATTCACAATCTTTGGTGAGTAATTTGAAGAGAGGGGATGCTATTTTGGTGAAGTTTTCTATAAATCTCCGATAATACCCTGTAAATCCTAGAAAACTTCTAACATCTCTTTGAAAACTTGGAATGGATAGGTTAGATATGACTTCAACTTTTGCATCATCAACTCTAATCCCATCCCTTGAAATATGGTGCCCTAAAACAATACCTTCAGTAAATATCATAAAACATTTTTCATGACTAAGAGAAAGGTTTGCTTCTTGACATCTTTTTAAGAATTTTTCCAGGTTTTCTAAAGCCTCTTCAAATGTGTCCCCATAAACTGTGAAATCATCCATGTACACCTCTACACAGTCATGTATTAGATCAGAAAAAATTCCTAATACTGCCCTTTGGAATGTTGCGGGTGCATTGCATAATCCAAATGGAAATACTCGGTAGGCATAGGTACCCCAAGGACAAGTAAATGTGGTTTTATCTTGGTCTTCAAGTGCTACTTGGATTTGATTGTAACCACTAAACCCATCTAAGAATGAAAAGTACTTTTTGCCAGCTAATGTATCTAATACTTGATCTATGAAAGGTAAAGGAAAATGGTCTTTAAGAGTAGCTTTATTCAGTTCTCGGTAGTCAACACACACCCTCCATTTTCCATTTTTCTTAGGCACAATCACTAAAGGAGAAACCCACTGACTGTCTGAAATTGGATAGATGAAATTAACATTTAGCAATTTTTGCAGTTCTTCCTTGACAATTTCCCTAAGATTTGGATTCATCCGTCTTTGAGGCCGTCTGATTGGTTTGCAATTTGCCTCTATATAGATATGATGAGTACAAGTCTTGGGACTTATTCCTTTCATGTCAGTGTATTCCCATGCATATGCAGAAGAATGTCTCTGTAATACTTTGACTAACTCTTCTTGTTGAGATTTTTCCAAGTTCTTGTTTATGTTTAAGGTTTTGCCTGGAAAAATTTCACTTGTAGAGCTGCCAAATTTGTCCATAGAATGAAGAGACATCTGCCTAGATGACAAAAAATCAATATTGGATCCCTCCTGAAATGATTCATGTTTTTGTTCTGGAGAGGATTCAAATTTTTCTAGAGTATTCAGAATTTGATTATCTTCACTAATTTCTGAAATTGTGAAGAGTGGTTGTAAATCTTCTTCATCCTCTATCCATTGAGTGTCATCTAGATCTGTAATTGTCCTAGCTGGAGGATATAAAGTGAATCTCTTAGTTGAACTACCATCAAAAATATACATATCACCGGACCTACAACTAATAAAAGCATCAGCTGTAGCCAACCAAGGTCTTCCTAGTATAACAGGATGGCCTCCTAGATTATTCTTGGGAGTTAGGATCATGAAATCCACAGGGTATTCCCAAGAATCTAGGGACACTGGAATGTCTTCTATTACCCCATCTAGTCTGATCACAGATCTATCTGCTAATTGTAATAGTGTGGGTGTAAAGAGAAGATTAGGAAGTTTCAGTTTGTCCATGATTTGTCTACTCATGATATTTATTGCTGCTCCTAAATCAATGAGTGTGTTTGAATTTCAATTCCATTGATGTGAGTTTTGACAACTGGATTTCCTGGGTCAAGATACTTTGGAATAGCAATCTTGCCCATCATAATGTCTGCTATTTGTCCTACCAGTTGAATTTTCTTGGTTTCTCTTATTCTTTTTCTTGTTGTCTTCATACTCAACTCCTTTATTGTTTTGGCTAAGATTGGGATTTCCTTGATGGCTTGCAATAATGGAATTTTAATGCAAACATTTCTCAATTCATCTAAGAAATCATAATTAGGCACCATTATTTGTTTTTCTACACCTCTATCAATTTGTAATCTTTCCGGGAAGGGAGGTATAGAAGTAGATGTGGATGGTTGCTCTAATACAGGAGTTGGATTTATTGGATCTTTTTGTTTTAGTTTTCAATGTTTTGGTCTTGAAAGGATGGGTCTTCCTCAAGACTTTTATTAACCCGTAGGGAGTCTTCCTCAGAATTATCTTGTTCTTGTATGATCACAGAAGGTTTCCTCTTCTCAAGTATCCTTCCGGACCTAAGTTGAACATCACTAAGGTCTAGAGGAGTAATTAAATAAGTTGGAAATTGTTGTCCTTCTATCATATATGTATTCTGAGGGTTCTTATTATTGGGGTTTGGTATGGGCTGAGCTGGCAATTGATTGGATTTTTGAGGAAATGGTAATGGAAGTGGTTGATTTTGATGAGGTTGGTTCTGATGATGTTGTTGAGGATTTTGTTGAAGATTTTGAGGAAAATTTTGTTGAGGATTTTGAGGATAAAAATGTGGATATGGTGGATAGGATGGTGGATACTGATAGTATGGAGAGTATCTTCCATAGGGACTTTGTGTTCCTTGTGCCCAAGATTGATATTGGTTTTGAAATTGGGGCCAAGGTTGCTACCAAGAATTCCAAGGTGAAGGTTGATTATACATTTGATCATGGAATCCTTGTGTCTGAGGTCCCTGCCAAGGTATTCTAGATACAAAATTAAGAGACTCTGTGGAATCTGTAGGAGTTTCTTCCTGAAAAAAAGCCTTGAGACCGGGAAGAGAAGGAAAATTCTTGGTCTCATGTTTCTCAGAACAAATGACACAGGTTTCTATAACTTTTACATCTAGAGGACACTCTCTTAGGGCATGTTTCTTTCTGCATTTGGGACAAAAGATTGCCAAAGCATCAGATTCAGCCTTCTGCTTGTTTTGTATCTTAAGGGTGTCTATTTGTTCACTAAGACTCCCTAAGATGTCAGATTTAAAATCATCAAGCATGTGTCCTATTTCTGATCTACTTACTGTCCCAGAAGCAGATTTACTTGCCCTTGCAAGAGCGGGATCTCTTGGACCTTTGACAGTTTTAGATTTCCCTCTTGAAAGGTTAATACATAAATCCGATATTTCAGGTAATGTGAGTTGTGATATATCCCCTTTTCCCATCATGTTAAGGATATCCAACCATTCATCCCTAATTGTTTTCAACAAAAGAGCTTTTAAGGTGTCTTGATCTAGATTTTCCATTTTTGCCCTTTTTATGTTGTATTTAAATCTTTCCAACAAATCTTCTAAGTTTTCATCTTCTTTTTGTAACATCTTGAACACTTCTTCCTTATGATTAACCGTCATACAATAATCCAAGTATCTCTCTAGAAATGCTTGTTTCATTTCTTCCCATGTTCTAATAGAACTACTGATTAGACTCATAAACCACTTCAATGCTGCTCCCTTCAAAGTTGAAGGAAATAATTTCAATTTTTGAGCATCTTGTAGGTAGTCATAAGTCCTACATAGCACTTCAAATTCGAATAAGAAAGTTTCAGGATCTTCAGTTTTAAGTCCATAGAAGTTTGGAAGGACAGAAGGTGAAATGTTTTTCATGGTTGTATTGGTTTCTTCATCAAGTATAGGGAACCCAAAAGAGTTTCCTATTCTACCTCTTCCTCCATTCGCACCTCTACCTTCTTCTCTTCTACCTCCTTCTTCTCTACCTCCTTCTTCTCTACCTCTACCTCTCCCTCCAAATAGTGTGTTTCCTCCTCCCCCTTCTTCTGCCATGGTTGAATTCCCTATGGAAGTGGAAAGGTTTGTATCCCTACTAGGAGTCTTTAGATCTTCTTCTATAGTAGGTTCAGTGGATGAAGTGGAAGGTTTCTCTAATGGAATAGTTGACCTTAGATCTTCTAGAAGTCCAGGATCAAGGGAGGATGGAATATGGGTTTGAGTTGAAGGTGTACTAACTCTGGATCTAGATGAAACAAGTGGTGTTCTAGAAATCAAACTTCTGCCTCTGTTGCTTATAAATCTTCCCCTTGAATCTCTCTCCCTACGCATAAAATTGTTTTTGGATGCTAAGAAACAAAGGTTACCTAGTTTTCACTTCCCCGGCAACGGCGCCAAAATGTTTGGTCTCAATCTAGTCTCCTAAACTGAGCTCATTTAATTTTCAACCAGGATTTGTAAACTGCTGAAGTGAAGTGTACTGTATGTACCTAGGTGCTTGTTTCCTAATGCGTTGTGTGTAGTGTTTTGTGATGTTTTTGGTCTTTTGTGATGATTTATGATGTTTTTGGTCTTTTGGTGGTTTTATGTTTGCAGGAAAAAATGCCTAGAAAGCTAGTGGAAAGAAGCTGGTGATTAAAAACAAAGTTAAGCCTAATTGATGGAATGAAAAATGAAAAATGCAATTGGAAACACTGAAGCAAAATTAAATCTAAACTATGACTAAATAAAAGCAAAGCTTGATAATGAATTTTAAGCAAATGATTAAAAACACAAACTAAACTTGAGAAATGATCACTAAGTATGCAAATCCTCTAACTAAACAGTGAAACAACTAGCTTACAATGATGCAATATTTTGTCCTTGATTAGAGATTTGAAACATATTTAGAGGAAAAACATTGTTATCATCATAAGATCTTCTATTCTAGAACTAGTTCTTATCTCTATTCTGCAATTTAATTGAATGTCACAAAACCTTTACTCAAGAGTTATTGATTTATTTCCAAAGTAGTCTTTTGAGGAAGAGCTATGTTTATAAAATGATGAGGAAATTGCAGAGGTACTTCAGGCCTAAAATGATGTTGTCTTCTGTTCATATGGTTATAGATCAATTATGGATTTTAGAACAAGAAGAGGTTTGTGAATAATGAAGGCTATCTTGTTAATCCTAACAACTGAAGTAATCTATTGTGCAATGAATGAAAATTTGAATATGAAGTGCAAGTGCAATGGGTTAATCTAAGAATGAACTTAAGATGCCACTAATCTAAAACAATGCTGAACTATAAGTCATCATCAAACTTGAAATAAAGTAACTGAACATGAGTTAAGTGCAATTAAACTCCGGAGCATCCTAACTAAGCTACCATGCATTATTCTATGAAATTACACAATCTTTTTGTCCATCATTATTGATATTTTGGAAGAGTTCCTTCTTTTGGAAGAGTTAGAACAATTCTAACTGTGTGATTGGATGCAAATGCAAATATAAAGGACTGAAAGCAAATGAAAAACTAAGATATCATATCCATATCCTACTTTTCATTATGATGTCTTGGGCAAGCGTTTAAGAGCAAGAACAGAGATGATACTTAGTACAAACACACAACTAAGTCATTCATTATCACGGTCATGTCTTGAACTTCTTAAGAATTTCTTGGAAGAGTTTCTTCTTGTGGAAGAATGATTAGAACAAGTGTAACTGTGATAGTGAACAGCAAAAACTACAACTAAATCCTACAGTACTATAGCTATTCATCATTCATCATTATAATCTTTTGGAAGAGTGTCTTCTTGTGGAAGAGTTAGAATGAATATAACTATAGTATCTAGTTAAAAACAACTATAAATTCAGCTTCTAATCCTAAAATACTATAGTCATTTTCCCATTCATCATTATAGTCTTTTGGAAGAGTGTCTTCTTGTGGAAGAGTTAGAACGAGTACGACTACAGTAGCTAATTAAAACAACTATTAATTCAAATTCAAAATGTAAAGGCAGCTAGAAAACTTATCTAATTTACGCAAAATAAATCCGTGCAAGAGGCAGGGGCCCTCTACCACCTGACGGAATTCAACTCCAAATTAAATCACGCTTTCAAAAAAACACGGTCTGCTCCATTAAAGATGAAATAGTTTGAACATAACACTCTGCGTCTTCAGGAATGTAGCACAGAGTCTAAACAAAATCTAGCATCAAATCTAACATAAAATCTCTAACATAGCTCTCGGTCTCCCAAGTGTTTATAAAGCAAATGCACATAACAATACTTGCAACAATTCAGGAACACTGTCTTTCCTTATCGGAATCATGTTAGGACTCTTTGAAGTGGTTGCGTGAAGAGGAAAAGACATCTGGACTGAGACAGTCCTAATAGAAGTCTTCCTTCCTAAATGTGTTCCCACGTTCAAAACCATACCCAGAATTTGTTTCTTCCTCCATGATGAGCAACGAACCATGTAGACATGACGTGGATCATGCCCATATGTGGTTTTTCTCAAGAGGCCACCTGGAACATACTCAAACATGAAGGCAGCTGCAGAATCGCCGGTTAGCTACGGAATGTTTGCATTCTGCAGCTAGTTCCGGTCAAAATGCTTAACAATGGAAAAAATCACAAAATTTAGCAAGTTAGTCATGTAAATCATTCTAGAAGTAATTTTAACTATATTCATTGATCAATTGGTTCTAGGATAGCAATGGACAAGGGAAAATGAGGTAAAATGAGGTGAAGGAAAGCACAATTTTGAGGCTCAACAACTGGAACAGATGTAATAGTAACCAACAAACCAGGTGTCGAAGGTGATAGTCCTAACGAAGGAAGGACCAAACTCTGAGGAGGATTTAATGTGCTGGATTGTGCTATGGAGGCAACACCAGAAAAAATCTGACTCAAGGACCTATATCCAAGCGGAAGTGACACCGATGGTGGAGAAGACTGAGTAGAAACAAGAGGGACATCTTCAGGAAAAAGCTGATATTATCCAGTAGAAACAAGCATTCCTTCACTACCAACAGGACTAGATGAATCCATGTATGACTAAGCTGTAAGATCTTCGAAAATACTACGGGGACTAGGAGGTATAGCAACAGTAAAAAATGGTGAGCCCGATGTAAGAGGAGGAAAATATCCTTCTTCCCCAAAACCAGACCAAGCACTTGAAGGAGGCCAATTGAACTCAACTGACTCTTCAGGAGGAGATCGGGTAGCAAGAGGTTGAACAGACGAGAGAATAGGCTGTGGAAACTCGGCAGCCCTAGTGGACCAAGGGGTTTCAAAAGAAACGTCCGGAAAAGAGCTACCACTAGGAGGCAGTGAGGACAACGGAACTAGTGGTTCCGCCACTGTGACTGTATTTCAAAATAGGAAGGAAAAAATATAATCAATCGAAGGCTCCAAGATCAAAATATAAGGAAAACAAAAAACAAGCAAAGTAATAAAACTTTTAATGGGCGTGTGATCGTAGGTGATTAATTTTATGACACTGAAACCATATTTTGTTGTTTCATGTTTTAAGAGTCGAGAAACAGGAAAAAGATGACTCTAGTCACTTTCAATTTTAAACGAGCGTGAAAGGACAAGTGCTCGATGATATCTTCTCTTTTTAAAGATTCATGAAAATATCAAAATGACTACTTAGGTACTCTAAGCAAGAGGCTATACCAGGTTTCCGTGAACTACAATATACACCTTGGTGATCAAATGAAATAGAAATGACCAAGGACTTAACGTACATGCAGGTAGTCTCACCAAATGCTGTGTTCGGTGTATCACAGTCACAAGGCGGCAGACTCAACTTTCTATGGATAAAAGGATTTCAACCTAGAGGGGTCTCCCTTTATATACTCGACGGTATGGGGCGCACAAGTCCATACTAGTGCTGTCTAAAGCTAAATGACGAACGACAGCTACTAGGTTTTAAGATGTCGGAACACGTCTCTAGCCTAGACCACTAAAAATGTTGCGTTAGGTTTAAATGATTCCTTAGGTAAATTGAATGAATTTTAAATTTTATCTTGGATTATGGTTCAGTTTCAAGGCTCTATCGTATTTGGATCTCAAAATTCCTAAATTCAAGCTAGATGCAAATGAACATCATCTTTGATTCAATGAATGCTAGTTACGAGAAGGATATAGATATTTCAAACAATATCAAACAATGAAAGTATGCGAAGAAAGCCACTAATTCATATAACACAATCAAACGAAAATGAAAGTCTTTCCTAGACTATTAAATGCTAGTTATGCAAAATAATATTTCGCTTTCGATGCAAAGGAAAGAATGCAAAATATGTTTTTTTTTTTTTTTCCAATGAAAATAAGAACATGATGCACTAATTACATGAAAAATGAAAACAAACACTAGCTTGAGTATTGTGTAAGAATCAAAATTGAATGACACAATCAAACGCAAAGCAAACACAAGAAAGCACTCAAACTAATGTTGCAATCTCCCAAACCAAAAGAAAGCTTTCAAAACGACCCAAAACAAGCAATGTAATCTATGCTTGGAGCAACAAGGAGAAGATTCAATCAAAAAATGAAATGATCATTAAATCAAAGAAAACACTCAAAACGGTCAAGAAAACTTAGTGAAATTGACCTGAGAATGAGACTCAAAATAATAAAAAAGAATTGATTTCCAAATAGAAGGATCAATGCACCAAGACACTTTGAAACCCTAAGGCCTTAAACTACACTGATAAGAAGATGGACAAATGACTGAGAAAAAAAAGTCGACAACAGTCAAAACAGTCCTAAAGGCATAATTACACACAAAAAATAACCCAGAGGCAAGCACAACTAACCAAAAGACTCATTAAGGAGTTCAAACCAAATCCTACAGGATTCGGTGCGACTGTAAGTGTAATGTTCCTAAATTAGCTAAGTTAATTGGAACATTAGAATTTTGTTTTATTTTTCATGTTTATGAATAATAGACTAATGGAGGACATGCAACACTCCTTAGATCTAAAAATAAATGCATACTCAATGTGAACAGGACTACATATGAGCTGGATGCATAAAAACCAATTGTGTATGAACATGGCTAAGATATTTGACTGGGTCAACAGGACCAAATCACAAGATAGTCCAGGTGCATTGAACCTCCTAGGTGATCAGCGCAGTTCTAGAAGGAGGAATTCAGTGTGAAAGGGGATAATGCATTTGAAGTGGTTTAGGGTTTTTCACATCCCATTTTTATAAAAAGTAAGGAAAGGGCTCAAGAGGGGGTTGTTGATTATTTTTGGTTGCTTGAGCAACTCGAGTTCTCTTGGCTAGTTAGCCAAAGGGAAGAGGGTTTCCTGTTTAAGAATCCTCTCTCCTTCCATGGAGTAGCTCTTTGGAGGAGGATGTGCTACATTGATCCACTATCTGGCATTTGGCCAAGCTTCTACTTCCAACTGCAATATAGATCCTATTCAGGGTTTGATTGCCTTTGTAAGCTGCAGCAAGTGGAGTTTAGATTTTTTCAAATCTAGAGAATTTCAGTACTTCTTTTCAGTGGAAGAGGGTTCTAATCCATTGGAGAGATATATTGAATGATTTGAGCTTCATTTCAGATCTTGGCATCAGGCCAATATTTTCTTCATGGTATACTACGCAGTTCCTTCCCCAGATCTGCGTTATTGCTGAAGGAGCAGTGTTGCAGGGTTTTGGCATCATTTTGGAGCTAGATCTCTGATGCGAAGGAAGCCTCCTTGCATCAAGGGTGATCTATGGATTGGCCAACCAATCCATGTCTATTTATGATCTGATTTAATTACTAGATTTTTTTCTTCAAAATTTTTGAATCATGCTGCAGAAAAATTCAGATCTACTCTGGCATTTTCATGTATTGCTGAAATCCCCAAGGGGAAAGAAATAAAGAGCCCTTTGGGAATTTTGATTTATTATAGATATATTTTTTCATGTATTTATCATTTGTAGATCTGTAATTTAATGAAAATAAGCTTCAACCTCCTGTAACTAACGCTGAAGGGTTTCTGGGTCATTATCTTGTGTTGTAGCACCTCAATCTTGAAGGATTTTCTATGTAAAACTGATGTTTATTATTGCTTAATGATCATGCCATGTTATTGAACTAATTTTATGATTTTTCATACTATTTTACATCTTACACCTTCAGAAAATATTCTGCCTTTGCTTCAGTAAATTTCTGCATCTTCCAAGTCATGGGAAATCAAGGTTTTTCTTGATTAGTCGGGAAGGAGGAACTGTTTAACCTAGAAAAATGCATTTTTTTTGCTGAAATTATGCATGGACGTTCCAAATAACCCTAGCTGAAATATCCCAGAGCCATTTCCCTTATTCTCACGCAGATTTCCTAATACAGTCATTTCAGGGCCTAAAAAGCTGCTTTTCCTCACCTTTTTTAGAGTAAAAGTTGAGTAAACGTTTCTGCAGCACTTGGAATTGGTTTCTGAGTGTTTTTAAACACTCTTTATGATATATAAAGTACACATCCCTAAAAAATGAATTTTTGAGGCATGTCTTGCTGAGAAATCCATTTTGGGAACATTACAGTGGAATCAGAGCATGATCTTTGGCTCAACCTGTGGCTTCAAGCCAAAGTGTTGAATCCCTGAAGGAGGAAAATTTCAAAATCTATAGACATAGTCTTCATTTGGCCAGGTAGCCTTTGGATCTCATCCTTTGTTCAAAGGTGACATATCCAGTAAATGCCCCTGCAGTCAATCTCTGGAATAGAATTTTGATATTCCTGAAGTGGGAACTTTCTAGCAAAGAACCAGAGTTCAAAATTCTGAAGAAGATGAGTTTTACTTCATCATATTTCAGATCCAGGAAGAGCCTCTTCAAAGAGGTTAGACAGAAGAAAGAAGGAGGAAGAAAATGAAACTCCTAGAGGGTTTCAAGAAGCAGAAAATTGCAGTGAGACCTGCAGAAGGTTTCAAGAAGGAGAGGAAGATCCATGCACTTCCTATCCTCACAAAGAAGGAGAGCTATACAGAGAAAAACCAGAGCATAGATCCACCACTTGAAAGAATGATGGGTGAGAAGATCTCCCTGCTCCCTTTTCAGATCATGAAGGGCATTGAAGAAGATCTCAAGGAGATTGAAAAGGTGGAGACTTGTACCAACACTGTCACAACCTTGGAGAAGCAGCATTCATGTTCAGAAATGGAGGAATGCCACACAGCTGCAAAATAAGTTTTTCTTCTATTCACCAAGGTATGATTAAAGATTCATTTATGCTCATTTTAGCACATTATATGAGGAGATCTACATCTTTGCATGCTGCTGATTTAGAGCAACAGAGTTGCATTGTGCTATAGAAATGTGATGAAGAGAAGCTTGAATTTCCAGATCCCATGGAGTGCAAGAATCTAATTTGGGACGATGGTATCCCTCATGGGAGGTGTACCAAGATGGAGGATGGAGAGCAAGAGGCTAGAAACCCACTGGCAGATTTTTGATACCAGGCAGCAGGAGGCTTGGCTGCACTGGTTGCTCTTGGAAGAGTTTGATCATAACACTCTTTCTAAGGGTATGTGGCAGGATACTTGCATCATGGAGCAGAAAAGAGTATGGGCACATTGTGTTGGCATAACATTTTTCATGTCAAGCACCATGTTGTCACTACATGGATGGGATGATGGAAGTATGAGAAAGCAGCAAAGGATTTTGTTTCTTGGGATGTTCTTGAGAGAGAAAGGGTAGATTTGCTCTCACAGTTTTCATGATGTTGCAGGAGTAGAAGATGGCACTATCATAGTGCAAAGGGGTTACTCCTTGACCTTAGATTTTAAAGAAGGTATTTCTTCATGGGGAGGACTTCTCATATGTAGCAGCATTATGGGAGATGCCTTTGACATTCTGCATGTCAAAGATTGGAGCTATGAGTTGATGGGAGCATACTTGCATAGGCCAACAACGTTGTCACTTTGGAGCTGGGATTTATTGATGGAGTATTCCCAGGGTCACTTCTCATTCGATGCACTTGGTGAGCAAAGAGGAGGTGAAGAAGATGAAGTAGTAGATGGAGACATCTATTACTGTGGTGTGTTTTTCTTGACTTGGGTTTCCAAGCAGGAGGAGCAGGACTTTCATGCAGCACTTGGTTCATCCCCCTTCATGGGAGTGTGCCAAACTATTATTGAGGATTCATTCATGATTCCATGTATCTTCTTGCTTCCAACATATGGTGAGAGCTTTTTCTTGCATTCTCTTACCATCTCTTGGCAATGCATTTCTCCACAAGAGGGCAAGCTATTTATTGAGCTCCATGAACTTCATTGGGCCAAATTGTAGGATGGAGACAACCATCTATTATGTGGCCTTGGGCAAAGATGTTTTCCTTACATGTGGATTCTTAATTCATATGATTAACCATGTCACAGGAGGCAATTTTCCATATACTCTTCTTAAGCAGCAGTTAAGAAGACTGTGCTGTGAGGATTTGGAGGACTGTTGGTAATCTCTTGCATCACATAGAACCTTCAGTATTTCCCTCAATATGATGATGATCATTTTTTCTTTGCTGATATTGCCATTATGTCTTTTGAGAGCATGATTGAGAAAGAGACACATGAGAAGAGTGTGTCCTTTTGGGAAGGAGATTCCCACATTTTCTACATCAATGTTCTAATGGGAACATGGGAAAAATTGTGGCCACCACAGCCAAACACTTGTTTCTTTTGGAGGTGAGCCATGTGTGTGATGGAGTACCTCCTGGTGATACTCTTCTATCCATCACATATGAGGTATTTTGGGTTGAATGGTTTTACAACATTGGAGGGAGGAACCTTGCAGATCAAATCCTCATGATGCCACTTGAGGGCAATGTCCTTGCAGCCCAAGATCATTTTTCACTCTACACTTATCTTAAGTGGAGAGGAGAACAACATTGGATAGGCTATCTTGTCTACCATGTGCAAAATTTCAGCCCACCTATTTTGCAGGAGCTCAAGGTGGAGGAACATTTTCATAGAGTTGCCATGTCATGAGGTAACTCATTTTTGGTGGATGATTGCTTGAGGATGGAGAATTCACATGGGGGATGTTATTTCCCAATACACTTCAGATTCCATGCCTCATGGGAGCCTCTAGGCAACACCTTATTGCCTTCTTGAGTATTTGACTATTTCATGTTGATAGCTATTCAACTAACTTGCATGCTTCGGAGGGGAAATATGGAGATTCATTGTTGACACAACATCTCATTATTTGGAGGAGTTCATCATATGGGGATGCTATAGTAGGAGGAGGAGACATATTTCAGTTCTATCCTTGCAATTGCTTGAGGAAAAGAAACATTTGGGAGGGGAGGACTGTAATGTTCCTAAATTAGCTAAACTAATTGGAACATTAGAATTTTGTTTTATTTTTCATGTTTATGAATAATAGACTAATGGAGGACATGCAACACTCCTTACATCTAAAAGTAAATACATGCTCAATGTGAACAAGACTAAATATGAGTTGGTTGCATAAAAACCATTTGTGTATGAACAGGGCTAAGCTATTTGACTATGTCAACAGGACCAAATCACAAGACAGTCCAGGTGCATTGAACCTCCTAGGTGTTCTAGAAGGAATTGAGTGTGAAAGGGGCTAATGCATTTGAAGTGGTTTAGGGTTTTGCACATCCCATTTTTATAAAAAGGAAGGAGAGGGCGCAAAAGGGGGTTGTTGATGATTTGTGGTTGCTTGAGAAACTCGAGTTCTCTTAGCTGGTTAGCCAAAGGGAAGAGGGTTTCCTGTTTAGGAATCCTCTCTCCTTCCATGGAGTAGCTCTTTGGAGGAGTATATGCTGCATTGATCCACTATCTGGCATTTGGCCAAGCTTCTACTTCCAACTGCAATGCAGATCCTGTTCAGGGTTTGATTGCCTTTGTAAACTGCAGCAAGTGGAGTTTAGATCTTTTCATATCTAGAGCATTTTAGTACTTCTTTTTCAGTGGAGGAGGGTTCTAATCCATTGGAGAGCTGTATTGAATGATTTGAGCTTAATTTCAGATATTGGCATCAGGACAATATGTTCTTCATGGTATACTGCGCAGTTCCTTCCCTAGATCTACGTTATTGCTGAAGGAGCAGTGTTGCATGGTTTTGGCATCATTTTGGAGCTATATCTCCGATGTGAAGGAAGCCTCCTTGCATCAAGGGTGATCCATGGATTGGCCAATAAATCCATGTACATTTCAGATCTGATTTACTCACTGGATTTTTTGCTTCAGAATTTCTGAATCATGCTGCAGAAAAACTCAAATCTGCTCCGACATTTTCATGTATTGCTGAAATCCCCAAGGGGAAAGAAATAAAGAGCCCTTTGGGAATTTTGATTTATTATAGATCTCTGTTTTCATGTATTTATCAGTTGCAAATCTGTAATTTAATGAAAATAAGCTTCAGCCTCCTGTAACTAATGCTGAAGGGTTTCTGGGTCATTCTCTTGTGTTGTAGCACCTCAATCTTGAGGGATTTTCTATGTAAAACTATTGTTTATTCTTGCTTAATGCTAATTCCATGTTCTTGTACTCATTTAATGATTTTTCATACTATTTTACATCTTAAACCTTTAGAAAATATTCTTCCCTTGCTCGAGTAAATTTCTTCATCTTCCAAGTCATGGGAAATCAGGGTTTTTCTTGACTAGTCGGGAATGAGGAACTGTTTAACCTAGAAAAACACATTTTTTTTTGCTGAAATTCTGCATGGATGTTCCAAATAACCCTACATGACATATCCCAGAGCCATTTCCCTTATTCTCATGGAGATTTACTAATACAGTCATTTCAGGGTCTGGAAAGCTGATTTTCCTCACCTTTTTAAGAGTAAAAGTTGAGTAAACGTTTCTGAAGCACTTGGAATTGGTTTCTAAGTGTTTTTAAACACTATTTATGATATTTTAACCACACATACCTGAAAATTCGTTTTTTAGGCATGTATTGCTGAGAAATCCATTTTGGGAACATTACAGTGGTATCAGAGCATGATCTTTGGCTCAGCCTGTGGCTTCAAGATAAAGTTTTGAATCCCTAAAGGAGGAAGATTTTAAACTCTATATATAGAGTATTTATTTTTCCAGGTAGCCTCTGGATCTCATCCTTTGTTCAAAGGTGACATATCCAGTAAATGCCCTTGCAGTCAATCTCTGGAATAGAATTTTGATATTTCTGAAGAGGGAAATTTACAGCAAAGAATCAGAGTTAAAAATTTTGTAGAATATTATTTTTAGCTCATAATATTTCAGATCTAGGAAGAGCCTCTTCAAAGAGGCTAGACAGAATAAAAAAGGAGGAAGAAAATGAAACTCCTAGAGGGTTTCAAGAAACAGAAAGTTGCAGTGAGACCTGCAGAAGGTTTCAAGAAGGAGAGGAATATCCATGCACTTCCTATCCTCACAAAGAAGGAGAGATATACAGAGAAAAACCAGAGCATGGCTCCACCACTTGAAATAATGATGGGTGAGAAGATCTCCCTGCTCCCTTTTCAGATCATGAAGGACATTGAAGAAGATCTCAAGGAGATTGAAAAGGTGGAGACTTGTACCAGCGCTGTCACAACCTTGGAGGAGCAGCCTTCATGTTCAAAAATGGAGGAATACCACACAACTGCAAAATAATTTTTGCTTCTATTCACCAAGGTATGATTAAAGATTCATTTATGCTCATTGCATCACATTATATGAGGAGATCTACATCTTTTCATGTTGTTGATTTAGAGCAACAGAGTTGCATTGCATTGTACAGAGGTGGTGATGAAGAGAAGCTTGCATTTAAAGATCCCATGGAGTGCAGGAATCTGATTTGGGATGATGGTATCCCTTATGGGAGGTGTACCAATATGTAGGATGGAGAGCAAGAGGCTAGAAAGCCACTTGCAGATTTTTGATACTAGGCAGCAGGAGGCTTGGCTGCACTAGCTGCTCTTGGAAGAGTTTGATCATCACACTCTTTCTAAGGGTATGTGGCAGGATACTTGCATCATGGAGCAGCAAAGAGTATGGGCACATTGTGTTGGCATAACATTTTTCATGTCAAGCACCATGTTGTCACTACATGGATGGGATGATGGAAGTATGAGAAAGCAGCAAAGGATTTTGTTGCTTGGGATGTTCTTGAGAGAGTAAGGGCAGATTTTTCTCTCACAGTTTTCATGATGTTGCAGGAGTAGAAGATGGCACTATCATAGTGCAAAGGGGTTACTCCTTGACCCTAGATGTTAAAGAAGGACTTTCTTCATGGGGAGGACTTCGCATATGTAGCAACATTATGGGAGATGCCTCTGACATTCTGCATGTCAAAGATTGGAGCTATGAGTTGATGGGAGCCTACTTGCATAGGCCAACAGCGTTGTCACTTTGGAGCTGGGATTTATTGATGGAGTATTCCCAGGATCACTTCTCATTCGATGCACTTGGTGAGAAAAGAGGACGTGAAGAAGATGAAGTGGTAGATGGAGAAATATATTACTGTGGTGTGCATTTCTTGACTTGGGTTTCCAAGCAAGAGGAGAAGGAATTTCATGCAGCACTTGGTTCATCCCCCTTCATGGGAGTGTGCCAAACTATTATTAAGGATTCATTCATGAGTCCATGTATATTCTTGCTTCCAACATATGGTGAGAGTTTTTGCTTGCATTCTCTTACCATCTCTTGGTAGTGCATTGCTCCATAAGAGGGCAAGATATTTATTGAGCTCCATTAACTTCATTGGGCCAAATTGCAAGATGGAGACAACCATCTATTATGTGGCCTTGGGAAAAGATGTTTTCCTTACATGTGGATTCTTAATTCATATGATTAACCATGTCAAAGGAGGCAATTTTCCATATACTCTTCTTAAGCAGCAGTTGAGAAGACTGCGTTGTGAGGATTTGGGGGACTGTTGGTAATCTCTTGCATCACATAGAACCTTCAGTATTTCCCTCATTATGATGATGATCATGTTTTCTTTGCTGATGTTGCCATTATTTCTTTTGAGAGCATGATTGAGAAAGAGACACATGAGATGAGTGTGTCCTTTCGGGAAGGAGATTCCCACATTTTATAGAGCACATGTTCTAATGGGAACATGGGAAAAATTGTGGCCACCATAGCCAAACACTTGTTTCTTTTGGCGGTGAGCCATGTGTGTGATGGAGTAACTCATGGTGATACTCTTCTGTCCATCACATATGAGGCATTTTGGGCTGATTGGTTTTACAACGTTGGAGGAACCTTCTAGATCTAATCCTCATGATGCCGCTTGAGGGAAATGTCCTTGCTGCCCAATATCAGTTTGCACTCTACACTTATCTTAAGTGGAGAGGAGAACAGCATGGGGTAGGCTATCTTGTCTACCATGTGCAGAATTTCAGCCCACCTATTTTGCAGGAGCTCAACATGGAGGAACATTTTTATAGAGTTGCCATGTCATGAGGTGACTCATTTTTGGTGGATGATTGCTTGAGGATGGAGAAATCACATGGGGGATGTTATTTCCCAATACACTTCAGATTCCATGCCTCAAGGGAGCCTCTAGGTAGCACCTTATTTCCTTCTTGAGTATTTGACCATTTCATGTTGATAGCTATTCAGCTAACTTGCATGCTTGGGAGGGGCAATATGGAGATTCATTGTTGACACATCATCTCATTATTTGGAGGAGTTCATCATATGGGGATGCTACAGTAGGAGGAGGAGACATCTTTCAGTTCTATCATTGCAGTTGCTTGAGGACAAGAAACATTTGGGAGGGGAGGACTGTAATGTTCATAAATTAGCTAAGCTAATTGGAACATTAGAATTTTGTTTTATTTTTCATGTTTATGAATAATATACTAATGGAGGAAATGAAGCACTCCTTAGATCTAAAAATAAATACATGCTTAATGCGAACAGGACTAAATATGAGCTGGTTTCATAAAAACCACTTGTGTATGAACAGGGCTAAGCTATTTGACTAGGTCAACAGGACCAAATCACAAGATAGTCTAGGTGCATTGAACCTCCTAGGTGATCAGCGTAGTTCTAGAAGGAGGAATTGAGTGTGAAAGGGGCTAATGCATTTGAAGTGGTTTAGGGTTTTGCACATCCCATTTTTATAAAAAGGAAGGAGAGGGATCAAGAGGGGGTTGTTGATGATTTGTGGTTGCTTGAGCAACTCGAGTTCTCTTGGTTGGTTAGCCAAAGGGAAGAGGGTTTCCTGTTTAGGAATCCTCTCTCCTTCCATGGAGTAGCTCTTTGGAGGAGGATGTGCTACATTGATCCACTATCTGGCATTTGGCCAAGCTTCTACTTCCAACTGCAATGCAGATCTTGTTCAGGGTTTGATTTCCTTTGTAAGTTGCAGCAAGTGGAGTTTAGATCTTTTCAGATCTAGATCATTTCAGTACTTATTTTCAGTGGAGGAGGGTTCTAATCCATTGGAGAGATGTATTGAATTATTTGAGCTTCATTTCAGATCTTGGCATCATGCCAATATGTTCTTCATGGTATACTGTGCAGTTCCTTCCCCATATCTGCGTTATTGCTGAAGGAGCAGTGTTGCAGGGTTTTGGCATCATTTTGGAGCTAGATCTCTGATGTGAAGGAAGCCTCCTTGCATCAAGGGTGATCCATGGATTGGCCAACCAATCCATGTTTATTTATGATCTGATTTACTCATTGGAGTTTTTGCTTCAAAATTTCTAAATCATGCTGCAGAAAAATTTAGATCTGCTCCGACATTTTCATGTATTGCTGAAATCCCCAAGGGGAAAGAAATAAAGATCCCTTTGGGCATTTTGATTTATTATAGATCTCTGTTTTCATGTATCTATCAGTTGCAGATCTATAATTTAATGAAAATAATCTTCAGCCTCCTGTAACGAACGCTGAAGGGTTTCTGGGTCATTCTCATGTGTTGCAGCACCTCAATCTTAAGGGATTTTCTATGTAAAACTGTTGTTTATTATTTCTTAATTCTCATGCCATGTTCTTGAACTCATTTTCTAATTCTTCATACTTTTTTACATATTACACCTTGATAAAATATGCTACCCTTGCTTCAGTAAATTTCTGCATCTTCCAAGTCATGGGAAATCAGGGTTTTTCTTGACTAGTCGGGAAGGAGGAACTGTTTACCCTAGTAAAATACATTTTTTTTGCTTAAATTATGCATGGAAATTCCAAACAACCCTATCTGACATATTCCAGAGCCATTTCCCTTATTCTCACGCAGATTTCCTAATACAGTCATTTCAGGGTCTGAAAAGCTGCTTTTCCTCACATTTTTTAGAGTAAAAGTTGAGTAAACGTTGCTGCAGCACTTGTAATTGGTTACTAAGTGTTTTTAAACACTATTTATGATAGTTGAAGCACAAATCCCTTAAAAATTCGTTTTTGAGGCATGTCTTGCTGAGAAATCCATTTTGGGAACATTACAGTAAGGTTGTAATCTACGTCAAACAGGGGTCGGCGCAACTGCAACAAAATAAACCTATGCCAATTGGCACGACTGTTCAAATGAAAAGTGCACCAAACCAAATAACTATGGGAAAAAAGGAAAAACCAAAATTCAATGAGCAGAGGTCAATATTGACACTCTGGAGCTAAACAGAGGTATAAACTAAGCAAGAAAACCAAAAAAAGACAGATAAGAAAATCAATGATTGAAATTGACCCAAAAAGATAAAATGACAAACTCACACTGATCCCCATTTGAGTCGCCAATTTGTTAAATAGGTAAATCCTCTCTGCGGACAGAGACGATCCCTCTAGCCCTAGAGTGTGTCTAGAAACAAAGAGACATGCTAGAGTGTTGATTCCTAATTACAGAATAAAAAGAGGACATGGTAGATCGACCTACCTATAATCCAACGCTGTCATCGTGGCTGTGATGGTGGTGGCCTCTCGCTTCTGCCTTGGCAAGTCACAATCCTTCTGTAGTCATGCTCGAATACCTGCACATATAACAACAAATAAGAACAAAATATGACATAATAAATTCATTCATAACTACTAGCCAATCAAAGAGAGCTAAGCATATTTAGTAAACATCTAACATAATACAAAATGGGAACCAACTAATAGTCACGTATATGTATTGATAGAAGGAAGAGTTACAACCAATGCTTTGACGTCGCAGTCTCCTCCAGCGGGGTTCAGCCGAAGTGCGTCTCAGGTGCTTGTCAAGGAATTCGGACCGGATGAAGGCATGGGCTCAAGCTCTCTCAACGTAGTTCCTTCTTATTCTATCTATTTAGCTATAGTATGTTCAATTCTCCATGTTCATCTAACTTATGCAAAGAGAGATAACTTATTTTTATAGAGGAAAAGGAGGAGGTTAGGATCCCTACAAAGGTGGGAGGGAGGCCTATCCTTTAGGAAGTTCCCATAAGAGGTGGAAACCATAAACTAAAGGAGGGATTCCATGGTTTATTCAGTTCAACCACTCCCAACGACTCATCCTCGAAGTTGTTGGAGTGGAATCTCCACCTCTATTTAAAAAAAACATTCCATAAACAACTTGGCATGGCTGGCTAAATGAGACAGAGCGCTAACTGGCGCGGGGCCCAATGTTAATATTCCTCTTCGGCGTGAGGGCATAATTGACTACTCGCGCCAAGGAAAAAAACAAGGGTTTTTGAATCTCTGCTCAGGGAATTGTCAACAGAAGGAATATTACTCTCATGTAAAGGGAAACAATGATGGTTTTTGCAAGGCATGACACTGCTTATTGATCATGGAAATGACCCTCCAATGGGTGAGATGGGGATTGCAGGGACAGTGACAAAATGTTGTGTAACAGTTTCTCCTTCATATCCTATCCTAGCCTTTATATGAGGAGATCTTTGAGCATTAAGAATTCTGTCCAAATGAACAGATATTTTCATTTGAGAAATATTCATAGTTAATTTAATTTGGACCTTTTCTAATTTCTTCCTTAGGCTTATCACTTCCTCTTCCAACTTTTCTCGCTCCTGATTTTTCTCCTTTATTTCTCTTTTCAGAATATCCTCTATTGTCCTTGATTCTTCTAGTTCAATATTTAATTTAATAATATCTTCTGAATCTGGTTCTATTTTTACATATTTTATAAGAATCTCTTTCTGTTTCTTACTCTTAATTTTAAGTCTACTTATTTCCTCTAGGGCACTAATTAGCTCCCCCTCAAGATCTACCTCACCTTCATCTTCAAATTCCAGGAGATCTTCCTCAAGCTCTTCCTTGGCCATCAAAATGAATTTTTATGTTCCTTTTTCATTGGGGGATTCATCTGAGCTCTCAGATGCACTACTGTCTTGTTGAACATAGAATGATCTTTGATTAAAACTATTACCTTTTGACCTATTGCTGAAATCGGTTTTCTCTTTCCCTCTTGACTGATTCTCCATTTTCTTGTGAGGACATTTAGATGCATAGTGCCCCACTCTTCCATAGTTAAAGTACTTAAATGGAATTTTACCTTTATACTTACCTGTGCCTTTCTCCAATATTCTGACAAATTTGGCCTCTTCTTCATCAGAGCAAGATCATGTACCTTCCTTCTCTTCTCTGCACATATCATCCTTAAAGGCTGCCTCCCTCACATTTGACTTCCCTTT
Organism: Pinus albicaulis; assembly: GCA_034641835.2. Taxonomy (NCBI): domain Eukaryota; kingdom Viridiplantae; phylum Streptophyta; class Pinopsida; order Pinales; family Pinaceae; genus Pinus; species Pinus albicaulis. The sequence continues at coordinate 529,104,447 of CM076583.1, forward strand.
TGGAAGTCTCATCTCATAGGTCGTCAAGTTTCCAAGCAATTGGTTCATGGTCAATGTTTCCCAGTTTGTTGTTTCTTCTATGGCATAAACCTTAGGGTTAAACCTTGACGGTAAAGATCTTAATATCTTTTGTACAATTACACATTCCTTAATGGTTTCTCCTGGATATTTCATGTTATTCACAATTTCAGCAACCTTTAAGAAGAAACTGGCTATATCTTCATCTTCATTCATTTTTACATTTTCAAACTGAGCTCTATAGGCTTGCAGTTTCGCCATCTTCACCTTTTTATCTCCCTCATGGATATTTTCTAACGTATCCCATATTTCTTTGGCTGTCTTACTGTGCATTACTTTGATAAATTTTGACTCACACAGACCACTCAAGAGAGCATTCATTGCTTTTGCATTAGCTATGAAATGTTGTTTGGCTTCTTTCTCTGTGTCAGTATCCTTTGGAGCATATGCTATTTCTACAGCAGCCCAAACTTATATTCCTAGAGACATTATCTATGTCCTCATTCTTATTTTGTAGAAGGCATATTTTGTGCCAATAAACAAAGGGGATTTATTTTTTGAGCATCCTTATAAGCTAGCCATCTTGGGGACCTAGGATCTTCTTCCAGTCACTACAAGGAAAAGACCCTCTAGCAGATGTTTTTGAAGAACCCCTTATAAAAATACCCTAGACATCCATTTCTAGCAGAGGTTACTAGAGGAGGTTGGTGAGCGGAGGTGTTTGCGGATGTATTTCGTATGGTGCGCTTATCACCGTAAAACACACTGGTGCATTCAAAACAAGAAAGCACCAGTGCGCACAAAACATTGGCACACTGGACACCGTGCACTCCATACACACCTGCCCTAGGCCTTTCCTTTTTGTAGCGCATCGGGTTTTACAACACATCCGCACCAGTGCCTCATAAAAAGCGCGCAGGAAAAAAAAACCTTTCGGTGTGAGACAAATAAAATGCATCGGTGCGAGCAAAAAACTGGAGACTGGAACGGGGTTAAATAAAAAAATTTACGACCAAAAAACCGCACAAAACATTGGCACACCGGACACCGTGCGCTTCGTACACACCCGCCCGGTGCCTTTTATTACTGTAGTGCCCTGGTGCTTGACACAGAATTCGCACTAGTGCCTTGTAAAAAGTGCGCGAAAATAGAAACCCCAGAGCGGAATGACGAAAACACACCAGAGCGCCCATAAACCCGGTGCACCAGAATAGGATTAAATAAAAAAAAAATTATGACCAAAAAACCGAACAAAACATTGGCACACCGGACACCGTGCACTCCATACGCACCTACCCGATGCATTTTATTACTCTACCGCCCTGGTGCGTTACAGAGCATTCGCATCGGTGCCTCATAAAAAGTGCGCGAAGACAAAATCCACCTGGCACGGAATGACCAAAATGCATCGGTGCGTTCGTTGAATCCAGCACACTGGAAGGGGGTTAAATAAAAAAAAATTAGGGCCAAAAAACCACATAAAACATTGGCACACCGGACACCGTTCGCTCTATACACACCCTTCCAGTGTGTTGTATTACTGTTGCGCACCGATGCTTTACAGACCGTCCGCACCGGTGCCTCATAAAAAATGCGTGAAAACATAAACTACCCGGTGTGGATGGCAGCAAACCCACCGATCTACCTATAAAATCCTGCGCACCAGAACAGGGTTAAATAAAAAGAAATTACGGCCAAAAAATCGCATCTTTCACTTTTATCAGTGCTACAGAGCTCTCAAGCACCGATGAAATTTATCCTTGTCTGAGCCGCCATGACGTCGGTGCTCCCATTGCACTCATTGCACGCAATACTGTTGTACATTTCCCACCAATCTCCAGCTTGAATTTTGCAAAACGGTGGAAAATTTTTATTTTGCAAATTCTACAGCCAATATGCCTCCTCGACGAGCAAATGTACAGGTATTTTTCTTGATTTTCCATAATTAAACCTTATATCGGATTAGAATTTCAAATAACCTTAAAATTAACCATTTAAAAGGAAAAAAAAAATCACGCGGTGCACTCGAGCTATTCGGCTCGCACTGGTTGGCGGTGCTGCCTGTAAATTTACAGGCCGCAACGCCACCGGTGCTAACTGTATCCGCACAGGTTTTGGGGCGATACCGATAAGTGCACTGTGTTATTTTAAAAAAAAATTAAAAAGTACGGTGATGTCGTTTACCCGGTCGCACCGTTGACAATGTGGAATAGCGGCAACACGGTGCGTTGACTAAATGTTCTGCCCCAGTGCTGGTAATTTTATTAACGCACCATGTTGCCGCTATTCCACATTGTCAATGGTGCGGCCTAGTAAACTGGTGCTTATGGTATCCACACTGGTTCTGGGGCGGTACCGAAGGTGCATCGTGCTATTTTAATTTTTTTATAAAAGTGCAGTGCGGTTTGTTATCTGGCCGCACCGTTGACCTAGTTGAATAGCTACGACGCAGTGCATTGACTAAAATGGCCTTGGGGCAGTTAATTTTTTCAGCACATGGCTTTCCGTATTTCACCTGGGTCAATGGTGCGGACTGATAAAATGCCACACTATTCACTTTGTCACGATGGCAGAAGGTTGGTCTGCTGACTTAACTATACGCCCCAGGGCGTAGAGTTTCGTCAGCGCACCACCCTACTGACACCTTACATAGTTAATGGTGCGCTATAAATTCTTCTGGAGCACCATCATCAGGGCGCTTAATATTATTAGGTGCACCAGGGCTGATGCACTCCATAGAAAGACGCATCGGTACTAGTGTGTAACTATGTTTTCAGCACACCGACTGTTTTTTTATTTTTTATTTCAAAAAAAATTGATATATGTATATTTCTAAATACATGTGTTATTTAATAAAAAAATTGTGTTTAATATGTCAATTATTCAGAGACGTCAAAGGAGAGAAGAGGGGGAACAACAACAACAACAGGCGGAGAAATATAACATGGTTCACCTGTGGGAGGCATGAGAGAGGGAGAGAGATGCATACCCTTGCCCTATTACAGCAGCTACGCAGGGGCTCCTAAGGCAGGTAGGCGTCCTCAAGTTCTATGAGGAGGCTACTTCCCTAAAGGGCCATAATTTTTTTTTGAGACATCTTGTCCAAAGGTGGAATGCCCAGCAACAGGATTTCTGGGTTGGTATCAACCAGTGGTACACACCCACTGAGGAGGATATATACTTAATTTTAGGGCTATCAAGGAGAGGGGTGGATTTTCCCTCATTCCCAGAGGTTCTAGTTGGCTATGCAGTAGGGAGTTAGTTAGTTTACTCATAGAGACACATTAGAGAAAATGTATGTTGGGAAAAATACTGAGAGGGGGGGGGGGTGAATCAGTATTTAGGACTTAATAAAAACTTTTTACTTTTCCATTCACTAAAACCCATACGCTACTTTGCTGAAGCTAACTAGCGTATACACACGGATATACTTCATAAAACTCGCGTATACACAGAGATCTTGTTATGCCATTAATTCTTCACTTATATCATTCCATCATTCATTCATTAGATGTTCAATAAACTGTAAACATATGCAGTAAGAATAGAATAAATCATCACACATAAGCAACACACATGAAAACGGATTTTAGGTGGAAACCCAAGTCGGGAGAAAACCACCGCGTCGTTGTCTCGGCCTTCAATATTTTATTATAGAGAAAACATCTTACAACATATGTCACAGCGCAGCCTGCCTCCCTACCGACACCGCAGGCACCCACTGCGCTCGTTTACACCGACCTCTCACCGGAAGAGCTACGGCCGCCTTGCGCTCGTTTACCAGCCTCTCCTGGAAGGGAGCTACGACCCCCTGATCTCGTTTACCAGCCTCACCTGGAAGGGAGCTACAACCCCCTGAGTGAAGGCTACAACCCTCAGCACCACCATGGACCAGGTTTCATCAATTTTCACACTGGATCCAAAAGCTTCCTTTAGAACACAACTTGCAGGCCACGTTTCATCATATTTTCAGACTGGACCCACTCCATACATTTGAGCTCAATCATACATCATCAACAGATAGCAGTAACACAGCAGAATAGATCAGACATTTGATACTTCATACTTCAGCAAACCCTAATCTTCATACGCGCTTTCCTTTCACTGATCCTGCATATATACGCGCCTTCGACCATACAAACCCGCGTATACTTCTGTACATATTATAGAGCTAATTTTACTTCCCATACGCGCTTTCTCTTCAACAAACCCACGTATATACGCGCTTACTCTGCGGCGAACTAGCATATAGTTCTTCAGACATTTAGGTCATTGAAATTCTTCAGAACAGATACATCATTCAGATTTTACCCTTTACTTCAGACAGATGTTCGCCTCATCTCAGATCTAATCATTCCATAAACAGATCTAGCATATATAAATACATTCCAGATCTATATTCCCTTCTTCATCATTTCTTCATTGGTGCATCATACATTCAGATCTTTCATTCAACTATAACCCTTTCCATTCAGATATGCTTCAGAGAGAAGTATTCATTCAAGCTCAGACTTCTTGCACACATTTTCATAATGAATTTCTTCTCCTTATATAGGTTTACCCTTTATCAATACCATGAGCCAAAACCACATTACTTTTGATGGTATTCCTGGACGGGGTCACATAGATGAATCATTACTCAATACAATGGGTCAATACCATGGTGGTTACCCCTGGTTTTACATATTTAGAGCGCTTTTTCCCATACGCGACTTGGCACGTTATTTCCCGCGTGCATACGCTACTTTGTCTAGACAAATCCGCGTATGCCTTGAGACATACTCTTTTCATCATGTTCTATCACATACTAACATTCCTTCCATCATTACCTTCTGTACTCATTGTATATACATCAGATTTACATCATTTAACAAGTTCATCAAGTCATATTCCATCAGGGACAACTTCATCAAGTAGGTTGCCATCATCTTCATCAAGTGGGTTGCCATCAAGGACAACACTCAGCATCATATTGCCAACAATCTCCCCCTTTGGACTTGATGGCAACCACGATGGTGTTTGATCACCACAAAAGATAGATACATTAAGAATACAATGACACCATGTCACTCTTGACACCATTCTTTCTCTTTATTCAAACACCATGTCACTCTCCCCCTTTGACATCAAGGGCAAAAGGGCGGACCAAAACCAACACAAGGTTTTTTCTCCTGTTGTAGAAGGAAGCGTTCTGCAGATCTGATGTACACTGAAGTGACCATGGTCCCCCTGAGTTCATGCTGAACCTACAAACATATTTTTCAATGAAGTACATGACTCTATGACCTTCCTATCACCAATGAATCATTCTTACATCAAAGATCCATCCAAGTGGATTTACATATGAGACTCAAATACCCAACCAAGTGGGTTTACACATCTCAACTCAACTACCCAACCAAGTGGGTTTACAAATTTGACTCAGCTACCCAACCAAGTGGGTTTACAAATTTTGACAAGTCCTTACATGATTGAATATTACAATTTTACATCATGGGTCTCAACAAGACCTTTTTATCAAATTACAAGTATGACTTTTTATGACCAATACCAGAAAGACCTCAAGAGAGAGATCATATTTCAGAATCATCATAATTCCAACAATGCATTATACTCAGCAACACTAGTGCTCCCCCTAAAAATGTGCATCCAAACATCCTTTCCATATGTCCAAGGCTCCTCCTTAGCTTGTGCAATCTGAATACTTTTAACAGCAGGTCATCAGCAACAATATCTGCATGATCTGTCCGGATCTCCGAATCATAAGACTTCCATCATATCCAAAAGATATTCTTCATCAAATAAACAATCCGGGCTCATCCATGTATCATTTCATTAGCATGAGTATAACCAGAATAATGCTAACAGTACAATCATTAGCAGTCAGACTGATGCTCCCCCTGAACCTCTGCTCCTGATCTTCAGCTGTCATCCCAATTCTCTTATCATCAATGCATACGCGACTGTGTCTGCTGGAACTTGCATGTATACGCGGCTCTAGTTCACTTAACCCGATTATGGAAAGTGAATTATAGAAAATTTCACATTCCTCCATCTCCCCCTGAATTTTTCCTTCTTGTACCTGTCTTCTTCATGTTAGATGCTCTGTCAGCAATAATCATAACCAGATTTGCCAAATCAACCATGAGAATCATCATACATTGCTCCCCCTGTGACGATACATTACGAATCTCCATAATGTATCTCACATCACTTCTGTAGTCATTAGGAGAAGTAAGCTTCAGAAGCTGATGACTACAGTAGGGTCAATATTCCCTACGTTTCTGACCGGTCCTCCTTCTTTTTCCAAATTTGCTTGAACTTTCTAATTGTGTGCTGAAAATTGTCCACTTTCTCAGATCTGTTCAACCTGCATTCTTTTTCTACATGTCCATACTTGTTACAAGAATAACACCTCATGTGTCCAGAGAAATAAGCATAAGAATCATAATGAGTATTTCTAATCTTCCTTCTTTTGCAATCAGCTGCTTTATGTCCATACTTGTTACATGAAAAACAATATCCCTTGAAGAAACCAGAGTACCTTTCTATGTAGGATCTGTTTTTTTGTGGCTGAAACAATCTGCTTCTGCAATTGGCTGCAACATGTCCATGATTATGACATTTAAAGCATTCAACATTATTGAATGATTTCCTTTGAGAATTCATGATTGTCGGTTGACCTTTTGCTTCTTTCAACACTTCAGGCTTTGCATTGATATCCTTTGAATCTTTAGCACTTCCTTATGAACTAGATTCTCCTTTAACAGTTTCATGAAAACCAAGACCAAGTTTAACAGAAGGAGACCTTTGACTACTAAGAATATTGTCAAGAATCTTAGTACTATCTTGAAACCTCAAGAGTTTATCATTTTCTTCTAATTTACCTTTGAGAATGTTTACCTCAACCTCCAATTTTTGGCATTGCTTCATCATGCTTTCTTCAACCCTTTTTCCTTCTTCTACTTGATCATTCAAATTTAAGATCTCTTCTTTCAACCCATTTTCTTGCTCTTCAAAGATTTGTAAAAGTTCTTCATTCTTCTTATTTGATTTTTCCAGATCTATTTTGAGCGAGATGATTTCTACTTCACGTCCTTCCTTTTCAAATGATTGTAGAAGTTCTTCATTCTTCTTATTTGATGCTTCAATGTCTGCTTTCAGAGAGATGATTTCTACTTCAAGTCCTTCACTGTGATTGGTTACTTTGTCCTGCAGTCTTTGATACATTTCTATCTGTTCATTCAATCTAGAGATCACATCCTTGAGGATAGATTCCCTCCTTTTAAATTGATCCTAAAAATTACTTTCATCATTGATCTTGAGATTTGCTTCTAGACTTATACTATTACTTTCACTATCTTCATCATTGCATGCACAAGTGAGTGGATTACAAGAACAACAATCAATACCTATTTCTTCTTCTTCATTTTCTGCTGCACATGTTTTCTGAGATATCTTCTTTTCTTGAGTAGCCTTCTTCTTTTGCTTCTTTGCCATGAGCACTAGCAGATTTTGGTCAGGATCTTCTTCATCTTCACTTGACATTTCATTATTATCTTCATTTGCATAATAAATCTTTCCCTTTTCAAATTGTTTATAAGGACATTTAGCAGCATAATGACCCACTCTTCCACAATCAAAACATTTGAAGGGTAGCTTACCTTTGAATCTTCCAGTACCTGGTTGAAGTCTCCTTACAAAATTTGCTTCTTCTTCTTCTGATATATAACTTGATTCCTTGACAACTTCCTTTTCTTTCCTTTTGCACATGCCTTAAAAGCAAATTCTTTGATTTGAAAGGGATCTCCTTGTCTCATTTCATAAGCAGTCAGAATACCATGTAGTTGAACAATAGTAAGAGTTTGCAGATCTTGCCTTTCTTCAATAGCCGACACTTTTGACTCAAATTTTGAAGTTAAAGATCTTAAGACTTTTTCCACCAGAGTAGTATCAGTTATGGTTTCACCCAAACTTCTCATACGATTTACAATATCATCTAGATGTAAAAAGAAACTGGAAATACTCTCATCACTATGCATCCTTAAATTTTCATATTCAATTCGGAGAGTTTGGAGTTTTGCACTTTTTACCTTTGTATCTCCTTCATAGCTCAAAATGATTTTGTCCCATATTTCTTTTGTTGAATTTAGCTGCATCACTTTAGCAAATTCTGGTTCAAACATGCTTCCTAATAAGACATTGACGGCTTTGGCATTGATTTCATATTTCTTCCTTTCTGCTGCATCAGTAGGAATACTTGCCGGATACTGATAACCTCCTTCCACGATTGCCCATACTTCTGCACCAAGACTTTGCAGATATGCTTTTGTTCGTATCTTCCAGAATAACATATTATTTCCATTGAATAGAGGTGGCCTTATAGACATTATCCCTTCATGACTTCCCATTGCGACGGATCTCCTTCAAGCGATCAAGCTTCTACAGAAGGACCTGCTCTGATACCAATTGTTGGGAAAAATACTGAGAGGGGGGGGTGAATCAGTATTTAGGACTTAATCAAAACTTTTTACTTTTCCATTCACTAAAACCCATACGCTACTTTGCTGAAGCTAACTAGCGTATACACGCGGATATCCTTCATAAAACTCACGTATACACAGAGATCTTGTTATGCCATTAATTCTTCACTTATATCATTCCATCATTCATTCATTAGATGTTCAATAAACTATAAACATGTGAAGTAAGAATAGAATAAATCATCACACATAAGCAACACACATGAAAACCAGGATTTTAGGTGGAAACCCAAGTCAGGAGAAAACCACTGCTGTCGTTGTCTCAGCCTTCAATATTTTATTATAGAGAAAACATCTTACAACATATGTGCTGGCGCAGCCTCCTACCAGCACGCAGGCACCCACTTGCGCTCGTTTACCAGCCTCTCCTGGAAGGGAGCTATGACCCCCTGCTCTTGTTTACCAACCTCTCCTGCAAGGGAGCTACGACCCCCTGATCTCGTTTACCAGCCTCACCTGGAAGGGAGCTACAACCCCCTGACTGAAGGCTACAACCCTCAGCACCACCATGGACCATGTTTCATCAATTTTCAAACTAGATCCAAAACTTCCTTTAGAACACAACTTGCAAGCCACGTTTCATCATATTTTCAGACTGGACCCACTCCATACATTTGAGCTCAATCATACATCATCAACAGATAGCAGTAACACGGCAGAACAGATCAGAGATTTGATACTTCATACTTCAGCAAACCCTAATCTTCATACGCGCTTTCCTTTCACTGATCCTGCGTATATACGTGCCTTCGACCATACAAACCCGCGTATACTTCTGTACATATTACAGAGCTAATTTTACTTCCCATACACGCTTTCTCTTCAGCAAAACCACGTATATACGCGCTTACTCTGTGGCGAACTAGCGTATAGTTCTTCAAACATTTAGGTCATTGAAATTCTTCAGAACAGATACATCACTCAGATTTTACCCTTTACTTCAGACAGATGTTCGCCTCATCTCATATCTAATCATTCCATAAACAGATCTAGCAGATACAAATACATTCCAGATCTAGATTCCCTTCTTCATCATTTCTTCATTGGTGCATCATACATTCAGATCTTTCATTCAACTGTAACCCTTTCCATTCAGATATGCTTCAGAGAGAAGTATTCATTCAAGCTCAGACTTCTTGCACACATTTGCATAATGAATTTATTCTCCTTATATAGGTTTACCCTTTATCAATACCATGAGCCAAAACCACATTACTTTCGATGGTATTCCTGGACGGGGTCACATAGACGAATCATTACTCAATACAATGGGTCAATACCATGGTGGTTACCCATGGTTTTACACATTTAGAGCACTTTTACCCATACGCGACTTGGCACGTTATTTCCCGCGTGCATACGCTACTTTGTCTAGACAAATCCATGTATGCCTTGAGACATACTCTTTTCATCATGTTCTAGCACATACTGACATTCCTTCCATCATTACCTTCTGTACTCATTGTATATACATCAGATTTACATCATTTAACAAGTTCATCAAGACATATTCCATCAAGTAGGTTGCCATCATCTTCATCAAGTGGGTTGCCATCAAGGACAACACTCAGCATCATATTGCCAACAATGTATTGTCTCCTGTAGAGTTTCGGGTTGCTGGTGGTCAGTTATGTATTGGTGCATTTGGTAGGGAGGAGGTGCAGTGTCTCTCACTTATCATTTCAACCATTTCACACAACACCAGTGATGGGAAACACATTAGTTTCCCACTTCTATATTATGTTGATTATTTAGTACAGGAGCCATGACTTGTCAGGTGGTCTGCCATTTTTTGTGGCGGTTCTATACAACCTTAGATAGATTTCGTGCTCATGCACAAGGGAGGGTGAAGTTCCCTTTTGCTTCAAATATTTTTTGTTTATTTTTTGAGAGGTTTCCAGAGACGAGGCCTACTTTTCTTCGGCAGCCTCGTAGGACGACGTTTGAGGCACATATGCCCATGTGGGGTCATATGATGCCCAAGAGGGGTGACACTGAGTTTTCCGCGAGGATATTGTAGGATGCACTGATGTTTCTAGCCAATGTTGATGAGAATCCCTTCATTATGGTCCCTTGTCCTTACGCAAGTTTGGATTGGTGAGGGTGTGCCAACATCCTCTTCATAGCTGATGAGATGCCAAATGATAGAGGTAATATTACTGTTTTATATGTTTAAAGTTATTCTAGCATTTTCTTTAACTTGTTTTTATTAAATTGTGTAATGAAATTGTCTAATTATTGTTGTGTACTTGTATATATTTTGCAGACATTGGCTCTTTTGATGGCGAGGAGATGCTGGCACCAGTACCACATGATCCAGGTGTGGATCCAGCTGATGATGATCAGGGCATGGAAAATGACGAGAATAATTAGGAGCTCAGTGATAGACACAATCAACATGATGATAGATACCAGATGGAGTTGGGCGACCAACTTAGTGGATTGATTGTTGAGGTGGGCATCAAGCTTGCTCATTACAAAGACATAGAGGCCGATGATAGGCTATTACAGATGTGGAGAGGCATTTTGCGTGACATGTACAGCCTAATGCGGCATGTCGTAGGAGTTACGACAAATTTTACGCGATTGACGAGGATTGTTGAACGTTATAGGCGTGGTCGTGACGTAGCAGGTGATGGATAGTCCAAGAGCAGCGACTCTTCATCTCATGATCGTTCACCTCACACTGCGTCAAATGAGCATGAGACTCCACTAGCATCCAGCAGCAGTCATCATGGAGATGAGGCTAGACCATCGGCCACGTCCAGTCAATAGTCTGCAGCTTCCCTCAGTACTCATGATCATGAGTAGGGCGTTGGACCATCGACCGTCGAGGCTGCACCATTGACTGAGCAGGCCTCCACTAGTACTGATATTGATGTTGTACTACCACCAGCTGATCCATGACATTTATATTACAGTTGTATATTTTTAACATTATCCAATTATATATATATATATATATATATATATATATATATATGGTCCATGTATTTTATGTTCATGTTGCAGTTGTACTTAATTTACATGTTGCTGATCATCATGATGTGTATATTTTTAGGTCATGTAAGATATGTGCATTTAATGTGTATGTGATGATAGCATGAGTTATTTGACATGAGATGTATTTTCGATGTTTGTGTTGTGATGAATATGTTAATATATAATGTTAATTGTGCTTTGTTAGATGACCATGATCACGATGATGTTAGCGATTTTGAATGTGTTTTTTAATGAAATATAATGTTTGTACAATGGTTATCATGAACGTGATGTTTATTAATTAATTTAATACTAAATGATCATGATATTGTAAAATTGTAATATTTGTAATTCTAATTGTATGTAAAACTCTAAAATTGTAATTGTAATGGTATATATGTAAATTTGTAAAATTGTAATGGTAATTGTAATTTTTAAATTTGTAAAATTGTAATTGTATATATGTAAAATTCTAAAATTGTAGTAGTGATTGTAATTGTATGTGAAATTGTAAAATTGTAATTCTAATTCTAATTGTATGTAAAATATTTGTAAAATTTTAATTATGTTACTGTGAATTGATTGTAATTGTAAAATTGTAATTGTATGTAAAATTTGAAAATTGTAATTGTAATTGTATGTGAAATTGTAAAATTGTAATTGTAATTGTAATTTTAATTGTAATTGTATGTAAAATATTTATAAAATTTTAATTGTATTAATGTGAAATGAATTTATTAAAATTTTTAAATTCGTAAATTTGTAAATTTTAAACAATTGTAAAATAATAAATCTAGAATAATATGATTTATTGTAACATAATAAAGTTTAGAAAATAATGCAAATAAATTCATGTACTTTTAGAATTATCATTATTTTATTATGATCTTAGATACAAAAAAAATAACTACTTTATACAATACACCATTGTTTTTGAGATCAACATAATTGCAAATAATTATCAAGTTAATTATTGATTTTAACATTAACACAATGCAAATTACCAATTAATTCAAAATACATATTATAATGTTTTGAAAAATCCATCTTAAAAAGTATAAATATTGATGAAATAACACATGTACCATATCACTCTCGGTTCTCATGATCACCCTCATTATATTCTAGCTCGCATGGCATGATAACACTATTGTTCTCAAAAATATGTTTTGATCTAAGGTCATGTGTCAATATGAACCACCAATCCCTATCCAACACGTCTGGGTAAAAAAACACCTGCTTGCAGTGTTAAGGGAAAACATAGGGATCCTTAGCTTCATCCCACATCTTTCTATAATTGATACATATTAGCCTACTATCACAATCTTCCTTTAAATTATTCCTATCAAAGGTGTCCCACCAGTTGCACCTAAAAATACCACATTGGAAAGAAGAGAAATCCACTTCAATGATCTCTTGTATCTTTCCGACGTAACCTAACATCCCTCGTACTAGGTTTTGATCACAGTGGCTAGATCGACTAGATTGGTTGAATTCGACTTCCACTCTACAGTCTTGTGTGATGTTTCCAGCATCAGCATTTTTTGTGCGAAAATGGTGTCCATATGCCCACATAGATGGGAACAAATGCACCTATTATAAAAAAGTTAAAAAAATCATAGTGTCATGTGTCTTATAATAACCCAATAGTTAAAATATGAAATGTAGATGTCTTAATATAAGTTTCAAATTTACATATAAATTAAAAAGATTATTAACAAGTTTCTGCACCCAATCCCTACGTTTAGCGCATCCTCTTCAACACGCGGGTAACGACCAGTAGCACCATATTTCTCTCTGACTTGGTCAGCAACCCAACTGTTGGGGCATATTTTTGTCATATTTTCTTTTAATTGACCGAGATAAGGCACACTTCTACCATTCAACCATATGAATTATTTCCTGTCACTATCCCATTTCATCCTCTTTTGATCGTACAATGCGACCTACGATTGTGTCGCTTCAGAATTGTAAAGAATGAATTTATTGATTTCTTCAATTTCTACATTCGCTTATGAAATCAAACCAACATTATATAGTACTTAGAGATCAAAATATACATTATATCAAAGTTCAACATGAATATTAATTACTTTTTGTAAATTTGAAAAATTATAAGTCGCTTACTCTTTATCAAGAACTTTTTTCCACTCGTTTGGAGCAACTCCCCTTCTCCTTTGTCTTCATCCCTTTCATCGTCCCAAATTACCGCACCTGGTCTATTGTCGATCTGCTTGATGTAATCACTGGCATAATAGAAAGAATCATATGATATGTACCCCTCTGCCATAGACCCCTCGGGTTTTTCCCTTTGTCGAACAAAACCTTTCAATTTCTTCATGTACCACTCTAAGAAGAACATCCAATGACAAGAAACCACCCCAACTAATTGAACCTCATCTACTAGGTGAATTAGAAGATGAATATGTAAGTCCATGAAACTCGTCAACAGTTCCTTCTCAAACATACAAACAATCTCAACTATCTCTTGACGCCACCATGGAATGTTAGCCACATGAATCTCTATTGGACACCTAATCCTCCATTGGTAGGTGTGGAATCCAAACAGTCATAAAGGAGTCTAAGTGACCTTGGAATGCGGAATCCAAGAGTCACATTAATGTAATATAAATGTACATCTATGAGTAATAGAAAGGAAACTAATGCTTATCTTTCCCTTTGTGTGTGTTTACATTCTCACCCACCATGTGTGTGCTTAACATGATATCAAAGCCATGACGAGTGGCCTTCTTCTTCCTCATTGTGAAATATAGGGATGCACTCTCACTACCTTTAATAGCACTGGTCCTTCCTAAAAATAGTGATGGTCAGATTATCTGCTCCCCAGCGCCCAATCTATTGTATAATTCTGTTCCATACACATAATTCTGCTCCATATTCTCTACGGTTGTAACGCCAAATCTGCTCCGAATTCTTTGAAGGAGCGGCCTATGTTTTCCTGCCTTGCTCGATTTTGAGCCATTAATTTTTTTGGTTTCTATGTGTATGTCATTTCTGCTAAAAATATTGCATTTGATGAATGTCCTATCAACTAAATTCCAACTGCTTTCCCTGCCTTTGTAACTCCTTTTTAATGCTCTTTCCATTCCAAGGCCCTCCTCCATTCACTTAGTGCCTTGGTATAGTGCGTAAAACACTCCACCTTCCAGATCGCTCGGCCATTGGTTTATGACCTCCCTCTGTTGCATAATTTGAACACTAGTGTATAATATATATAACACCGGTCCAGAATATAATATTTTTTCCCGCTTCCATATAAACATTGTTGGTTAATGCCTTAATGTTGTGATAAATACATCTCGTTGCTTGACGGTGGTGGGGTGAGATCAACAACATGAGAGTACGCAGTTTGGGCATGATCATGTTGATTCCCGCAGGCATTCCACTTGTATTCCTAACATGCATAGAAGTGGCACCTCTATCATTTGGAATAATAATTGAATGTCTATGATCAGTATTCTTCTTCTTTTGAATATGTGACTTTGTGTCTCCCATTGTTTTTTTATCTCTTGGAGTTCCTTGTTTACCATTTATTGCACCTTCCCTTACAGCATTGCTCCGTTGAATAGACTGCTTGCCATTACTGGAAGGTGCCACTGTGCATTGTTTTTCAAAATGACCAGAATCTCCATCTTTGTCATGTCCATTGATATTTCGAAGATTTCCATCCTCATCCATTCCATCAAAGAACTGAGACATTTCTATTGATGTGTTCTGAGCTGTGAAAAAGGCACCCTCATTAAGTGGAGGAGAAGGTAGACCATCATCATCTTTGAAAGCTTCTGGTGAAACTGATTCTAGAGAGGTGCCTATAGCTGCCGCAACAACATAGTCAGTAGTATTTAACCATACATCCATAAGATTTTTCCAACCACTGATTAGCTACTTTGTGATGGACTGAATTCTCTTTGAACTGTGTTTCTTTAATCTATTCATTTTCCTGCCAATAGCAGTTCCCTTTAGAATGTCGACAAAAAGTTGCATTAACTCCAATATTCTCAATGAATTGTATAACTGATTTTCTAACATTGATATGAAAAAAAAGTATGAACAACTCAACCATAACCAAGTAATCGGTGTGAAAATCATTGAATGGAGATTTGTTGTAATTTTACTGAAGATGAGAGTTTGTTGGAGTAACGGCCTAGTTAAAATGCCAATTGCTTCATAATTAATACCATTATCAATTTGTTGTTGCTGCTGGTTATACATGGGAACTAAGGACCGTGCCACTAAAGGAACAATTGGCTTCACATAAGTGTCTACAGTCTTCTTCTCTAGTTTGCGTGTGAATGATTGTAGTTGAAAATTGTTTGCATATCTATGAAATTTCCTTGCAGCAGATAGTCATGTGGAAAAGTCCATTTAGTAGGGTGGAAATGTATTTTTTGAAGTTTGGTTGCAAACTGAGCATGATAGCTACGAGATGCATATTCTGTGAGACACCTATGTAGTTGTTGTTGCATGTAGATTCCTTTTTTTGCTTGTATAAGATCTAAATTTTGAAGGAATACAAACAGTTTGGTTGTATGAAGCAGTGAGTATTGCTCATTGGAGGTTCATTCTCTACAAAATAGAGTTGTTGCTGTAAAACAATTTTTTGAAGGGCAGAAAAATCATTAGTATTTTTCTCCTTAAAGGGCTATTTCACAGTGGTTTTTTGTTGCACATTTACAAAAATATTTTGCAGTGACATTGCATTGTATTGACATTGTGAGTGGGTATTGCTTCTTAGTTGATAGTTGTGATCATTGTTTGAAGTGTAAGACTGAGTTGTTGAGAAAAATGGCTAAAATAAATGATGCATTAGAGTTGTTGAATAACCTCATTCATTCCACTATTCATGATATGGTAAAAATGATCAAGGATGCTCTTTTTAATATTCAAACTTGCTTGCAAGATGCACAAGACAAGATTGAGTTTTTACAGTTGGAGTCTCAGCTCCAGAAAGATGAACTTCAGCAAAAGATTCATCATTCTGAACCTGTTTCTGTTTAGAAAATTGAGAGGGACTCCCATCAGCAGCAAGAATATAAATTTTCAGTCGATTCACATTTAGTTCCTTGTACAAGAGCATATTTACATGCAGATGCAACAACTCAGTCTGCACTTCCCAAGCCCATCATTAGACCTTGGGAAGAGCTTTTCCACAACAAGCACAAAACTGGTCTTGGATATGACAAGGATTTTTCCTTTCATATTACGGACTACTCCAAGCCCATCAAATTTCAGAGTGTCAGATTTCTTCATGACAGTTCACCTTCAGCTGTTCCAGAACCTGCTCCTCTTCCATAGCGACAACAAAAAATTGAAAAATGCCAACTCTGTGATCGAGTTGGCCATATGAAAGATAATTGTTTCAATCTTCACCCATGCAAGCATTGTGGTCGGCACACCCATTTTTCACACAAATGCTTCAGAAACAAGCCTCCTGCAAGAACAAAGATTCATCTTGGATGGATCACTTCTTGGAAATGGGCATCAACAGCCAAGAAGATGTTTAAGACATATGTTAGAACATGTTCTCGAATACTGAAAAAACTTGCAGTTGAGTGTTCGCCATCATCTCACCTTGTACCTGACAGGGGGGAAAATGGTAGTCATCTACAAGCTTCGAAGTCACATCAAGCGAGCCTAAGCCACAATCTCCCATTCCAGATTCAGAGTTGTAGCTAGAGACACAGCAGTTCAAGTGAGCCTGAGCCACAATTCGTCATTCCAGATTCAAAGTTGTAGCTCGAGATACGGATGCCCATGAGTAGGCCTTTGGTTGATGGACAACCTTAAACCATCTATGCGAGGTTCATATTCTTCCTCTTCAAATAATTCTGAGCACTTCCTCTAGCAGAGGACTTCATCTTCTTGCCAGCCTTAGTAGAGTTCTGGGAAATGCATCAAGCATTCCAGTGTTGGTGGTCATCCTTAAACCATCATAGATTGTAGACCTCCCTTATTCTAGGTTGAAGGTCTCCCTCTTCAAATATGAGGGACATTTCCTACAGCAGAAGCCCTCAGCTTCTTGCCAGATTTGGTAGAGCTTCAGGAACTGCAATAAGCGTTGTGTTCCAGTGTTGGTGGTCATCCTTAAACCACCTCTTTATGCCAAAATTTTAGAGAGTTGATTCAGCCTAAGTGTTACCATGCATATTTTACAGATTTGTATTACAACTCTCTTCTTGGACTCACACATACCCCTTCGGATTAAGGGGGGGAATGTTGGACACCTAATCCTCTATGGGTAGGTGTGGAAGCCAAACAGTCATAAAGGAGTCCAAGTGACCTTGGAATGCGGAATCCAAGACTCACATTAATTTAATATAAATCTACATCTGTGAGTAATAGAAAGGCAACTAATGCTTATCTTTCCCTTTGTGTGTGTTTACTTTCTCACCCACCATGTGTGTGTTTAACAATCTCCTTTGACATGATAAAATTTACAAATGTAGATAATTTGGATATGGCACGTCCTAGGTCTTGAGGGAATTCATGTTTCAAACACCCACACACGAACAAAGGATAATGACACTGCAAATTTATAAACACGTGCAATAATATACAAAATTAGTTATGTTTTATGATCCCTACTGTTGTGAAACCAACTCCAAAAAGAGAAGAAAAGAGATATCAACGCCTTAGAAATAAGCCACTTCGAGGGGGAAACCTCGATACATTACATGAATGAACAATTCTTAGATGATTCAAATTACAAAACATCCTTTCTATATATAGGAGTCCATGGGGCCCAATGTAATCCTAGTGGGGCCACAATGTAATCCTATCCGACCTAACAATAATAATTTAAGGGCACAATAATAACAATATGGGGGTTACAAGGGTACAATAATAACAATAAGGGGGTTACACTAACAACAATAAGGGACTATACTAGTAATATAGGGACCTGACATGCCCCTCTCCTTCAAAAAAGTGTTGTCCTCAACGCTTGAGTAGCTCTGGGTGCTTCTGTATAAAATTCTCATCCTCCCATGTAGAATCTTCGGTGGGTAAGTTCTTCCACTTGATGAGATACTCTGAAATTGATCGATTCCGTAGTTGTCGAGTTCTTGTTTCCATGACCGCTTCTGGTTCCAATATGATTTTTCCTTCCTCATCGAGTTCTGGCAATATTGTTTGAACTGGAAGATTTTCTCCCATAACCTTCTTTAAGCATGAAACATGGAAAACTGGATGTACTCGCGAAGAAGCAGGAAGCTCCAATTTGTATGCCATAGTACCAATCTTTTGCAACACCTTGCAAGGACCATAGTACTTTGGCGATAATTTATTATCCTTCTTAGCTTGCTTGAGGGACAATTGTTTGTATGGTTGTAGCCGTAAAAATACCCAATCTCCTACATCAAAACTTCTCTCGCTGCGATGTTGATCTGCCTGTTGTTTCATTCGATTTTGTACCAAATTCAGGTTATCCTTTAAGAGTTGGAGAACTTCTTGCTGATGCTCGATGTGATCTTCCACTGCTTGAACCTTCGAATTTTCTCTTAAATATGATGTGATGGATGGTGGATGATATCCATAAAGTTCCATAAATGGGGTCATTTTTGCTGCAGTATGGAAGGAAGTCTTATACCACCATTCAGCAAGAGGTAACCAATTGACCCATTGTGTTCGTTTATCAGATACAAAACAACGAAGATATCCTTCCAAAAATTTATTTACTATCTTAGTTTGACCATCGGATTGAGGATGATAAGATGAGCTATGAGCTGATTGAGTACCCAAACAAGAAAATAACTCCGTCCAAAAATTTCCAGTAAAAATGGGATCTTTGTTGCTCACAATAACCCTTGGGTTTCCATGTAGCTTTTGAATTGTGTCCATAAATGTAGTAGCAACTTTACTTGCTTTAAATGGATGAGATAATGTACAAAAGTGTGCATACTTGGTAATTCTATCAACTACCACCATGATGACACTCTTTCCTTCAGACTTAGGTAAACCTGTGATAAAATCCATTGAAATCTCCTCCCAACGTTGACTTGGAATGGATAAAGGTTGTAGAAGACCTGGAGTCTTAATTGTATCAACTTTATTTTGCTTGCAAACCAAACATTTCGCCACAAAATTTTGAATATCAGATTTAAGGCCATCCCAAAAAATTTCTTTCTTCAACCTATGGTAAGTTTTTAAAAATCCTGAGTGTCCTCCTAAAGGAGAAGTGTACAATTCCAAAAGAATCTTTTGTTTTAGATGGGAATTATTACAAAGATATAAGAGATCTTTTTACCATAAGGAATCATTTTTCCAACTAAATGTATCAGATGTACTAGGATCTTGATGTTACTTTTGAATGAGTGTCCACACTTCTTCTTCCTTCTTCCATTCATCTCTTGCTTCGGTTATCCAATCTGGTTGGATAATAGAAATGGCACAAAGCAATGCTTCCACCTCTTCATTATTTCTTCAGAGTGCATCTGCAACAACATTTAGCTTCCCTTTTTTGTATATTATTTCAAAGTCATAACCCAACATCTTTGTGACCCATTTTTGTTGCTCTATTGAATATAGTCTTTGTTCCAAAAAGTGTTTAAGACTATCATGATCAGTTTTTACCTTGAAGTGTCTTCCCATTAGGTAAGTTCTCCATTTCTTTAGTGCATGCAGTATTGCTAACATTTCCTTCTCATAAATAGGTTTCTGTAAATACTTTCCTTTGATTGAATGACTTTCAAAAGCAATGGGTCTTCCTTCCTGCATTAAAACTGCACCAATTCCATTTCCTGAGGCATCACATTCCACAATAAAGGTTTTTGTGAAGTCTGGCGTAGCTAAGACCGGTGCTAGGCACATTGCCTCTTTAAGATGTTCAAAGGCCTTAGTTGCTTCGGGAGTCCATGAAAATGCATATTTCTTCAATAATGTTGTTAGAGATGCTGCTATTCTCCCATAATTCTTAACAAACTTGCGATAATAGCCTGTTAGCCCAAGAAATCCTCGCAACTGCTTTATTGTCTTGGGGACATTCCATTCCTTAATGGCTTTAATTTTGTTAGGGTCTACTTTAACACCCTCGTGAGATATAATATGACCCAGATATTCCACCTCTTGTACTCCAAAGAAAGATTTGGATGTTTTTGCATATAATTGTTTCTCCTGCAATAGTTTGAGCACCCTGTCAACATGTTCAACATGATCCTTCCAAGACCTGCTGTAGATTAGTATATCATCAAAAAATACTAGCACAAATTTTCTAGGAAGGGTTTGAAAATGGAATTCATCAACCCTTGAAATGTAGAAGGTGCATTGGTAAGGCCAAAAGGCATGACCAAAAATTCATAATGACCCTCATGAGTTGGAAATGCTGTTTTTGGAATATCTTCAGTCTTCATTCTAATTTGATGATATCCTGAACGAAGATCCAACTTGGTAAAATAAATTGCTCCATGTAATTCATCCAATAATTCATGAATCACAGGAATGGGAAATTTGTCTTTAATGGTGAGCTTATTGAGCTCCCTATAATCTGGACACATTCGCCATGATCCATCCTTCTTGTGTACCAATACTACAGGAGCAGAGAAATAACTTTGATTGGGTTGAATTATACCCGCCTCTAACATTTCTGCAATCATACGTTCAATTTCGCTCTTTTGGAAGTAAGGATATCTATAAGGCCTAATGTTTGGAGGAACACTTCCTGGAATCAACTGAATAGCATGATCATGATCACGAATAGGTGGGAGTCCTTTGGGAGTTTCAAACACCTTGGAATGATTGTCCAAGACTTGTTGGAGATCTGCAGAAATAGATGATTTTGATGTTGGAACTTCTAGTGAGAATAATTGTGAAATTATGCCTCGTTGTTCTTTCTTTAGAAGCTTTGTCATGCCATTAGAGCTTATTATCCTTCCTGGATTCCCTTCAATACCCCGTAATTCGACTTCCTTTCCTTCTGAAAAAAATTTCAAGAAAAGTTCTTGAAAATTAAAAGCTACCGTCCCCAAAGATTGTAACCATTGTACTCCTAGTACAACATGAGCACCTCCCATAGGAATGGAAAGCATTGGACTATTCAATACATATTCCCCCATGGTTAGCTTGATATTATGGCATTTTCCAGAGCAATTTATAGTTCCTCTATTTGCAACCATCACTTGACATTCTGGTGCTGGTTATAGGAAACAATTCAATTCCTTGGCTACCTTACAATGAATAAAATTATGGGTACTACCTGAATCAATCAACACTATTACCTTTTTCTTCTTGATATGTCCTTCTATCTTGAGAGTTTGAGGAGTGGTAATTCCTGGCAATGCATTACACGATATGATTAGACTCATTTCTTCCTCTTCTTGGGTTGGTTCCTGGTGTATATCCTCTTCTTGTTCATTTTCTTCTTCCTCTTCACAATCTATGTAAAATAATTTCTTCTCAGCACACTTGTGACCTTTAGTGTATTTGCTATCACAACTATAGCAAAGCCCTTTTGATATTTTTTCTTCCAATTTTTTTGGTGTCAACCTTGTAGGTTGTGGAAATCTAGGAGTAGCAATACTTCCCTCTTTATAGAAGTGAGTGGTAGGCTTTCTTCTCGCCATAATTTTACATTCAATTTTTCTTGCCAACCTAAATGCCTTCTCTAATGAATCAGGTTCCAAAACGCGAACTTCATGTTGGATGTTATCCTTTAAAGTACCTATGAAAAGATCAATCATGTGTTTCTCTGGAATATAAGTTACCCTTATATTCAATTTTTGGAAGTCCTCAATGTTATCCCCCATTAGACCCTTTTGTTTGAGATTTATCAATTGGCTAAAGAAGGTGTTTCTCTTTGTATCCTCATTATGTGCTATCATTTCCTCCGTAAAAATTTTCCAAGTGACAATTTTTTTATGGGAGCAAAGCCATCAATACCATACAAATGTATTTTGTTCTAAATGTAAAGTTGTAATGCGTACCTTTTGTGTGTTTTGCACATTATGGAGATCAAAATATTGCTCCATCTGTAGTATCCATGTTACAGGATCCTGTCCATCAAACTTCCTCATATCCATTTTTGGAATATGGTGGTTCTTCTCGCCAACATTAGATTTTATGAAATCGCGATTAACATTTATTTTGTTCTCATCATGAGTCTCCTCAACTATCTTTTCACCATTAGGAAACATTTCTTGTATCAACTTTGTCAAACCTTCCATGTCTGCTTTTAGATCATTCTTCATGTTTTCCATTTTCTCATCGATCTTAGCTTCCATGTCATCCATCTTAGATTCCATGCCAGCTTCCATGCCATTCTTGAAACCATCCATCTTAGATTCCACGCCTTTCTTCAAACCATCCATCTTAGTTTCCACACCTTTCTTCAAAACTTCCATGTCATTTTTTTTTGCTCTTTGCGAGAGAGAAATTTGTTGCACTTGCTCTTGTAATTTTGATATGTCATGTTGCCATTCTTCGTCTTCATGAGTCATAGTAGAGCCTTATAAAAATTTTGTGATTGATTGAATTCTTTTAGGAGCCATTTTTAGAATCCAATACTGATATCTATTCTACAATATGCCCTTGGAATCAATTCAACTTGATTCTTCAAACAAGACTTATGCAATTTGGGAAAACAAATACACACCTTTTACTTGCTTTTGGGGAGCTCTATATTGAAATTGAATTATCTATATAATTGTGAATCGTCAATACCTAAAATTTCACAAGTCTGACCTGATTTGGATTCCTCAAGACCAAGATATTTACAATCTCCCACAATGACCCAATTATGGATTGGTTCAGTAGAGAAAACTTGTACAACTTGCCACGTCTTCCTATTTCCTCCTTTCGCTTTGAAATTGATACACAAGAAACTACAGTTTGTGTACTTGTAGCCACTTTTTACAGCATTTCAATCTGATGCTCAAAGAGAGAGTTATGAATATTTTTCCACAATAACCTCTTTGAGATGAAATTCGGGAGCCTGAAAAAGACCTAACTTCCACAGATCATATCTCCGAAAATATTGCGAACCAAGCTCTGAAATTTTGCAAAGATGTTCCTCAAGATTTCAGCTTTGCTCTCCAAAAATTTCAGCTTCTGAATCTTCGTAGAAAAACAATTATAGCGAAAATTCCGCGATTACCTGTTTAGGTTAAATTCAGGAGCCTGCAAAAAGCCCTAACTTTCATAGATCATATCTCCAAAAATATTGCGAACCAAGCTCTAAAATTTTGTGAAGACGTTCCTCAGGAATTCAGCTTCGCACTCTAAAAATTTCAGCTTCTGAACCTTCGCAGAAAAAAATCTATAGCGAAAATTCCATCATGATTAGTTTGGAGCAGCGAAAACCCTAGAATCCAAAGCTCTGATACCAAATGTTGGGAAACCAGCTCCAAAAATAGAAGAAAAGAGATATCAACGCCTTATAAATAAGCCACTTCGAGGGGGAAACCTCCAATACATTACATGAATGAACAATTCTTGGATGATACAATTTACAAAACCTCCTTTCGATATATAGGAGTCCATGGGGCCATAATGTAATCCTAGTGGGCCACAATGTAGTCCTAGCCGACCTAACAATAATAATTTAAGGGCACAATAGCAACAATATGGGGGTTACAAGGGTACAATAATATGATAAGGGGTTACACTAACAATAAGGGTATACTAGTAATAAACTCTCATTGTGATGAAATAGGTAACCTTCTTATTTTTACTTTTTTTTGGTAGCATAAAAAACAACCGATTTTGAAAAGTGGTGATGTAGAATCACCTTCTTTTTTTTTAGCACATTTTTGACACTCTAATATTTTTATTTATGAAGTATGAATATTTGTTTTAAAATGTTAGTGATTTTCATGCTAATTTTTTTTTTTTAACTGAAACAGTTATTTTATTGATGAGGGGTGGCCAAGGCCAAATCAAGCATTACAATTTGCTGCTTCAAGCAATACCAATCTCTGTTTTTACATGAGCACCTTGTTAAGGAATTATTGCCGTGTTCACTGCCTCTGCGTTTATACTGATCATGCTTTTTTCTAGAGTGCATCCTATATTTGCCAGTCTATCAGCCTCTGTGTTTAATTCTCTGAGAATGTGGAAGAATTGAGCTAAGGGAAAGTCCTTCAGGAGTCTATTCACTCTTGCAAGATGTTTGTTTAACACTGGATCTTTGAGCCCTTTTTTGTTTATGATAGATTTTACCAGCAGCTCAGAATCTCCAAAGACAATAATTTCGCTTGGATTCTCTTTCCTGGCCAGTTGACAAGCCTTTAAAAGACTGAGGATTTCAGCCTGGTTATTGGTTTTTATCCCAAGTCCCCAGCTGAAGTCCTCTTTTTTCCCATTCGGAAAATAGATAGCCCCTCCTGCTCCTGACCTGCCTGGATTGCCTTTTGAGGCTCCATCAAAGAAAATGGTGCATTTTCTTTGTGTTGTCCACCACTTCTTAAAATTGTCCAAAGTGTCCCTGATCTGCCATTTTCCTTTGGGATCTGGGCGATTGATTGCTGGAGATCTGAGCGTGAGAGAGAAGCCGTCCAACCAAACCTTTTCTTCATTTCGAAGGGAACTATCATCTTTGACTGTGGACTGTCTTAGGGTTTCTAGAAGGAGCTTCTTGGCCTGATCCGCTGTGATGTCTGCAGTAATCTATTTTTGGTTGAAGATAGTTTCATTCCGGGCAAGCCACAGCTTCCAGCAAACATATTTTGGGGCTGCATTCCAAACCTTATGCCAAAGTGATTTGTCTGCAATGTTGAAGGGGTATCTGGCTTTCCATGACGAATACATGTCAGTGATTGAGCAGTGAGCAGGGTTTCTCACATTCAGTCCTGTCAAGAAGATAGTCCAAGTCTTCTGTGCAAACTCACAATCAATGAATAGATGATCAGTGGTTTCCTGAGCATTTTTGCAGAGAACACATCGGTGAGGACCGACAATGTTTCGTCTGCACAGATTTTCGCCAGTAAGGATTTTATTGTGAAATAAAGTCCAAAAAAAGAAATTGATCTTGGGCAGACTGAAATGTTCCCAGATCTGTTTCCATACAGAATCTGGATGCTGAGAGTCCTTATTACCTTGCAGCTGCAAATATCTCTGTCTGGCTGTGTATACACCTGTCTTTCCCCAACCCCATGAATCTTCCTCATCCTTGTGCACAGGAGTAAAATCTGTGATTGCAGCTGTAAAAGTGCTTAACTGGTTTTTTAGTTGTGAAGGAATGTCAGGCAGAGACCAGCTCTGCCAGTTGCCATTATAATCCCAATCTGCAATGTCCTCTATTTTACGAACTCCTTTGGATTTTAACCATTCTCTCAGTTCTGTTATATCCTCATTTGCTGCAAGGGAAGGGTGACCCATAATTCGATCTTTCCACAGCGAAATAGTTTTGCCGTTCCCAGGAATTTTGTATAGATGTGATCTGAAGAAGTCGATTGCCTTATTGCAGAGTATCCAGGCCTGCGATCCTCTGACTTTATTTTCTGCATTGACGGAGGTAATCGGTCGATTATTGAGATATTTGGAATTGAGAATCTGGCTGACAGGATGGGAGGGGTCGCTTACCAATTGCCACAGCAATTTACATCCCAGTGCTAAGTTAGCTTTCTGGGGGTCGCGTAATTGAAGACCGCCTTCTGTCAGAGGACGCATTACAGTTTCCCATTTAATAAGATGGAACCGATTACTGTTGTCACGCCCGCCGTTCCATAAGAAATTTCTCATAAGACAGGAAATACGATCAACAATTTGTTTGGGTGCCATCAGCATTGAAGCTTGGAAGGTAGGCAATGCTGAGAGGACTGTGCGTATTAAGGTGAGCTTGCCTCCTGTTGTAAGCCAGAAGCCGCCCCAGGCTTTAATTTTTTTCTTAAACTTGGAGATCACCTCCTCCCACATATGATTTCTATTGGACAGCGATAATGGGAGACCTAGATACCTTATTTTATCCCAAGCTGCGTGGCCATTGAATCCCAAGACATTTGCGATTCTTTCAGTTGATTGTTGATCTGTGTTCCAACTATAAACGACACTCTTCCTCTCACTGATCAGCGCACCAGAAACATTGCAGAACTTTTGGAGAACTGACTTGAAAGAGTTGGCAATTCTCAAGGATGCACCCCCTAGCAGGAGTGAATCATCTGCAAATAATGCATGATTCACTGGAGCGATACCCTGTACTATTCTTATCCCCGGAAGGTTGCCTGCTTGCTTCTCCTGAGATAACTTTCTGCTCAATGACTCAGCCATCAGAATGTATAGAAAGGGAGAAAGAGGGCAACCCTGCCTCAATCCCCTGGTGGCTAAGAAGAAGTCTGCTGGTCTTCCGTTCACCATTGGAGCAATCCAGACATTTTCAGTGCAGGCTTTAATGAGGTTTATGAACTCCTGTCTGAATCCAAAGGCAGCAAGCACCCTATACAGAAAAGATCGATTTACTCTATCGAATGCATTACACATATCCAGTTTTATGATCATACCTGGTTCCTTCCGTGCATGACTTGAGTGAAGTGCCTCTTGAACTTGTATAACATTGTCCAGAAGTTGTCTGCCTTGAACGAAACCCCCTTGGGCTGGAGAGATGAGTTTTTGGAGTAGTGGCTTAATTCTATTGGCCAAAAGTTTAGACACGATCTTGTATGAAGAATTGCAGAGTGAGATCGGCCTATATCTGTCGAAGGATCCGGGGTTTGTTTCCTTAGGGATCAGAGCAAGAAAGGTGGAGTTAATTCCGCCTCCAACTTTTGCCTTCCGCAAGATTCCCCTTACCAATCTGAATAGGTCATGTTTGATAATCTCCCAACAGATTCTATAAAAATGCACTGAGAATCCGTCAGGTCCTGGTGCTTTGTCAGGTTCCATGGACCAGACTATGGAAGTTATCTCTTCTTCTGTGGCTGGGCTTAATAGAGTGTCATTATCCTCTATGCTGACCAGATTTGGTATGTTGGAGAGAAGCTCTATAGCATCCTCCTCATTCCCATTTCTTTCTGCACTGAGGAGGTTGTGAAAATGTTTTACTGCCGCCTCTTTAATTTGTGCATATCCTTTGTATACCTGTCCATTGGAGGAAGTGACTTCTGCAATGTGGTTTCGTGAGAGACGTGCCCTGCACTGTCTGTGAAAATAAGAAGTATTTCTGTCCCCGGATTTCAACCACAAACTTCTGGACTTTAAACGCCAGTGCTCTTCTTCATTTCTAAAAGAGCTGTAAGTGTTCCTTTGAGCAACTTTTTCGTTGGCTAAATCAGTGGATGAGAGGTCTTTCTCCTCCATTTCCAATTGGAGATCTTCTAACATAAGAACAGCGTCCTTCCTCTGTCTAGTAGGGGTTTTCATGGATCTTTTTATCCATTCTTTAAGGGCTTTTTTTGTGTTTTTCATTTTTTGTTCCCAAACATAGCTTGGGGATCCAGAGACTTCAATCCACCACGCTATTTGCACTGTTTCAGTGAACCCTTCTATTCCGGCCCATAAAGGACTAAAACGGAATGGGAGAGGACCCAAATCTTCTTCTTCTTTCAAGCATAGGAGGATTGGTTTATGATCTGATGTGAGCTTTGGGAGGATTTTGGTGAAAACAATTCTGTTGCCCATCATTAGCGAGCTGCTGATCAGGAATCTATCTAGCCTGGCTGAAATGTGATTTTCTCCTGTTCTGTTGTTGGTCCAGGTGTATTTACCTTTCACTGGTTTGTAGTCATCCAAATCCCACTGCTGGATCAGATTTTCCACTGTGTTGAGGAAAGGATCCCTAGAATAGATCCCTCCTCTTTTTTCTTTGGGATCTAGAATTATATTCAGATCACCTACTATGACTATGTTGGAGAGGTTGTTATGTTCAATGTACTCCAAGAGTGACCTCCAGCACTCTCTCTTTTCATCATAATGAACTGGGACGTACATGTTAAACAAGGCAAGAGGAAGATTGCTTGCATTGTGACGTAGTTCTGTATAGATCCAATGTTGGGTCTCTGAGCATCGTTCTAAAGTGAAGGAGTTTTTTGACCAGAATGTGCCTATACCTCCGGCTGAGCCCCTTGCACTGACCGTCTTTCCAGAATCATATTTCCATTTCGTAGAGCTGATATTTAGAAGGATTTCCCCTTCTATCTTAGTCTCTTGGAGCATAAGGATGTCTACGGTTTCTAGCTTCAATAAATCTTTGACAGCATCTGCCTTATTGGGATTTCCCAGACCCCTGCAGTTCCAAGAGACCATCTGCATCATTTACCACTTGATGGGGTGGGGCCTCCCCCCTTGGGCGCCCTTGGTCTTGTATTTCTCCCAATGGTCATTTCAATGGTGGTTTGACTGCCTAGAGTTTTCTGTCTTTCTGATTCTTCTTCCCTAGTTTCCTTGTTTGTTCTTCTCCCCACTTTTTTGTTTGACCTTTCAAAGGTTTCTTCATCAGATGATCCCATGTTTTCTGGACTTTTCTTCTTATGTTTAATAATATCAGCATACGAAGGAGAAGGGGCATTACTAGAGGGCGGGTTTGGAGTGTTACCTGGCTCTTCATTTACTGCTTTGTTCAGCTGAGGTGGGTCTTCCTGCTCGTGCTCTGAAGCATCTGGTGCTGGTGTAAGAGATTCGAATGGGTTTTTATCTGCTGCATTGCTATTTGGTTCCCTACTTCCTCCATTTCGGTGGCTTGAATCTCCTTGGCCTGTGTTGAAAACTGTTTCTTTTGCTTTGTTTTTGTTGTTCTGTCTACTGCTTGCTGATCTCTTTACTTGTTTCCACTGTTCACCTTTCTCTTTCTCTATCATTTCCTCATTTCTTTTTTTGCAGTATCTGGCGAAATGCCCATATTCATGGCAATGCCGACACTTGAAGGGCAGCTGCTCGTAGTCGAGCTCTTGAATGTGCGTCCAGTCAGCCAATGAAAGATTGATAGCTTCAGGGAGTCCGACCTCCAGATCAACTTCCACGCAGATGCGAGCGCAAGAGAACTGATCCTTCCTTGGAGCCTGATCGATGTACCTGCCTAGGGCATTGCCGATGGATTGTAGCGAGCTCTGACTCCAGCAGTGGAGGGGAAGATGCGGGAGACGCACCCAAACAGGGACAGCAGTGGGCACGTCTTGCGCTGGATCGA
Source organism: Pinus albicaulis (assembly GCA_034641835.2). Classification (NCBI taxonomy): domain Eukaryota; kingdom Viridiplantae; phylum Streptophyta; class Pinopsida; order Pinales; family Pinaceae; genus Pinus; species Pinus albicaulis. The sequence goes on from CM076583.1 coordinate 529,134,057, forward strand.
AATCTGGAGACCATTTGTTCAGATATAACCCTTGGGGACCCATAAAATATGGCCCGTTTCGGAAGATCAGGCTTCGATCTTCCACACTATCAAACACGAAGACGAAGAACCCCTTGCCTACAAAATAACTTTTTATTCCTTCCTTAACCAGTGGTGTCCAGTTTCGTCTAACCTAGTCTTCTACTGCTTTCGGGGATGGCCACAGGCCTGTAAACTGACCGATAAGGCCTCTCTCTGCCAAGTTTAGAGCTGATCTGCAAGCGTCTTCCACGGGGAGGGACACCGTGGGAATATTGTCCAACTTTTTGACAAATTTTTGCTGTGAAGCCGAAGGCGGCCTTTTTTCTGCTGCAACTACTAGAGATCTAAACGCCTCAAGGTCAGGAGGCGAGGGGGAGTCTCCTTCATTCTCCATCGCCAGGAGAAGGGAGCGGATCAGTGCAGGAATCCCATGCGCAGAAGCAAGCGCAGGAACAAAGACCCACCCGTGGGCAAGAGCCACACAGGTCCAGGGCGCCACAGGGCGAAGGGCAACGCCGAGCCCAGCACAGCAGCAAGCAGTCGGGCCCAGGGGTTGCAGAGGCAGCGCGCGCGTTTTATCCGAGATTGGACAATGTTACGCCTGATTTTCATGCTAATTTTGAAACGTATTGATGCAGCATCAATTTTTTTTTTAGAGCGGTGATTTTCATGCTAATTTTGAAATGTATTGATGCAGCATCAACCTTTTTTTTTTAGAGTGGTGATTTTCATGTTGGTAATAAAACAAAAAACATAGGTAAAAAAATATACATAAAAACAATTAAAAAAACCAAAAAAAATGTAAAAAAAAAAACAAAATTAACTCGTAAAAATAAAAAATTTAAACAAAAATAAATATAAAAACAAAAATATTCGAAAATTATATCAAAAGAAATAACAAAATTTGAAAAAAAAAACACATAATTTAAAGAAAAAAAACTAAAATTAACAAAAAAAAAAATAAAAAATTAAAAAACATCAAAAACATTTTTTCTAAGTTATTAAAAAAATCCATATAATTAAAAAAAAAAATTAAAATAGAAAATTTAAAAATAATTTAAATTACAAAATTAAAATTTAGATTAAAAAAATAAATACAAAAAAGAAAAGAAAAAATTTAAAAATTTAAATTAAAATAATAATAATAATAAGAAAACAAAAATACAAATTTTAAAATTAACAAAAAAAACAAATTTAAAAAAAAAAAACAAAATTTAAAATTGAAAAAGAAAATTAAAATAAAAGAATTATAATAAAAAAACTATCATTAAAAAACAAAAAAAATGAAAAAAACCACGTGCAAATAATTAAAAAACAAATATCCATAAATTTACTGTTTTTTTTTTAAAATGAAACAATTTATAAATTTTAAAAATGAAAAACCAAATAAACTAAAAGATTTAAAAAAAAAAGTTAAATTAAAATTTAATAAATTTAATGAATAAATTTTAAATTTTAAAAAATAATTAATCTAAAATATTAAATTTAAAAACAAAATTAAAAAAAAAAAAAATTAAATTTAAATTTAAAATAAAAAATTTGAATTAAAAAAATTAATTTTAAATTTTTTGAATTAAAAAAAAAATCAAATTAAAAAATATATATTAAAAATTAAAAAAAATAAAAAAATAAAAGAATGTTTTTATCGTGGTGGCACCGCCAGTCGGCCTCCTGCCGAAGTGGAGGCGGAGGCCGGCCGCTAGGCGGGAGGGGGGCTGCATGCGACTGGCCTCCATCGCCACCTGGGCGGGAGGCCGATTCCCGAAATTGGCTTCAGGGCGATTCTCGGAATCGGCCTCTCGCCGTGGGAGGGCGATTCTTGGAATCGGCCTCTCACCGTGGGAGGGCGATTCCCAGAATCGGCCTCCCGCCTAGCGGCCGACCTCCGCCGTCACCTGGGCGGGAGGCCGATTGGCGACGCCACCACGATCAAAAAAATTATTTTTATTTTTAATTTTTAATCTTTTTTTTTTTAATTTGATTTTTTTAATTTTTTTTTTTTAATTCAAAAAATTTAAAATTATTATTTTTTAATTTAATTTTTATATTTGAAATTTAATTTGTTTTAATTTTTTTTGTTTTTAATTTTTTTTTTTCTAAATTTTGTTAATAATTTTTATTAAATTTTGTATTTTTTTTATTTAATTGGTTTGTTTTTCTTTCATATTTTTTTATTATTATTAAATTTTATGTTTAGTTTTTTCATTTAATTTTTTAAAATTTAGTAAATTTTGTATTTTTTTTTAATTTATTTGAATTTAATACTTTTTTAAAAATTTTTATTTTTTTATTATTATTTTTTTAATTACATAAAATTTTTATATTTTTTTTATTTCAATTAAAATTGTGTATTTAAAATAAGATTTTTTGTTTTTAGTTAAACTTAATATTTTCAAATTAATTTGTTTTTTATTTTATTTTTTATTTAATATATTTTTTTCAATTTTTCAATTTTAATTGATTTTTAAAGTTTTTTAACTTTTTATTTTAACAATGTTTTTTTTTTTTCTCTATATTTAAAATTTATTTATTTATTAATTTAATTTGTTATTTTAATATTAACATTTTTTTAATTTAATAAAATCTAATATATATTTTTAATTTAAGTTCATATATATATATATATATATATATATATATATAATTAATTTAATTTTAATATATTTTTTAAAATCTATTTGTTTTTTTAATATGTATATTTTTTAAATTTAATATTTCTATTGTATTTTATTTTTCATTTTTTATTTTTAATTAATTTTTAATTTTTTTACTTTTAATTTCAATAATTTTTTTTTTTTTAAATTTAATATATTTCTTTAAATTTAATTTTTTATTTTATAATTAATATATATATATATATATAAACATTTTCTTTTTCTTTTTTTAAATTTAATTTCTATATTTTATTTTTTATAATTTCTTTTTTTTTACCTTGTTTTTCTTTTTAATTCAATATTTTTATTTTTATTTTTTTATTTCTATATATTTTGAAATTTTAATCTTTAAATTTTTTTTTATTTTTATTTTTTATTTTTTTCTTAAATTTTAAGTTTTTTTAAATGTTTGAATTAAAATTTTTATTTTGTTTTTATTTTTATTTTTTTATTCCTATATATTTTTAAATTTTAAGCTTTAAAATGTTTTTATTTTTTAAATTTATTTTTTTTCTTAAATTTTAGTTTTTTTTTAATGTTTGAATCTTAAAAATAAAAAAATGTTATTTCTATTTTTAAAAATGTCAAAAATATGATAATTTTTTTTTTTTTTTTGTTATTCCAGCGTCAACTGGTTTTGTTTTGAGGGTGTTTTTCAATCCTTTTTTCAAGAAACAATTTTGTTTTTAGCATAATTTTATAAAATGCTGAAATTTGACCAAGTGCGTTTTGGAATACATTTTTTTTGTTTTTGGGGTGTTTTTTCATGTTTTTTGAGTCTTTTTGGGCTAGAGTTCCCGTTTTGAGGTCAGGTTACCTATTTCATCGGTAATAGTGTTAATATGGGGACCTAAAACCTGCATGGGATAAAATTTATTAATATAACAAATAATAAAATCATGCTTTTAACATTATACATACTCTTAGAAGATTCAAATGGTCATGTCATTTCAACCCCAATAAATGGTCATCCACGGTGAAGCAGCGCCGTAGTGAAGACCCGTATGAAATTGGCACCCTCACATCCATTATAACTTCCTTTGCCAAAGATATATCATCTTTTTCTAAAATCCATGCCCGGACATCACCTTCTTTGAAAAACCATGAATTAGAGGGACCAACGCCTGCCTCTGATCCCGTACTTTCTAATCGTCTTGGCCAATGTTTCTTTTTAGTTTTTGAAGTAATAATATCTTTCCTAATAACCAATGTGTCACTTTGTTTCGATGATATGTGCCTCCATAAAGAAGATGAAACATTTTTAAATATATGCATGGGATCTAATAAGTGGGAAATCTTAAGATGCTCCCAATATGGGAGGTCATAAAAGATAGATTTCCTTTCCATCCCAATGGGAAATTTCTCAACATAGGTGTCGAAGAAATCTGGATCATCGAACATAGGCTCCCCATTTGAATTGAACATTTCTATGAAATCCTTCACCTTCTCTCTCTCATATGCTCTAAGCCATTCAGCTGGTGTCATTATCGAAGGCCTTTGGGTTCTCTCTTGTTTATCATTGAAAGCGAATTCTACTCTTCTATAAGGGTGTTCTTCTGGTAGGAATACCTTGGAGCAATCATACACTAGCTTTCATAGGTCCTTGGACCATTTAGCTTTCAGAGAAAGTCCACAACATTTACATCCAAAATACCCTTTTGTTACAAGACCTGCGAGATTATATCTGTATACATTAATTAATATGCATGGCATGTTAAAGAATATCATGAAGATCAAAAAAAATATTACAACGAATTAAATAATTAATATGTGAAAGGATATTGTTACATATATAAACAAATCAATAAATTAAACATGTAATTTACCAGAGCAAACTCCTAAGCCTCGATAATCATGTCTTGTAAGCACATATGCCATACAATGTAAAACTCCTCTCTGCTGCGATGGGTCTTGATACATCGTATACATTTATCCCATCCCATAATTCCTTCAATTCATCTACCAGTGGTTGTAAGTAGACATCCATATTCTTAACTTGTCTTCTACCAAGGAATATGAGAGACAACATAAGATGTTCATTCTTCACGGACAACCATGGGGGGATATTGTTATTGATCACTACTGTAGGCCAAACAGAATAGTTGGTGTTCTGGAGGGAATATGGGTTGATGACATCCATGGTTATGCTGAGTTGTAGACTTCATACTTCATCGTTGAATTTTTTGGGCCATGTTTCCTCTATATGCTTCATGGATATTGAATCAGTTGGGATTCGCATAACTCCCAACTCACTTCTGTGTGAGGCATGCCATCCTTTCAACATAGCTAATTATTTGCATTGAAAGAGCCTTTGAATCCTCGGGATTATAGGCATGTGCCTCAATATCTTAAAAGGAGGACCAGTATGTGATTTACCCTTCTTTTTTTATTTATCATACCTGTCATGCCCACATTTCGGACGCATCTCTTTGTCTGCATATTCTCCTCTATATAGAATACAATCATTTGGACATGCATGATATGATATGTACTCAACACCCAAGATTTTCAACAATTTCTTTGCCTCTTCGCAGCTACCGGCAAAGACATTATCACTCGGAAGAACCTTATCTTTGAATAACCTGTAGTTGGTGATCATGGAAAAATATATTAATAAATGTATAGTAATGTCGATATAAGTATTAACGTTCATAAAATTTACCATTTGTAATGTTCATTGCAGTGTACTGATTATATTTCAAATTTATATAAGGGAGTACTTTATGGTAACTCACCTAAAAAGTTCCGAGAAACATGCATTCGACAAGCCAAACTTTTCTTTCAAGTTGTACAATAACATCATTGTCCCAAACTAGGTAGACTTTGACTGACCGCCAGGTCCAAAGAGAGGGGTGGTGGAAGAAAATTTAAGGATTTCGAAAAAGTTGTCAACGATATGAGCATCATCCCCTAGTTGATCATCGTTTTGGAATGCATATAACAACATTGTCTCCATGGCAGTCGTATCCCTTAAGTAATCATCCATACCAACCTCTATTTGATTGCCTCCATTGCCAGCTTGTGAAGAACTACTATTGATGTAGTCATTCCTAATTGGTGAATCTGGACGTAGCAGGAATTGAATCAGTGGTGGATTCAACCATTCTTGGTATCGTTCCTCTTCGATTTTTTCTCTTAATTCAGTCTTCTCTCGATTTGACATTGTCGTGGGGTGCAACAAAAGATGGTAGGTAGGTCGTTCATCATCACTAGAATCCTAATAATTAAAAAAAAAAAAAATTGAACATGATTAGTACAAAATATATGATATCAATTAGTAACCACGTTGACAATATTGCATGATTATAAATTGGTTTGACGTTGAAATAATTACATATTAATCAATATATATACCAAATAATTATAATTATAATTACCATCATCGTCCCGGGATTGTGGCTAGAAGATGCAATATTGTTACAATTGGCAAGGTGAAGCAGCTGTCCATTTTCATCTACCAAATGCGCCTTGCGATATGCGGCTCCTGATAAGAACTTTTGATGTTTTGGAGCAGTTTGAATATTTTGTGCATCTGAACTCGATGTTGAATCTGCATGAACCTGCAAATTTGTATACATTATAAATTTAATTAAGTTTTGCATGATTGACTGCATGGATAAAAAACATAAATTCAATTAGATAGTGAAAATATAAAACAAATATGAAGTAAATATTACATCTCCAGATGGATAGGAAGAACTCTGCGATGGACTTTGAGAAATATTATGGAACAAGCTGGATTTTGAAGAATTGTCCATTCCATATAATATATGATATTTTCTCCCTGCATTTGAGCAAAACAACAATAAATTTTGGTGCACAAACCTAAATGTAATTTCAATGCATAATGTACAAATAACCGCATCGTTGCGTTTTTGGTATTGCGCACTGTTTCCGTTTTATAACCCGACACACCAGTGCGGTTCGATTACAGGACACACCGGTAACGAATAACTGCAAATAAAAAAAGTGCAACCCTATTTTCTTTAAGTGAAAAAAAAGTGGTAAATTGAAAAATGGGTGGAAAAATATTTTCAAAAATCTAATTTCATAAAACAATTCTTTCAATACTAAACACTTTTCATTGTTTCACTATTTTTGCAAAAAATTTCAGCCAAATATTTGCAGGATACATACCTGGAGCAAACAGAGCACGAGAGCACTGTGGAGAAGGGAAATACGTTCGAATAGAAGTATTCAGACAAACAGAATTCCAAACCTCTGGTGATTCAAACCTTGTACCATAGAATTTCAAACGATGTGAGTAAATTTTATTGTTTTTTTTTTACTTTTTTCTACAGTTTTTTTTATGCAGTAAAAGAAAAAATCAAAGTTTATTGTTTTTTTTTTTACTTTTTTTGTAGTTTTTTTAATGCAGTAAAAGAAAAAAATCAAAGTTTATTGTTTTTTTTACTTTTTTTGTAGTTTTTTTAACCTTTTCTACAGTTTTCAAAAACAAAATAATTAAAAAAATCCATTTTAGAAACAAAAGACTTAGATTCTTTTTGTTTCTTCCCTTTCTTCTTCCTCTTTCTGTAATTTCAGAATTAGGGCTTTTCAATTTAGATTTATAAGGGTTGTATAGTCATAAGACATCCAACCCATGAGACGACTTGCATAGTCGGATCCCAATCCATGTTGGTCCTTGCGTGAGTTTAAAAAAATATATATATTTTTTCATCGGTGCGCCCTGCATAACATAGCGCACCGGTGCGCTCTGTTATACCAATGCATCGCGAAATTACAGTGATAAGAAATAAATATATATATATATATATATATATATATATATATATATATATATATATATATATATATATATATATATATATATATATATATATATATATATATATGTTTTTATCAGTGCGACATTTGTAACATATGGAACTAGTGCACTATTTCATTATGGCGCACCACGAACGTGTTGTTTCGCAAAAAAAAAAAAACCATTTTAGAAACCAACCCTACATTCTTCTTGTTTCTGCCCTTTCTTCTCCCTCTTTCTGTGATTTCAGAATTAGAGTTTTTCAATTTATATTTATAGGGTTTGTATTGCTAAATATAAGCCTAAGACATCCAACCTATAGGACGACCTCCATAGTCATATCCCAATCCATGTCGACCCTTGTGTAAATTTAAAAAAATATATATATATTCGGTGTGCCCTGTGTACCTGAGCGCACCAGTGCACTCTATTATCCCAGCGCACCGCACAAGTGCTGTGATAAAAAATTAAAAAAAAAAAATATTTTTTCTCAGTGCGCCATTTGTAAAATATGTAGCCGATGCGCTATTTCATTCTAGTGCACCGCGAATGTTCTGTTTCGAAAAAAAAATTCTTTCAAAAAATACAAACCTTACATTCTTTTTGTTTCTGCCCTTTCTTCTCCCTCTTTCTGTGATTTCAAAATTAGGGCTTTTCAATTTATATTTATAGGGATTGTATTGCTAAATATAGACCTAATACATCCAACCGACGGAATGATTAGCTAGTCGGATCCCAATCCATGTCGGTCCTTGCGTGAATTTAAAAAAAAAAATGATTTTTTTTTATCAGTGCACCCGACGTAACCTAGTGCACCGGTGCTCTGTATTGTAAAAGCGCACCACATAAGTAATGTGATAAAAAATTAATAAACAAATTTTTTTATCGGTGCGCCATATGTAAAATATGGCACCGGTTTATGCTACAAAAACTAACACTGGATGATTTTTATTATTTTATCATGGTTAACCGGTGCAGTGATTGACATGTAATTCACCGGTGCTCTTTGTTGACATAGAGCACCGTACGGTCTATTATACTGTTTGTGCGGTGTGTTTCTAAGACACCCACACACCGGTGTCGGTGCGTACACCATGAATGACGCACCGATTTCTTGAGATTTTTTTTTACTTGAAAAGTTGACAATTTATTTATAAATATATTAATGAATGATATGTTAGAGGTTTGATATTGATAAAGAAATGACTGACAAGAGATCAAGTAACAAAAATGCTGATAACACATCAAGAAAAGCAAAAAATTAAAGTTCTTTGTAAATTCTTTACAAAAAATATTATTTTTGAACTATATGTAAGTTTAACTAATATGTATTGTTTATTGTGTATCATGCAGAGCCACAAAATGATGAAGCTCGATAAGATAATTTCTGATCTAGGACCAGAAGTGCATAAAAGCTTGATGGAAAAATTGCAAAACGGTGAATCAGGTGAATGAAAAAATACTATCGATCCAATATGAGTTTCCTTTTTTAATTTTCATTAATAATATAATTAAAATTATTAGATAACATGTGTCAAACAGTCTATTAATTCACATCTATTGAATGTTCTACAGGGACCTACAGCTCAGAAAAGGAATATTGTTCTAAGAAAAGAAAAGAAATAGAACATGCAAATGAAAATGAATTGCTCCTTAGCTCATCTGGAGTGGTGCTGGAGGTTAACGAAAGGGGGAAAAACTTTTACAAAAGTTTGAGGGATCTAGTGAAATGAATGTATAGACATTCTTTCTAGTTACAATACAAAAACCAATCCAATGATTCCAAGAACCAAATTTTATCTAAACTACAAGAAGAGTTTCCATAGAATTGGTCAATGAGACATGTTAGACTTTTAATAGTAAAAATGTACAACAAAAAATAAGAAATGAAAAAGTAATATTCCTTTAAATGTTTGTCTAGAATTATTTATAAATATCACTTTTGTTATACTTACTTTTCATATATCAATATAAAAATTAAATAGTTTATTGTCATGTTACATTTTCAGGAAGATTATGAAAATCTCAAAAGATGAACAAGCTGATATCAGAAATATGCCAATAGGAATGTCCAAAAAGGTGTACAAAGAGATGGTCAAAGAAATAGACAAAATTGTATCGCGGGAGGAGCCATCTCAACAACAACGTGTTTCAAATGTAATATGTAATCATTGAATTTTTCGATCATTAGGTACAATAAATAAACAATTTAGCATTAAATATTAATTTTCAAGTATTTTCTTGCAGAAAAGAAAAGAAAATGGAACCCATTCAACACATAAAACAGGACAACAAGGAAGAAAAGGATTGATATCTAAGTTTGTGAGTAATTGTTACTTTCTTATAACAGCTTAACTAGATTTCATTTTTGTTTTTTTTAAGTTGTTTTGCAAAAATCATCATTGAATTTCTTCAAACAAGTGCTAACATACAAAGAAGAACCATCAGAGGAATCCATTGAAATTGGGTTAAATATGGGTTGTGAGCATATGTTAGCATACATAACTTAATTGTGGAATTTGTAAGCATATATTGATCTTGTTTTACTTAGCTCCATCTATAATTAATAGAAAAATAAATATTTTATATTAAATATATGATTTGTTATGGGGTATAAAACTTGCAGGAAACAAAGTATGGAACTATGCCAATAGATCAAATCTTGAAAGATGGCATGTTACATGGTTTTGAAAGAATGCGTATAGTTTATGAGTCAATTGTAGCATTGGTATGTCATTTCTTTTCGATTTACATTGATGTATATTATTTAATATTCCAATTTTCATTATTCTCACCAATGTATATACACTCATTTCAGTTTATTTTTATGTTTGTAGATGGAAGGTGAAGAAGAAGAAAACAATCAACACCGTGAACAAAAAATTCCTGAAAATAACCCAATTGATGGAAGTAGCTCTAGCAGTGACAACATTTCAAGTGAAGAATGATGATCACTATGTTTGGATATCACAACAAGGCATTGTATTTTTTGAAATATGTTTGTGAAATCAGACATTTTCTTTAATGTAATGGACATAGTGTCCCAATTGAAAGATAAAGGGATACCAATAACTGTCCCATTTTGTATGACAAAGAATGTCTTATTCATATATATATATATATATATATATATATATATATATATATATATATATTTTAATTTATTCTATTGCATTCTCCATTGTCGCTATTGCGTTCTCCATTGTCATTCTCAAATGCACTAATAAAAATTTAATTCAATGAATATTGTTATCAAATATATATGTGTCAACTTTTGATGAATAATGAATTTTAAAAAACCACAATAATTATGATATGATATAACAAATTAATCCAATCATCAAATTCAAATGCATTAATAAAAATTTAATTAATATGAATATTGTTATAAGATGTGTCGACTTTTGATGAATAATGAATTTAAAACAACCACAATAATTGCACTGTCACAAGTCGATGTTTCTAAAAAATAAAAAATGAAAACTGGTGCATGTATTCTTACACCAGTGCATTTTTATTCTTAAGTGCATCGGTGCATTTTTACGACCTATGGGCACTGCACAAATACCAAAACCAATTAAAAATATCAAGGCGTTTGTGTGGGACAGCGCGCTGGTGCGTTTATGTCTATATACGCACTGGTGTTGTTTTACGACCTATGGGCACCGCACGAATACCGATACCAATTATAAATCTTGGTGTGTTTGTGTGATACTATGCACTGGGGCATTTTTGTGTTTATACGCACTGGTGCATTTGTATGACCTATAGGCACCGCACTAATACCGATACCAATTATAAATCTCGGTGCATTTGTGTGATACTACGCACTGGGGCGTTTAAGTGTCTATACACACCAGTGCATTTGTACGACCTATGGGCACCACACGAATACTGATACCAATTATAAATCTCGGTGCATTTGTGTGGTACTGCGCACCGGTGTGTTTCTATAAGTCTACACACTGGCACTTTGATACAACCTATGGGTACCGCTCAAATCCCAAGACCAATTAGAATGGCCTCGTGCGTTGTATCACCAACACTACGCTCGGTGTTGTTTTATACCTTAATCACCTAGTGCATTATCCTTCGACCGCCCTGGGGCTCCAGCTACAGGTACGCACTGGTGCATTAAATCCTAATTAGCACACTGATGAAAAAAACATCCGTAACTACCTCCGGCCGCCCATTTGTTTTTAGCTGTTTTGAATTTCCGTTAAAAGCTCCGCCAAAACCTCAGTAACCATAAATGGATGTTGTAAAAAATGATTTTTTGAAAATTTTGGCCAATTTTATAACACTCAAAACCTCTTTTATAACCTCCACTAGAGGGTCTTTTCCTTGTAGTGAGTTGTTAAACTGATACAGAGGGAACTCGCTCTGATACAAATTGTTGAACCCTTAGTTAAACTGAGAGGGGGGAGGGGGTGAATTAGTTTAATACATTGATGGAATTTTAAAACTTTCTTTTAAACTTATTTACACCTTCATTTCATGATCAACTTAATGTATAATGAAACAACAATCTTAATATGTGAGCAGCAAGTATTAAGCAGATTAAATACATAAAATCAACATAGAATCATAATGCATATAGACAACAGATATAAGTAGAAACCATAAGGGAGAAAACCACATATTATTATTGTTGTGATGTAAAGACAAGCTCCAACTCCCTCTCACCACTAATTTTTTGTAGGCTCCAACCTACAGGAGGCTACTACCTCAAATTTTTCAAGCTACTACTTACAAAGAAGCTCCAACTCCCATCTATTTTCTGCAGGTTACAACCCACAGGAGGCTCCTACCTTAACCAACTACAACTGGGCATCTATCAAGCTACAACTTGATATGGAAGCACCAACTTCCTCACACTAAAATAAAATCATTTGCTGATTTACCTGGATATCAACTCTGTTTTACTCCTTCTTCACTGTTATCCTTCCGGCCTTCAAATCTGCTTTATATTAGCTCTGGATATTCACAATTTTTCTATCTGCTATGTCTTGTTCTTCCACTCTCTAACCTCTATATGCATATAAAAATAACATCATTTATAGAGATCACTTCATAGATGTTTGCATTCCATATGGGAATGTGAAATGAACAGGTATGACTCTTTGCCTTCCACCCTCTTATTTCCTCGCTCAACATATTCAGGATGTTATAACACTATATATTCATTTCAGTATTTAATTGGAGTTTTTCTTTGTCTACGGATACTTTCCTTTGCATCACAAAAAATACAAAACAAATAATACATTTACAGTTACATTCAAATGTCTCATTTAGCCCTTTCAGCTTCTTATATTTGCTGTGTGTTTGTCCTCTCCTTTTGTCTTTTATTTTTCTACAGTTATATTCCAATTGTTTTGCATGACCGCCTTTTTGCCCGACTCGACCCATGTTTTTGCACTGTTCTGCATGAGCTCTGGATCCTTTTTATTGCCCGAGCCTTTTCTTTCTCAGTTCAAACTTTTCTTTTGTTATATGTGTCTTTTATTTCGTGTTCATCCTTTTCGTTTGACTCACTGTCGTAACACTATCCTGCATGAGCTCCTAGTCCTTTGTTATGCATTCAGTTCCTTTCTTTGTGACCTCTGGGTATGGCCCACATAAAATACCTTTTAACACGCAGCGGAATACAACTTCAAATTTAATTCCACATACATATGTTCGCGATCAAACAACGCATATTTTATATAACAGAACGCACATAACATATGCAGAACAGGGGGTATCGTATCCCACAACCCTTGACCAATCACAATACATCGCACCGCGCATGCCCGTATCTTTTAACTTTTGGCAATAACCTATCTCCTATCTTGTGCGATATGTGATTGCATCGCATCCAACCTAACTTACCGTGCGAACCTTAAGCATAAAACATGAAATCTGTGATGTGCGCTAATGCACAGTGTCGACACATGGCTCCTCCCTTTCACCACATCGCATATTTCTAACCTTATCGCATTGCAAATTAATTAACATATCTTGTGAAACCTTAACATTTCCCGCTTACATTTGTGATGTGCGAAATCAGAATTCGCCATTCGTCGTTGATCTGCCATATGATCTAACGGTCCTCACTGCTTTCCCTGCTGTGCCAACACGTGTCCCTTCTCTACTTCGCATCGCACACAAAATAACTTACCTTGTGATGGCTTTAACACTTTAAGTGCTAAACTTTTCGATTTGCGCTTTAGATATCCATTTTTGGTCTTCGTTGGTTCCAACGTTCCATGCTTGTCTCCTTGCCATGATGTGTGATATGCTCACGGTTGTGATGTCATTGTCATCATTGATCTGCACTAGATCTACGGTCCTCGATGCAGCTTGCAAATCCGATTGTCCTTCCCGTCTCTTCTTGCGGTGTAATATCATCCGTTCATCTCTCACCTTCACTTTTGTGATATAATCCTGATCATCCTCTCGCCTCCCTTGGAATTCTTCTAAGTGTTCTCTTCCTTAGTCGATTTTTCTTCTTTCTGTGACCATTGCTACTCTACATCTCTGTTATCCTTCCTGAGCTTTATTTAGTTTCTAAACATGTTGATCTCTCCTGAGCTTGTTATTATATTCATTATTCACTCTGAATTAGGATTATTTGATCTGAAAATGGGTTGGATAAATTTTTATTCTTTTCAATAACCTCCCACTCAGGTAAACAAAAAAAAGATCTAGCTTATACTTGACTTTTGCGGAATTTTACACTTGAAACAGGTGTATGTTTTTTAATTTATTTAGTGCTTTAAGTCCATTTTTTTTGTTTATATTAAACATGTGCACTAGCCATATAATTCAAAAAATAAACATCAACACATAACAACAAATTTAATTTAGGATTTCACCTTAATATCATGGGCTACGTCTCCTTGAGCTCTTGTCATCTTGACTTGGCTCTTTGGGATTATGGAAAGTTTATTTTACAAGTTACAAGAATCAACTCCAATGGTTAATTGAACTAAACCAATGGATTTAGATTACCATTTATATCCCTTTCATAGTTTTCATCACTCTGAAAACAGATATAGGCTCCCTTAGACTTGATTCCTTCTGTTGGTGCTCTTGAGATACCCTGTGCTTCTCTATGGCACAAACTACTTCAGAATTTTTTTTTATCCCTAAAACCTCACCTACCATCTCCATCACATATCAGACCTCCAAATTGGACTGATCATTTTCTCAAAATGAGCACTGGCTCCCCAATATCGGCCTCCATCCACTGATGGCCCTAGGCTGCCCAAAACTTCCCTGTGGCTTATCAAGCTCTAGAATTCTTCCAATTACTCTTAAATTCCCTTCAATGGATTCATAATGTAAAAAATAGTCAGAATAGACTATTTTTTTGCTGAAATTGGCTTCCAGATGATCCGGTTTTGCCTCCAACACCTGGTGGCACCCCTTGGTTCTCGGGTCAAAAAAAACTTCTTTGTGGGTTCTTGACCTCTAGAAGTCCTTAAAATCTTCTAAAAACTCCATCAATGGATTCATAAGTATCAAAGAAGTCATAAATTACTATTTTTTTGTTGAAAATGGATATTGGTTGCCTTGGATAGGCCTCATTATCCTACTAACACTTGCTGGCCCTAGTGGCCCCTGGAACTTATATGAAGCATATCTGCCTTCAAAATTCCTCTACAGGATCTAATAGCCACACCATTAGTTCCATAATGTCTGAAACATCCAAAATTGACTATTGGATTGTTGAGAAAGGCCTCTAGCTGCCCTAGCTAGGCCTCAAACTGCTGCTAGCCCATGCTTGCCCTAGTGGCCCCTAGAAATTATCTGAAGAAAAAACCTACTCAAAAGTCCTCTGATGGCTCTGTAAACCTCACAAATGAGTCTGGAATGTCTGAGATAGTCGAAATTGACTATTGGCACTAAAAAATTGGTCGAATATTGCTCAAGATAAAGCCTAAACTCATTTTTCCCAGTGACCCCTAAAAATCCTCCACTAAATTTGGAGGAACTGCACATAACTGCAGTTAAAATGGCCAATTCTGAAATTTTGGAGCACCCGCCAGATTAGTAGCCAAACTAACCATAGCATTAAATTCTAACTATCGGTGGATGACACATTTCATAAACTTATGCGGTTACGGTTAGCAGGGGAGCAGATAAACCGTGTGGATAGCCTTAACGTTAATTTTGCATGTGAACAAACTTCTGGAACTGTCGGGTGAAGGTTAAACCTTCCATGGAGTTAGCCATCGGAGGATGCATCCGATCAACATTTTTGGTGGGTGTGTAATTATTTTTCACCTGCGTTTCTGAGGCTTAAACCCTTGGTCTTGGGGTCACGGTCGTATGGGAGGGGCTAACCCCTCCAAACCCCCAAATAGAAAATTGTTAAAATTCAAATATAAACCGCAAACTCATACAGTTAAGAACCATCATATAGCCCGACGGTAAGATGTGGTCACTCTATGCAGGAGGTCTCAGGGTCGAGCCCCCAGCGACGCAACAAAAATTTTATTACACTGTGCATGGGCTATGTGGCAGCCTCCGGGCCTGCCACGTGGCCGAATCTTATTGGCCAAAACCATAAACTCTACAACAACAACGAATTATTTAATGACACTTGTTAGCCCTCCATTCACCCAGAATGAATATTCCAGGGAATATTATGACGAATATTCTAGGAATATTATGAGGAATATTCTAAGAATATTCTCTGGAATATTCTCTTTTTTTCAATATTCAAAGGCCCAGTCAAACTTGGTCAAAGACCAAAAATTGCAATTTACTAGAATTTTCAAATCACGATAACTTCTTCATAAGGTGTCAGTTTTTCAAACTATTCATGACGCTAGAATTAGGAAGACAAGATCTATCCATTCACTCAGGTTCGGTACACTTCTGAACACTTCGAATTTTGAGCTATCACTTAGGTCCTTGATCCAAATCTGATCACACCTCCCCATTGGGAATATTTTGGACCCAAAAAGACTGATATACTAATCTGTACAGTAGATGAGAGTACAACACCCTCACATTTCAGCCTCCATAAACTTTTCCTTGCATGGCTTAGTGCCTTTGAACCACAACTCAAATGTAGTCGACACTTCCTTTCCTGAATGTTCTTGTCCTCCTGTCAAGAATTGTCTTCCTTGCACTCACTCAGAAATTTCTGGCGAGAAATTTATAAAAGGTAGCTGAACATCATGTCCTTGATCATCGATCCAAGGTGGCTCAAAACAACATGAGATTAAAAAAAAAAACATGCATACATAATTGAAATTTTCTTATGTACAAATGAATGTATGTCTTACTAGGTCAAGAAGTTAAACCACTTCTTACCAAGCCACTTCCACGGCGACTTTTGTTGCTGAAAATATTCTTCATGTGAAAACTCTTTTCTCACATCAATTATGGAATCCTTGGTTCCAATTTCACCAGTCTTTATATCCTCTTGCTTCATGTGCTTGGGATGATTAGTTGGATGCAATGTCCAACGTTGGGAAACAACATGTCAACTCTTCTGGCAATATCTTCAAGTCTTATGCACCTTCTTTGCAAGTTGTCTTTGCCTCAACTACTTCCTTTATGCCTTCATCCTATTCTAGCATTTTGAAACAACATGGTTACACATACCAAAATATGCACATCAACTCTTTCTTCCATTTAAGCATGAAAAATTGCCATGCCTTGCAAAAACATAATCAACTTGACTATGGGAAGAATTATACCTCGCATGTTGCTTTGCATGTCCATCTGTTTTACCTTCATGAGGAGACAAACTTGTATAGGTTCCAGATTCGCCATTAGCTCCATGTGTAAAAACACCTTGCTGCAACATAGGCTTCAAACAATGGCAATAAATTTGAAAACAAACTTGACATGTTTGTGGTTTAGAACTTGGAACAAAAGTTCTCTTTTAAGTTTCCTCAAATGTCTTCATGGTTGTAGATTTTTTGCCATAAGATCGAACATAACCAAGACCAAATTTCTTAGGCCTCTCCTCAACCAAAATAGGATCAATCATGCCTTGTGCATGTTTGCCTAAACCCTTGCCTTCATATCCCCTTGGACCCTATACCCCTAGTGTGATTTTCAAATGAACCAACACATCTATCTGAAGAGGAAATTGAAGACAAATTTGAGTGAATTACCTCTGCTTCACGCGTGTTCTTGGTTAAAGCCTCTTGGGCTTGATGGAGCTGCATCTCCATCTCGTGCAATATTTGAAGAATTATTCCTTCTCTTGCTTCATAGCAACCAATTTCTCATGAATTCTAGTGCTTTCCCTTCCATCTTCATATAGAATTTGCACCATATCCTTAAGGATGTAGAATTCTCGCTTCATGTCTTCATCGAAGAATCTTGTGAAGGAGGAGGATTTGGAAACCTCACTTGAAGAAGTTGTAATCTTATGTCAATGAACTAAATAACTTCAATAAAATTCACAAAGCTTTCAAAAACAATTAACAAAGATTCTGAATAAAATGGCTATAGATTCAAGCTCTTCTTCAAGCAGCCTTTTGCAAACAAACCCTTTTGTGCTTCAAGTGTTGTCTTGTGGTCCTTTGGGTAAGGAGAATACTTTCAAACATATTCCTTCTTGTCCTCTTCTAGACTTAGCTATCAGTAGCTTTCCCTTCACCTCTAGCAAACTCAAGCAACAGTCAGTTTGCAAACAGTCAAATTCTTTACACTATTTAAACACCTTTCAAGTCAACAAGTAAACTTGTGCTCTGTTAATCAAGAAACCATGTGCTATGATACCAACATGATCTAAAAATGGGTTGGATAAATTTTTATGCTTTTCAAGAACCTCCCACTCAGTTAAACAAATAAAATATCTAATTTATACTTGACTTTTGCAGAATTTTATACTTGAAACAGGTTTATGTTTTTAACTGTTTATGTGCTTTAATTCCATTTTTTTTGCTGATATAAAACATGTGTAAGAGCCATATAATGCAGCAAATAAAAATCAACACATAGCAACAAATTTAATCTAGGATTTCACCCGAATATCGTGGGCTACGTCTCCTTGAGCTCTTGTCATCTTGACTTGGCTCTTTGGGATTATGGAAAATTTCTTTTACAAGTTACAAAAATCAACTCCAATGGTTAACTAAACTGAACCAATGGGTTTAGAATACCATTTATATCCTTGTCATGGTTTTCATCACTCTGAAAACAGATCTAGGCTCCCTTAGACTTGATTCCTTCTATCGGTGCTCTTGAGCTATCCTGAGCTTCTTTATGGAATTAACTCCTTCAGAATTATTTTTCTATCCCTGAAACCTCACCTAATGTCTCCATCACATATCATACCTCCAAAATGGACTGATCATTTTCTCGAAATGAGCACTGGCTCCCCAGTTTAGGCTTCCATCCACTGATGGCCTTGTGCTGCCCAAAACTTCCCTGTGGCTTCTCAAGCTCTAGAAGTATTAAAATTACTATGAAAATTCCTTAAATGGGTTCATAATGTCAAAAATAGTCTGAATATACTATTGGTTTGCTAAAATTGGCCTCCGACTGCTCTGGTTTCGCCTCCAACACTTGGTGGCACCCCTTGGCTCTAGGGTCAAAGAAAACTTCTATGTGGGTTCTTGACCTCTAGAAGTCCTCAAAAGCTTCTAAAAACTCCATCAATATATTTATAAGTATAAAACAGTAATAAATGACTATTGGTTTTTTGAGAATCGATATTAGCTTCCTTGGATAGGCCTCATTCTCCTGCTGGCACTTAATGGCCCTGGTGGCCCCTGGAACTTATCTGAAGCATATAGGCCTTCAAAAGTCCTCTATAGGCTTTGAAAACCACACCATTAGTTCCAGAATATCTAAAACATCCAAAATTTACTATTGGATCGTTGAGAAAGGCCTCTAGCTGCCCTGGCTAGGCCTCAAACTGCTGCTGGCCCATGGTGGCCCTTGTGGCCCCTAGATATTTTCTGAAGAAAAAACCTGCTCAAAAGTCCTCTAATGGCTCTGAAACCCTCAAGAATGAGTCTTGAATGCTTGAGATAGTCGAATTTGACTATTGGCACTCAATAATTGGTTGAATCTAGCTCAAGATAGAGCCTAAACTCATTTTTCCTAATGACCCCTAAAAATCCTCCACTAAATTTGGAGGAACTGCACATAACTACAGTTAAACTGGCCAATTTCAAAATTTTGGAGTGCCCGCCAGATTAGCCGCCGAACTATCCATAGCATTAAAGTCTAACTGTCGATATATGGCACATGTCATAAACTTATGCGATTACGGTTAGCAGTGGAGTGGATAAACTGCATGAATAACCTTAACGTTAATGCTGCATGTGAACAAACTTGCGGAACCATCAGGCGGAGGTTAAAACTTCCACGGAGTTAGCCGTCAGGGGCTGCATGTGATCAAAGTTTTTGGCGAGTGTGTAACTGTTTTGCGCCAGTGGTTTTGGGGCTTAAGCCCTTGGTATTGGGGTCGCGGCCATATGGGAGGGGTTGGCCCCTCCAAACCCCCAAATAGAAAATCGTTAAAATTCAAATATAAACTGTAAACTCATACAGTTAAGAACCATCGTATAGCCCGATGGTAAGACTTGGGTGCTCTGTGCAGGAGGTCTCAAGGTTGAGCCCCTAGTGACCCAAAAAAAAAATTATTACACTCTACATGGGCCACGTGGCAGCTTGCCACGTGGCAACCTCCCATTGGCCAAAACCATAAATCGTACAACAACAACGAATTATTTAATGACACTTGTCAGCGCACCATTCACCCAAAATTAATAATCTGTGGATTATTCCAAGGAATATTCCAATAATATTCCTTGGAATATTCTCTTTTTTAATATTCAAAGGTCCAATCAAACTTGGTCAAAGGCCAGAAATTGCAGTTTACTGGACTTTTCAAATCATGATAACATCTTCATACAGTGTAGGTTTGTTGAACCATTTGCGGCGTCAGAATTAGGAAGAAGGGATCTATCCGGTCGCTCAGGTTCGACACACTTCTGAACACTTTGAATTTTGAGCTATCACTTAGATCCTTGATCTAAACATGATCATTATTACTCTTGCTACATGCCTTTGTTGCTTCTCTACTGCCATTGTTGCTTCTTTACTACCTCTGCTGCTCCTCTGCTACCTTTGATGCTTCTTTGTTTCCTTTTCTACCTCTCTGCTGCCTCTGTTGCCTCTGCTACCTTTGTTTCCTCTCTGTTGCCTTTGTTGCTTTGTTGCCTCTGCCTCTGCTTCTTTGTGCATTGTTTCCTGATCTACTCCTTTGTCTTATAGATGGTTCTGGCACTACTCCTTTGTGCTCCTTTGCCATCAATGACAATATTTCCAACAAATCCCACTGTTATGGAGGCTTTCAAGAAGACGGCCTGCCTACAGTTTTGCCAAAAATTGCAGGGTTTCCATGCACACATTTCCAAATACTTTGCCACCAATTTAACAAGGGCAACATCTAAAGTTGGGATTTTAAATTTCATAGTGTTACCAGACATCATCTCCTAAGCTACAAAAATTCCTAGAAGTGGTGAAGAATGGTTCAAAGGAAAAAATTTCAGAATGCAGGGTTGTGAAGGGTTTCTCAAGCATAAGCATAGAGGAGATGATATGACCAATGGCATCCCCAGGAGTTATATGAAAGACAATTATGCAACGCTACAGCTAGTGATCCAAAAATACTTCACATGCAAGGGGTGATTTCACATGGTTTACTCTTACCATATTAGACTCCTTCTACATTTTTTTGGTAAGAAACCTCTTGACCTACCCTTATTTTTATACAGGAGTTTGGGAAAGATGTCAGATAGATTTTAGGTCAAGTCAAAAGGTAATAGACATCAATATTTCACCATGGTCTGATGAAACTGTTAGTGTTGGAAGAGTTGAAAAAGTTAAACAGAGATTGGACCTCTTTTCTGTTTATGAGTGGGTATGAAGTAGATGTAGTAACTCCAAAGAAAGTTTCAAAACTTAAAACTACTACATTTTCAGCTGCAATAGAAGAGATTGAGGAAGAAAGAATACATTCTCTTGTAGAACCAATGGACATTGAAGAAGAACCTTTGCAAGAAACTAATATCCTTCAGCCAACACCTGCAAAAGAGAATAACAAGGAGTCAGACATTGGCCAAAGGAAATTTGGAAGACATTCTACATGCAATAGATATTGAGGAGTCCCCAATAGTGCAAGCAGAATACATTGAAGGTAATGGAAGAAAATTTAAGAAAGGTAAGTCTGTCAAGAAATTGGATTTTACAGGATAGGATGATGGCTTCATATTTCAGCCAAGGAAGCCAATGACCAAGTTTGCAAAGAAGGCCATGGAGAGTAAAAGGGAAGACAAAGTCAGTGAAGGTATGCAGCCAAAAAACATCATAGATTTATCCCCAGTAGCAGAAGAAGTTTTCATTGTGCAAAGAAAGGGAAAGGAGAAGATGGTTGGAAAATCAGAAACAGAACTCCTCACAGAACAACTAAGACAAGCAAGGGAATAAATACTTGAGTTGAAGTTGGAAGAAGAGAAGCACATGTTTGAAAGGTTGAGTTTGATCAGATGATGAAAAAATGGGACAGTCAACTCTCAGATGTTTCAGAATCTATGAGTAATGCCAAAATATTTTTGAAAAGGACCCAGCCTCTAAGACTTATAGCCAAACATACTAGGAGGATAAACCTGCACCTGCAAGCTGAAAACAGATCATTACAAAATCAAGTGGAAGACCTTCAGGAACAAATGGAAATGATTCAAGATGAGTTGAAGAATTATTTTGACACAACTACTATTGTAATTTCTTATATTAGTAATAGACAGACAGTGAGTTTTCTTTCTTTAACTGAGATTCTTGATGTGCTTCAATGGGTTTATGTGTCTCTTTTATATCTTGCTTCTAGTAGTATTGATGCTAAATTACTCAGAATTCATATCATATATGCTCTGGCTTCTTTTTAGTATTGAGTCACTGATTATTCTCATGTGTTAGTGTTGTTTTATCATTGAAACAGAAAAAGCCTCAGCTTCCATAAGTAGGAATTCTTATCATTGATTTCCTTTTACTGACTCCATGAGCCCAATGGTATTTGAATCTTGCTCATTTTTCACCTACAATTACATACACTAAAACACTCACAGAGTTAGCCATATGTTTTAAGACCTAATTGAGTAAATCCTTTGATAAGTTGAGAGAGCCCTCTCAGGCTGAAGAGGCTAATCCTCAGTCAAAAGTGGTATGAAATAGTTATTCCAAGTTGACCATTGAAGCAGCCCAACAAGACACAATTTGGTGACAACCGAAGAAAAAAGGAGATCACACACTTCTTTGATGCCCTTCTTGAGTTGACTTTCCACCTTCATACACTTCTTTAGGAACTTCTTCAATGTAGTAGAGAGATTTAGTACCCTTACTGAACCTTAGCTCTGATACTATGTTGATAAACCTATAGGGAAATAGTCAAAATTGTTTCTCTTTTCTTGATAATTGCTTGTGATATATATATATTTTTTTTTCTTACTTATTAGTTTCTTCACTTATTATTATGTTTGTATATCATAAAAAAATACCAAAACAAGAAGAAAAATAGTACACAAGAACACATAATGCAGGTTGCAAGCCAGGGCCAAAACCTCTCCATTTGAGAGGAAAACCCACAAATATCTTCTCTTCTTATAGATTCTTCAATTAACAAATTCCAAGACCTATAAACAAGACCAACACCCTCCAAGACCAATTCCAACCATTCTGGATGATGTGCTTCATTTTTCCAAGTCAAACCTAGTCTAATATCTTCCACCAGCACAACTTTGACCCCCAACTTCATAATTTTTGCCTCTACTGCAAGTTTGAAATTCTTGGCCCTCCCAGCAGTATTTTTTTCCACATGTTTGATCTTATTCTAGCTTCCCAAGGCTTATTCAAACCTTCGCTTGGATTTCTCCTTCTTCGGGTGCTTGAGGATGACCTAATGTGACATTCATTGACCTTTTTTCTCTTCTTTATTCAAGATCAAACTTGCAGAAGAAAAAACCTAGTCCAAGAGCATAAACCTTAGCTTTCCTTCTCACGCGTGAGAGAGAAATACCCTAGAAAAAAATATTCTTCGTCCTCTTCCTTCTTCGCTTCCTTCTTTCTCTTATTTTTCACTTGGATGAGTGAGTGATGAATGTCTTCCAAGGAGGTCGAGTTCCATCCTTTATATAAGATTTTAAAGGTGAATGTGGATCCTAAAAATAGGTTGAATTTTGAGTTGCAAGGCTGACTTGGTCTTGAAGGTATTTTGACACTTTTAAAGACAAAAAAAAACAATTCCTTACAAGCTACAATTTGCCCGATGGGGTATTCAGCTTATGAAAATGACTCTTTTGACTCATTGACCTAGGAAAAATCCAAAAAGCACTCAATGGGTTCTTGATATCTAAAATAAAAGCCCTTGAGCATGAAACCCATGCTCCAAATAATAATAATAATTCTTCTTTCATTTATAATATACAAAAATCAAAATTACATTTCATATTTATGAAGACCGAACCTAGTTACACATTTTTCAACACTAGTGACTAATGGATTCAACAAAAACACTTTCTAGGTTTTTGTAGGTTTGGTGAGAGGAGGCCAAGATTAATTTTGCATACTGTTTTGAGTATTTCTAAGGTAAAAATCCCTATTTCCATACAATAGTCAACAACAAAAATTGTTAGAGGAAAGCGCAATTCACTCTGGGACTATTTCCACCACTTGGGCTTATGAGATATTTATGGGTTTTTTGGGGGTCTTGGAAGGAATCACCCAGTTTTATCTCATTCTGAGCACTTTACATAGTAGTTTTTATAGTTTCCTTCCAGCAACAACTAGTAGTTATTCCAAGCATGTGTAGTTCTTCCTAGGTGATATTTCCAACATTTGAGAATTGTATTCACACATGGGTTCATGTCATAGCTTGCAGTAGCAATCCCAAGTTCCTCTACTCTCATTTTTCATACTCATATTTACCCATATTAATATAATGGCTCATAATTTTTTCTCATATTTCAATTTTTTAATTTGTATGGTTGTGCATTTCTAAATTCTATAGCTGTATTTAGTTATTTCTTCTGTTAACTATTGTATTTTTCCATTTGGAATATTACAATAGATTTAATGGGAAGATGTATTATGGTCGTCTTCATATTGAATAGGGTAAATTGGGAGTTAATGGAGGTTTTAAAAACCTCCTACTAAATTATAGGAGGTGTTAATAACCTCCAACTAAATTATTAAGGGTCCACCCTCTAGTATAAGAGACTCCACATGGATTTCACAACAAGTTTGGGCATGGCCCTCTAACTTCAATCAAGCACATGATATTTTTTTCACAACTTATGTTATGTATATCAAAATAGACTTCTAATAGTTACAACCATTTATTTCACTTTATGATATTGATCTTACCTTGATAAGGCTTGATGTCTATTTTTTCTTCCACTTTGAATAGAGATAGGGGAGATGCAACAATGGAAGTTGGTCTCTCTTTCCATAGCTCTTATAATTATTAATGTTAAAGTTATCATCTTGGTTAAAGCTACCAAACTTCCCAAAATTCCCAAAATTTCTCTCTACAACTACCATTAAGATACACATGTTATGAGCGATGTTACAGATTTGTGTTTCCATATTTGTGAATATTTCCTCATATTTATCCCTTGGATTGTTGTTATAATTATTTTTGATGGTTAGGGTTTGAGTCCTTTTTTAAACCCAATTACTAGATTTTTCAATATTCCACAAAATCGCCAAAGAAAACTACTCTATACCAATGTAATAACCCTATAACACCCAATTTTTTTTAAAACCCAATTACTAGATTTTTCAATATTCCACAACTGCTCTATACCAATGTAATGACCCTATAACACCCAATTTCTTTTAATGTGTTATAAAAGACACGTTAGTGTCTAAAATCAATCAGTTTTTCTACAAGTGGGTTGTATTTAAATAAGCACATGTGACTAAATCACCCCATTTTTTTTAATGTATTATAAAAGACACTCTAAGATTCTAAAATCAGTTTTTCTACAAGTGGTTTGTATTTAAATAAACATATGTGACTAAATCATTGCAAACCTACACGATATGGTTTGTATTTAAATAAGCATATGTGACTAAATCACCCCATTTTTTTAATGTATTATAAAAGACACTCTAAGCTTCTAAAATCAGTTTTTCTACAAGTGGTTTGTATTTAAATAAACATATGTGACTAAATCATTGCAAAATTGGTTTTTCTACAAGTGATTTGTATTTAAATAGACACATGTGACTAAATCATTTCAGACCTGCACGATATGGTTTGTATTTAAATAAGCATATGTGACTAAATCACCCCATTTTTTTTTAAATACAAGTGACCTCTAGCTCATTTGGCCATCACAAAGAATCATCTTCTTCTCCTCTTCATTGATTGGTTCCCATAGGTACGAGGCAGGGTCGAGGAAAATGGTTTGTACAAGTATGAAATTACAGGGTTCGAAGCTCGCGCATGTTTTAGGGTTTTGGTTTCCGACTGCAGGCTACACACAAACAATTTTCGGCTATAACCGCAGGCTAGCAGGCTCAAGGGTGCGGTTGGAAGGTATCAACCACATGCACACCTCTTCCTTGTAGAAATTATACAAACAATGTGTATACCAATGGATTCAACCTGATCATGAAATGTACTAAAGCAAGATACTGAATCCTTCTACAAAAAAATTGTGGAAAATAAACATGATCGTCAATCAAAACAAGTAAAGAAAGAAGAAAATCAATCCAAAACACAGATATTTTTCCTGGGGAAATATTGCATCTCAAAAACACTCTATATTCTATTGTATATTCACCAAGGAATCATGAAACAATTACAATGCACTCTTCTCACAAGATTCTCCTGCATTATCCTCACTGTCTCACAATGATTCGGGCAAAATTGGACTAACACTTAGCCAATTCTCAGCCTGTCTTCAGCCTGCCTTGCTCACGCAGTCCCCGTGGAATGCAATCCCTATTCTTCAGGAATTTCATCCTTCCTTTACTGCGTTGAGCATCATGGGCATCCTATGGTGCTTTAACTACATCTGGGCAGTTTTCTAATATCACAACTGATAGTTAAATTCTCTGTCTCAACTGGGTCTCCAATGGAACTGACATGCATGCATCTATTAATAACTAATCATCAGTTGAATGGTAGATCACTTATTGTGAATTAAATATGATTTAATTCACTTGATCTCTCACTAGTGCAACAACCAATTACAACTATTTCAACTGACTTTAACTCACCTAACTGAGTTAACTGATTACTCATGCATTAAACTCATGCACTTAACTGCAACTTGAACTCTAAAACAAATATAATCACTTTGCATGCCTCGCAAAATACCCTCGACTCTAAATTCATGAGCTAACTGAGTCTATCACACTCAGTTAACTATTACAAGTATTTTTGAGATAAGATTACAATTTATTGTCCAATTTAATTAAGGGAAAATTAAATTAGACACACTAATGTATCACTTGGATCCATCACTCTGTGACTATCGCGTGGACCCATCACTGTGTGACTATCGCTTGGACCTGTGATCCCACACTAGTGTTGTGTTGTCATGTTGTTTCTAGATTCCAATTTAATTGTTTCTTGTTGCAAATCTGAACACTCCCTCTCAACAAGAAAGGAATCAACCTTTCCTGATCTGATACCTTTGGAATGTTCTGCATGCGCACATGCAACCTTCTCTAGTGTTGTTCGCACATGCAACTCTTGCACGCAACACTTCTAAAACTAAATATCCTCCAAACAACTGAATCAGTATAATGAATCTATCATCAAAGTCCTCTGACTACTGCTAGCTACTGCACATGTATACTAGATTCTTTGTGCTACTGACATCTGCATCCATACACTCTACAGTGCCCAACTCTGATCTGCACTCCAGCATCTGACACCTGTCACACTGATTTATGTTTATCTGACATTTGACTGCATCAATCTAACCAATCCTTCCCACTACTGTTGTACTATGGGCTCCTCGTAGCCAGGTTTGATCCATGAGACACACACCATCTCAATAAATCCTGCCCAAATTTCTTCTTGGGAATATATCTGCACATCGCCCCACCTCACACCTAGAGGTATAGCTGCATGTACTCCCTTTGCCCATCTGGCTCGAAATTCCCCTCTCCTGGAGGTCTCTACATGATTTTTTTATGCCACTCCATGATACTCATATTGTGGCTAATCCACATCCTGATTTTCACCCTTTGGACACAAGAGTTCCTCATCTGCATGCAAATCAAGCTCCCTCTCAAGGGACAATTGCATGAATTTCTCACACTTCCCCATGGTCCATCCCTTGCATGTGTCTATCTGCTCAAGAGTACCCTTTGGAAACTGCATATAAAATGCATCTACATCAAGTTTATAGAGATTATTCACACGAACCCCAATCTTCTTGACTTGTCTTGTGGCTTTATGCCGAAGGAATGCTTTCCCTTCACTAAATACCACATCATATCCTCTATCCTCCAACATAGCAACTGAAACTAAATTTTTCTTCAAGCCTGGTACATGCATGAAATATTTTAATAAGAAAGGTTTACATGAATGTCTTTGGAAAGTAATTGTACAAATATAGGTAGCGCTATACCTTTTGTCATCACCCATTTCGAAATGCATCTGGAGGTCCTTCTCCTCCAAGCTACTGAAAAGTACTTTGTCTCCTGTCATGTGGAAAGATGCACCACTATCCAAGTACCACACTGATCCCATTTCACTTGAAATCATGCATGCAATGAGTGAGAAGTCTAACTAAAATTGAGAAGCCAAAGCCTCACCAGCTGCAGACTCTTAAGCCTTCTTGTTCTTCTTCTGTTGTCGAAAATTTGTGGCATAATGTCCATGCTCGTGACAGTGAAAAAACTTCACTCTGGACATGTCACGCTCCTTTCCTTCTTCACCGGTCTCAGATTTGGAATAGGATTTCTTTCCCTTCCCCTTTTTTGCCTTACCATACAAGGCATAATTTTATTCATCATCATTCTTAGATGAAGATCCATCCCTAGTATTCTGCCTGAATTCTTCTTGCACCAAATTCGACCAAAGTCGTTCCCAATCTGGCAACTTCTCCCTCCCATTGACAGAGTCCTGATAACTATGCCAACTCTTGGGAAGTCTTAGAAGAGCTAGGCTCACCAATTCATCATCTGTGATAGTAATTCCTACACTCCCAAGGTCATCTCTACATTGGACAAACTTGGTCAAGTATACCGAAATAGCGTCTCCTTTCTCCATTTTGATTTTCCTGAGCTTATCCTTCAATGCCAATTTTGTATGATCACTGCTGCTCTGAAATAGATCTATCAAAGCCTTCCAAATTGCATATGGAGTCTCTTTTCCATGGATACTTGAGACAATGTGGTATCGTACTCCCTCCAGTAAGATCCTCCTCTCCCTTGCAACATTATTTTGCCAAGCATCAAGATTTGCGGCATCTGATGAAACGGGTTTGGGAATGTCATTATCAATGAATTATTTCAACCCATTGTCCTCTAGTACTGCCTCTATCCTATATTTCCATGTAATATAATTGGAAATTACCTCGAGTGCATACTCAAATCTCAAGCCACTGAAATCCATTTCGATCCTGATCCTCATGTTGCACCATGAATACTTTTGCAAATTTGAATTCTATTTAGTCAAAAACTCAATTTCTTCTCCACTATAGTTATTTCTTGTGCTCTGATACCATGTATAAATTATAAAAACAATGTGTATACCAATGGATTCAATCCGATCATTCAATGTACTAAAGCAATATATTGAATCCTTCTACAAAACAATTGCAGAAAATAAACACGGTCGCCAATCACAACAAGTAAAGAAAGAAGGAAATAAATCCACAAGACATATATTTTTCCCAGGGAAATATTTCTGCTCAAAACCCATCTATCTTCTATTGTATATTCACCAAGGAATCATGAAACAATTACAATGCACTCTTCTCACAAGAGTCTCCTGCACTCTCCTGACTATCTCACATTGATCCAGGAAAAATTGGACCAACACTTAGCCAATTCTCAGCCTGTCTTCAGCCTTCCTTGCTCACACAATCTCTATGGAGTTCAATCCCTATTCTTTAGG
This sequence comes from Pinus albicaulis, assembly GCA_034641835.2. Taxonomy (NCBI): domain Eukaryota; kingdom Viridiplantae; phylum Streptophyta; class Pinopsida; order Pinales; family Pinaceae; genus Pinus; species Pinus albicaulis. The sequence continues at coordinate 529,163,608 of CM076583.1, forward strand.
AATTTCAGCCTTACTTGACTGTGATGGGCATCACGGGCATCCTATGGTGCTTTAACTGCATCTGGGCAGTTTGCTAATATCACAACTGATAGTTAACCTCCCTTTAACCTCTGACATCAACTAGGTCTCCACTAGAACTGACATGCATGCAGCTATTAATATTAAATAATTATTAGCATGGCATATCACTTATTTTGAATTAAATATGATTTAATTCACTTGATTTATCACTAGTGCAACAACTAGTTACAACTAGTTCAACTAACTTTAACTCACCTAATTGAGTTAACTGATTACTCATGCACTTAACTACAACTTGAACTCTAAAACACATAGAATCACTCTACATGCCTCACCAACTACCCTCAACTCTAAATTCATGAGCTAACTGAGTCTATCACATTCAGTTAACTATTACAAGTATTTTTTAGATAAGATTACAATTTATTGTACAATTTAATTAAGGGAAAATTAAATTAGACACACTAATGTATTGCTTGGACCCATCATTGTGTAACTATCGCTTGGACCCTTCACTGTGTGACTATCGCTTGGACCTGTGATCCCACACTAGTGTGTGTGTCTTCATGTTGTTTATGGATGCGAATTTCACTGTTTCTTTTTGAAAATTTCAACATTCCTCTGTGCGGTTAGGATTTAGGGATAAATTTTAACATTTGACTGTAGTTGACCACAGACATGAAAAGTTTTCTATGATATATATTGATGTTGGGAACATATTTCTAAATGTTGTTGGGTTAATTTTTCTAGATGATTTTGTATTGGACTCATTGTACTCTCTGATGGACATTTTTTGACAATCTAATAGAATAAGAATTTTTAAAGGGTTTCCCCCCTTGTGGGGTTTTCCCCTGGTCTTTGACCAAATATGGTGTCTCTCATTGATGTGTTGATTGTTTCCTTTGTCATTACATTTATTGTTCTATCTTCAATTACTTTTGATGATTATAAATATTAATTGTTATTGAAAATATTGCTAATTTAAGAATTGAATCGGGCTAAAAGTAATTGAAACTACATAAAGTAGTGTAAAAATTAACATGGTATTAGAGCTAAGGTGAAGGAAAATCCAAAAATGAGACAAGAATTGAAGCAATCATCTTTGGAAATTTTAAGAAGCATATCTAGTCAAGTCAAGATGTCTTCCTCTTTCTTCGAGGAACATGAGAATTTGGGTGACTCATCTAACTTTGTTGCATGGAAGAAATGGTTGGAGATCATAGTTGATAACAATGATGTTTTGGAATAAATTCAAGGAAAAGTACGTAAGCCTCCAAAAAATGCTTCCACTACTTCCAAGAACAAGCACAAGAAGAATTAAAAGAAAATTAAATTATAGTTTATGGTTTATAAGATAGTTTACTTGATTATGTTGGAAATTTCAAAAAGTATAAAGACATGTATGATAATATAGTTGGCATGTATGAATTCAAAAAATTAAATGAAATCATCTCCTTGAAATATCAACTCAAATACATTAATATGAACAAAGGGGAGTATGTGAAATCCTATATTATGAGGATATATTATCTTAGAGATCAGTTGCAAAGAGTTGGGGAAACTGTGTCTAATAGAGAAATGGTGATTGTAAGTCTTAGAGGTCTCTCTCCCATTTGGGAAACCTTCATTACTACTATAAGAAATAACAATAACTTCTTTTCATTTGATGAGATCATTGGAAATATAAATCAAGAAGAATCAAGGATGATATCAAGAGGAAGGATTCAAAAGAATGAAGAGGGAGAGCCTACTACATTCGTCACTCATGAGAATAAGAAAGGAAAATGACATCCATAAAATTCAATAAAGACTCCACCTCTAAATGCAAATAGAAGGAATGATATAACATCCTCTTGCATTGAATGTTTTGAATTTTCACAATAAGGGTCATTATGCTCGATTTTTCCCCGAGAAGAACAATGGTCCATGCTACAACACTATAAGCAACAACAACAAGTTTGATGATCAAAAAAGAAGAGATGAACGAAGGAATGATCACAATGGAAGAGATGAAAGAAGAAGAAGAGATGCTCCAAGTGACAATGAAGAATATCATCGTCCTCAAAATAAGCATTAGGGGAATTTTGAGGTCTAAAATGGGCCTCATAAGAAAAATGTACAACAAAAATAAACTTTATAACAACCAATAGGATTCAAGATGATGATGTCAACCATGGGGGATGATTCACCATTTTTTAAATAAAAGGGTAAAAATATTAAAAAATAATAAAATAATAAAAGTACTTTTTCAACTCGTATTTTCAACTTATCTCCCAAAATTTTTACTCAAATTTCGAGCGGGAGTACTCGTTGGATGCGAAATTTAATTCCTCATCCAAGGAGTACCCATGTTGCATACTTTCGATGAATTCTACTACACGAAAAATGAGAAATACATAACGTTAAGTGGCTTTTTTATCATGTTATCATTTTTAAATGTAATGAGGCTGCATAAAATTATTTTGTATGGGTAATCCTTGGATGGGGAATTAAATTTCGCATCCAACGAGTACTCTCGCTCAAAATTTGAGTAAAAACTTTGGGAGATAAGTTGAAATATGAGTTGAAAAAGTAGTTTTTCCATTTTTCCCTCTAAAATTTGATGATGTCATCAAATCTTATTTGATTTTTTCCACTATTATTTTATAATTTCCTTAGGAGGCCCATTTTAGACCTCAGAATTCCCCTAATGTCAATATACTCCATGTATGAAAGTAATTTTGGAAATCAATCTGAATATATTCTTATTTCTGCCCTTAGTAGTTCCTCTCCTCTAGATTCCTGGGATAGTTGGTTCGTTGATAATGGGTTCGTTCATCATTTATCTGGGTGTAAGGAAGTTATCTCTAATTTGGTAGATAGGGAGTCAAATTTGAAAATTATTCTTGGAGACAACTCCACTCATCCCATTAAAGGCTTTGGGTCTATCAAATTCCATTTGGAGTCCAGGGAATTTGTTTTTCTCCATAATGTGACATATGTGCAATGATTGAAGAAGAATTTGGTATCAATATATGCTTTGGAAGACAAAGGGATGAGAGTTTCCTTCATTAGGGGAAAGGTTCTTACTTGGCCTGTTGGATCACCCATGAGAGATGCATTCACATTGGGATCTATATTTGAAGGACTCTACAAGGTTACTGAAATACCTCTTCTATCATTTGTCCATGATATTAATCATATAAGCAAGCTATGGCACCGAATATTGGGCCATTTACATTTTAATTCCCTTCTGAAATTGAATAAATTGGTATCTGGTATTCCTAGTTTTCAATCCCAATAGGATGGAGTATGTCCAGGTTGTGCCAGTGGAAATAAGACAAGGGAAACATTTCTCTATAGCGAGAACAAGAAAAATGACATCCTCCATTTCATTCATTCTGACATATATGGTTTGATTCTCGTACATTTTATGGGTGTCCATCTCTATTAAACACCTTCATTTATGACTTCTCAAGAAATGCATGGATACACTATTTGAAGCATAAGGATTAAGCCTTCGAAATGTTCAAGGTGTTAAAAGGCTTGGTCGAAAATAAAATACAGAAGAAAATCAAGATATTTAGGTCTGAAAATGGTTGATAATACATTTCGAATGAGTTCATCGATTATTTCAAGAAGGAAGGTATCAAGAAAGAGACTATTGTGACCTATAATCCCGAACAAATGGAGTAGCTAAAAGAAATAACATGTCTATTATGGAAGTTGCTCGTGTCATGATCCATGATCAAAATTTTCCAAAGTTCCTTTGGGAAGAAACAAAAAATATTGTTGTGTATGTTCAAAATAGGTTTCCTAATCAAGCATTGGATAAAAAGACCCCCAAAGAAGTGCCCACATATGTCAAGCCAGATCTTGGCCATCTCTGTATCTTTGGCTACCCCATATATTTTCATGTGTTGAAGGACAAAAGAAACAAGTTGAAAGCCATGAGAATAAAATGTACGTTTTTTATATATTGTGAAAATTTTAAAGCATTTAAAATAAACATTCTTGATCAAAGGAAGGTTTAAATTAGCATGGATGTAGCGTTTGATGAAGATGTTTCCCTTGGGAAAGGAAGGGACCTTCCTTCGCCTCCTCCTCCTGAGAAGAAGAATGATGATATGGATATTTTAGATGGCCCTTCCATGCCTAAATTTGAGAAATACATTGTTGATGATCCCATGGAGCTCATGGATCCCTTAGATCCTCCTCCATATGATCCTCCTGCTAGGAAAATGCCACTTTGGCTCTGTGACACATTACATGAGAGACGAGTTCCCATTCGATGATCATTTAGAGAAAGGAAGAATCCATGCAAATACCAGGGTTATGTTGCATCCATGAGCACTATGATTCAAGTCGAACCATCCACCTTTGAATAAGTCACGAAAGAACAAGTTTGGAAGGATGTTATGGCCAAATAATATGAGTCAATTATGAAAAATGATGTATGGTATGTTCTACCTAGGCTGAAGGGAAAATATGTGGTGACTTCAAAGTGGCTATTCAAGAATGAAAATGGAGTTTATGGTAGCATTGAGAAATATAAAGCAAGATTTGTAGCCCAAGGATTCTACAATAAAGAGGAAGAAGATTATGATGATATATTTTCACTCGTGGCTTGATATACAACCATTCATTCAATAGTTTCTATTGTTTTGTGTCAAGGATGCACCTTGTTAGTGTCTAAATGTTTTAGTGATCAAATACTCTCTTTCAAGTTTATTTGGTAGAAGTCCTTGGTCAAAATTTTATACTTTCAAATAAATTCTCAAATAAATTTTGTTCACTGGATGTTGTATAGGTTAGATGTTTCTCCCTCCACCCACTCAAGGTCATCATTAATTTCAATTTCATGTCATAATTTAAGTATCTAGGGTCATAGATCAGTTAACATCTCATCATCTAGGTCATTGGCCTAGGGCCACTTTTTTTTTGCCATCATAATGCCAAATCATGCAAGAAAGGAAAATAAGAGTCATTTTCATTTTCATTTTTCAAGTCACCTTCATTGGGAGTTAGAAAATATAGGAAATAAAACAAAGGGTAACCTATCCTTTTTGAAAAGAAGTATGTTACATTATCAAATATTTCAAAATATATTTTCCTCAAAGTACATATGATGTCACTAAATCCAAAAGCAAATTTGTAAGTTTTAAAGGGAAATGAGACTTCTCTTAAGTTCGTTTCATCCTTTGGTTTTCAAGAGCTCCTCTCTCAATCTCCATAACTCTCTAGAGCCATCCAGAGATTGAAGTCAACCACCAAAAACTGATCCAGACTGTTGCACGCTACGTGTCTACTCCTCGCTACATTTCTGGGGCAGCCACGATACGCTTCTGGAAATTTTCTATGTTTTTGGAATTGAAGGTCCAAGAAGCCATCATAAGGGAAAATTCACCATTTCATAAGTTTTAGATGCTTCCAAGTCAGTAAGTGAACATTCCTCACTTCTCTTTCAAGTAAAAGGTGGATTCCCTCTTCTAAGGTTCTCAACTACATTTTTGGTTTCATTGATGTTTGGATTGCTTCAGTAAGAAAAACCTTAGTTTAATCACCTAATAACCTTCAGATACAACTCATACACCTTACCAAATCATTCCATATCATTCATACCTCTCATTTCTCCCATTTTCACTCAAACCCTAATCCCCGCTACATTTTTGCAGAGATAACTAGGTTAACTCTGTGTTTGGGCCCTTTTTCCCTCTTTCCCTTACCCATTTCCAAAAATTTCTCCTAAAATGTGTTTCTAACCTACCACCCTATCTCTCCAAAATTTTAGGGATTTTTTCCCTAACCCCAATCCTTCCCATCTCTATCTCGAAACTCACTGTATCATTCTCCCCTATTTTCCTAGTTTTCACCCTTCCTTTCCTTCTCATCAAGATAGGGTTTATTTTTTCTAACAAACATCATGGAAGGTGAGAAGAGAAAGTACGATAAGGGAGGTAATCATTCTAGGTTTGAGCCATCTAATTTGCAGGAGATAAATGCCTCTCCTTATACCAAGAAATATTTTGAAGGCACTCAATATTGTTTAAGATTTTGTGAAAGAATTCAAGAGGTAGGTTGTCATGCTCAATTGACAAGACTCTTTGCCACCAATTTTAGGAGAGACAAGGCTAACATAAGAGGGGTTGAATTCACTATATCAAAAGATGCCATATCCTCAGCAACAGGTATCCAGAACCATGGATAAATATGGTTCAAAGGGATAGATTTGGACATTGAGGACTATAAAATTTTCTTTAAACCACATTACAAAGATGTTCTTGAACACATCTTTCCCTTCGGGAATTTATTGGACAGGTATGCTCCTTTAATGAAGCTGATCATGAATTATTTTACCTATGAAGGGAGATTCTCAATATTATACCAGTACCACATAAGACTATTGATGCATTTCACTGCCACCAAGCCACTAAATTTTCCTCATTACCTATTCAAAAGCCTAGTCAAAATGACTGAAAAAGTACAAATTAAAGGCAAGGATCACCAAGAAAGTTTGTTTCACCATGGTTTTCTCAAGGTTATAGTCTTACCTCAGCTCTCACAAATCAATGTGTTATGGGAAAAATTCATGAAATCAATTGCTTCTATGCCCATTACTAGTCCACCTATCATTCAAATCATACCATCAACATCATCAAAGTTACTGGATATTGGCTCTTCAAGCAGACCATCAGAGGTTCCAAAGACGCCAAGGGCTGAAATCACTCAAAATTATGAGAAGGGTAAAAGATTGGTATTTTCTCCTATGATCACTAAAGATGTACTTTCACCTGAACCTACAGCTAATAAAGTATTATGAAAAACTATGGAACATCCACCTATGCATCAAAGTGAGTCACCCTTGCAGCAACATGAGGAGAAAGCACCTTTGGAGGTTGACATGGAAGAGTAAGTGGAAAAAAATTTAGCTGAGGAGATAATCTAAGAAAAATAAGTAGAGATAGCAGAGCTCAAGGACAGAATCTCAAGGGAAAATTTCATGATAACATTCCTACAACAAGAAAACATGCAACTAAAGGTGAAACAACTGCTCCTAAGAAAACCTAAGGAAAATCTTGAGGCAAAGAAAGGTAAGCAAAAAGAAGTGATAGATGTTGATCAGCTTGAAGACAAAGAAGCTCAGATAAAGCCAAGGAGGCCAAAAACAAGAGGATTAACTAGGCAAAAAGAACAAGAAACAGAGTTATCTCCTCCCTTAGGTCAACAAAGTTTTGATGATTTGATTGTTGCTGAGATTGAGAAATACAAATAGTTTTGGCTTGATAGAGTAAATGAGCATACAGAGAAGCTCTTGAAGAAGGAATAAATAAACAACAACCTCTAGAGGCACATGGTGAGACACTACTTCAATAGGAACCAAATTGCCAAAATTAGGATTAAGAATTTGAAGAAAAAGCTTAAAGAAACCCTAATCAAGCTAAAGAACAAAAAAAAATTGGATTTTCTGGCTGAGGAATCTCTAGTTGTATATAACATCATTCAAGGATGCTTGGATAAAAATTCAACAAGTTTTGAGCATTTTTGGTATTTTTTTGGATTTTTGAGAAACTTTGGAAATTTCACTTTTGCAGAAGCGTAGTGTGGCCATGCTACGATTTTTCTCAAAGGCTCCAATGGGGATAAAATTTACATGTTTGGATTGATTTTGATGAGTACATTCCAAATATTCTTTTGGTTTTTCATGAAAGCTCCTAAATTTGAAGAAAAACTCAAAAAACACCTTAATTTTCATGTTTATGCAAATGTTTTTCAATGCACGCTATGCTTTTGGAGTAGGCTTGGGAAAATGGATTTTTGAGGGTCTTACAGGTGGTATTTTTCAAGTTTCAAGGTTGGTTTGGATATAGGATATCTAGGGCTACCTTACCCAATCTTCAGATCATCAAAACAATGCCTAAAAGTCACCTCAAAATTATCTCCAAGTGCACGCTACGCTTATGTCAAAGTACGTCTGGATGTTGTTTTAGTCTTGGATCCGTCATGATAACTTGGATGAGAAGGAAGGAGAAGTTTGTAGAAATGAGTATCGTTGAGGCAGAGTACATTTCCACTAGCATGGCTAGTTGTGAAGAAGTTTGGTTGAGGAATATCTTTGGAGACATATTTGAGCAAGTCCTAGACACTCTAGTGATATTATTGCGACAAAAAATGTTGTATCCATCTTGCAGAGAATCTCATATTTCATGAAAATTCCAAGAACATATATATTTGATATCATTACATTCAAGACATGGTACAAAGAGGAGTCATTAGACTCCATCATATATTGACATATGAGAAAATTGCAGATATTCTCACCAAGACTTTGTCAAAATGGAATTTACTGGTCTTCAGAGAGAAACTTGGACTAATGGATGCCACCCCTCTTGATAATGGGCATCACTGGTCGAGAACACCGAGCTAACTCTTACCCCATGTTTGAGCTCCCAGGGTGAGGAATTGAGATGGAGGGATCTTGAGGTTGAGGTATCTTTGAACAATAGGGTCATAGATGTTGCTCCCATATTTTTTACACAAAGGGTTGGAGATGTTTTTCTCCTATCTTGGTCTTTGAAAATTATACCCCAGTTGGCATCATACCCACAAGATGGGCTAGTTGGGATTACCGCTCCCCATTTGGTCAACATGTTGAGAGTGTACTACGGGTGTAAAACCCAAGCTTATTATGATGTTATACCACATAAATCTTGAGGTTCATTGTTGGGAAGACCATTGAGTAATATGATGGGTTGATATTTTCTCCCCTATATCACTTATTGCTTGATATGGGGTTGAATATGTTTTTTCTGCTCCATGAGATTTCGGGTTGATATGTGCTCCCTGATGTAGTTTCAGGTTGAAATGTGCTCCTTGATATTGATTTCAGATTGACATGTGCTCTCTAATGTTATAGAGGGTGGTAGCTAATGCTCCCTGATTCTTCGTATTTAGATTTGATAATGTTTCAATAGATAGAGTTGAGTAGAGATGGGACATGATATGATGACAAGATGCACATGACATGATGTCATTAGAATTTCTCCCTAGACGAGAGGGAGATTTAATTTGGTAGCTTAGTGAAAAATTTCAACCATGGGACTAGATTCCTCTTTTCGAGAGGACCAATTTTTACTATTTAAGCACTCAATTTGGACAAGAGAAAGCGTACTTATGAAGAAAAGTCCACATATGCACATTTGGATAGATCGCCTCTAATAGGAAATTGGTCACCCTTGGAAGCCTATAAATACAAGTGATCTCAAGCTCATTTTGACAGGACAAAGAACCATCTTCTTCTCTTCTTCATTTATTGGTTCACACATGTTTGAGGAAGGGTTGAGGAAAGTGGTTCGAACAGGTCAGAAATTACAGGATCCAAAGCTCGAACACATTTTAGGGTTTTAGTTTCCGACCGCAAGCTGCATATAGATAATTTCCAACTATAACCACATGCTAGCAGGCTCAAGGGTGTGGTTGGAAGGTCTCAACCACATGCACACCTCTTCCTTTGTGCGGTTGGGCTCTAGGGATAAATTTTGACAATTGATCACAGTGGACCGCAAATAAGAAAAGTTGTCTCTGATATATATTGATGTTGGGAACATATTTCTAAATGTTGTTGGGTTAATTTTTCTAGATGATTTTGTATTAGGCTCATTGTACTTTCTACTGAACATTTTATGACAATCTAATAGAAGAATAATTTTCAAAAAATTTCCCCTTTCTAGGTTTTTCCCTGATCTTTAACCAAATCTAGTGTTTCTTGTTGATGTGTTGATTGTCTTCTTTGTCATTGCATTTATTATTCTATCTTCAATTACTATTGATGATTGGAAAAATTAATTGTTAATGAAAATATTTCTAATTAAAAATTTAAATTAGACTAAAAATAATTGAAACAACATAAGTAAAAATTAAAAATAAAACAGATAAATTCAAATCATTTATTAGTTTAAAATGAAACGTTGGTTTGAAATGGTCATTTTTTTAAAGATATTTTGCAATGATATTAACGCTTTAATGTTACAACTAATTGAAGTAAACACAAGGTTGAAAAATATATGTTATACAATGTTATTAAATAAAATATTCTTCAAATATAGTAATATTGCATTTATACTAAATTCATAGTCCACATAATCACTAGAATCCATGATTTCATCTCTTCCAATAAAGGATAAGCATGATTATGTTATAGAAGATATTAAAAAGTCATCTTCAAAGTTGTAAACTTGAATTAAAAAATGGACATAAGTTGAAAGAAACATTAAAGAATGGAAAAATACATTTTCTTATGGAAAGTAGTATATGAAGACTAAGATTGTTGAGTACAAGCCATTAATGTTTTCTAGGATAAGAGAATGATGATGTTGAAAAAAAATACCTATTTTAACAAGGACGGCAGGGACATGCCGGGGAGTCCCTGCCGGTATATAATTCTGTTTTGAAATTTATATATCCTTCCCACGTACGATGATTACCGAGGTATCAAGTCTCCACAACATGATTTGAAGAAGGAGATCTCTCTGCTTCTTATACATAATAAATTACAATAATTGTAGAAACAAATAAACAAATATTCATATAGGTGATTGATTATAATAATAATATAGGTGATTGATTATAATAATAGTAAAAACAAATAATATATGTGATTGCTTGGAAAAGTGATTGTTTGAAAAAGTATTGGCAAAATAAATATAGGTTCGTTTGTTTATATATTCCATTTATTTTCTCAATATTTAAAATTTAACCTATGTTCATATCTATTTTCTCAATATTTAAAATCAAATCAAACATATAATTGTTTGTTAACTTGTCTAGCTCCAAGCAATCTATCTTTGGCCATATCAATATTACAACTTTGCAACTCAAACCAGCTTTGCATCTTAAAAAAGCAACAATTTCTCCCTCGATTGAAATGCATAATTACATATGCCAACCTTATGATTCTGTGGATGGAGCACTAGTCCATCAACATCCCTTACGATTTTCAAGTCTGCAACATTTCCTATGTTTCTGGCGTCAAACCGGCTAGAAAAATGGAAAAATAAACATATATTCATATAAATGATTGCTTGGAAAAGGAGTAAAATAAATATATGTTCCTTTATTTATATGTTCACATCTATTTTCTCAATATTTTAATATGTATATGTTCACTTCTATTTTTTCAACAATATAATGCAAATTCATAATGCGCATAAACTTTATTCAATATAATGGAAATTCATAACGTGCATAAACTTTCTTCAGTGTTTGATCTAGGTCTAAGTTAAGCTCGGAAGCTACATGTCATCCTTCACTTTTTTATTTTGGCCTAATTTAATATGGATACTACTTTAACGAAAGGAGAATATATACCTATAATTATTAATATAAGTACATTCAATTCAATGCAAGTTCAGTAAGAGTATTTGTAAAGTTCAATGAAACTCGTAGTTTCCCCAACACTTCACTAAATCCATTGATTAGCGAAGAATGACATAATTAATTAGGCAATCCATTGATTAGTGAAGAATGACATAATTAATTAGAAATTACGTTTTTGAAAAAGTGAATCCACTGATTAGTGAAGAATGACATAATTAATTAGGCATTGCGTTTTTGAAGAAATAAGTCATTCCTGTACATAATAAAGAAGGAATGAATGGAAAAAAGAGTTGGATGATTGCATTGATATGATACTAATGTAAACATTATAAATTTTTATGAAAATTATAAATTTATAAACATAAATTTATACTAAAATGTATAAAAATATTATAAATAAAATAAAATTGTGATTTTATATATGGAAAAAAAGAAGTAAAAGTATAGTACCCTAAAGTCTAGAAACATCTAAAGAATTCAACTGGCCAATAATGTGGGTTGATGGTTACGCTCAACCATCAAATTGAGAATCAGGGATTAATCGTGCATGGGTGAGAATGAAATGCCCAATAATACACACACATGGCTTACCACTGAATGCATGCTTGCCATTTGTTCTTTTCGTTAGTCTAAAACTCTTTCTTTACACAAAAAGAAAGGTTGCATTCAAACTTTTGTGTGGGAGATCTCTTGAATTTACAACCTCTCCTTCCCATGCTTCAGAGATCGACTAATTCATGTTAATCAATTATCGATGCATGCAATTATTCATTATGCTTCCTATTGTTGTTGGGTATTTGTGATCATGTGATTTTGGCTTTTGCACAGGATGCATGGATACACTTGAGCATTTCATAATCAATAAAATATCTACCCACTAACTTAAAATGGGAAGTGCTTCTCAAGAAAATGATCCTAGAGGACCAGCTTCACCAGCGTTACAACCCAGAAAATCAAGGTGCAGGGAATATCCTCTTCTTAACCTAGGATTAAAGTGATAGGCTTAAAATAGATACAATCTAGGATTTCCTTTTGTATTTAGATCTTAGATGATGCCCGTCAATTTTACATTAATCATGGCTATATATTTATGCCCTATTCTTCTTGCTTTGCGGCTCCCAGATATATTTTAGCTAAAATTAAAATATCTTTACTATTTTTTTGAGATGAACATAAATTTATATGAATTTTACACTTGTTAACTTCTCTAAAATATGAATTTTACACCTGTAAATTTCTCCAAAATAAAATTTTAGACTTCTGCATTTTCATGCGATAAAATTTAAAGAGCTTTTCAATCTTTAAGGCTCTCTGATTATTTGCCCAATTTTTGTGAGCTAAAATTTTGGCTCCCTTGTAACCAACATCATAATTGTATTCATTTCCTTCATTGATCCAGGTGGATATCGGTGGCCACACACCTACTCCATTTGGACTAGCACCATCAATTCTTGCAGCTCTTCACATACAGCACAACTTACTATCTTTAGCAGGTTTTCGGGTCCTCCACTCCCGGAGCCGTTTTGGGGCCTTAATGATCTAGGTGGATATTGGTGGCCACCCACCTATTCCATTTGAACCCCCACCATCAGTTCTTTCAATTTTCAAGTTGCAACAAAACTTATTATTTTTAGCGCTGGTCCCGAACTTCCAGCTGCTTTGAGGCCCTAAACGATGTTTTTGTATCGCTTTATCAGCAAATTTGATCATCAACTTCATTCCTGGAAGTTGTAGGTTAGGGATAGAGCTTTCTAATGTATGTCATGCGTCAAACGGAGATAGTATGCTAAAGTTACGTCCTTGGGAAGTTGAAACACCAATTTACCCAAACGGGGCCCATAGTTTTGGCGCTTCATCTCCTAGGGTTAGGTTTTTGGGATGTTTAGGGTTCTCCATTGTTTCTCAATAATAAATAGGCCCTCGAGCCTCATTGTAACTCAGTTCAGAGGTATGTAGCCATCACATCTCTTCTCAGAGATTCGCTACCAGCACCCTAGCTATTTTATTTCCATTATGCCTGTAAGCATATTTCTGTTATTTGATATTAATAAAATGAAGCATTATTTCCGCTGCATCTCTATGTTCATGGTTATTTCTATATTTTGTTGCGTTCCTGCATAAATCCGGATCATTCATGTTCAAGGATGTGAGAGATAATTCCATGTTGATGACTCGTACTTCGATCCCTTTCATTTCTAGTTTTCTTCTTCAATTCATCAAACCCCACGAGAGCAGCAAGAGATGATCTGAGGGTTTGTGGATGTGGATTTTTAACTTTGTATGAGGTAGATTTTGCCATAACTTCGGATGCAGGAACACCATTAAAAGATTGTTTAACTGTACTTGGATCGTACATTACTAATGCAGGACTAATGTTTGAATTTTGTTCAGAAATCATGGCTTTAGTAGAAATTTTAGACCAATCTCTCTAGGCTATGTTTTTACCCAACACATACCTACTCTACTTTTATTCGAATATCATGTACGTTCCAAATTGTTCCCTAAAAATTGAATTTCAGCCTCTTTATTTCTGGTTTCGTAGTGAATTATAATAAAATTAATGGGGAAAAAACATACCTTGCTTCATGGAAGCATCATCCTTGGGCACATTGCATGCCATTGACAGCTAAGGGATCAATCCCATGCTCAGCGGTGGCCATGGTGTTAGCGATGGGAGCATTGACGACCAAACAACCGTACTCAGTTGTATCATTGCATGAATATCCACATTGTCGATCCCTACTCCAGCCTTCTGACGACCTTGACCCCATTTTCATTTTCATATTCATTTCTGGGAATCCCAATACAAGAGCATCCATCAAAGGTGCACCGACCCGCGAGTAGCCAAGATCTATGCTGCGCGTGGGCCCAAACCGCGGTGGACTCGAAGCTGACCGTTCTTGTGGAAAAGAAGCTAGGGGAGTCGAGATTGAAGGTTCTTCGAACATTGGCCAACATGGATTTCTCGTACGATCTCATGCACGGTAAGATGTGTGCCAATAAATCATTTTGGGACGTGCTCATCGTGAGGAGCGACATCAAGGTCACGCACCAGGTCATTGAATCCTCTCGCAGGGCCTGTTGCTACTGTTGGTGAAAATCCCATCCAAAATTCCTCTCTAACCATGATCCTAACTTTTTCTACCCTCTATTACAACCCAGGACTGAATCTTATTCATCAGAGCTTTCTACCCTGATATCTTTTTGCATTTCCTTGGATGTCTCTTTGGATGAATCCCTCCCATGGCTTCTACCCTTTTCTTTGCTTTTGAGACTCATTTTTTCTGAGCAATTTCTTGACAGGTTTGCAGTGCATTAGAAGTCGTGGTATGACCCGTATAAACTGAACTTGTCTTGGCTCTTGTCTTTCCCACCTCTGAAGCGAATATAATTGACTTCAACTTACCGATTCAAATATGTGGTGAGTTAGTGAGTTATTTTTTCATAAATATAAGAGTTCATAACTCATATATGACAACGAGAACTTGTGGCATCAAAGATTTATGACAGAATGCATGACAACAATAGCAGGTGGCATTCAAGAAAATGGTAGTTACAACATGTGGCATACATGTGGCATAAAATAAAATAGTAGTGGCATCATGTGGGAAGCTAAAATACAAGGATACAACAAAATAGGCAAAGACGAAATGCAAACTTTGGATATGTTAAAATGCTCAATGGAAACATACCCATTAAAACTTTACCCAAAATTTGGATAAATTATAACCCGTCACAACATTCCACATTGAGCTATGCGAAGTCTGCAATAAGAGATCGATCTGAGAACTTTCATTAAAATTTCAATGATTGAACATTTCTATTATAAACTTTGGTTAAATGGTGATAAAAACCAAAAAAACATTGGTCAACTAATCAATAAATAGGCCGTCAACGATTTATCAATCACTATAATCCTGCTAAGGCAGGGACTAATCATGTGTAATTAAGTTTGTAAAGAGAAAGGCATGGAAGTTGGAATGCCATGCTTAATTAATTATCAAAAGAATCTAATTAAATATTTTTTTTTACTTTAATACATGTCAATCTAATACATGAATGGGTTTCATAAAATTATATTTCTGAAATAAAACATACAACGATGTGATAAAGTATCTATGACACATTGAATAGAGAAATGGAAAAAAAAAACTAAAAAGAAAAATATAACTAGTTTACTATAACTTTAGTTAAAGGATGATAAAATTATCACATATAATTTTCTTTATTCTATAAGAGAAAATAAATTGCATCCTACCTTTTTTTGCTCTCATTTCAAATCAAAATAGGATTTATATATATATATATATAGATATATATATATATATAAAATAAAGATATTAAATTGCATGATATGGTTTTTTTTAGGAAAGTATCTTTTAAAATTTTATGATTTGAATTATATAATTAGACTAGATTTATCTTAACCTTGGATCTATCACTCACCTAGAAACATCAAATCTCTTGAGATATAAACCTCTTTTAAAGTGAAAAATGTTTGATCTCTCTCGGCGCTTGATAGATCTAAGGTTAAGGTGAACCTAGGTTGATTTTTATATACACACATACCATATATAGGTTGGATCCATCTCTCTGAGTCCCTCTCCTCTCTCTCTCTCTTCCCTCCCACTCTACTATCTCCCTCACTCTCTCTCCATCTCTCTCTCAAGTGCTCTCCCTTTTCCTTCCTCTCTCTCCCTTCCTCTCCCACCTCCCTCTCTCTCTCTCCTCCCCACCACTCTCTCTCTCTTTTCCCTCAGAATCTATCACTATCTCCCTCCATATCTCCTTCTCTCTCTCCACTTCTCTCCCACACTATCTTTGTATCTCCCTTTCTCTCTTTCCCTTCTCTCCTTTCTCCCTCCTATCCTTCTCTTTATTTTTTTCCCTCTCCTCTCTCATTCACTCTCTCTCCATCTCCCCCTTGCCACTCCCTCTCCCTCTCCACCTCTATCTCTCTATGTCTTTAACTTGTTGAAGAATTTAGCTAGTGTCATTCTTCATAATTGTACTTGAGTCATAATGAAATATATTTATCAAAAGAAAAAAAAATTATTATTATTAAAATTGACTTATTAAATCATGGTTTCATCCTTGGGTAAATTTTTTTTAGGTCATGGTATCCATTGTAGACCTCTAGGGTTTATGTCAAGTGTCCTTGTTGATGTCATATTGAAAAGAACCCTTTTTAGGAATTATATTTCAAGAAAGAAAATTATTTTACTGTAAAATAGGTCATTTAGGGCTCCTCCACCAAGTGGGCCTCAAAGAAGAACAAGTCGGCATCAAACAACGTAAATTGATGTCACGAGAAGCCTATATATTGGAGAAACTTGACCTAATTTGTTACACACTCTCATCAAGTTTGATTTGCAGTAAATTGCAGTAAATTGGTTGCAGAAAAGTGTGTGAAGTTGTAAGAGAAGAAGGAGAGAAGCTAAAAGAAGAAATTCGAGTTTTTGGGCTACCTTTCTCTCACACGTGTGAAGATATTGAGATGAATCTAGGGCCAAAATCCTATTTCTATTGCAAGATCGAAGTCTGAAGTTGGGGGTCAAAATTACTGCAATAGTTGCAGTAACTGGGATCGAAGTTTCTAAGATGTTTCTAGCATGAAGTTACTGAACAAGAAAATAAAATTGAAGTTTGTTGCATCATAGAAGACAAACTTGGTGGAGGAGGAAGTTATGTTAGTCTAGGGTCTTTTCTCATTGTCATATGAATCTACTAAAGGAAGAGTTCTTGATTTGGTTTTCCCCTATATAGGGGTTTTTTCCCTAGTTTTCCCCTATATATGGAGTCCTTGATATTCATGTTTTTTTCTTGAAAAAATCTTGATGAAAAAAATATAAAAGAAGAACATAATAATGTTAATAAGAAAATAATAATATCACAAGTAGTTTTCAACATAAGAAAATCTTTCTGCCTTTCTGATTTCCAACATGGTATTAGAGCTACGGTAAAGAAGGAGGAAAAAGGCAGATTGAAGATCTAATGTAAGTAGAATATGGAGTCTTAAGAAGTTGAATAAGGGTCGTCAAGAAAAAGGACCATATAAGGGGATAAGTCTACTATCTACAAGAACCATGTCAAACTCATTGAAGGGAGAAAATAAACTAGAAGGAGCTTCCAACTATAGGGCATGAAAAAATAGGATAGGTCTCATCCTCGAGAAGAATAAAGTTTTTAATTTAGTAAAAGGAAAAGTCAAGAAGCCTATAAATGAATCAAGTGAAGTAGAGAAAGAAAATTTCAAAGAAACATAAATATTGGTTGTGAGCCTGATAGTGGATGGAATAAAGGACAACCTCATTCCATATATATCCAACATACATTCTGCTCACGAAATGTATGAGGCCTTATCCAAATTATTCACAATAAAAAACATTGGTCAAATTGCAAGCCTCAAGAATGAACTAAGAACTATGAAGATGACAAAAGATAATAATGTGGCAACATTCTTTGTAAAGATAGCTTGAATCAGAGATGAAATCCAGGAAATAGATGAAATGGTACCTTAAAAGGATCTTATGATTACTACCCTTCTATGATTACCAAAATATTGGAGTTCCTTTGCAACAAGAATCAACATTTGGAAGGATACTCCTACATTCAAACAATTATGGAATGCACACAGTCAAGAAGAAGCCAAAATATCATTAGTAAGAAACAAGGAGAATGAATGGGAGAACATATTAAATTCCCATTCTGTTGATCACATGAATAAGGGAAGCTAAGGACCAAGGAAGAAAATAGACCTATCTAAGATTGAATGTTACAATTTTCACAAAATGGGTCATTATAAAATTCATTGTGCTAAGAATCCAAGGAATAAAAGGAGAGATACGGATCAAGAAAATATTTCCAATGAAGGTTCACCAAACAAGAACAAGATGGAAGAATATGAAGTCAAAGCCTTATTTGCTAGGGACTCTTAAAGGACTCTATCCCTTACATATCCTTCTATTCTAAGTTTTTAATTGTTTTCCTTTATATTATGATTTCTATTACTTGTAGGTCTAGCATGCTTTGGTAGAAAATTTTTGAATTGTTTTGATAAAGTTGTACATTTCCCTCAAAATTGGATTAAGAGGTGTTATCGTTAATAGCAAATAGGTTGTTCAAAGTGTCATTTTGAGTTTGTTCAAGTGTGTTGATAAAATAAATTCATGAAAATTGATAAAATTTCATGAATGGTCTATAGTTTTAAAAGGTAATTCAAAGTGTTATGGTGTCATGTAATTAAGGTATTATCATAGGAAAATTTCAAAAATTCACATACATCAGGTTAAGTGACTCATTATTTACATTTTTCACCTTTTACCTTAGTCCACAATGATTTCTATGCAAAACAAGTTGTTTTCTCTACGGACTCACCTGACAATTCCGTAGTGAATCTACCAAATTTCTAACAGATTCGCTACGAACTCCTGTTTTTCTGCACCGGTTAAGGGATCGATGAGTTTTCAGTTTGTGAGAGGCTAGGGGTAAAATTTCCATCACATTATTACCTATTATGAATTATTGTTTGATATATGTCACGTTTGGTCATCATTACCACCACATCATTCTATTTTTCCCTCACTTTTTCTTTTCTTGATTTAACCTTCATGCATTCGAGCCTAATCGCTTACCTTGTCATCCCTGTGAGCTGCTTTTCCCACCATTTCCCTATTTTTTTTCGATCTAGATGTTGTCATAAGTGATTTTCCAATTCTCTCCACAAACAGCTTGTTATCAAAGGTCATCTTTTGTAGGTGTCAAATTTAAAACAAGGCAACACTATTTTGGAGGAGATGGTCGCACATAAGAAGACTAACAAGGGAGGTTCAATGGTCAGGTATGAAGCTATGGACCTAAAATTGGTCATGGAATATCCCAGTTTTGCAGAGGCGTTCACCAACACTAGCTGCATGATATTTTGTCAAAAGTTGCAGGGGTACCATGCTCAAGTTTCCAAATACTTTTCTGTAAATTTTGTGGGCACTGCTCCAAAAGTAGGCATATTTAGTTTTACAATTTCCCTTGAAAATATTTCTCAAGCAACCGATATTCCTAGATCAGGGGAAGAATGGTTCGAGGCCACCAAATTTAAATTGCATAATTGTGATGATTTCTTGAAGCAAGAGCATATAGGGGTGGACAGGACATCATGTATTCCTAGGAGTTGTCTAAAGGAGAATTATTCAAAGATATTGTTGTTAATCCAAAAGTATTTTACACGTGAGGGAATATTCCACATGATATACTAGTACCATTTCAGACTTCTACTCCACTTTACAGGTAAACAACTCTTAGATCCTCCATTCTTTCTTTTCAGAAGCTTAGGTAAGATGCATGATAAAGTTCAAGAAAGACCTGAGAGTAGTGAGACATATGTATTCCATCATGGATTAATTAAGTTGCTGGTTATGGAGGAATTGTAAAATTTAAACAAATATTGGGCTACATTTTTGTTTCTAAGTGGTTATGATGTGGATGTGATTACTCCAAAGAAAACACCCAAGCCCAAGACAAAGTACTCCCAAAAAGAATAAAGGGCCTATAGTTGAAGTTGAAGAAGACATGCAGCCTGTAGCAGAACCAATGGAGATAGAAGTTGAACATTTGTAGGAAACAAAAGTGGCACCTCAACCAATATCCACAAACAACATTAAAAAATATGACACAAGGACTTCTAGGAGAATTACTAGGATTAAAATGGAAAGAAAGGGTAAAATTAAAGAAATTTTGCAGGCTATTGACATTGAAGAGACCCCCGTGGTTAAACCTGTGGAGATAAAGGGAACCAAGATGAAAAAGAAAGGCCTTACTAAAAAAATCTTGATTTATCTAGTGAGGACTTTTGTTATGTCTTCAATTGATCTAGGTTTCCCCAAACACCCTCAGGAGACCAAGAGGGCTCAGAAATGGTCAAAATTCAGAGTGGTTGGATTGCTCTCGAGCCAGGTTCAGATTGAAGTGCTCATCGCCTTGATTCCAACGGTGTGAATGGATCTCCAATCCGAGCCCGTATGGATAATTTAGAGTGAGTTAGAGTTGCAGTCAAAGTTGGGTAGTGGGCCAGGATTAAGTGGCTCACAAATTCACCGTCAACCGACAGGGAACTTAGCTCCCAAAAACAAGAGAAATTGTGGCCTAGTTAAAATGCCCAATGACCCTTATTTTTGTTGCAATTAAAAACTTCTATTTTGTTTTAAAAATGAAAAAAATATAAATATAGGGGTGGCGAGCTGCCACCCCCGCCACCCCCACTTGGATCGCATAACATATTAAAATATTTTTTTTGGTTCAGTGAGCCATGACCCCCACTGAACCCCACAACATAAACCACAAGTTATGTGGTGGGAGGGCCACCTTCGGTGGACCTGGCCCACACCACCATATAAATTCCAACCACCACACCAACATTTGGTGACATGGAGTATGGGACCGACGGGGGTCGAAACCGCCCTACCCACATGGCCGGCCCTCGAGTGGGCAATCCCAAAACTAAATAATGAAAAAAAACAAATCACACTGTAATATTCGATTATGTGCTATTTTTAAAATGCATCCAACCAAAAATAGGAGAGGTGAGATTTGATCCCCTGACCTCTCCTCAACAAATTTCATTTTTTAACCAATACATCATAACCACTTATGTGGTAAATTCCGCCACCAAAATCATATAAACACCCATTTTTGCTGTGCGCCCGGAGGAGGAGACTGGCACAGATTTTGAGTCTAATATTATTTTATTTGCAGGTGTGGAACCATGATCACCCAGAGGGGCAGAACCTTGCGTAGGGAATCTTGAGGGACATCAAAAATATTCCTTGAGGTCCCGAACTTTCTAGAGTCAGAATTTGACAAATGTTATGTTGATTTTACACCTCTCGGTGAAAGGAATCCAATGACGATGTTTGTTTGAGAAGCGGAGCTTCCCATTTTTCAGCCATTTTCCAAATTCGAGTGACGGTGTTAGATTCCCATGTGTGGACAATCAATTTTATGCCTCTCGACGCCACAAATTTGATGGTGCAGCTAGATTCAGCAATTAAGTATCCACTTCTTCAACCAAATTCAGGGGTTGATGTATATGCAGTATTGATATCATTTGCCTCTTTTATAATTTTTTTTTAGATTTCATATGTTTTTTAGATCCTTGCTTGATGTATGTTGCGGGATCTATGTTTCTACTTCATGTGAGATGTATTCACCATGGATTGTTATGATCCCTATGTAACCTTGTTGAAGGGATCCTCATCATCACCTTGTTTGATATTATGTCACGTTGATAGGAGGCCTATTGTGAGTGATATTTCCTGTAGCGGAACGTCTCGTTGAGAGAAAAGCCACTCATGTTGAGGGCATATATCCTTGTATGACATAAAACATTGTCCATGTACATCATCACCATTTCCAGCACTATCTGAAGCGACCTACCCCATCTTGACACCAGGCCCGAAGACATAGCCCACACTAGGTGAACTTCGTTATCAATTTATAATATTCTTATGTTGTTGATTTTTGTCTTGTTTCCTCTTGCTTAAAGCATGAATGTGTGTTATTTTAATGCTATTTTCAGTGCAATTCTAACCAAATCACGAAAGTAAAATATCATGGGTAAATATGGTAGCTGGAGGACTCAGATCAAGATGGTATCATAGCGGTCTTCTCACTAATGTGAATTGCGAGCGTGAACAACGATTGCACATGAAGGAATGGAGGATGACGAGGCCATGCTGAGGATGTCCAAAATGGTGGACATAATGTATGACGCTTATGAGAAGAGAATAACGGAAGAGGAGAAAGAAAGATCGAAGAATGATGCTTCATCCACATATTCCAGTGCTTATGTGTCTTCTTCTTCACCTTCATCATCTTCTCATAATTCGAATGAGGAGATCAACCAGAGTCTTCAAGAAGAGAAAAACAGATGTAAAATTGCTTTGTAAAAGTATAGTAATTTCTTGTCAATCTGGGCCGTTCATTAGGCAGATGATATGACTGTATTAGTTATGTTTAGTTTAGGGTTTTTTTGCCCTAGAATGCAACCCCTTGCTTGTATGAGGGTATTGTATTGCGACTGTGTATTGTATGTGTATTCTCGGAGCAAGAAATAGAGAGGGAGATTGTGAGAGAGAACAGAGGATATTACAACGGATCTACTGTAGGTTGTGTCTCTTCATTTTGCTGGATAATAGAAAGGAAGGACTTGATGTTTAGGGTGGACGTAGAACAAACTGGGTGAACCACGTATATCTATGTCTCTCTGGTTTTATGTGTCTTCTGTGCTTGTGTTTTCCACATATTTTATGTGTTGCATTGCTCTGTAATATTTAATTTTCTAACAACTGGTATCGGAGCCGAAGGTCTATTTGGCTGATAAACTCGCAGGAAAGAAGGGTTCCTGGTTCGAGTGGGAGCAATGGCAGAAGATGGTAAATTTAGGGTCGAGAAATTTAACAGCCAAAACTTCCTGTTGTGGAAGATGCAGATGGAAGATTATCTGTATCAGAAAGATTTGTACCTACCATTGAGCGGAAAAACAAAGAAGCCAATGACTGTGACAAACACAAAATGGGATATTCTTGATAGAAAGGCACTCGGAACAGTACGGTTGTGCCTCGCGACATCGGTAGCCTTCAATATTTCGAAGGAAACAACAACAGAGGGTTTGATTAAGGCATTGGCGAAATTATATGAAAAACCCTCGGCCTCAAACAAGGTATTTCTTTTGAAACATTTATTTAATATGAAGATGTCGGAAGGTGGATTTGTTGCAAACCATTTAAATGATTTTAATACAGTTACCAGTCAGTTAAGTTCTGTAGGGGTAAAATTTGATGACGAATTTAGAGATCTGTTATTTTTGTGCTCATTGCCAGAAAGCTGGAATGGTTTATTTATGGCCATTAGTAACTCTGTCTCTGTATCTAGTAATTTAAAGTTTGATGATGTTGTCGGTGCTATCCTTAGTGATGAAATGTGACGGAAAAGCTCCGGTGAGACATCGGGTAATGCTTTGAGTGCAAAGTCTAGGGGAAGAAGAATGGAAAGAGGAAAGAGCTCGGGATATCGCAGTAAATCAAGGAAAGGTAGATCCAAGTCTAGATTGGGGATAGTGTGCTGGAAATGCAGAAATAAAGGACACCTAAAGAAATACTGTAGATCTCGGAAGGGAAAAGAAGGAGACACACAGCAAGAAAACAATCATGAAGCAAATGTGACAGGTGATGTGTTACAAGATGCTTTGATTCTTTATTTCAAAAATGTTACTGATTCTTGGGTTGTAGATTCAGGGGCCTCATTCCATGCCACACCTGATAAGAAATATTTTCATGACAATGTTCAAGGAGATTTTGGACAAGTCCATTTGGGTGATGATAAACCCTAAAAATTTGTTGGAATGGGTAAGGTTCTTGTAAAACAACAGAATGGAAACCAATGGCTATTAAATGAGGTAAGGCATGTTCCATATCTGAAGAAAAATCTGATTTCAACAGGGCAGTTAGGCAGTGAAGGTTGTGTGACAACTTTCACAGATAAAACTTGGAAGGTCAACAAAGGAGCGTTGGTAATAGAAAAAGGTGAAAAGGTTGGTACATTGTATTTATGCAATGGTATTTCTAACTCTGTTAATGCTTTAAATTCCAAAGTAGCAGATGCAACATTATGACATCATAGGCTCGGACACATGAGTGAGAAGGGGATGAAGATTTTTCACTCAAGAAAATTGTTGCCGGGTTTGAAGAATGTTGATTTGGATTTCTGTGAGAATTGCATTTATGGAAAACAAAAGAGAGTCATATTTCTCAGAGTTGGGAAAGAAAAGAAAAGCGAAAAACTAGAGCTTGTGCATACAGATGTATGGGGACCTGCTCAGGTATCATCTCTTGGTGGCTCTCGTTATTATGTTACTTTTATTGATGATGCAACTAGAAAAACTTGGATTTATTTTATTCAGAATAAATATGATGTATTTGATACTTTCAAGAAATGGAAATTTTTGGTTGAGATAGAGACAGGAAAGAAGTTGAAGTGTCTTAGATTAGAAAATAGAGGTGAATATTGCAGCAAAGAGTTTTATAGGTACTGTTCGGAGCATGTAATTCACAGAGAGAAGACAGTTCCAAGAACACCACAAGAAAATGGCGTGTCAGAAAGGATGAACAAAACAATCACGGAGTGTGCAAGGTGCATGAGATTGCATGTAGGATTTCCTTTACAATTTTTGGCAAATGCTATAGATATTGTTGTTTATCTAATAAACAAAGGGCCTTCAAGTTCCTTGGATGGTGGTATTCCAGAGGAAGCAAGGACATGTAAAAAGGTAAATTATTCTTTTTTAAAGCCTTTTGGTTGTGAGGCCTTTATCCATATTAATAAAGAAAATAGAACAAAGCTTGAGGCAAAATCAAAGAAATGTACCTTTATTGGATATGGTGTTAATGATTTTGGTTATCGTTTATATGATTATGAAAATCACAAAACCATTAGGAGAAGAGATGTAATATTCAATGAAAAGGTATTGTATAAGAATCTGTTGCGGGAAAAGAAACAGGAAAAAGAAAACAAAGAATATACAGTTCTTGATGAGATCACAGAAAAGGTAAAGGTGCCCGAAAATAATAATAATCAAGAGCCAAAACAACAACTGGCACCTCAAACACCTGAAAGTGGTGTTAGAAGATCTACCAAGATAAGTAGACCCCGTGAACGACACTCTCCTTCATTATATTATTTATTATTGACTGATTCTGGTGAACCTGAATGTTATGAAGAAGAAATACAGGTTGAAAGCAGGAAGAAGTGGGATCTAGCCATTGAAGAAGAGATGGAATCCTTAATGCATAACCAGACTTGGGACTTAGTCAGGTTACCTACAGCTAAAACTACATTGTAGAATAAATGGGTTTACAGGTTGAAGGAAGAAGATGGAGGAAAACAGAGGTACAAATCTGGACTTGTGGTGAAGGGGTTTGCATAGAAGAAAGGTATTGATTTTGATGAAATATTTTCTCCTGTTGTTAAGATGACTTCAATCATAACTATTTTAAGTCTTGTAGTAGCGGAATATTTACATCTTGAATAGTTAGATGTAAAGACAACATTTCTCCATGGATATTTGGAGGAAGAGATATATATGGAGCAACCAGAAGGATATGAGGTCAAAGGGAAAGAACAATTAGTGTGTAGGTTAAAAAAGAGCTTTTATGGCTTAAAACAGGCTCCAAGGTGGTGGTATCTAAAATTTGACAAGTTTATGTATGAACAAGGTTATACTAGATGTCACTCTGATCATTGTGTTTATCTGAAAAATCAAAATGATTGCAGATATATGATATTGTTATTGTATGTAGATGACATGCTTGTTGTAGGGTCTAACATGTAGGAAATAAATGTTCTCAAAAGAAAATTGGCAAAATCCTTTGCAATGACGGATTTGGGAGCTGCAAAACAAATCCATGGTATGAGAATAACTAGAGATAGGAAAAATCGCAAATCAACACTATCTCAGAGTGAGTACATACAAAAGGTGTTGAAAATATTTCATATGCAAAATGAAAAACCAGTTAGTACACATTTTTCTAGCCATTTCAAACTTAGTAAGGAAATGTGCCCTAAGACCCAAGAATAAATGAACTATATGTCTAAAGTTCCATATGCATCAGCAGTTGGAAGCTTAATGTATGCAATGGTCTGCACAAGGCCTGATATTGCACATGCAATGGGAGTTGTGAGAAGGTACATGAATAATCTAGGAAAAGAACATTGGATGGTAGTAAAATGGATTCTCAGATATTTGAGAGGTACCACAAATCAAGCATTATGCTTTGGTGGTTCAAACATTGCTCTACAGGGATATGTTGATGCAGATATGGTAGGTGACAGAGATAAGCACTATAGGATATTTATTTTAGTAGGTGGAACAACTGTCCGTTGGGTTTCAAAAATCTAAATTTTTGTTGCACTTTCAACAACAGAAGCAGAGTATGTTGCTGCTATAGAGGCTAGTAAGGAAATGATTTGGTTACAAAGGTTTATGGATGAATTGGGTAAGAAGCATCATATGGGCACATTATACAGTGATAACCAAAGTGCCATTCATCTTGCAAAGAACTCAAAATTTAATTCCAGGACTAAACACATACAACTCAAGTACCATTTCATACGATTAGTATTGGAAGATGGACAGTTGAAGCTGGAAAAGATACACACTAACCAAAATCCTGCAGATATGCCAACAAAAGTTGTAACCAGGGAGAAACTGAGAACATGCTCAGTTTCAATTGGTCTTCAAGGATGACGATGAAGATGAGAAACATCCAGGTCCAAAGAGGAGTCATTGTCCAGCAAATGAAGCAGCGGTGCAATTGATACAATCAGTCTCCAAGTGGGAGATTATTGGGTGTGGAGCTTGATTATCTTGTTTATTTTGTATCACAGCGTTGGACCCCTGTACCTTAATGGGGTGGAAATTCCACTAGAAATTAAATGCTGCTTGGGGGGGTCCAGGGGGGGCGACGACGACTTTATAGAGCCCCCCTGGTGGGGGGGTTTCAAGGGCAGCGCCCCCGACGCTAAAAACAGATGTAAAATTGCCTTGTAAAAGCATAGTAATTTTTAGTCAATTTGGGCCATTCATTAGGCGGATGATATGATGGTAGAAGTTATGTTTAGTTTATGGTTTTTTTCCCTAGAAGGCAACCCCTCTCTTGTATGAGGGTATTGTATTGCGGCTATGTATTGTATGTGTATTTTCGGAGCGAGAAATAGAGAGAGAGATTGAGAGAGAGAACAGAGGATATTACAACGGATATGTTGTAGGTTGTGTCTCTTCATTTTGCTGGATAATAGAACGGAAGGACTGACTGTTCGAGGTGGACGTAGCCCAACTGGGTGAACCATGTATATATGTGTATCTCTGGTTTTATGTGTTTTTTGTGCTTGTGTTTTCCGCATATTTTATGTGTTGCATTGCTCTGTAATATTTATTTTTCTAACATTTTCATCATAATTTTTATCTTCAAAACTCCGAACAACCTCAGAGGGAAAAGATGAAACTCTTGCATGATATGGATTACCTAATTTTGATGAGCTTCCAACACCTCTGAGAATTATTTCTGGATTATAAACTATCTCAAGTGGGTTAGGTTCTGGATTTCTCCATGTATGAATCTACTTAGAAGCCACCTTTAAGCTGAGAATCTCAGTGGAGTCACCAAGGTATAATGCAACCTCAAATATTTCTGACCTCCTGCTACCTTCAAGAGTTCAGTAGTTTTGATTGAGCACAAATTTTCAGGAAAATGTAGCTTCAGGCTCCTGACAGACGCACCAAAATGTTATCACCAAACTGGGACTAATTGGGTTGCTCAACAATAAATTCAGTGTGACTGTTTCAAACCACTTAGGGTTGGAAGCTGTTAGCCCTTCCAACCAGAGAGGGCTCTCTTAAGAAAAGATATGATATTCAGTAAGCAGGCTTAAAAGAAGATGGCTAACTCTTAGATGTATTTTGAATGATTTTTTGTAGGTGAAATATGTGTGATGGCTACCATTGGGCATGGAGTTAGTATGAAAGTAAATTACATAAAAACATCATTCATGGAAGCTGAGGCATATGAGCTCTTACAAAAATAATTTTGACATTAAACAAGATACATAAAGGAAGTTGGAGCATAATAATTTATGAATTCCAGATAATTATGTATGAAGTAAGTTGAATTAACATTGAATAGATAAAGGAAAGAAACACATAAGAGCCCACAAAGAATCTCAGGTATGAACAAAAGTTTTCTGCAACTGTATATTAACTGAGTAGGAAAAATATTACAATAGCAGCATGGGTCATAACATACATCAACCCCCTCTAACTCTGAAATCCCCCCATTTATAGAGTGAAATTCCTTTTACATAAAGTTTTCCACCTGGGCTAGACCCTTGAAACTGCTGTAGAGATCTAATCCAAAAAGGAATTCATTGCATGGAGAGAAATTTGAGATGATTCTGTTAGGAAGGAGTTTGTAACCTAAAAGGACTCTATAACTATTAACTTCATTAAAAAACTTTAAATAACCCATACATAATGATTCTTATCGAATCAAACAAATTTGCCTCAGGTGGTAGTAACCATGACCAAGTGATAAACTGTCATGCTAGAATCTAAGCTCTGATGCTTGAAATTTTGGGATGAGCTGTGTGTTGGTGAAGTGGAAAAAATGGGTGAGCTAGTAGCCATGTCATCTTCTTGCCGAGTGGCCTTCATCAACATGTTTCTCATTGATAATCTTCAACATCTTCTAATGACTCATCTGCTTCCTTAAAAAAATCAAGTGCTACAAAATTATCAAAACTCCACTTCACTGTAAAAACAAAGCATTTTAAGGTAAGTTCGTAGCGTAGTTTTTGTACCGTTTTCATTTTAGTAATTTCTACACTTTTTTTGACTTTACTATTTGTTGGAGGGTCTTAATTAGGAAAAATGAGGTAAATACATGTTGTTACTCACCCCTGTTATGATATATTTTGGAAATTTCACTCCAAAGTATTCTTCAACAAGTTCGTAGCCAGGGAAAATTATAAGGATGGATGTTAGTATGAATCTTGATTCAAGGTGTACGAAAAAATACCACTTTAGCTACGCATAACAAACATCCCTAACATCAGAAATGACTGCTAATATCTTCAGATCCGTAGTTAGATGATCAAAACAAATGCTGCAAAAATCTAGATCTGTGCATTAAAAGACATTAAACAGTAGAAAAATAATATTTACTCCATAGATCCAATAGACAAGACAAGAATATATCCAATGAAATTTTTATTAATGGCACCTGGGAGGAAAACACAAGAGGGTGTTCCCTGTTCTCCTCAATGGGATGGGTTCTTGTAAGTCCTCAGCACTTCAGATTTATAATTCCTCTCTCTTGATGGTGTAGAAAACCCAGACAAAAATGGGAAAATATGGCTATGATAATGGATCAATAGCCAGACCAAGAGTTGAGATCCAGAGTGATCTTTAGGCAACAAAAGGTGACAAATGAATGGGAAAACCCTTCCATTTATAACAAAATATTGAGTTAGTCTAGAGATTGGTGCATAATTAAAATATTGTTAAACAAATCTAGATCCAACTTTTATGGAATATTTTATTATATTTGTTGGAGGGAAAAGGAATTTGACTTGAGTCAAATCCCCTTATTTGTAAATAATAAATAAATAAATGATTTATTTATCATTTTAAGGATGTGATTAGGTAATAATAAATAAATAAATTATTTATTTATCATTTTAAGGATGTGGTTTAAAAAATAATAAATAAATAAATGATTTATTTATCATTTTAAGGATATGTTTGTGTAATAATCAAATAAATAATGATTTATTTAATTATTTAAGGGAGATTTAGTCATATTTAACAAAGAATATTATTTAGGTAATGTTTAAATAACTATTCTTAGAAAATAATAAGATAAATAATGATTTATCTAATTAAATTCCTTGTTTTGGGTTAAATATAACCAGTAATATTAATTAAACTGTTGTTTAACTAATTATTCCTTGAGGAAAATCAAACAAATATGGATTTATTTAATGTTTCCCCATGGGGTTTCCTGTTTAGACCATAAATTTTTTAATAAAGGTGGTTTACTAAGTTATTTTTCATAGTGAATGTGATTTTACTTGGGGTAAAATTGGTCTTACTTGGTGTACTTGGGTCCATCTAATAATAATGGATTAGATGACCAAAAAACGATGTAACAGATTGCCCCCAGTGTGTGAGCTTTAGGAGCTAATCGTATGACTAAAGTACGTTGTAAGAGCTCAATCACTAGACAACAAAGGGGAAGTCAAAGTGAGAGGATTGTAAGGTAGACCAAATTGCTGAAAGAACTAGACCTTGAGGAGGTGACTTGCAGGTGCAACAAGTATTTTTGATGAGTGAGTACCTACTATAGGCAACGGGGGAGGCATACCTATGCCCACCGAGGCAATAGTACAAACAATAAGGCGCCCAGAAAACCACGGAATGCAATAATAAAGCATATGTTGGAATAAACATGAGCCAGATAAATAACACGATAATGAATCCCACATACATATTGTGCTTGGGATAATAGCCAAGACTTGTACAATGATATCTGAGTACATGAGATATAAATGCAACCCAGATGCCCTTGAAAACAGGAAAGGGCTCTGAAAATCTGACTGATACATGCAAAAAAGGTGCTACAAGCGACTAAGGTCAACATCATCAGATGTATGGAGCTGTATCGAAGGCTGTAATGAAGAGGTCATCCGAGTGTGTGGGGGGCTACCTGTAGGGCCACCCCCTCATGAGGGTTGAGCCATATCACACACACCTGAGAATCACTGATGTCAGCTGCTGCATCACTGAACCATCAAGTATACAGATCTCGATAATGCTGAAAGGAGCTGGAGCTGAGAAAAAATCAAGTCAAAGGACAATAAGGAGTCCCTTTGCCTGATCCGAGGCACCGAACAAGAGTGGAAGCTGGAAACAATGTATACTACCCTCTAGACCTATCTTCTGGAATGAATGAGCTGATGTCGACAGAAGGAGGTCCGCCATAGGTGAGGCAATAAGGGATCCTCAACTAAGGCACGAGAGAAAATAGTAGAGTGACTGACAGACTGACACCAATGATGATGATGTAATGTTGGGGGACTGAGTAGAAAATGGATGACTTCCCTTGTTAAAGCATAAATAGCATGAATGACCTGGCAGTGACTAACACGATATCATGAGGGATAGGGGACAGTGGGACTAAAGGCCATAATGTGTGACACGAGAGAGGGACCAAGTAAGGAATGATGGAGGACTATAGTGGGATGCAAAGGGACTCGAGATAAACTCCATGAATGCAATGACGACTCCATGCTGATGCTTTAAACAAGGGTGACTCGATGGTGCTGCCACATATGCAAAGGGTCCAATGGGGACCATAAAATCATGAGTACAAGATGGTAACTCACGACGAAAGTCGACACGAGCGTGGACAAGTATGGAGGCAACATGGTGCCCCCAGTACGAGTGTAGCAAGTGAAGAAATTCGATTTTGAGGAGGGGTGAAGTGGTGCTTTTTTGACAAAATGTGTCTTGGTGAAGGATCAAATCAAAAAAGATAATAGCTACCCATTTGAGGGCTTGGTGAGATCTTTCCAATGGTATATATGGTTCGTCAAACTGAGCTACAGTTTGGTCGCAGTAAGTAAAAGAAAAATAAGGGGTTTTCTTTTAATAAGGCATTTTCCTTCCAGATTCACTTATTTTCCGGTGTAGTTGTGGTGAATGTTGTGAGGAGAGGAGGCCTTAAAGCTTGCGACAGTTGTAGCGAATAAACCAACCGTTGGAATTTTAGATCTATCAATTGTAGGTAAGAGGCCTAATCCTACTCTTTCATTTCAGTGGATTGAAAGTTCAGTTTAGGTACCTAGAGCTCATGAACATGCCAGGTCGCACTTTTCAGGGTCTGTTCTATGACCTGGGTAGCAGGTTATGGGTAGAAAACTGCGACCTGTCCCAGGAAATTACCTGAATAGTGTGACCTGTCAGTGCTGTTTTTGGATGAGATCTAGGATTTTTATGGTTGAGGGGCATAGGTGCCCCCAAGCATGTTGTGGACATGCCAAAATGTATTTAGGAAAAGGGAAATCTAAACACATTTTAATGATGTGGTGCGCCATTTGTTTTCGGTATGGTTATGCAGTTTGAGAAAGGAAATAGACGATTACCACTCTCTTTTGGTACTGCCTATATGAATCAAATGGAATTTAAGTTTCTAGGTTGGCATACATTGTGATAATATCCCAAAGATAGTATTTGGGATAATGAGCTGATGTTCTCCCAAAAAACTTATAGGTTGGTCGACCACAATGTCTATGAGACTGGGTTGCTGATGAAAAATGAAGGAATGATGAGGGGTATCATTCCTAGAGTGATATTGAAGTGATATGGGACTCTAGAAGTTCTTCTAAATGTGGAAGAATAATTGGACTAGAGTCGTCACTACTAGATTCACTAGGAGAGTGGTGAAGAACTGCTTCTCCTGGTCTCTCCAATATGGGTGCCCCCATTACCCAAACATTGGGTGTCAATGTAATGGCCACACGATGCATGTGGTTCGAATGCATGAGTTCGATGTAAGGGGGATAGATAAAGTCAGGAGTGGTCACTGCTTCCATAATGTCATCATCGTAATAGAAGATGGGGTGACTGATGGAAGAAAGACCACCTGACGTGGCGAAACAACCTCTCCTCATCATGAGAAGAGAGGTTCGTATGCACATCGTCACAACGGGTAGTGGGAGAGTGAGTAGATAGAGGATCCACCGATGTTGATACTATGGAGGGGGCTAAAGGGAGGTCAGGCAAAACATGAGGGGAGGTCTCATCATGGAATTTCGACCAAGGCCTCGTTATCTCAACATCATAAGGGGAAAAGTTAATGGGAGCATCTATGTCCTTGGGTGTTGCTAAAGCAAGATGCGAAAATAAGGGAGAAGGTGACTCATGGCGCTCGGCCTTGAATTGGCATAAGGCTTCTAAAGAGGAACGATACTCTTCGAGGCGAGGACACAGGTGAGTGTAATGGCCATGGAAATCACATAAAGCACAGGAGTGATTTGTGCACAATGGTTTGATTTTCGGGATTGAATCGGGTATAGTGACATATACCTCTAGGATATTAGATTCCGGAAATGACTCATTGACTATGGACTTGAGGTGAGGAAATTCTAGGCAAGTATGGGTGGCGTGGCCGACAACGTCACACAAAGCACACTGGATGGTACGCTTTGGAGGCCAAGAGGGGGTAGGGTTTGTCAGGGTATCCTTATCCTTTTATGCCCCCTTACGAGATTTTCCCTTCTTACCCAAAGCGGTCGCAACGGGAGGTGGTTCCTGTTGAGGTGAATGAGGCACTGTTGCAGCAGGAGAAGTCATAGGGACCAGTTGAACCGGGGTCAAATCAATATAAGGTTTAGGTTGACCAAGCGGGGTAGCGGCTAGAGGATTGAGGTACCATATGGTAATCCCAAGGGTCAAGTTAGGAAGAGAGAGGGTGGCCATAACAGGTACTGTGTACACTCCTGGTGGGGGAGCTAGGAACGATATCTAACTAGAGGGGTAATGAATAGGGGGACGGTGCCAAGATGATTGAGGCTGGGAGGAACCGTCCCAGGAGGGTAAAGGGGATCATGAGTACCAACTGAAGGTGAAGGGCCAGGAGAAGAAGGTTCAGAAGGCTGATCAGAGGACATCATGAAAATCTGGTAATCGGGGGAACCAGATGGAAGAGATTGAGTGGCCACCTGTCCTTCAAGTGGTTGGGTAGCCAAAAATCCTTGTTGAGGGAAAGGATTAGTAAGCACAGCTGGCTGACTAGGTGCAGGACTGGGAGGAATGAAAGGGATGGCTTGCTATCCTCTCAATGTTGCTTGAGATTCCCATAGCTGTATCATTTGTAGCAGAAGAGGATAATCATGCATATAATGACCATACACACCACAACAAGAACAGAGCTTGTTCGTACGAAGAGGCCTATCCTACTTGGGCTAAGTAGTGTTAGGAGAATACCCTGATTAGGTCCAAGATTACGAGAGGAAGCTTGATTTTCACTGCCTTTCCTCTTCCTTTGTGAGGTAGGAGGATTAGTCATGCCCTGCTGTGCGTACACCTGCCCCGGAGGGGGTGGTGGTTGTTGTTGCGGGGGTTGAGAAGGCAAGGGAGGAGGAGGTGATAATGCTATAGGAGTTGGAGCACCATGCTATGGATATGGATAATAAGGAGGTTGGGTAGCAGTGTGGTAAACAGGAGGTTGGGAAAAAGGAGGAGGCATGTCATATCCTAGATACGTGCTACTAGGAGGGGGAAAAGTGCCGGAGGAGCTAGCCCCTCCCTGAGAGAAACCATAGCCCATGGGAGGTTAAGCATACGGATTAAATAGAGCTCCAACGATACTATCGGCATTGTGAGATGACCCCGATGCGTTGGCACCACCAGGTTTGGGAAGATCAGGTAGGATGGTATAAACATAACCTGACTGAGTGTAGATCAGGTCATATTTTAACGCAATTTGGAGAGTGGCTTCTTCGGTTTGAGGAAATTGCAATGTGACGTCTTTCCCGATAGGAAGCAAGAGAGTCCTAAGGAACCAGTCCATGTAGACACGGTCTTCGAAAGTAGGGGCTCGACATAGGCTCCTTCTTCTCTGCCATTCTTGAACATGTTCGGATAGGCGGGTCGCAGAGGATTGACAGAAAGAGGTCAAGAGCTCAGTACCAGTGTCATAACGAAGGGGAAGCTGGAAATAAGACAAAAAATCCTGGGCCAGAGTCACAAAGGTGGTATGAGAGGAAGGGGCCTGATCAACATACCACTTAGAAGCTTCACCTATAAGCGTTCGTTGGAACACCCGAAGACGAACAGAGTCATCGGTAATGGAATTAGA
Organism: Pinus albicaulis; assembly: GCA_034641835.2. Lineage (NCBI taxonomy): Eukaryota > Viridiplantae > Streptophyta > Pinopsida > Pinales > Pinaceae > Pinus > Pinus albicaulis. Next base: position 529,198,446 of record CM076583.1, read on the forward strand.
CAAACACCACATGTGGAAAGATCGAGTATGATTTGAAGGATCTTCTCCAACAAGACCTTCAAACTTTGGGATGTCCGAAGGGAGATTTTTTGGCATAGCAGGCCACTTAACGTCATGGTGTATAGGGTCGTTTATCAACTGGTCGAAATCGGGGAGGCTGAGGCCTGTCATGAAAGGGGGAAAGGGTGCAGTCGGGGTAGTGTCTGTTGCGGTCCCACTAGTGGTATGTCTGGCGGGAGGGCCGGGGTTACCACCAGTGTTAGGTCCTGCACTAGACATGGTGAAGGTGACAGGGGAAGAACCGAAGGCGGAATGGGAAGGAGAACCCAAAGGACCAAAAGAAGATTCAGAGTGCGGACTCGGTTGAGGACTAACTCGAATCCTCTGCGGAGGAGTAAGTCTCCCTACCAAAAACTGAGGATGAAGGCCAAGAAGTCTCCAGAATGAACGCCTTGGTGGCACAATGGTGATGACAAAAACACGACACAAAGGAAAAAGAGACTGACAAGGGCAAGGAGGTGCAGGATCAACTGATTACAATGTTGAAACAAGGGCAGAGAGGTGTAGGATAAATTGATTTCAATGTTTTAGAGTCTTTGCTTGGCGGTGTTAACAAAGCCCTTTTTATCTTAGGGTGTGTGTGTAAAAGTGTGTAAATTTTAATTTTTAAACCCAGACATTTGTAGAGAAAAAAGAAAAATTGTGTTGTATAGCTGTAAATAAACCTACAAGTGTCAGTATATAGGCCTGAAAAACATAAAATAAACAACTAATAATGCACCAATCTAAACCCAAGGAGTTGAGTCTCTCAAAAAATAGTCTATAGGTGAGTAAAAAACTAATTTAAACACACTAAAAAAGGCTAATAGATCTAGGGTCAAGAGGGACAGAGATCTAAAAGATAAAATCTGCTAGAAAGTGGTGCAGAAAACAGCAACAAATCAGAGGAAAATTGCTGTAACAAGAGGTGGCGAAATGCTATCTCCAAGAGGGAAGTGGAGTGCACCCTAAAGGAAAACCTAAAAAAATCTAGATGAGGTGATTTGGATCGATAACAAGCTGATATGAAGGGGATCTGAGGATGAGGTATCAGATATGAAAAAATGGCTGAAGACTCTAAAATTTCAGATAACCTGCAACAACAAACATTCTTCCCCAAAAAGTGGAGGGTACTGAAGCCCTAGGGGGCTAGGTTCCCACTTAGTTGAGCGAAATAGAACAAGTACAGGTCCAAAATAGGTGGAGACGGAGGTCAAACAACCCTGAACAGAGGCTCAGCAAAACCTAGAAAACTTTCAGAAAAATCCCTGCAGAAAGTTCAGGTCGCAGTTTTTGACCTATTTTCAGCAGAGGTCGCACTTTTTGGGCTGTAAAGTGCACCCTGGAGGTCCAGGTCACAGGTTTTGGGCAGAAAAGTGTGACTTGCACTTTCGGCACTCTCGGTGGCAGGTTTCAGAAAAATGTGTCGTCTCAGCTGCAGCTGATGTCTGTCACCTACGCAATGGGTCTGAAAACACGCGGAAGTTAGAATTTTTATCGTTTTAGGGTTTTATGGGTTAAAAAAAACATCAAGAATAAGCAAAACAAGGGGCTGAAGAGAAATCCTAGGGTTTGAAGCAGCTGGATATGCAAGGATCAGAAAAACGACAGCAGTCGTAATGGTAAAATCCCCTTATTTGTAAATAATAAATAAATAAATGATTTATTTATCATTTTAAGGATATATTTGTGTAATAATCAAATAAATAATGATTTATTTAATTATTTAAGGGATATTTAGTCATATTTAACAAAGAATATTATTTAAGTAATGTTTAAATAACTATTCTTAGAAAATAATAAGATAAATAATGATTGATGTAATTAACTTCCTTGTTTTGGGTTAAATATAACCAGGAATATTAATTAAACTGTTGTTTAACTAACTATTCCTTGAGGAAAATCAAACAAATATGGATTTATTTAATGTTTCCCCATGGGGTTTCCTGTTTAGACCATAAACAACTTAATAGGTTTACTAAGTTATTTTTCATAGTGAATGCGATTTTACTTGGGGTAAAATTGGTCTTACTTGGTGTACTTGGGTCCATATAATAACAATGGATTAGATGACCAAAAAATGGTGTAGCAATGGAAGTTTTTCTTAAAGTTTAGAAACCTTGGCGAATCTCACTAGTACCCAATATGTAAATTGTAAAAAAAATTATGTTATTTTTGTGAAAATATTTAGGTTTCTAATTATTTTATATTAGTATATATAATATTTTGGTGAATTTTAGAGTAAAATAATTTTATACTATGAAAATTGGGCGAATCAATTTTCAAGAAAATGGAAATTGGCGAATCGTTTTTTTGGAAAAAACATGGAAAATTAGCCCACCTACGAATATTAGCCCCTAAAATTTTCCATGTTCGTAGCGAAAAAACAGCTTTAAGCTTGGAGTTCGCTACGAACTTTTCTGTCTTTTCAAGATTTTGAAATTTTCACTCTTTACCTCCAAAAATACATGTCCAGAGATATGTTAACTGATTTGATAGAGTATCCTAAGAAAAAATTGTCCAAAATTGTGTCTTACCATCTTTCAAGGGGCAGCAGGTTCATCCACTACAACCATATTCAATCCCTTTTTCTTCAATTATGTCTGCACCATCTCCATTTGGATTTCTAATTCTTTGACTTGGCATTGTAGCTTCCTCCTCTCTAAATGCAACCACATGTTTCTCCTCAAGGTATGTTTCATCATCCTGTGTAGTGGTAGTGTTCTTCTCAGCATCTTCCTTGACCTTTCTGCAACTTCATCATAAAAATAAATTTGTTTTCTCACTTACTTTTTGAAATTTATGAGCTCCTTCCTTTCTTGTTTAAAGTCGTCTAACTCCAGTTTAGCTTCTAAAAATTCGTCTCTGGCTTCCTTCATTTGTTCTCTTAGGAGCTCCACTTCAGACTTTTCTTGAACCTTTTCTTTTCCTTGCCTTGTCTTGATGACTTCTTCTTCAGCTGGGGATATCTATATGATTTCTTCTCTTATTGGTTGCTTCTTATTTTCCATTTCTTTATGAAATTTATCAGACTTGCCTCCCTTTGATAGTTGTGACCTAGTGAATGGTTTCCTAGGTTTAAAGACAAATACTGAATCTTCACTGGAAAAATCAAGCTTTTTTGTTGTAAGACCCTTCTTGATTTTTTTTTCCTTTAACCTCTACAAGCTTTACAACTGGGTTTTCTTCAATATCAATTTCTTGCAAGATGTCTTCAAATTTTCCTTTCCCCTCTGTTTGACTTCTGGTGATTCTTCTATGAGCTCTTGTATCAATTTTAAATTTTCTATTGGTAGGGGTTTGCTGAGGTACCACTGTCTTCTACAACTGATCAATCTCTACCTCCATTGGCTCCACCATGGGCTGCACCTCTACCTCAGGTTCAACCTCTGTTTCAACTCTTGGTTCTTTGTCCTTCTTAGGAGTGTTTTTCTTCAACTTAAATGCCCTTCTTGGAGTGAGAACATCTACCTCATACACACTTAAAAACATAAAAGTAGCCCAATCACTGTTCAATTTCTTCAAATCTTCCATAACTAGGAATTTGATTAAACCATGATGAAAAATGGAAGTATCACTGCTCTCAGGTTTGGCTTGTACCTTTTCAACCATCTTGCCTAAAATTCTGAAGAGAAAGAATGGAAGATCAAGAAGTTGTTTACTTGTGAAATGAAGTAACAGTATGAAATGATATTGGTAAATCATGTGAAATCTACCTTTACAAGTAAAAAAAAATTGGATCACCATAAGAAGCTTTGAGTAGTTTTCCTTGAGGCAACTCCTGGGTATGCCTTAGGTCAAGTCAATTCCTATGTGCTCCTGGTTCATAAATTCATCATAGTTTTGAAGCTTGAATTTTGTTGGTTTGAACCACTCTTCTCCAGACCTCGAAATTTTAGTTGTATGTGCAATGGTCTCAGGAGAAATAGTAAAACTTAAGATTCCCACCTTTGAAGTTGTACCAATGAAGTTGATAGCGAAATCCTTGGACACATGTGCATGATATCCCTGCAATTTTTGGAAAAACCTCAAACAACGTGCATTTTTTAAAGCTTGTGAAAAGCTAGGGTCTTCCTCAACCAGCATCATGTTAATGGGCTCATATATGGCTACAGAACCACCTTTGTTTGGCTTTTTATGTGAATCCATTCCATTTAATACAACACTGACCAGCTTCAAGCTTTGGCACCTGCAAAATTATCTAAGACAACAAGCACCATGATTTGACAGCGGTAACAGCTAGCCTAAGACAACAACTAGACAAGAAACAAAAGTGAATACTGCTGGAAAAAAAATCAAATAGCTTACAAGGATGAAAGGCAAAGTGTTTTTGTTCAAATGAGGTACGGCTAAATGAGGAAAGAAAGATGAGAGGGAAAACGAAATGATGAAAGGTGTGATGATTACCACTCATGAAATATGACACAATATGACTCATAATTGTAATGTACCATGATGACAAAAGGAGTTATGACCACTGAAATGATGACAATATATTGATTACCCCACAGTTAGCAGAAAAGCCGGAGTTCATAGCTCTTTCAGTTAGTGGGAGGGTAGATTCATTACGGAACTGTCACGTAAGTCTGTAACGAAAACAGGTTGTTTTACACAGAAAATGTTGCAGACTTAGGAAAAAGGTGACAAGTGTCATAAAATAACTCTATTAACCCATGCAATCAAATTTTTTGAATTTTACTTTGACAAGACCTTAATCACATGACCAATGACCATTTAGAACTTTTGAAACTATATAAAAAACATGAAATTTAATGAATTTCATTACCTTAGTTCACCCTAATAACCTAACCTAACTCAAAAAGACACACCTAGACCAACCTATTTGTTATTAATGATAACACCGGTAGTTGAGTGGGAGTGGATATTTGAGATGGATTTGGTTAGGGTTTTTGTTATGGTGGAGGTGGATGGTAGTGATAGCATGGATTTGGGAAAGGAGGATATTGAGGAAAATATTGAGGATATTGTGCATTTCTCCCATAAGGTTCTTGCCAACATTGTTCCCAAGTTTGGTTTTAGGGTTGAGATGGCCAAGGTTTCCAAGGAAAGGGTGTGTTCCAATTACTTTGAGATGGATGTGCATAACATTTAAATTATGAATTAGGTTCTTGGATCATACTAGGTTGACTAGGCTTCCATGGTCTTCTTGGAGCTACATAACATAGTTTCTTTGGTTATTGGCTTGCTCCATTGTCCTCTTGGTAGATTTCTTCAACATCGGTAATGATGGACAATATTTAATAGTATGTGATTCTGCATGGACAACACAAATATCAACATCTTATTTTTGCTCATTTTACATTCTTAACATTTCTACTTTTTCACTTATATTTCTAAGAATTTATGTTTTAAGGTTATCAAGAAAAATTCCAAGCTCAACTTGACTTAGCGATCTCGATGTTGATTTACTTACTCTTTCCCTTCGTTTTGATATGCACTTGCATGTTTCAAAAATTTCTTCAAATGATAATTGGTATACATCTCCTCTAGTCATGAGATCAAGGAGATCAATCCACTCATCTTTAATTGTTCTAAGTAAGAGATTTTTTAGTGTGTCAAATCCTAAATGATGCAATTTTTCCCTCTTAACATTATACATAAATCTCTCTATTAGATCCTCAAGGCTCTCATATTGTTTTTTATTCATTCTAAATATTTCTTCTTTAAGATCATGATCTTTATATTTTTATAGAAGTATATTTTTCATATCATTCCATAATCTTATTTAATTAATACCTACACTCATGAACCATTTAAAATATTTGTCCTTCAATGTTGCCAGAAAAAATATCAAATTTTGAGTGTTTAGTAAGTAATCATAAGATCTAAAAAATATTTCAAATTCAAACAGAAAGGTTTATGGATCCTCTAACCTCATACGATGGAACTTGGGAAGGAAAGATGGAGGGATGATCTTCATATGCACACTGACATCAGTATATTGAATGAGAAATACAAGAGGATCTTCTTCATTGTCATCATCTCCATCCATTTCTTCTACTTTATCTTCCACCTCTTCTTCTACGTGCAAAAGTGGATGGTGATGTGGTTATTACTACACCACATGATAAAATGGGGAGATTGGTGTTGGAGAATTTCTTTTTTGAATAAGAATGCTAATGCAATGCAATTTTCTATTTTTGAAATGAAATATTCCTAATGAAAATCTTTTTTATTTTTGCAGAAAGAAAAAAAATGAATCATCCAGGGAAGAAAAAAATGCATACCTTAACACCTCCCCGGCAACAGATTAAAAAAGTGATGAGCCTCAATATTGCAAAAAGAATGTTGCAACTCCCAAGGATACCACCTTTAATTATCAACTCGAGGTTCGTAAAAAATTGAGAGATATTGACACTATATGTGCAGCATACAATGTGTCCTTATTTTGTTGATATGATGCAATAGAGTGAATGTCATGAAATAAAATCTTAAACTAATTGTATGAATGGAAATGTTACTTTGAAAAGATATTAATCAACAATTTGTGATTGAAATCCTAAGAGCATGAATTCAAATAAATAGACCTAATATACTTTGTAAAAATGCATGTCCTAAGTGGTGTTTATTCTTCTTGAATCATGTATTTAGATCCTAGGGGTCATGATTCAAGCAAAAGAGGAAAAAACCAAGCTTTTTGAGCAACTCTGGTCAAGTTTACACATGATATAGGAGTGCTATAAGAAGTTGCTACACGAAGTCATGTTTTGCTACAAGAAGTCTTTTGCTACAGGAGGAGATAAATCATCGAATGAACGAGTAAATCAAATGAAATTTGGATGGGACAATTTTTTTTATTAATTAGGATGTCTTAGGATTCCATTTCAAGTAGAATAACTCCAAAATACCCTGATTTACATGTGCTAAAAAATAGCAGAAAAATACTAGTATAAAAACTCGAAATTCAAGAACTAGTGAGCTAGTTAACCTATCAAATTGCTAACCTAATCAAGCACAAATTCAATGGGATAATTTTTTTTATTAAATTAAAAAATTTTATGACTTAATACAAGTGGAATCAACTCAAATGAATCTTATTAACACGTTATAAAAAACATCATAAAATTACTACTATTTTGCTAAAAAGGACTTCCAGATTTCCTAGATTCGTGAACTAGTAACCCAATCCAAGTAGCTCAATGATGAAGATGAATTTTTAAATTTTTTATAAGGATGAATCATACTTGTGGCTCTGTAAATGACCTACAAAAAAACTCAGTTCAAACATTTAACCACTATAACCTACAACAAAAGAAGCATGAACAGTAAATGCATAAACAAGAGATACAAGTGAAAAGAAATTCAAAAGACATAAATAAATTGTGCAAGAGGGCTCTTAGGATATTGGGATGTCCAATCCCATGGAAACTCATAGTCCTATGGAAGAAACCAAGCTTTAGAAGCTAAAAATGGCACCAAAATTCATTATTTGAATCAATCCAAGTACATCCCTGCTAGAAATGAAAGTGGAGCTTCAAAAAACCAGTTTTTTCCACAATAAGACTAAGAAATACCTACCCCTAAAGGAAAATTTGAATTGGTACTTATACATATTGATGGGAAATCATTCTCCTTGAAAGGAGGAATCTTTCCCCTCCAAATTTCCTCAAATAGTGGATCTCGTTCCCAACACTAGGAATTTTCATTAAATGACAGGGAACACATTCCTAGATTTTATCAATCATTGGAGCTCCAAAATTTCTCAATAATTTCATGATATTCTGTTCATTTATTATCCAATCTTGATTCTCTTGTAGTAGGGAGAAAATCTCTAAATTATCTCCTCCTCCAAATCTTCATAATTTGCCCAATATTCTCACAATATTCTTCAAAAATAAATAATATTAGGCACAAATATTCAATTATCTCTAAACCTTCCTAATGAAAATATTAAAGCTAAAAATATGTCATCTAATGCAAAGAGAGAGGTTTAATTAGCTGAAGGATGATCATATGGGCCTTAATTTATTTTTAATTTGGAGGCTGACCAACAAGCATGGCATTTTAGAATTTAGGCTTTTGCGATTTAAGTTTTGTTGAAGATTGGTTTGAGGATTCATTGAATAAGATTTAGATTTAATAGACGTTTTGAACCTTTTTGTGAAGTTCATATTCACGATGAAAAATTAATGTGAAGAAAAATGACCATGCTAGGTAGAAATAAATATGAAACAGAAAGGAAAAAAGATCGACATTTAAAAAAACCCTAAAAATTAAAACTAAATAATTATGATGTTAATGTTAGTTAATTATTATTAGGGACATGTTACAATTGTTAATGTCAATATTGGTTAATTAATATCAGGGATTAAATTATAAATTAATAATTTTCTTAATCAAACTTATTAATATTAATAATTAATGTACATGTATTATTATCATATATATATATATATATATATATATATATGAAGAATTTTTTTTACTTGTTACTAATTGATGTTATAAATAAAATTTATGTTAATAATTAAAGTTAATAATAGTGAAATAATTCTTAGTGATTAATATTTTTTTTAATATCGCATAAGAACCCAATAATCTACCTAACACATAAGTAATTGTAAATCTCTAGGGGTCTATGAGCTTTCCTCCTCTCCATAAATCGGGTCACAACCAAGAGGATTTGAACCTTGGATCTCTCAATTTTCACAGATTTCACATTACTTCAATAACCAATTGAGTTTCCCCCTCGGATAGTGATTAAATTATATTAATATTATTACTGATGTATCTATGTGTGTGTGTGCACATGTGTTTGTGTGGAATCAATATTAATTAATATATAAATGGTAGTATAATTTTTGGAACAATATATTAATATTTTATTATTAGTAAATTAATTAATAATAGTGTAATATTATATTAGGGATAATGATAGGATAATTAGGATTAAAAAATAAAAATAAATCCTAATTATCCTATCATTACCCCTAATATAATATTACACCATTATTAATTAATTTACTAATAATCAAATATTAATATATTATTCCAATAAATATACTGCCATTTAAATATGAAGTACTCTTTAAGTACGACATTTTGGAGTTTTCGTAGGATTTCTAGTCGGAAATTAGTGACAAACGTTGTGGTCAAATCTTAATTTGTGTTGTTTAAACTGGTTTTTTGACTACATATATGGATTCATCACCCTAAAAAACCTGTGGGGCGCTTTTATTATGAAGAGTTCACCCGTTAATATTTTGATTTCAATGAATAGTTGCAGGATTCTAGACAAAGTAGATCAGTAATATATTTTATATATATATATATATATATATATATATATATATATATATATATATATATATATATTAAAAATAATTATAAATCAGTAATAATATTAATATAATTTAATCCCTCCCCTGGATCAGGGTGACTAAGAGTAACTTAGCTCGCTCTCTTGATGTCGCTCAACACACGTTGACAGTCTCTCAACATATGGCATCCATACGAATTAAATCATGCATTTATACCTTAGCCTTGGAATTTTCATCTATCACTGTCGTATCTGACATAATATTCCTTAGAGACTTGTCTTCCCAATTGTTTCTCTCCTAGCCACCTCCCCCTATAATCTTCTCTTCTCCCCCTGACCATAGCTCGTGACCCCTATAACTCAACCATGAGCAACGACAAAGGAAGGGGACGCTTCCCAGGAAAGGTAAGAGTTCGTGGTCTCCCCCCTGCCACTTTGGACAACACCTCCATTTCCACCCTATTTGATAACAACATCCCTGAGCACATCAAAGGAAGCGTGGTCACCATGTAAGAGGAGGATACTCATAGGGGGTGCACATCCCTTTGGGATCTCTATAATATATAGGCCCATTAGTGGAAAGATAGGGCGTAGGAAAAGTCTAAAGTTTCTAAATGGATCACGGATATTTTTGCGCACCTCAACCATTCCACTTCCTCGCTAAAAGGACTAGCTAGATACCTCAAAATTTCCTACCCCCCCACCCCCTAACCTCTCGTCCCATGTTATGGCGCCCTCATGTTCCTCTCCTGATAGCTCGTCCCCTCAGTCTCCCCATAGATATCCTCCTCCTCCATTTGTGCCTTTAGATCAATAATATATTTTTAATATATATATATATATATATATATATATATATATTAAAAATAATTATAAATCAGTAATAATATTAATATAATTTAATCCCTCCCCTGGATCAGGGTGACTAAGAGTAACTTAGCTCGCTCTCTTGACGCCGCTCAACACATGCTGACAGTCTCTCAACATATGGCATCCATACGAATTAAATCATGCATTTATACCTTAGCCTTGGAATTTTCATCTATCACTGTCGTATATGACATTATATTCCTTAAAGACTTGTCTTCCCAATTGTTTCTCTCCTAGCCACCTCCCCCTATAATCTTCTCTTCTCCCCCTGACCATAGCTCATGACCCCTATAACTCAATCATGAGCAACGACAAAGGAAGGGGACGCTTCCCAGGAAAGCTAAGAGTTCGTGGTCTCCCCCCTGCCACTTTGGACGACACCTCCATTTCCACCCTATTTGATAACAACATCCCTGAGCACATCAAAGGAAGCGTGGTCACCATGTAAGAGGAGGATACTCATAGAGGGTGCACGTCCCTTTGGGATCTCTATAATATATAGGCCCATTAGTGGAAAGATAGGGCATAGGAAAATTCTAAATTTTCTAAATGGATCACGGATATTTTTGCGCACCTCAACCATTCCACTTCCTCGCTAAAAGGACTAGCTAGATACCTCAAAATTTCCTACCCCCCACCCCCTAACCTCTCGTCCCATGTTATGGCGCCCTCATGTTCCTCTCCTGATAGCTCGTCCCCTCAGTCTCCCCATAGATATCCTCCTCCTCCATTTGTGCCTTTCCTCTCCCCTCTAGCGCCCAATACTCCTCCCTCCCCCCTCATCTTAGCCCTTAGGGGCGTTACATCCTAGAAGAGGCCCCTGATGATTCCAACATTATGCATGCTCAAGGAAACACTCAGGTTCACGGAGGCACCAACACGGTTATGATGAGGCTCCAGTGTGGCATGTGTTAACCATCAGTGAAATGTTGAGCAAAAGGTTCATAATTGTATTTTCATTTTTATTAATGAACGACCCTATTCTAGCTTAATGGGAATCAGAGCAACCTCGCCTCTTTTGTTAGGCCTAAGTGTGGCTAGTATAAGCATGAGAAGCTCCCAGTGCCATTATAGATTGCAACTATGCTTGATTTACAACCATTTTTTATGGCACCACGAGGCTCAACCCTCTATTAGGAGCTAAATGGAAATATATTTCACACTTTAAACTCTCTGGAAAACTTAGACTCTGGTTTCCTCTCCCAGGGGATTTTTTTTTTTACCACGCACTCTAGTTTCCTCATTAAGTGGCAGAGACGGATACTATGTATGTAAATTGTGTAAATTTTTCTGTGGTTAATATAATGTAGAAATGGTTTCTTACAAAAAAATATAGTTTAATCATTAAGAATTGTTTCATTATTATTGACTTAAATTTTATTGATAACACCAATTAGTAGCAAGTAATGACAATCATTTTATTCTTCAGATATATATATATATATATATATATATATATATATATATATATATATATATATATATATATATATATATATATATATATATATATATATATAAATTATTAATATTATTATTTTATATTAACATAAATCAATCCCTAATATTAATTAACCAACATTAACATCATAATTATTTATTTTTATTTTTTAGGGTTTTAACTTGTCAATCTTTTATCCTTTCCTTTTAATATTTATTTCAGTATCTAGCACGGTTATTTTTCTTCATATTCATTTCATCCTGTTATCACCAAATTGAGTCCTTTTGGGCTGCTACAATGGTCAACTTGGAGTAACTCTTTCAAACCACTTGCAACTAAAAATTAGCCTATCAGTCTGAGAGGGCTCTCTCAAAAGAAGAATAAGTGATTTTCAAGGAAGTTTAAAGTAGATGGCTAAATATGAACTAGATGGAATGTGATGTTTTTGTATAGGTGAAAGATGTAAACCAATAAATATTATTGGGCATGGAGTCAATATGAGAACTAAGTCACAAGTAAACTTATATCATGGAAGTTGAGGCAATTGTGTTCTTATTAAACCATACATGAAGGAAAAAACAACAAGCTATATGCATACAGGAAGTTGGAGCATGTCACCATGAATTCCAAATGATTATACATAAGAAAACTACTAAATCTTGACAAAACAACAACCTAGGTGTAAACAGGAAGTTGGAGCATGTGATCATGAATTCCAAGTGGCTATACAACTAGAACACTGGAGAGAAAGTAAAGTATAGATAGAAAAGAATTACATAAGAATACATAAAAGAATCTCAGGTCTGAAATAAGCATGCTGCAACTGTATATTTCTGACATCAAACTATTACAATAGTGGTAGTGTCAAGTAAACACCTCCCCCTCTCTAACTCTAAAACTATCTCATTTATAGAATGAGAACTGATACAAATGATATGCCACCTAAATAGCTTATAATTCCCACCTTAGAGGCCTATTTCAAACATGATTCCATCACTTGGAGACTTCCTAGGGATATTTATGTTTTGCAGAGTTTGAATACAAAAAGGACTCTTCTTTCATTAATAGTTCACAAATAAATTTAATAGCCCTTATCAACTGTAACCAAATAATTTTTTGAGTGTATTAGAGAGTTGATGTGTCATTATTCCACATGGATGCTGAGCTGGACCTCCTCCAAGTCGAATTTTTAGAATTTTTTCACAAATCAAGTTAGTGAAAATTTTGAAAAATAGGCTTCAAAGATGAGTGTATAATTTCCAAACCCTGATGGCTTTGCAGAAACTGAGAGAGGTTTTTGTATATGGACCCGTGCTAAAAAAAAAACTATTTCATATTTCCCAAATAATTTTTCATTTTGTCTGAAATCAAACTTGAATTTGAATGCTAAAACAATCATGTACAGACATTTTCGTAGTGTAGTTTAGTAGCGAGGTTGTTTTTGTCCTTTGTATTTTCCTTCTGCTACCTCTACTAGTCAAACAATGTTTTTCAGGTAAAAAATGAGTGAATACCATCAACCTCCCTCCTTGGATCTTCAAAAAACTGTTTTTATAGGCAAAAAAACATCTTCAGAAATTTTGTACTGTTTTTTGGCCTTCAAGCCTGGAGTATGCTAGGAAACTACCTGATAATGGAGAAAATTCCAAAGTATTCCTTTTTCTTCCAAATTTCATCTGTAGGTCTTAAAAGTGATATAATTAAATATGATCATGCAAAATTTCCCCTTACCCTCTTCAAAAAACATCATTTTCACCTTTAGAAAATTTATTCATCACTAAAATGACTATGCTTTTCTGAAAACATAGGGTTCAAAGATGAGCTCTTATCTCCCTATCCTTGATATATATTGCAAGAATGAAGTAATTTTTTGTAGGTAATTATGTCTTGAAGAAAAACCTCTCTTGGATTTTTTAAAACCATCTCTAGCTATCTAGAATCGGCACTCCAAAAACATGTATAAAACAAGAAAATTCTGCATTAACATAGTTACCGATGAAATAGGTAACCTGACCTCAAAACGGGAACTCTAGCCCAAAAACTCTCAAAAAACATGAAAAAACACCCCCAAAAAAAAAAGTGTGTCTTCCAGAACGCACTTGTTTTTTTTTTAAGGTCAAATTTCAACATTTTCTAAAATTATGCTAAAAACAAAATTGTTTGTTGAAAAAAGGATTGAAAAAACACCCAAAAAAAAAAGTGTCTCTTCCAGAACGCACTTCGTTTTTTTTTAAGGTCAAATTTCAACATTTTATAAAATTATGGTAAAAACAAAATTGTTTCTTGAAAAAGGGATTGAAAAAACACCCTCAAAACAAAACCAGTTGATGCTGGAATAACAAAAAAAAAATTGTGTCATACTTTTGGCATTTTTAAAAATAGAAGTAACATTTTTTAATTTTTAAAATTCAAACATTAAAAAAAAACCTAAAATTTAAGAAAAAAAATAAATTAAAAAAATAAAAACATTTAAAAGCTTAAAATTTAAAAATATATGAAGATAAAAAAAATAAAAATAAAAACGAAGTAAAAATTTTAATTCAATCATTAAAAAAAACCTAAAATTTAAGGGGAAAAAAAAAAAAATAAACCAAAAAAAAATTAAGATTAAAATTTAAAAAAATATAGAAATTAAAAAATAAAAATAAAAACAAAATAAAAATATTAAATTAAAAAAAAAAAAAAACAAGTAAAAAAGGGAAGGAAATTAAAAAAATAAAATATAGAAATTAAATTTAAAAAAGAAAAAGAAAATGCTTATTAAATTTAAAAAAAGAAAAAAAAAATTAAAACAAATAATTAAATTTAAGGAAATATATTAAATTTTAATAAATTCAAAAATTCAAAATTTAAGAAAAAAAACACTATTCAAATTAAAAGGAAAAAAATAAAAATTAATTAAAAATAAAAAATAAAAATAAAATACAATAAAAATATCAAATTTAAAACAATATATATTAAAAAAACAAATAAACTATAAAAAATAAATTAAATTTAAATTATAAAAAATAAAATATATATATGAACTTAAATTAAAATAGGTATATATATCAAATTTTATTAAATTAAAAAAAAGAGAGGTTAATATTAAAATAACAAATTAAATTTAAAAACAAAAATATTAAATTTTAATAAAGAAATGAATAAACAAATAAATTTTGAAAGAAAAAGTAATTTTTAAATATAAAAGAAAAAAATATATATATTGTTAAACGAAAACTTTAAAAACTTTAAAAATCAATTAAAAGTGGAAAATTGAAAAAAAAAAGAAAAAAAATTAAATAAAAAAAATTTAAAAAAAAAATAATTTAAAAAAATTAAGTTTCATTTTTAAAAAAATCTAATTTTAAATACACAATTTTAATTGAAATAAAAAGATATAAAAAATTTACATAATTAACAAAAAAAAAAAAAGAGTAAAACATTTAAAAAACATATTAAATCGAAATAAATTAAAAAAAAATATAAAAAATTTATTGAATTTTATAAAATTATATTAAAAAACTAAAAGTAAAAGTTAATAACAATGAAAAATTATGAAATTAAAAAAAAAATAAAATCAATTAAATAAAAAAAATGGGCGAAATTTAATAAAAATTATTAAAAATAATAATAATAATAATAAATTTAAAACAAAAAATAAAAAAAAAAAAAAAAATCAATTAAAAAAAAAATTAAAAAATAAAAAAAACAATTAAAAAAAAAATTAAAAAAAAAATCAATTAAAAAAAAAAAATAAAAAAAAAACATTTAAATTTTTTTTTTTTTTAAAATCAATAAAATATTAAAAATTAAAAAAAATTAAAAAAAAAATTTGATGCTGCATCAATACATTTCAAAATTAGCATGAAAATCACTAACATTTTAAAACAAATATTCATACTTCATAAATGAAATTTTTAGAGTGTCAAAAATGTGCACCCAAAAAAAAAAATGGTGATTCTGCATCACCACTTTTCAAAATCGGGTGCTTTTTATGCTACCAAAAAAAAGTAGGTAACATTGCGGTTACCTATTTCATCGGTAACATTGTTCATTCTGAAAATTAGGCCGAAAGACATCTATGAATATCCCAATTGGTAGCACCTTTGAAAAAAGTGAAAGAGGTTAATGTTACTTTATATGTTCTTGAAAATAAAATCTCTCATTTTCTTAAAATAATTCTATGCTTGCCCAAAAACTGCCCTTGAAGTTGACTGCTCAAAAGTAAAAAAACAGAGAAATCCTCATATTCGCTACGAAATTATTAGCCAGTTTCGTAGCAAAATCTGCCTATTTTACATTTAATTCTCTACGAAAATGTGTAAAACTAGCTAGTGGCTCTTTTTTTTAAATTTGATGACTATGCAAGTGAACCCAAGGTGGATTATTATGGGATGACCCTAATGACAAGACTAATGAAGTGTTTATGACCTATAATAAACATGATTAAGTGAATTTATCATCAAATGAATGATCTAACCTAATGAGACAAGGTGAAGCTTATGATGAACCTATCCATCAAAAATAAAAAATTTATGTGTGATAACAGTGGCTCCACTTGGGGTTGTGTGCCCCTATGGTACAACAAATAACTAGTAGTTCCAGTGCCATCTCCATTCGGTTGCTCCCATCTTCAAAATGAAAAATTGCAACCTATTTTGACCTGTAACGTTGGCAC
This sequence comes from Pinus albicaulis, assembly GCA_034641835.2. Lineage (NCBI taxonomy): Eukaryota > Viridiplantae > Streptophyta > Pinopsida > Pinales > Pinaceae > Pinus > Pinus albicaulis. Next base: position 529,214,736 of record CM076583.1, read on the forward strand.
TGAAAAAACAAAACCAGTAGCTGCTAAAGAACTGAAAGTACACATGCTGAATTTAAAACTGAAACTGACAAAATGCTTGATCCTCAAGCTTATTTATATGCAAAAGATCCTACTCTACTTTCTCAGCATAAAATTTGAATCAAGTGATCTCACTCTTCCAATGAATCCAATCAAGAAGTTGAGTACTGGGTTGGAACGGACATTCCACTTCTCTGATCATAAAGCCATTCTTTAGAGATGAGAAGTTGTTCCACCATCTGAATTTGTATACATAACTGAAAATCATATTGAAATTAATTCCTGTAGAAGATTCCAGCAGAGCTGCAGAGCTGCGAAAGGATCTTTGAGAGTATGCACGAATAATTCTTGTTTATCAACAAGAAAGTGTCAGTAAATATGATCCTTGGATGGTGTTCCTTGTTCAGATTCTTCATTATAACCCTTGTGACCTTTCTCAAATAAAAAAGAAAAAATCTATTTATTTTCATTTGAGAGAACGAAATACTTGGAGTACTCTTGGACACTTTCACAAGGAACTGCCTCAGCATGTACCACACAAATTTCTAAAGGTAACTCTTTATTTGATTAACAAACATACACATCTGATTGTCTATAATTTTCTTTTGAAAATTTTCTTCATTTGATGTAGGTTGATGCAAGGAATGACATGAAGAATAAACTTCTTCCTTTACCTGAGGATTATAGCAATTATCTTCCAGTATTTCCTCTTTTCGTTTGAAATGATTCTCATATTCCCGATGATCAAAAGATTGACAAGTCTACTGCAACTTTTCATCAAAATCAGAGGATGTAACATGATTTTCATAAATAAACTCCTGTTGGGTTTCATTTTCATCCAATAGAGAGGCTATCATTTCTTCTTGGTGATGAAATGGATTGTCATGAAGGGCCTCTAAAATTTCCTCATCCATGAACTCATCATCTTCATAAAAATTCTCCAAATATTCAATAAAACTCACACAATGTTTACAACAATGTTTGACCAGTAATAAGGAAGAATGAAATTCTTCATACATCTCATAAAATGCAATATGGAAATCAACAATAGAATATAATGAACCCTTTGGCAGGATTTTTTACAAAGGCCATTATTTTCCCTCTAAAGTGACCGTAAAAATCTTCATGAGACAATCCTCAGGGAACTGAACCTTAAGTCTGTGTACATGCATATGGAATCTAAAAAAATGAAGAGCAACATTGTATTTCTTTTCATATTTAAATATAGGAATATCAGTTAACCAATCGACCTTTGGCATAGGATTTGGAAAACCAAGGATCTGAGGCTGATTCATAGGGGCATACCTAGCATTTATTCTTTCACTAGAACTCATCTTGGAACTTCATCAAGCTACTGATCCTCAAGTAGTGGAGTCACGTTCGAATTGATTATTTGATTTGTGGATTCACCAGAGAAGAAATACAGCCAATATGTGCCTAGGTGTCTACTGCTCTCAGACCATAGAACTGAAAGTTTGTTTTTCTTCCCAGGGAAAATTTACACCTTCATCCTCGGCAATGTCGCCAAAATGTTATCACCAAATTGGGTCCTATTGGGCTGTGCAATGGTCAACTTGGAGTAACTATTTCAAACCACTTGCAACTGGAAATTAGCCTATCCAGTCTGAGAGGGCTCTCTCAAAATAATAATAAATGATTTTCAATGAAGTTTAAAGTATATGGCTAACTCTGAATTGGATTGAATGTGATGTTTTGGTATAGGTGAAAGATGTAAACCAGTAACTACTATTGGGCATGGAGTCAATATAAAAACTACGTCACAAGTAAACTTATCTCATGGAAGCTGAGGAAATTTTATTCTTATTAAACCATACATGAAGGAAAAAATAGCAAGCTATATGCATACAGGAAGTTGGAGCATGTCACCATGAATTCCAAGTGATTATACATAAGCAAACTACTAAATATTGACAAAACAACAACCTAGGTGTAACTAGGAAGTTGGAGCATGTTATCATTAATTCCAAGTGATTATACAACTAGAACACCAGAGAGAAAGTAAAGGACTGATAGAACAAACTTACATAATAATACATAAAAGAATCTCAGCTCTGAAATAAGCATGCTACAACTGTATATTTCTGATATCAAACTATTACAATAGTGGTAGTTTCAAGTAAACATCCCCCCCCCCCCACCCTCTAACTCTAAAACTATATCATTTATAGAATGAGGACTAATAAAAATGATATTCCACCTTTCTAGCTTCGAATTCCCACCTCAGAGACCTATTTCAAACATGATTCCATCACTTGGAGACTCCCTAAGGATATTTCTGTTTTGCAGAGTTTGAATACAAAAAGAACTCTTCTTTCATTAATAGTTCAACAAATCAATTTAATAACCCTTATCAAGTGAAACCAGATAATTTTCTGAGTGTATTATAGTGCTGACGTGTCATTATGCCACGTGGATTTTGATCTGGACCTCCTACAAGTCGACTTTTTACAATTTTTTCATAAATCTGCTTAGTGAAAATTTTGAAAAATAGGCTTCAAATATGAGTGCATAATTTCCAGACCTTGATGGATTTGCAGAAACTGAGAGAGGGTTTTTGTAGATAGACCTGTTCTGAAGAAAAACCTCTTTTAGATTTCCAAAATACATTTTCATATGGTCTAAAATCAAAATTGAAGTTGACTACTAAAACAGTCATGTACAGACATTTTAGTAGCGTAGTTTAGTAGCGAGGTTGTTTTTGTCCATTGTATTTTCCTTCTGCTACCTCTGCTAGTCAAACAATGTTTTTCAGGTAAAAATGAGTGAATACGATCAACCTCCCTCCTTGGATTTTCAAAAAACTATTTTTATAGGAAAAAAATCATCTTTAGAAATTTCATAGCATTTTTTGGCCTTCAAGCCCGGAGTATGCTATGAAACTACCCGATAATGGAAAAAATTCAAAAATCTTAATTTTTCTTCCAAATTTCATCTTTAGGTATGAAAAATGATATAATGAAATGTGATCATGCAAACTTTCCTCTTACCCTCTTCAAAAAACATCATTTTCACCTTTAGAAAGTTTATTAATCACTAAAATGACTCTGTTTTTTCTGAAAACATAGGGTTCAGAGATGAGCTATTATCTCCCTATCCTTGATATATATTGGAAAAATGAAGGATTTTTTAGTAGGTCAGTATGTATTGAAGAAAAACCTCTCTTGTTTTTTTTTAAAACCATCTCCAGCTGTCTAGAATCTGCATTCTAAAAACATGTATAAAACAGGAAAATTCTGCATTATGACAATAGGGCCGAAAGACATCTCTGAATCTCCCAATTGGTAGTACCTTTGAGAAAAGTGAATGAGGTTAATGTTATTTTATATGTTCTTGAAAATAACCTCTCTCAGTTTCTTAGAATACTTCTCTTTTTGCCCAAAAATTTCCCTTGAAGTTAACTGCTCAAAAGCCAAAAAATAGAGAAATCCTCATATTCGCTACGAAATTATTAGCCAGTTTCGTAGCGAAATCTGCCTATTTTACACTGAATTCGCTACAAAAATGGGTAAAAATTTCTAGTGGCTCTTTTTTTAAAATTTGACGACTATGCAAGTGAACCCAAGGTGGATTATTGTGGATATGACCCTAATGACAAGACTAATGAAGTGTCTATGACCTATAATAAACATGATTGAGTGAATTTCTCATCAAATGAATGATCTAACCTAATGAGACAAGGTGAAGCTTATGATGACCCTATCCATCAAAAATAAAAAAATTATGCGTGATAACACATCCTAAAGATGAACCTCACAAGCAAGTTCAAAATGTCTATTAAATCAAAATCTTATGCGATGAATCCTGAAACCAATATCCAACAAAGCATGACATTTTTGGATTGCAACAATGCAATCTTTGAAGAGAAAAGGCCAAAAATATCTGGCACGTAAGATATTTTGGTAAGTGGCATACCCTAGCATATTACCACCACATGATCCAAAATGGAAGTCATTCAAAACTTTTTTAGCTTCATTGTGTATTAAACATTGCCAAAAAACTAGATTTACACCATGACAATAAAGGGTATCGCTAAAAATATGATAATTTTGGGATTAGTATTGGATACAACGTTGTTTAGTATGAGATAATCCATGCTGAAATTTTTGAGTCTGGAGATAAATGATGATGTCCTTATACCTTGGATCCGAGGAACTGATAAGAAATAGAGTTTCATCTGGAATAATTTCTTCTACCACCGTTTCTGTATTAATGTAGCGTAGGTCACATATTAGTTTGACAAAAATGTGTGATTTCTTAGATTTGGATTTAATTAACTCAAAATCAAATTCCTATAGAATTACAATCCATTTACGATATTTTCCCCCGAGTATTTGTGGAGTGAGAATACACTAAATGGGGTTAAAGTCAGAAATCATGGTGGTTTCGTATAACAAAATGTAGTGACAGAATCTTTGGACAGCTTAAACAACTACCAAGGCCAATTTTTCCACATGTGAATACTTGATTTCAGAAGTGATAATATTCCTACTAGGATATTATATCACATGTTCATCATTTATATCATCTATATGGACAAGCACCATAGCAATAGTACCATATGACGTGGCTAGATACAAGAAATAATCCCAATGATAATCAGGGGGATGTAACAAAGGCATGCAAGTCAACACATCCTTTAAAGAATAAAATAATTTTCAGGTGATGTTATCCCATACGAATGGAACCCCTTTTTTCAATAGTCGAGTGAAACCCTTGGTAAGCTCAACATAGTTAGGAACGAAATGATGTAAAAAGTTTTCTTTCCCTTGCAAAACTTGGAGTTAGCATAGATGAGAAGGATGAGGAAAATTCAAACTAGCCTCTACCTTCAATAGATTAACTTGGATCCCTTGTTTAGAAATTATAAATCCTAGCAAACAATTCGATTCCACACAAAAGACACATTTATGTGGATTTAAATGAATATTGTATTTCCTACATCGGAGAAAGTTAGTTTTTAAATGTATAGGATGATATTGAAATTTCATAGAATGTGCATGTAAATCAGCAAGATAAGCTTGTACAATATGTTTGATATCATGATATGTGTAAAACATGGCCTTTTGAAAAGTTGCACCAGCACTGCGTCCAAATGGAAGCTTACAATTGTGAAATTTCCCCAAGGACAAATCAAATAATTTGTATGCCAATCAGACAGGGATATGTTGATTTGATTATAATAAAAAAATCCATCCATCAACGAAAAGATTTCATTCCTGGCACAATCATCAACGATCTGGTCAATGAATGGCGTTGGATAATTATCTTTGGGAAAAGCCCTATTTATGTCCCTATAATAAACACATACTTAGATAATACCCTATTTATTTGTGACCAGAATGATGTTGGAAACCTATTCAGTCGAACGAGATAAATGAAAACAACTTTCAGAAGTTTTTCAACTTTGGCTTTAATAGCAGTAACTTTACGCGGATGCACATGACATAGTCTCTACCAAACATGCTTAGCATCTCGATAAGTTTTAATTTCTTGAATTATAATCGGTGGGTCAATTCCTAGCATTTATTCATATGTCAATGAAAATATATTGTGGAATTCTTGAAATAGGGCCTTATATGTTCAATTTATTTAAGAGAGTAAGAGGAACCTCTTTGAACATTATCCATGATTCTAGGTTTTACTAAGATGTCAATTAGAATAGTTTTTGATATATTCCCTAAATTCCTTTCATATATAGTGTCGGAAATTGAAATAAGAGTTTCACGTTTATCGACTATCTTAGGTAAAAATTAAGCGTCAAAGTTATTCTCAATGATTTCAATTATTGGAAGAAAGGAGGAACGATGATGGTTATCATCCCATGGAATTTATTATAATGGAATAATATCCATAACTCTATCATTATTAGGAAAAACATCATTGAAATTCATTAGTGTCTTAATGTTCAGTGATCAATAATACTCTTTTCAGGTTTACTTGGTAGTGGTCCTAGGTAAAAATTTCATGTTTCAAGTCAAATTTCAAATAATATTTTGTTCACTGAATGTGTCTAGGTTTGAAATTCTACTCCCTTCACTCCATTCATGGTCATCATAATTTCAGAGGTCATGTCATCCATTATTATCTATGTTCTTATTTCATTCAGGCTTCATCTAGGTTAGAGTTTAGGTCTTCTATTTCGCCACCATAAGACTCAACTATGTCATTAAGGAAGGCGAACAAAACCTCATTTTCACAATACAAGTCATTTACATAGGGAGTTAGAAAATATAGGGAATTAAGTAAAGGAAATTTTTCTTTCCTCAAATAAAGTGTGTTTCTTGATTAAACATTTTCAAAAAACAAATTTCTTCAAAAGAGCTTATGATTTCACTAGAAGACAGAAAAGAAATTTTTGTGATTGTTATAAAAGAAAATGAGGCTTCTTAAACTCATTTTATCCTTTTATGTTGGATATATCTCCTCTCTTCTCATCATCATACTCCATAGCTGCCAAGGGTTGAAGAAAAACAAGCAAATTTGTACCAAAACTGCTCTGTTACACTTCTGGAGGTGTTGCGCTACGCTTCTGAGGTGTTGTGATATGCTTCTGGAATGTGCTACGCTTTTGGTATTTCAGCTCAAAATCAGTCATCCAAGGTTAAAAAAAACTTCACAAGGGTTCATACACCTCCAAACTAGTAAGTGCACACCCTCAATACCTCTCTCAAGTTAAAATTCATTGGTAAATGACTGGTTTCCTTCATTAGGTTATCTCCACTATGTTTTTGGTGTTTTCCATCTTTGGTTTGTTTCAGCTGATAAAACCCTAATATAATCATCTACAACCTTCATACACCATACCCTAACACTCCTCATCACTCACATTCTTCCTTTCCATCAATTTCATTATAACCCTAATTTTCACTACATGTTTGCAAAAAAACTAGTGAAACCCTATGTTTTGACCTTTTGGGCACCTTCCTCCTGCCCATTTCCAGAAATTTCACTTGCAGTGTAAAGCCAAATCATTACCCTACCTCCTCAATCTTTTATATATTTTTCCCTAGCTTCCACCCCATTTTTTCCCCTAAAACCACCCAATCACTATCCCATGTTTTCCTAATTCTACACCTCCCCTACCCATTTCATCTATCTAGGGTTTTATCTTGTTGACAAACACTATGGAGGGAGAAAAAAAGATTCATAAAGGAGGCCACCATTCCATGTTTGAACCATCTATCTTTTGAGAAATCAATGTCTCTCCTTTTGTCAAGAGATGTTTTGAAAGCAGTGGTTGTTTGAGGTTTTGTGAGAGGATCAAGGAGGTAGGCTATCATGCTCAATTGAAAAGCCTTTTTTCCACTAGCTTAAGGAGAGACAAGGCTATCATAGCAGGCATTGAGTTCACCATATCAGTAGATCTTATTGCTTCAACATCAGGTATCCCTAACCATGGAGAAATCTGGTTCAAAGGGATGGAATTGGACCTTGAAAACTACATAATTTTCCTGAAACCTCATTGCAAATATGTTATTGAGAACGTATTCCCTTTCAAGAATTTACTTGAGAAATATATCCCTTTTATGAAGTTAATTGTGAAATATTTCACATGTGAATGGAGATTCTTAAGGTTGTACCATGTCAGGTTATTGATGCACTTCACTGCTACTAATCCACTCAATTTTCCTAACTATTTATTCTGGAGTTTGGTCAAGATGACTAAAAAGGTACAGAGCCAAGGAAAATATCATCACCCTAGTTTTTTTCACCATGGCTTGGTCAAGCTTATTATTTTGCATCATCTCTCAACAATAAATGTCTTGGGAAACTTTCAAGGATACATTTTCATCAGTGCCTACTACTATCCCACCCATCATCCATAGCACAACACTAGCATCAACACAACAAAAGGAGGTTATTTCTTCAAGCAGGAAAGCAGAGGTACAAAAGGCACCTAGGGTTGAGATCACTCAAACATATGAGAAAGGTAAGAGTATGTTTTATGCTCCTAATACAATCAAAGGTGTGCTTGCACTTGATACTATAGTTTAACAAAGACAAACAATAGAGCAGCCACCTAGTCATGATAATGAGCCAGTCATGTATGAGGATGAGTCACCATTGTAGCAGCATGAAGAACAAGGGCCCATGGAGGTTGACATGGCAAAGCAGATAAAGGAAAAGACAATTGAGGATATCATAAGAGAAAAATATGTAGAGATAGTAGAGCTAAGGGATAGCCTCTCAAAGGAAAACTTCTTGATTACCTTCATACAACAAGAAAATATACAAATGAAGGTAAAAAAACTCCTCCAAAGCATACCAAAGGCTAGTATTGAGGTAGAAAAGGGTAAAGGAAAGGAAGTGACAGATGTTGAGTATCTAGAGGACATAGAGACTGAAACAAAGCCAAGGAGGCCAAGAATAAGAGGGTTAACTAAGAAAAAAGAGCAAGAAAGAGAGTCATGTCCACCATTAGCTTAGTTAACCTTTGATGAATTGATAGATGCTGAAATTGAACAAGATAAAGAGTTGTGGCTTTATAGGGTAAATATTTATCTTGAGAACATGTTGAAGAAGGCAGAAAGAGATAACAACCTCCATAGGCATATGGCAAGGCATTATTTCACAAGGAACCAAATCGCTAAGGTGAGGATGAAGAACTTGAGGAAAAATCTTAAGGAAACCCTAATTAAGCTTAAGGAGAAGGAAAACTTGGACCTACTTGCTGAGGCCTCTTTAGTTTTTCATCCCATCATCCCAATATTCCATGAAACAAATTTTGGAGGATTTTGAGAATTTTTGGAATTTTTGGTGATTTTTTGAAAATTATGGAAATTTGGTTTTTGCAGAAGCGTCGCGCAGTGGAGCGACGCTTTTCCTGAGAGCATCCTTATGAGGAAAAATATATATGGTTGGATTTATTTCAACCTATACATCACATATATGACCTTAGGTTTTCATGTCACCTTCTGGTTTTGAAGAAAAATCCAAAAGACATCACTTTTTTCATGCTTCTGCCACTTATTTTTCCTCTACGCAACACTTCTCGAGTGAGGTTAGGAGAATCAATTTTTGAAGGTATTCTAGGGGGTATTTTCTTAGTTTTAAGGGTGCAATGGAAGTAATACACACAGGGCTACCTAGCCCAACTTCATATTTTCAAATGGGTGCTTAAAATTTAATCAAAATTAGCTCCAAAGTGGTGCGACGCTTTTGTTGGGAGGCGCGACGCTTCTGTTGAGAGGCATGACGCATTTGTCTTGGATTCCCTTGGACATTTTTCAAGCTAGAAAAATCTAAAATTAGAGGTTTAGCTATCCCATGAGGTGTATTTTTGGTAGGAGAGTTTTTTTTTCCTCTCTTTGTGGAGGAATGATGTAATTAATCAAGGAGACACACACTCCTAGTTATTAGCTAGATTTGAGGGAATGGTTTCTAACTTCCCTAGATTCTAGGTAATGACTCATACAATACATTTATGATGTGTTTTGGATCATATTTCCACCCAATGAGGTGTCATGAATTCTATTTTGTATATTTATTACAACTCAAGTCATTTGAATGGTTTTATAGCTGTTATTTGTAGTGGAGCTATTGTACAAACTCTTTATCAATAAAATCAAAGAATGTTGCAGCTATAATCTTGGGACTCCAGTGGTATGCTTTTAAGAATTGTTTCTTCACTATTACTGCATCAAGTTAAATTTTATGTTATATTTCCATCACATGTATTCTTTTTTATGTTAATATTATTATTCTATGAACATAAATCTTGCTTTCTATGCTTTGTTTTATAAGATTTTCATTGAAGTGTCTACTCTTCTGATGAATGAATTCATTTAACATGCTCATTATGAATCTGTAACATCCCACACCCTAAGTTCCTACTTCCTAATATTTAACTAATGGTTAAATATAATATACCAACATAAAGAAAAACTAACTTTAAAAGAATAATTAGAATAATTAACTAAACACTCAAAGCACCCAATTAAATACGTTCAAATTAATACAATCATACCCTTTTCATTTAAATGACAGTTGTTTAATACAACCTCATACATCATATCCTCTTATTCGAATTACCTCTCATTAATACAACCTTATCATATTACGCTCAAAGGACATCTCATTAATGTAAACCATATTATGTAACAGCCCACACCCTAAGTTCCTACTTCCTAATATTTAACTAATGGTTAAATATAATATACCAACATAAAGAAAAACTAACTTTAAAAGAATAATTAGAATAATTAACTAAACACTCAAAGCACCCAATTAAATACGTTCAAATTAATACAATCATACCCTTTTCATTTAAATGACAGCTGTTTAATACAACCTCATACATCATATCCTCTTATTCGAATGATATGGTTTACATTAATGAGATGTCCTTTGAGCGTAATATGATAAGGTTGTATTAATGAGAGGTCATTCGAATAAGAGGATATGATGTATGAGGTTGTATTAAACAGCTGTCATTTAAATGAAAAGGGTATGATTGTATTAATTTGAACGTATTTAATTGGGTGCTTTGAGTGTTTAGTTAATATTCTAATTATTCTTTTAAAGTTAGTTTTCTTTATGTTGGTATATTATACTATTTAACCATTAGTTAAATATTAGGAAATGGGACTTTAGAGTGTCGAAACATTTTATCGGTTATCCTCGATGCACGGAGTCATGGGAGGGGCCCATGCGAGTCACGCTCCCTAGACGTGTGATGATGGCTAACGATTCCTACAAACGCCTCCAATTCGCGTTCTGTATTTTGATATCCTTAAGGTCTATGAATGGATCAGTAAAACTGATGCCATGGCATATTCCTGTAGAGGACGGATAGGATGGAAGTGGAAGAGATTAGGAAGGATAGAATGATTTTGGAATAGTTTGGAGATTTGGTGGAGATGGGAAGTAACAATTGCAGATACATACTTATTCAAACAAAAAGTCAATCTTAAAAATCAGCCTTCTACAATCACCCTAATTTCTAAAATACAATCATTGATATGAGCATATGAAACCCTAACTTCGGGACGAAGTTTTCCGAAGGGAGGAAGTATGTAACAGCCCACACCCTAAGATCCTATTTCCTAATATTTAACTAATAGTTAAATATAATATACAAACATAAAGAAAAACTAACTTTAAAGAATAATTAGTTTAACTCATTAAACATTCAAAACACCACGATTAAATACATTCAAATTAATACAATCATATCCTTTTTTATTTGAATGACAGCTCTTTAATACAACCTTATCATCTTACATTCGAGTTACATCTCATTAATATAATCATATCCTCTTATTCGAATGACCCCTCATTAATACAACCTTATCATATTACGCTCAAAGGACATCTCATTAATGTAAACCATATCATTCGAATGACACCTCTTTAAAAACATTCATTTCTACATTTATGGAGGTCTTATCTCGATGTAGTGTGGCGGTGGGATGTTAGCTGGATAGTGTTATGGCGGTGGGGCAGATTATTATTTAAACACGAAGACATGAAGGAGGGAGGGGTCTTTTGTTCGGGGAGGAAAGGGAGAAGGCTGTGGTGAGGAGATGGAGAAGGCTGTTGTGATGAAAATCAGAAGGTTGTTGTGGTAAAATCTATCAAGGGTGGAAAGGAGACTCACTGTTCTCGGGATTCTGGGCACGGGGGCAGAGGAGGCGTCCTCTGAATTTAGGATTAAATCCTAAATTGGCTGGGAGGAACATTTTGGTTCTGTAAGCTGTCGGTTCCAGCAGTTTTCAGCTTGAACAGTTCATCCAGGTACATCGATTAAACTCTGGTTTGCAGCTCACCATTTCCAGGTATTTCTCTGAGCATCAGTTACTTATCATGTCTTATCATGTCTCAGCATCAGCTGGTTAGTGGGTTTGTGAACTTAGGAATATTTTGAAACCGTGAATCTGTCATTAAAGTTTAAGTTTAAATCCTCTTGCAATTATTTTCTGCTTAAATATCAAGATCAGATAAGTGTTTTAATGTAAATAAAGAAGAGAGTCCTTACAGACTCTCTCTCTTTTAAAACCCTATACACAATGAAAAATTAAGTATGTTCTTGAGTTTACCTTCCTTGTCTCATCCTTATCTCTGCAACTAAACCTTTGAAATCATACCTAAAACCTAGACCTAGTTCCTTGACTGTCATTCCTATCTAGCAAAAACTCAAAACAAACAAAACCCTAATCTAGTGAGTGTCATAACTAGCCTAAGATAATTATATATCCAATAATCTCATTGGCCAAAAAGTGACATTGAGAGAGCCCTCTCTGGTTTTGGTAGGGATAGCTACCTGACCTAAAGTTTGGTTTGAGGTTACCTCCTTCATTTCCATTCTCAGCCTTGGGAAATGGGGGGAGTGATAACAAAAGGATCAGGAGATGAAATATTGATCAACCATGAAGATTGAGAATACTCATCCAAGACCACATTAACTCGGTCTTCGATTTGAAAGGGGCTACAAAGGCCAAGTGAATAGCTGCGTAAGCTGACTCAATTAGATTAAGTGGAATTAGGTCATCATAGTTTGAAAATTATGATTTTATAGGCACTATCCAGGGATTATATGATCCATGGGATTCAAAAGTGCTTGAAGAAATAATATTGACTAGAGAAACTAAGGGATATATGTTGGGTGGTGGGAGTGAAATAGTTCCCATAAACGATGATCCTTTGACTAATCCCACACCAACATTCTAACAAAAAACTAGTGTTTTACCTATGAAAGGTACACTTCCAGTGGTATGTGAATTAGAAGCATAAAAGGAAAGTTGGTCTTTGGTAACTATTTTCCCTTGGTGAGGAAATCGTAACACATGAAAGAGTGAAAAAACCACTACTAACATGGTGTAGGTGCAACTACAACCTAGTCAAAGGTTGTATTCAAGTTTCACAACATTGAATTCTTCTTCAACAGTATTTTTTTTACCTTCAAACTCCACATGCAATGCGTTTAAAATACCATGGGGTTTGAATCCTCTTTTTTAAAAATATTTCAAAATAGTAGGTGATTGATTAATTGAAGGAGATACCAAGGCTTTCCAACAAGGTACAAACATAATTCATGTAGAGGCTCCTTTATCTATAGCGATACATAAAACATTTACTCCTTGTACAATGACTTGAATTTTACAATAAAGTTGATGTGGGAGTCTAGGTACATGGTCATGTAGATAAAAAATTATAAGGCTAGAATCTAATGGATCAATTCCAATAATATCCAATAAAAGTGATTTCTGTTGCACAGGGAAACTTTGAAGGACTTCGAGGGTCAACATTGTAGAAGGGGACTAAGCCAAATCTTCAACAATATTATAATTCTAAGAAACCCTAACATGTGGACTGACAGATGACTTATGCATGACACCTTTAGGAGGGAGTCAAATCATTGTTTGGGAAGTTGATTTCTCAATATGTAGAGGATCAGTAAGAGGTGGAGTTGATGTAGAAGGTTGATCTAGAAAAATTCTATTTGAAGTATTTGGAGAACCATATACTTTGTCTCTTGTAGTCACCAAAATTGTCTCTTGACACATCATTATATCATAAGAGTTATGAGAATAGGATGATTGATTTTTTGCAACCATTTTCATCTCTTGAGCAGGAAAAGAGTTCGTTAAAAAAATAGGTGTATAAGTGCCTTGAAGGAACCGATTAACTTCAGCATGATGTAGAAAATATATAGTATAATGATCCTTGTTACAAATGACACAAGGATACCATGGTTTACGTTTTTCATCAAGATATATTTATTTTCTTAGTTTTTCTTGTTGAGGGGCTTCTTTTTTTTATTTTCCATTGCTCCTCTTTTTACCTCAAGGTTGTTGAGATTTAACAGTTGATGAATATTAAATTGTGTTAATCTTGGATATATTAACAGGAGCAATAGTAAAATGAGGGGTGTTTTGAACAACAATAGTGGGGGTAGACTTAGGATTGGAATGATGGGACGGTTTACTCACCGAATGTTGATTAATAGAACCAATCACACCATCAACATCGTAAGATTCTGTAGAATCTAGTGGAATAGTATTTGATGGACGAGCAACATTATGAATTTTACTGTACAACATGCTAGATTGTGAATAAACAAGGGCACAAGAAATGACCTACTCCTTAGTAACAACTCTGTATTTGGCAACATCTTCAGTAATAGAAGGAAGTAATGAATTAAAAAATAATTTTTCCAGAAATTGATCTAGGATACCATCTTTAACTGGACGATGACATCTCCATTCATGTATATGATTAGAACACTAGTACATTTGGGGGAAATTCCGACACTTGGTTCCGACGCTTTTGACCAAATGTCAGAAATTTCCCCAATTTTTTTCAATCCCGCCCGAAACCGTCGCTATACCGACGTTTAGAGAAAAGTGTCACAATACCGACACTTAGACAAAGTGTCGCAATTGCGACGTTTGGAGGAAGACGTCTCAATTGCGACACTATGCCCCAAAGCGTCGCTATTGCGACGACTTCCTCCAAACGTCACAAGTGTGACACAATGTCTAAGTGTCGCAATTGCGACGTTTGGAGGCATCCGTCACAATAACGACGCTTTGTCCGCCGTCGGTATAACGACACTTATATGCGCGCTACATAAAAATGATTTTATTAAAAACTGCATGCACGCTACATAAAAATGATTTTATTAAAAACTACATTAACGTCTGATATCACGCGTGCATTCGCCCTCCGCTCTTGCAGAATAGCATTCACCCTCAACATTCGCCCTCAGCATTCACCCTCAGCTCTTGCAGAATAGCATTCGCCCTCAGCTCTTGTAGAACAGAATTCACCCTCAGCATTCGCCCTCAGCTCTTACAGAACAGTATTCGCCCTCAGCATTCGCCTTCAGCTCTTGCAGAACAGCATTCACCCTCAGCTTTTGTAGAACAACATTCGCCCTCAGCTCTTGCGGAACAGAATTTTCCCTCAGCATTCACCCTCAGCTCTTGAAAAACAACATTCTGCCTCAGCATTCGCCCTGCATTCTCCCTCAGCGTTCGCCCTCAGCTCTTGCAAAATGGTAAGTTCTTACTACAGGCCCTTCCTCCTATAGTAGGGTTGACTCTATTTGGGTTTTTTTGGTCAATTCCATTGGATTGTGTTAGGCTATAGGGTTCTCTCTAGATGTCTTCCAATGCTCTTTCGGATGAGTTTCAAAGAGGATGTGTAAGATATGTTTGTGCTTGCATGAATTTGACTCCACCAGTTTCATGAATTTTAAGCTATGGATTTTAGTTTGACAAACTCATCCATCTCAACACCCAGTAACGAATTGCCCTTGGTCTGATCTATATTGAAGGTGAAGTGAAAAGTGGTAGAGAACGGGAGATTGAAATTCATCAACTTTATCACAAGGGTAGTACTCTAGATCGAAAGTGATGAGCTTTAGTTCTCCAGATTTGGGGATTTTATGATGACATACCAAAGGTCACATCCATAAAACCATATCAAGGTCAATGTTGAGATCATTCTAACATAGATATAGGTCACTGATATATAGGGTTAATATCACCATCACTATCCATGGAAACCGAATGGTTACAAAATCTGTGATTGTGGTTGGCTCATTTATAATTATTACCCATTTATAGTAGAGCACAGAAACACTAAATATGGCCCGAGTAGAGTCTTTACAATAGGAAATGGAATTGCAGCTGCTTCATCAATAACCAATAGCTCCACTTGAGAAAAAATTTCATAATATTTGGGCTGGATATACTGCAGAGAAAACAATTGTAGTTATCATTCATGCTCCAATATATTAATATACTTTTTACATTGAACTGAAGAAATGGAAACAAGCAAATGCTATCCATCATACAATGCTTTGACATAAGAGTTTTGAGTGACATACTTGAAAAAAAGAACTCATCCAATGATATTTATAATCATTTGAGTTATTCAAGTTAAACACAATGTCAAGAATCAAGATTCAATACCCTCTATTATCTTCATCACCCAATACAAGATTTAAATTTTTCCCAAAGAAACGCTTATTAAATTGGCAACCATTATTTCTCCCTACTTTAAAAACCCTACATTTAAATGAAAACAAGCATTTCATTTCAACTACAAAAATCTATTAGTGTTCAAATGTAGATGTGTGCATCACTTGTGTAGGGTATTCCTTTTCCACTTTCACATTATCCAAGAATGTGTGCAGTATAGTTCATATTTTTTGTGATTTAGATTATTTTGAAAAAGAAAAGGTAAATTATTTCCCATGGAAAAAGAAGGTTTTCCATTTTTACTACGGAAATGGTACAACAAAGTTCCATTTCTACCCGAAACTCCTATGAAACAGGAACCAAATAAATGCCATGTCCTCAATGGACATCATTTGGCTTCGAAAATGGCCATTGCACCGTGTTGTTTCTTATATTACATCACGATATTTTCTTAGGTCATTTCTTGTTTCTTGAGATGAAAAACAACCAAAGAAATTGTGAAGATCCTTTCAATAAATAAATGACCATTTCTCAATCATATCTCAACTATTTTTTATTTTATTCAGTGGTTTCTTACTTTGAGAGAAATTTGACACTTTTATAAGGAATATAACATAAAAACACAAAATGGGAAGGAATTGATGAGGTAGATGACGTTTAGTTGTTGTAAATTAAGAATTGATAATACACAATGCATGTTATGTACTACAAACTAGATTCCTTCCTGGAGTTAGGACACAGAGTATTGAATCAAAGTTGTAGTTTCCAACTTCTTATATTGGTTCACCAATCTTTAAATTAAGACATTGCATGTCTTCATTGCTTCATGTTTGAATAATTTGCATTATATCGTACAATAGGAAATTAGGAATTATGATTATTATTACTTTATGGATCTGTTAAGTTACTTTTAAGTTTGCATGGTTTAGTGCGAAATTATTCTTGTGTGCCCCTAGGCCCAGGTGAAGGAATGCCAAGGACTGAGAACCATAGTTTTTAAATGGTATTGTTTCTTATACCCAAAAACCCCTCAACATCACTTCTTATTAGTTCTTAACAATAGTGTTGTAAACAATTTGAGAATTGATATAGCAAAATATCGCACTTCTCAAGATAAAGTCCTAAAGCTAAAGTGTGATGCCATGTGTAATTCAATAGCCCCATTGTCACCTCACCAACCTCTTTTCACTTCGGGCTAGCTCTCCTCCAACTCAAGGGGGGTTCTCCCTAGTATATGTTAGGGATCTAATGGCCCAACCAAACCAAGTCAAGAGCCCCCTAACTCTCTATGTTTACTACTATCAATCAAAATATTGAACAATAGGGTTATACATGCATCCTGAAGATAAAATTGCAAGGGTATTTTTGGGTAATTTCAAAGGGAAAGTCCCCAAACACATATAATCAAGGAATTATAACATGATTTCAAACATTAAATATCAAAAAAATCGTTTAAGGATATTGAAAGGGAAAAGGTGATGGAAGATAGAAAGTGCCTTACTTAAATGCTCTAAGGATTTTTCAATAGTTGCTCCAAAAGCTTCACTTCAAGGCCCTTCAAGATCGTCTCCAACAATGCTATACCATCAGCTTCAACAATCTTGCTCCAAAAATGTCCTCAAGGTCTTCACAACAAGTTTACTAGAAGTTGCTCCAACAATATATTCAATAAGGTCTTCATTTTCAACTCGTCTCTTGTTTGGGTGCCTTAATGTGCAATGACATGTTTCCAGGACTGAATTCAATGCAAGGCATATTTGAAACTCTAATTTTGTCTTTCGGTGTCTTATTAGAAATTATTTCAGTTTTAATTTTGTGTTTTCAAGTTAGATATTGTTTTCAAGTTTTTACATTTATAATTTTATTGCAATGTGGCAGATTGATCAGGGCAGTACAGGAACAACCCCGAGATGGGATAATTGTGGAAAGAGGCTAGCGGAAGAACATGTAAAGTGCCAGCATTGCTCTATCTTCAGGTATTTTAGTTATTTACATAATTGAAATAATATTAATTTTGTTCAAATATGCAGACACCTATCCATGGTACGCCTGATGATTCCCTCTATGAGGAAGAGCTTTCTTCATCCCTATCTCCAGCGCTCTTGTTGCGAAAAAAAGGCACGAGATGCAAGGTCAGAATTTAATACTTTGACAGACGTGCCTCAAACACCTGAAACAGAAGAGAGGATAAAACAACTTATAACCAGCTAGAAACATATCGGGTAATAACAAAAATTCAAAAGGATATTTTTTTTGTTCTGCATGAGATGAATTGTGATAGTTTGATTTTTAATTTTTTACATTGACTAAACTAACAAAAATTTCTTTTGTATGTAGCATTTTCTGGCACTTGCTGAACCCGGTGTTGGTGGTAGTGGGACACAAGGGCAAGATATTGCCCAGAAACCCTCTCGTACACCTTCTACTCCTTTAGGTGCCAGCCAAGAAACACACGCTGCCCAAGTAGACACCCAGAAAACCGCTGAACGTGTTGGCAGTGATGAGGATGATATGGCCAACTACATTATTGCGTTTCCTGGAGCTACACGTGTCAACTCCACAGGGACCATTAATGGCACATTGTTGGTGAATGATGAAGGTGTCCCTATAAAGCACATACAACTCCCAGGTAAATTTTAATATTTTAACTATTTCATGTACTCTATCTAAAACATATTTATCATGATTTTTATTTTTAAATTAATGATAATATATTTTTTTTTTCTGTGTAGGAAACAATGAGTTCTACAGGTTTTTGGAGAGCCATGCATTGGTAATTTTTGGCCCAACCATACGCACAAGGTGGAATTCCCAGAATTCCAACCTGAAAAAGAACTTCTAGATTATTTAGAAGCCCTTTTTGGGGTCGGCACATTTGACAGAACAGCAGTGGCTCGGGTAGCCGGAAAATATTTGAAATATACCAGGGACACCTATAGGACGCAATTGAAATTTAACCCTAGATACGAGCATCCTCTCATAGTTCCAGAGAGTGAGTGGAGAGCACTCATCCATGATGGAAAAGAGAAAAGGGAAAAGAAAGAAGGAAAAATGCCAACTGGACCCGCAAGGTAAATTACAACTTTAATTCAATAGCTTTAATTTTCTCTATGTATAAAATAAAAGTGTGCTACGTCATATCTGACTTCAATCTTTTGATGCTAGGTTTCCTGACACCTCGAAGGCAACCAAAGCTAGGATTGAAAAAAAGGGCCATCACAAGCTAGGCCAGGGCGGCTACTTGAAATTAGCCACAAGAATTGTAATCAAGTAGCTAAACATCTTATAATTAATTGTATCGCCTTCCAACGTTTTTGTAATCCTATCAAATATGATTAAAAATACACAATCATATGTAATGTAGGGTGATGAATTTGGAACAAAAAATACAGAGGAAGATAAAAATATCGCTTTCCATTTCGGCTATCAAGCCGTAGTTGAACGTCGCAAAAGCTTGGGGCAGGTCCCAAGATCCAGAATGCCTGATAAGGTAAAACATTAACCTTTCAATATGTTTGTTTTTGTCCATAAATTTAATGTCTAACAACTTTGTTTAAATCAGGGGAGCAACACTACCGACGAGGTAAATAACCCAGTTTTAGAGCCAGATGTAGATGATCCTCTCGTGCAACTTGATCATTGTAGTGGGGACCAGGCCGACAATGCTGCTATCAGTGAGGGCCGTGACGGTAATTAATTTCCACTTATATTTTTTTCTAATTATACCTTGATGGTTGTCCTTATAACGTTTTTTGTTTAAATGACAAAGAATGTTTCCCTTGAGGATCTTACCACCAGAGAGGAAGACAGGGCAACAGTCTCAACGGCGACAACTGGTGCACCAGGTAAATAATCTCATTGCAATATTTTTTATTAATATTACCGAACTAGTTCAATGATATTTAAAAACTGACAATTAAAATTTAATATTATCTGTTTTTGTAGGCGATGCCCCGTCACTGGATGAGCCCAGACATCGTGAATACACAACTAGGTCAGCAGTGCGGGTTGAAAGGCACGAAACAGGAGCAGAGCACGATGATATTAATGATGTAATTAGGAGCTTTAAAAATAGGAAGAAGAAAAATAAAATTTGACAATGTAAAATATTGTATTATTATAAGACAAACGTTACCATACTTGGAACGTTTTTTGCGTTATATAAAACTCATTTATCATACTATTTTTATGTCAAGCATTAATTGCAATGTTTCCTTGTGTACTTTTTGTTGAATTGTTTTTTTATTAGTTATTGAATATTTTTTTTTATACTCATGAAAGTAAAAAATGAAATATAGATTGGGTATTGGGGAATTGAGAGTGATGTGAGGGGGGGGGGAGGGGCCATAAGAGCTTCCACCTTCACATGGTTGGCCCTGTTTAGTAGAGAATAATTTATTGGAGCGATTTAATCTTGGAGCAAACCTCCCTTGATCCAGCGTAGCAACAAAAAAGTCACTGTTGACTTAGTTGCTACTCTTTCGGATCGTGGGAGGCTTGTTCCAAGTTCATGCGACTCCAATAAATTGTTCTTGAAACGAAGAGGAGCTTATTCAGGTATGTTTTGACATTTTCAACATATATTCTAACATTATCATAAGAATGCATCTTAGAGTAAAAAATACTACATCAATTACTTGTATTTATTGTATAGATAATGATGGATTTTGATTGACTTGGCAGTGCAGGTACAAATCCTCTTGCATAATGAGCAATACAACTTGTCAACCAGGGTCATGTCCAGGATATTTTTGCTTGTGCGCTTGACCAGGTTCGTAATGTCACATTTTGTAAGTTCCTTTACAGTTCATAATTCAATATTAAGCTCGTTCATGATTATTATTTAGGTTTTTTGTATGTGTTTTTTCATCTATTTGATTGTAAGCAACTCTGCATGTTTCCTGTTGTTCACTATGATTTCTCCCATTACCACTCCCAAGATGAATCTGACTTTATTGTTACATAGGTTACTTTATTGTTACTATGATTTCTCCATTTATGATTTCATAGGTTACATCATGTAAAGTTGTCAATCTCAGGTTGGTGATGAGATTTAGTTCTCCAGATTTGGGGCTTTTCTGATATTTTCTCCCTCATGTCATTCTTGCATCACCTCGTTGTTTGAGCATGCTAATTGTCTACCACTTGTACCAATTGGCACATGTCAATCTCTGAGTGGTGCCACATTTCACCTATTTTCAGCCCACTTGACCACCTGAAAAACTCAAATCCACACACCATGTGTCTTTATCATGGAGTGCCACATGTCCTAGATATTTAGGCCGATAGGCCTTCTGTTATGAAAGAGATCAATTTTTTTTCATCAACACTTCTTATCTAGGCATGACACCTGTTACTTGTTTAATCTGACGGTCACAGTCTCTCGGGTTACCTTCTAGGTTTGACATACCACTAGTTTCTGGTATATTTCCATGGAATTGGTTTGAAAATACCAGCAACAATCCACACACCTACAACCGTCGACAGACCTGCCGTTTTAGTAGCTGCATTTCCGCAACTTCCAATACACCTGCCGTTTTAATTGCTGCATTTCGGAAAATACCAATACACCTGCCGTTTCATTCTCCTGGACTCTGTGTATGCATATTTTTCATATAATTTTATCACGAAGTTGGCTGCAGTGCTTTGACATGCCTTTGAATATTTTTGCAGGTTAGAAGACATTTCAGGCCAGATTTATTAAATAGACTTGATGAGATAGTTGTATTTGATCCTCTTTCTCGTGATGAGCTCAAAAAAATTGTTAGACTACATATGAAAGATGTAGTGATTCGTCTTGCAGAGAGAGGTGTTGCTTTAGGGGTTACAGATGCTGCTTTGGATCTTATTCTTCAGGAAGCCTATGATCCTGTAAGTAATCACTTTGTTTTGCTTTCTTTCTTATTCAGAGTCTATCTTGCCAAGGGATGTGTCCATTATGGTTTGTTATGAGACCGTTTTCAATTTCATCACCGTCCCTCATAATATGTTTGATTGTGTTTATAAATAATAAATAATTATTACACCAAACAATAAACAATTAACTGTACTATGAGTAATATGATATCTTGAAATAATTCTCATTATAATTTCATAACCTCTACTCTCACTTGGTGGTGTCTATATCACTAAGTGTGTCTCCTTTAAAATTATAGTTACAACAGACAATGAACAATCAACTGCACTGTGAGTGATATCTTGTAATAATTCTTATTATAATTTCCTAATCTCAACTCTCACTAGGTGTCTATATCACTAGGTGTATCTATTTTAAAATTATAGTTTCAATGGTAGATAAATTGTTATCTTAAAATTATAGCTTTGATGGTGATACCTTGTGATTGATAATGCAGTTTGAAGCAGCTTTGGCTTTGACTAATATAGTCTCAGGAACCTTTGAGAATACAAAGGTTGTGATTGATTACGGGGCACTGCCTATATTTGTGGAACTTCTTACCTCTGGGAATGATAATGTTCGAGAACAGGTAGCACGTTTATTTTAGAGGCATAAAATTATTCTTCCCAACTATCTTTATATGTCTGTAATTTTGGAACTTGATTTAAAAAACTAGTACCCAACTTTGAGTTCAACTGGTGTTCGTGTAAGGATGTTTGGGCTTTGGGAAATATTGTTGGAGACTCTGCAACATTTAGAGATCTTGCCCTCAATCATGGAGCTCTAAGGAAGGTGCTTGCCTAGTTGAATGATACTGCCAAAATTTCAATGATAAGAAATGCTACATGGGCTCTGTCAAATTTTTTCCGTGGTAAACCCCAACCACTATTCGAACAGGTAAGCAGAATACATTTTCTGCCTCTTCTTCTTAGTTCGCAGATATTGTGGATTTTTTTTTATAGATCTTGGTGCTTGGTAGATTTGGACGTAATATGGACCTAGGCGCTTGTTCATTACAATGACTCTGTCATCAGGTTTTAGAAAATGCTAAGAAATTTGGGTTTCACAAGGGGATTACCCTTGCTTGCAATTATCGATTATCAATCACATTCAAAAAAAGTCTTTCGTAGCATTTCTGAGCTCTTTGTAGGTGAATTTCCGAGGCAATTTCACAATATCTGAACTAAATTTGCCTGTCCTTTTCAATACTCTACGCTTGTAATAGAACCAGACAAAAAATCTAGTGGCCAAGGCAACAACAACAACACCCCCTATTGCAATGCCTGCAATTCACCCTCTCTGCATGCATGAATGACTATGGCACCCTCTTTTGTGAACAGGTACTGGAGCTGAAGGTATTGGTTTCGATTAGGATCGTGGAATTCAACATCCAAAATAGTATCAAATTCCACTGCAATAGTATTCCCCAGCGAGGGCAACAGTTCATTGAGACCTATTTCACTCATCACCCCCAAATAGCCTCCAGGGCTACCAAGAGTGTGATCATCTTTGTTGCTGAGTATATTTTTATTTTTTCAGTGAGAGTTTAGGGTTTCTCTAACATAGCTTCAGAAATCCGATTTAGTGCCTGCTTGAATATCGTCACATAATACTCATGGCTTGGATTGATGAGCATGCTCTGAATGGTTGGTTGATTCATAAGAACCACCCATATAGTCATCTTGAGATATTTCAGAAGTTTTCTCGGGTTTCCTTTTTCACCGTTTCTAGTGGGTGGGATGGTGTGGGGTGATCCATCAATACTGGTGCTCTTGTAGTAGGGAATTTTCTTTTGGGGATATAAAGGAGCATTTTATGTAGATATCCCATTGGATGCATTCATAGATGGGCACGAGAGGTCAAGAATTTAAATTAAAAATATGCAACCTCTAGCATGGCAACCTGAAGGCCGCGAGAGACACTGGTTAAAGATTGTTTTGTGCTGGCCTTAATATATTCGTGATTTATTTCTATTATCTTAATGCAAATATATAGTCCGGTCTCATTAAAATGAGGATTGTGGTTGTATTTCTCTTTGGTTGTTTCTCTCTTAATGCTCCAGAAGTTGCCAAAAGTTGCAATAGTTGTTTAGTTTGCCTGTTACAACTTAAAAGTGGTTTTTAGCAATGGGAGTCATGTTTTTTAAGGTTCATACTAATATGAATATCTTGTAATTCTATATTCAGCATAAGAGAAGATGGCCTCTGCTTTGGGCGGTATGACAACAATTGCCACATCTACCTCATTGGGTAACAATGGAAAGGGGCAGAAGTTGGGTGCAATGTTTGATAATTATGGCAGACAATTGTCTTCTCTTTCAGTTTTTTCACCCATTTCCTTTAATCGCTCAAGCAGAAGAGGGTCTCTAAGATTACGCGACAGAGAGAAGGTAGTTAATACAAGAGCTATGGAAAAGGAGTTGTACTTCAACAAGGATGGATCAGTGACAAAAAAATTGTAGGTCAGAGAAAAAATTATGTTTAAAGGAAGGTCACTTGCACGTGAAACTTCACTGCAGTGGATCTTTCTTTGTCCACTTATATTCGATTTTAATGTGTTATTTTAATTTTTCATGGAGGGTTGTTTTGGCATATGGTCTGGCATTCAATTGCACACTTACTGAAAGCATTTTCAATTTGTCTTGCAGGCGGTGTGAACAAACTTGCTGATC
This sequence comes from Pinus albicaulis, assembly GCA_034641835.2. Taxonomy (NCBI): domain Eukaryota; kingdom Viridiplantae; phylum Streptophyta; class Pinopsida; order Pinales; family Pinaceae; genus Pinus; species Pinus albicaulis. Next base: position 529,239,271 of record CM076583.1, read on the forward strand.
TTGTTGGAGTCACCCTTGGGGCGAAGGGAAAAATGTTGTCTTGGAGAGCAAGCATGGTTCTTCGAAAATAGTTAATGATGGTGTGACAATAGCTAAGGAGGTAATTTGTAGATGTGTGCTCTGGTTTTCTTTTTAACATTGTATTAGTTCCCCTCTTAAATGTCTTAGATTTGGTAGGCATAATTTGAAAACTCAAAGGTGAAAGGAAACATATTTGTTACCCAGTGGTCTACTTGGCCTATGGACTAGCCACATTAGAGTAATGCATAAATCTTTTCACAACAATAAAAGGAAAGGGTTATGGCTGAGTCAAATTTTATTGTTATTGACGGTGTAATGAAATGTATCTCAATGCTATGGTTTTGGCCTTTTTATTGGTTGAATTAGAGGACCCAGTTGAAAATATTGGGGCCAAGTTGGTAAGGCAAGCTGCGGCAAAGACAAATGATTTAGTTGGGGATGGAACCACAACATCTATTGTTCTTGCACAGGGTTTAATAAGTGAGGGTGTAAAGGTAACTTTTTGTCGATAGTACTGGATTAAGATCATCTATTCATTTTTGTAGGGTCTTATGGTGTTTGGTTTTTTAGTTTTGGGTTGGGCTTATTGAGTCTAAGATAGTTTTGAGTGAAAAAATTGCTATCAGGTATTAAAAAATTTTGGTTCTTTTGTCAAAATTTATGAGCTTGTTAGGAAATACAAAACTGACAATGGTTGTATCTTAAATTTGTGGAAAATAATTTGAAATGAAATCTTTTTGTTTAGGTTGTTGCAGCAGGTGAAAACCCCATTCAAATTACTAGGGGCATTGACAAGAAAATAAAGGCCCTTGTTTCGGAACTCAAAATTTTGTCAAAGGAGGTAAACGCTTGGCTTTTGAGTAGGCTGGTTTTCCTTTTTGCTGATGGTTTGGTGTATCTAATTGAATTAGTTGCCTAAGGTATTTTTGGTTGCAAACTCCTTTTCATTTTTCATATAGTATTGACCTTGTGGAATACATTTGATTGTGTGGTCTTGTTAGATCTACAACATTTGTAGTTGTTTAGTCTTATGGCCGAGGTGCACTTTTATTATGGAAATAGTTGATGCAATATTGTCATTTAATCCTTACTGCAGGGTAGCATGTTGAGAAGTTTCTTGTGAAACATTTGGTATTCAAAATGACACTTGATCCTATACAACATCATGCACTTGACTTAAAAATTCATATTCAAAGTGTGCCATACAATTCTTGCAAAATTTCAAATATTTATGTTGTTTTAAACCATTATCTTTTTCATGTATTGGATGCTAAAAATGAGAAAAAGACTTTGGTATGAAACCAACTGGTGAATAATTTCCAGCAAAACAACCACTTCCAAGACATGATTTAGAAGTAGAACATATGTACTTATGAAGCATAGAAAGATGTCCTTGATGCATTTTCAATGTTTGGCTAGGGTAATTTTTGGAGAAAATAACTCCTTATTCCTAGAATAGTGATATTCAATACAAGTAAATGCCAGAGAAGAGAGATCATCGTGTGACATAAACCTATTAACAAAAGTGAACAGGGAATGATTATTAATTATGGCATACTAAGTTGTCAGTGATTTTGACTATTTATCTTTAACATGTAAAAATGTTAAATTCCAAACTTACATCATCATGGTTTGGCATCATGAGCTTGACTAATTGGCCACCATGCTCATAATTTCATTGTTGTATTCATATATATAAACAACGTTTCAAATAATAATAAAAATTTTCTATAAGAAAAATCTAGACCTCCATGTTGCTGCTCCTTGTGAGACAAAGTCAAAATTGCATTACACAATCTGACACATAATAATCTCCTATATCCCGGTGGTATGTATCCAAATTCTTATAATAGTGTCTTCAAGAATTATGTTGACATTGCCAATGAGATATTTAAGCAATGAAAGATGGAGCCTTCTTCATTTTTGTATATGTAACAGTATTTTATTAATATAAAGATTGATGGTTTTGTCTTTCTGAAAATGAAATGTAAAAATATTTTATTGTGGTCAATTGAAAAGTTTTTTTTTTTAAAGCTTTTCATTATGGAAGGGCGACATAGATATATGCCCTTCTAATTGAAATTCGGACCTTCCCTTCAAATTTGATCACTGTGTGGGACCTTAACAAACAATAAAACTATTCTGCTGCACATTATATAAAACATATAACAAAACCTTTGTCAAAACTTCAAACGAACCCTTTAGCCGTGGAGCCCGATAGACTTCAAACGACGATAAACCATAATTCAAACCAAATTCGCGTTCCAAAATAGCCTGCTGATGTTGGCCAATTTTGTGACGCAAAAACCAAATGAATTCTGCCCTAATATTTTTCGGGTCTGAATTTGGGATGGCGTACGGAGAGAGAGTTGTGACGCGAATTTCTTATCAAATTTGCCCTAATATTTTTCGGGTCCGAATTTCCATTGCGCGAGCGGCCCAAACAAAGATCCTCTCCAATCAATTTCTGCCACGTGTCCTCAATCAAAATTTTCCCTGTTCCCGGATGCGGGTGCATTCGATGGCGTTTAAGGCGATGGGACATGGATGTGGCGATTTCATATCAATCGCATTAAGTTTTAGCACTGTTCAATTAGCCGATATTTAAGTTCCAAGGTTTTCACATCAAATCGCATTAAGTTTTAACGTTGTTCAAGATCAGACCTCCACTCCTGTTAGCGATTCCGCATGCTCCAATATGATCCGGACTTTGGCTCTCATCAATGAGAGATTAATTATGATGGGCATTCTTCGATGCCATTGCAGTCAGGTCGATAAAATGGTGTTTTGCTATGGTTTTTCAGACGAGCCGCAACCTTTGAATTGAAAATGCTCTCCGGTTGCTGGGTTACACTGCCTGCTCACTGTGACGAGAAGGAGAAGTGGCCAGTTGAAATGCTGCTTAGACCTTGGTGCAAATCTTCATTTCTCTCGGTCTGGTCTGTGTCTGTCTTCCTTGGTTTCATGGAATCCTGCTTCTCTGTCTCATCTTGTGCCCACTACTGAGACTGCACCCATGCCTCACCTGCGTCAAAGGATGCGTTGCCGCAGTGGGAGCACTAGAGGTCAACCCCTGCATTCTCCCTCCATCCCCTCAAACGAGTCGTCTTCTGGCCAGTCCAGTGATTATTACGGAAGTCACTATCCAAACACTAGAAGTGGGCAGGGTCGGGTTCTAGGATCTGGCCACCATATGGGCTCCCCTGCTCCTCATTTCCCCACCGCGTAATCTTCTCCCATGACGTGCACTGTGATTTTTTCCTTTAATTTCTCTCTAAACCGCCCACGAATCACAGCTTCAATCACCGTGGTTTTCCATGAAGAGGCCCAAGTGGAGGAACAATGCACCCGTCTAGTGGGTCTGAGCTCAGAAAAAGCCGGCCAGCTTTCGGGCCTTCAGAAGGGGAGCGGTGGCGTGAATGTGGAGATAGCACCTGGCGATCCTGGACCTTCCGAAGGATGGTGCCGAATCGTCGAGGAGCCACCGGAGGAGTAGTTTGGTTAATTTGGTTTTCTTGCTTCGCGGCCCACTTAATTGGGCATGTTTTAGATTATATTACTGTGCTAGACCTCTGTAATATTTTTGAATTTTGTAAACGTTCAAGACTGGTTTCCCCGTATGAGGGTAGTCTTCTTTTTTTATTTTTTGATGAAAAATTTGCCATAAGTCTGGGCAATGTTTTTGACTTCGGTCATGCTATAATTTTATTCCCACTGTTAATAGATTAAATTTACTTAGAAAAAAAAAATGTTGCCCTGTTTCTATTTTAAACCTGCTTTTTGAAATACAGATCCATGTTTATATGATTGTTTATAGTCGAAGTGTTGTGGGGTGGTTTATTATATTAATATTTCACGGTCGAATTATGTTCATAACAATTGGAAAAAAAAAATGTTGCCCTATTTCTATTTTAAACCTGTTTTTTGAAATACAGAGCCATGTTTATATGATTGTTTATAGTCGAAGCGCTACGAGGTGGTTTATTATATTAATATTTCACGGTCGAATTATGTTCATAAAAATTGGAAGAAAAAAAATGTTGCCCTGTTTCTATTTTAAACCTGTTTTTTGAAATACAGAGCCATGTTTATATGGTCTACGTATTATACTCTTTCTCTGTATATCTACAGGAACCTTTTTGCTATGAACAGGGTGGATGTTGTAGCGGGATACTAGTGGAAAAAAGCGAGCCTGAACCTTACTTCTCGGATGCAACAGATGGTTACCAATTTTGGAATCAAGCGAGCCTGGTCTTACAAGCGAGCATGGGTTTTTGCAGATGGTTTTTATTTCCGGGAACAAGTGAGCCAGAACATACAATCGACCCTGGGTTTATACATATTTTTTCTCTATCATGGATGCTTTCTGTGTGAGGCGTATATCAACAATACATGTCTCTGCACATTTCCTGTATCCTCTTTATGATACTATTTTATGTGTTGACAGGTTATCACTCTGCCTTCAAAACTAGTGATGATGGTCTATGTTGATGGTTTATTGATATGGTCAGATGGTATTTTTATATTTTGGACATATCACACTCCTCACATGATTAGCATTTTTCTCTGTTCAAGGATTTTGGGTACTTTAATTTGTATTTGGAACAATGGACGTCGGCACTCTATCTATTGCTTTACTATTCTACATACTGCTATTTCACTTTCTTATAGATGCCTCGGGCATATTTGGATGCTTTCTTAGATTGTCGATAATCTCCATGTGGACCATTACTGGGTTTTATATCATGTCCCTGTATGTGACATGGGGTATTTTTCTATCATTGTTTGGGGTGGGACTTCCACTTTTCTGGATGGATATTTGGGTTCCAATCTTCAGATGTGAAAATGTAATGACTTCATGGACTGTTTTTCTTCATATAATATATTCAAAACAACGTTTTTTCTCTTGTGAAAAAAAAATGATTGTTTATAGTCGAAGCGTTGCGGGGTGGTTTATTATATTAATATTTCACGGTCGAATTATGTTCATAACAATTGGAAAAAAAAAATGTTGCCCTGTTTCTATTTTAAACCTGTTTTTTGAAATACAGAGCCATGTTTATATGATTGTTTATAGTCGAAGCACTGCGGGGTGGTTTATTATATTAATATTTCACGGTCATTGGAACACCCACAATTCATAACAAATATTGGAGATTTACTGTCTTGTTTTAAAGTTTTTTTTTTTAAATTGAACCCTCCGTAGGTATACCGATGCTTTGTAAGCCTCAGTCTTCCGACGTCTTGAACGATTTCTGTCGGTCTTGTGACGTCCATCAATATTGCGACAGTTCTTCCTAGGGTAGGTATTGCGATGCTTCTGGGACATGTCAGTCTTGCAACACTTTTGCAATGCGTCGGTCTTGTGACACTTTTTTTCGGCGTCGGAATTGCGATAGCTTAAAAACGTCGGAAGAGCGACAGTATAAAAACATCGGAAGAGCGACGTTCAAAACGTCGGACCACATTTCGTCGGAATTGCGACAGTTTACAAATGTTGGAAGAGCGACGTTCAAAACGTCGGACCACATTTCGTCGGAATTGCGACAGTCTACAAACGTCGGAAGAGTGACGTTCAAAATGTCGGACCACATTTCGTCGGAATTGCGACAGTTTACAAACGTTGGAAGCGCGACGGCTTGGGAAATGTCGGAAGAGCGGCGCTTGTTTGGAAGCGATGGAAAAAGTGTCAGTAGTGCGACACTTTGTTAGTGCGTTGGAATTACTATGTGTCAGAATAGCGATGAAGTGGCCGTCGGAAATTGGGCCAAATTTTCTAGTGGAAATATGTGTATAATATGAATTTCATAATGAATTCAAGAGTTTAGAACCAGTTTCATATCGAATTTGTAATTGAAAATGAGTCAAAAATTTTGTTTTCGAAGAGTTAAAATTACCAAAGGATGCTCGTGGTAATTCAATGTACAACTTAGCTGCAAGATTGGTAAGAGTCCACTGAAAAATACATAGGCAAATATAACTTTATTTAGGGTGTTAGATGAACATCATAGATGATAATTCATCACACGATTTGATGGGTATTCTCTAGGTTTACCATCAAATTTTAGTATATCACTTGGTAGCTTTGCAGGAATAGTCGACCATAAAGGATGATGATAAATTGGATGATTGGTAAGTCGAGAAAAATTTGGGAAATATAATTTAGCAATAAATGGTAACTTCCAATTGACATAAGGTAGAGGATACTGATATCCTTGTGGATAAAGTCCAAATACTAGAGGAAGGATACCCAATATATTCTAGAATAGCTTGTGCCGTATGCATTTTCATGCCACTAGAATAAGTCAGAGGAGGAAATTTAGGGTAAATTGGAGTAGGTTGATTTTTAAGTGGATATGGAATTTTAGGTATACCTTGAATAGGTTTCCCTATAGGTATTTGAAGTGTTCCCTAAATAGGTTGACCAACAAGAATTTTAGGTATACCTTGAAAAGGTTGACCGGAAGGAATATGAGGTACAACCTAAATAGGTTGACCAAAAGGAATTTGTGGCATACCTTGAATAGGCTTACTCGAGGGAATCTAAGGTACACTACATAATCAAGTTCCAAGAAGTACCAACCATTCCTAGGAATGGGGCACCAATAAGCGGTTGAGTTCCAATAGGTTGTGGTAGACTTACTTGAGGTGTTTTATCAGGAGGTGGATAAGATCCAACAACAGGTTGCCACAAATGGAGGATACGTTCCTACAATAGGTTTCACTCTTGTGGGAAAATAAGGACCATAGGAAGATTTTCCCCAATTAGGATAAGATCCTACTAAGGGTTTTTGTGGAATTCCTACACCACTACATAATAAATTAAGTTGTTGATAAAATCCTAGTTGTATCCCAGATACAGAGGTTTGTCGATCAACTACCATTTGGGAAGATTGACCAATACTTTCTAGAGATTAAATAGATGGAATTTCAGAAGAACAAGCAGGAAATTGAGGAAAGGAAAGACCAGTTAAAACTCCTTAAAAGGTTCCGCTAAGTGAATGATACCCAAAAGATACATATGGTACACCATAAATGTAGGACTCTGGAGGTCGAGTAAACATGAAATTCGCACTAAAATAAGTAGGTACACTAATGAGAGTGGATAAAGTTTGAATTTCAAGTGTAAACACAGTCATGGTTGGACTCGGTAAAAAAGATGAAGGAGTGTAACAAAAAATTTCTCTCAGGTGGGCTAACTATGTTTCAAGATTGTCTAAAATTAAACCATCTTCAAGGGTTCTCAAGCATAGTTTCCCATGTTTCAAGCTTGTGTAAAAAATGAAACCATTCCTATACACCTCTCGTGATTTTCCTTTTATCTACCTCTTTTTCCAGATTATCCTTGGCTTTCTCATTCCATCGTCACCATATTCTTGGCCAATCATACGCTCTCACTTGGTTGTTTTACCCTTGCCTGGGGAACTGCTGCGATGAGTGGTATTTTTACCCAGCCTCTTGACATTTGCATGTTTTGAACAGTTCCATCAGGACCAGAACCAGTTGCTACCCTTTATATAACTCTTTCCTCCAGGTTGATTCATATTTCAACTCTTTTCTGACTTTCGAAATATGAAAAAATTGTCGATTACTTGTCTTTCGAACTCATAAAATTAAATGAAAGGACGTCTACTTACTATAATTTTAACCCTTTTCTAGACAGAGATAGACTGGTTACGAAAAAGGAATACCTCATTCAAACATGACTAAGAGGTTCTCTTGGATATTTGTTTCTACATTTTCAGGTTCAAGAGACTATTTACGAAAAGGGACATCTAGATTTTTCTTTTCCACTTCTTTTTAAAACTCCCAAACATGAAAAATATGTCGAGTTACCCCTCTATCGAACTTGTAAAACTTAAACTACACAGGACTTGTCACCATGATGAGACCAAGTTACTCCTTCCTATGGCTCGTTAAACTTACTAGTATGGATTCATCCGAAGGGTGAACTTATACGACAAGCATATGGTATCCTCTTCAAGCTTGCGATAAAAAATAAAAAAGTAATCACTAGAAATAATGGGGAAAAATGGAAGGAAACACATATCCTATATTTCGTTTGAAAGGAAACATGTCTCTCTTGAAAATGATAATTATATGTATCTTGTGTCGAGTTTGGGACATCCTCACTTTGTCACTTGCCTTTCTAGGTTTGGGAAATCCATTTTTCTCTCATTCGATTATATCTTATTTTCATCATGACCTATAATTCTATTTTGAGTCAAATGCTGCCAAATTTCAGATTTGTGTCGCCGATATGTTCAAGAGAAGTCCCCATCTGCAAATTCAAGCCACTCATACCCTGTTTTAACTTCTCTGCATCAATCTTGAATCACTCTTATAAACTATGAAAATCCTATGTTTCATGTCGATGATGTGGGAAAAATTATGGCCCTCCTTCAACGGATCACTTCATGTCGACTCCAGCTCATTATCCAGTGTAATATCCCAAAAGGGAGAATGCATTAATACTAAAACAAAATATAAGAATTGCAAAAAGGTAAACAATAAATCTAAATACACAGCAGAATGCAAAGAAATAGTTGAGCAATTGTTGGGTCGTAAAAAGGTATCTTTTGAACACCTAATTAGCCTACATTAATCATCAATCCGAGAGTGAATTTTTATTTCAAGAGTGTACTCTGTCTGAGGCTGCAATTATCTAAGAGCAATGCTATGAAGATGTAGTACAGAACGTTAAATGCAAAAGCAAAAAATGCTCGTAAAGAAATCTAATTACAGTGACATGAATAGAAATGCTCTAAAAATGAAACTACATCAATCTGCAAAACGTCGATCAAGGATACAGTAGCAATAACTCCTTCCCTTAGAAATCGATGCAAGATAACCAATCTGGGGACTTGGAAGCAATAACCAGTTTCCTCTACAGTTGGCAATCTTTAAAGCAATCGAAATAAAAGCAAACTGAATCTTCGTACTAATGAAAATAACTAAAAGGAACAAAATCTGGAAAGGAACAACAACATATAACTATAACTCATCTATTTGCTAATCGAAAGATATGAATAAACAATGAACAAAAATGGAACAGAAATGAACAGCAATTACAGTTCTAACGTGATCAAATAACTAGATTTCCACGCTTCAATCCTGTCGACGGCCAATCACTACGCAACAATCAATTATAGCAAATCATAACTTAATGGAACAGTAACTCGAATCAGATACAGAACAGAAAAGCTTTATAATGATAACAAGATAACTGAATAAAAAATGTGCTTCTCATAAAGGATGAAATAGCAATGAATCTGTATTTGATCTAACAACGATAAATCAATTCTGAAATAAACATTAAACACACTTCACACAACAGTAAGCAAGGATTAAAAATATAAACAGCAAAGTGATTCCACCAGAGCAGAGCCCTTAGCGCCTGTGAAATACTGCTGGGCTAATTCAGAACTTGGAAGATGAAACGAAACGTGTGTCTTATATTAAACAAACATAAGCATTACGGAGGAGGTTCTCTCAAAGCCGAGAGTCAATAAAACATTATATTACAGAGGAAATTTTTAATTGTAAAGCTTTTCGACCAGCTCACTCTCTCAACAACACAGTCCCTTTGTCACTAAAGGACATTACTTTATATATCAAATCTCAACGGACAAATCAAGGAATAAGATGATTTTAGTCATCATCCTGTTTACTCCGACCGAGGCCGAGCTGTCCCCTGCCTTTTCTTGGCAATTCGTTCAGATCTCCTTGCCTTTGGCTGGATATGGTTCAACGCTGATGGAGCAGTAGTTACATTCATTTCAGCCCCGCCTTTGGTACAGCTGTTCACCTCATCGAATTCTTGTTTTGTCAACAAAAATTAACCTTTAGCCATATTTTTACAATAAACATAAACCTTTCCAATTCTATTTTAATTCTTACAATAAATTACCTTTCCAAGGCAAAAAGGAGTATGTCTATGGTAAAAGAATGAGAAGATACATAGTAATTTCATACCTTTTTTACTACCCAACATACCCCCCTGCTTAATCTTTTTCATATCCTCATGAAAACTATAGTTCACATGGAGAGAAGTCAAAGAATAAGCCGGATAAGGTTTGTCATCGACAGACCTAAAACCATGTAGTGCAGCTAATTCCTCAAAAACATGTTTTGTCTGTCCTTCAGGGAGTTCATAAATAGCTTTGTAGTCCGAAGCAGGTTACCATGAAATAGGGCTGCGGAACCTACATCCTAACTAGAATGGTCCTTCTTTTAAAACGACATAACTATAGGAAATCAAGCGGTCTGAAGCTAGCCCAAAATTTCTATAATTAAATGGTTCCCTATTTTTCACATTCTGATTGGAGGTTCTCCACCAGACCTTAGCTGCTATATAAGCTTGGTTTCTAATGGATGAGAAATAATCTGTTCCATTCAAAATAATTTATTTGTGGACATGCCCCAAGGCTTGGGTAATGCCTTCCTTAGTCATCAATATTTTCTGCCTAGCCCAAAATTGAAGTGGGTTCTGAGGTTCACTCCTGACCCACAGATCTAATTCATTTTCCTTCCTTTGAAAGGCGTTATAGGCTTTAAGCCGTTTTAATTGATTTACAGCAAAGTAAATGAATGCCTGAAATTGAACATCTCCAACAAAAGGGCTAGGGTTTGATTCACAGTCATTTTCAAGTATTAGATTATGCAAGTAAAATTCACACAAAAGGTGTTGTACTTTGATCCCATAAAGTTTGCAGCATGATACAAAGTCGTCTATAGTTTTTAGCTCTATGGATTTCCCTACCCTAATTGACTTGATCTCTAGTTCTAAATATCTTTCTAGTAAAAACAAAGCATATATTTTGGCGGGGCGTCTGTAGGCTAAGACATCAGTATACAACGAGCAGAGAGTGTCCATTCGATTGTAGGCTAGATTTAGTTGGTTCATTACCTTATCTGCATTTTCCTATGCTTTCTGACATTTTTCATGAGCTTCAACTTCTGCTTCATGAATAATTCTCATTTTTTACTGAAATTCCTGATATCTCTTTCTTGGGACAGTGTCTTCCTCCAATATTTTCCTTTCTATTCGGGCTTGTGCCAACTCTTCTTGGAGTCTGGCCAGTGTCAGATCACTAAAAGTGTGCTGACTGCTAGATTGCATGTTTCCACTTGAAACAGGTTCCTCTAGAATAGCTTGTGTTGGAACACTCGTTTGCTGCTCCACATCCTCATAATTAGGCTCAGGTATGGTTTCTTCTGCAACTTGGGGGTTCCTATTAGCGGTCACCTTTCTCTTTTTTGAAATTCTTTTGATAGCTATGCTTTTTCTCTTAAGGTCTCGCTTAGGCATTTGTTTCATTCTCAGAATCCTAATAGTTTTCCTGAGCTGTTCTACCAGTTTATGAAGCTTTATTCATTCCCTGCGAAGCTTCTCAATCTCAGTTTTTTTCCTCCTCTTTCTTAATGGAACAACGGCTCCTTTATCTAAACCTGTTTGCTCAACAGGGTTGTGATCTATATCAGCCGTGCCTTCAGTTAAATTTTCTTCTTAACCTTCTTCTTGGGGTTCTTCTTCCACATTCATATGCCCTTTGCTAGATTCCTTGGGAATCATATTCTCAGTTGACTCTGCAATCTCCTGGGGGCTTCCAGGTTGAGATATTGGTTCAATGTTCTCTTTCTCCTGTTCACGCCTCTCAGGAGAAGCAACCCTAGCTTCGCTAGGGTTTTCTATTTCATTCAGCATTTCCCCAGTTGTTTCTTTATCGATAGCAGAGTACTCTGGTAGTTGATTAATATCAATATTAAGGTCCAAATGGCTATGAGGCCGTGCATAATCACTCATATTGGCCAAAATCTGGGCCAATTTGTCTTCCTGTAAAGGGCTTACAATAGCATTTTCGAGAGGCTCTGTTCCTTCCTTATTGCTGCTATGATTGTCTTCATCCTCCTCACAAGTATGATAACTTCCTTCCTCCTCATCTGAATACCAAATTTCTCCTTCAATTTCTTCTTCCTCAGTATTTCCTTCGATATATTCTTCCTCATTATTTTCTTCCTCTGCATTGGATTTTTTTTCACTACCGGTGTGGCGACTTATTTATTCTTCGTCTGAGTAGCGAATTTCTCCTTCCAATTCCCGTTCTTCATCAGTACGGGGGCTTGCTCCCTCCAATTGTGGAGGTTGTTCATCCTCTGAGCTGTGCAATTCCAGGGGCTGGCTACTGCTGCCCGGAAGTCCTTCCACCATCCTCCTACTTCGTTTTGATCAGAGGGATTGTCTGTGAGTAGATGGCTTAGCTATTGAGCCGGCCATCCTCTTCCGTTTTGGGGTAGGTAAAGCTAACCCTCTGTCAATGGAGAATATCAACTCTTCCTAGCTAGTCTGTTGCTGGGCTAGACTACGACTCACTATTAATTGAATTAGACAATGGTGGCTAACTACCATATCTGCATGTTGAGCTTTTCTTATACCATGAGCAGTATCATGCAACAAAGAATTTAAAAATGTAGGCAAATTAATGGTGCATTTCTGTTTTAATACAGCTAGTAGCTTAAGGTGGCGAGGTCTTACCACATCTCTTCTTCTGTCGCACGTTATATAAGCCTGCACAATCTTGTCCAACTCTGTCCATGGTTCTCCTAATGAGGCTGGCTGAACTCCTTTGCATTTAATAACTAATGTTTGTCCTTCATCTTGAAAAATATTCATGGCTTCTCGAATCCTAATTTTTTTCTGAGTCTAAATAGTCCCTTGCGCTGGGATGCCAGACACCTCTGCGATTATTTTGTCGAATACAACTATTTGTCTTCCTCTGACCATGGAGGATCCTTCCTGCAAGTTCTATAAAAATTCGGTGGCCACTGCTTCATGGGGTTGCTGCATCCTCATAAAATATGTAATCCACCCCAGTCTTTCTAAAATTTCTCCTGCCGCATCAGAAACGATCAACACCTGTGGTTCACTGTGAATTAGCTGTCCTCCCATCATCTCTGCGCTCTGTTAGTTTTTCTCAACACATAGTAATCAGAATGGAACAGCACAACACGGTGAATTGGAATAATGTCGTTAAAAATTTGTTATTTCATAAAATGCAGGGATTTGGTTCACATACAGGTAAAGAAATCTCGGGATTTGATCATCATGTAGACATCCGTGCCCCCCAAATGGATGATAGGTTGTCCTCGACCGTCAATTGAGAGAGGCAAGTGTGGCACAACAGTAGTACATCAGTAAAGTAGGCGTAATTGTGATACATTCAATAAAATTATAGCAATTACTGAAATCAATGCGTGTGATGAATCGGTAATGGATAGAAAATCGTTTTGTAATGATTCAAATATGAGGAGAAGGGACAACATAAGATAAACATAAGTACAATTGCATTATTTACCATTTCAAACTAATATGATCGATTTGTAATGATTTTCATGTATAATAGGTTCGGAAGTAAAGGTAAGGGATTCATATTTTCATTTGATATTTAAATAGAGATATAGGGAAAGGGTTAAATATAACTATTGATGTGTATAAATGTGACTCCAATACCATCAGAAGAGCTCTGTTGCCCACAAGTGTCCATAACCTTGACAGAGTTGTTTTGTTTTTTTTTTTGACAACAACGGTTAGATTTTATTTAAGTGGCGGCAAACCAGCTGCCGCGGGCTATTACAGGGCTTCTCTGTCTGAGATCACAATCCGGATTACATCATTTGAGGAAGCTTTCCTTGTTACAGGGTCTGAGATCGCCAAGGAGAGAGCATCTTGCACTGGAGAGATCTGCTAAAAGAGTTGCACTGAGATTGCAGAAAGGGGCTTGGGTATGCGCTGGAGCTTGAATGGAAGAGGCATCTTGATTTTCCTCCATGTTAGATTGCAGATTCGCAACATTGCTTCTCAGAATTCCTAGAGGAGATCCATCGCTCTGGTCGGCTGTGCTTGCAGAACCCTTATAAAGAGCTACCAAGACATGATTTGTTACTACCTTTGATGCTGTCATCAAAGTCTGCCTAGAACTCGCCCATCAGATTGAAAATTGAAACAACAATGAAATCTGACAGAGGGAAAAGGTCAAAAGAGAGGGGAGATCGATCTGACTGTATCTTTATTGTAGAATCCATGATCCTTAGCAACTGACCGCTCGAGTTGGTCCGATCCCGAAGTGCTGGATAGCAGATAGGACTTTGAAACAGAGGAATGCCCAAAGGTAAGGAGGCCCAATCTTCAAAAGGTTTATGGAATGCTGCAGATTGAATCAACATTGTTAACTGAGAGGGATCTTCCACTCCAGAGAGAGCCAAGATTGGCTTCCAAGTCCGCCTGAGGATTTAACTTCCTTAGAATGTGATAGAAGGATATTTTGTGGAACTTGGGCAGGATAAGCCTGATTTTTTTGAGAATGGAGGCTAAGTGAACCTGAGAAGGGTTCTTATGGGTTTTCATAGCCTGGATAATTAGCCTAGAGTCTCCAAAGACAAATATGGATAGGAAATTCCTCTTGATCACCAGATTTAGACCCTGCCACAGAGCAAGAGCCTCCGCTCTGTTGTTTGTTTCATTGCCCAAACCCCATGAAAATCGCAACTTTGTTGAACCACCAGTGCTCAAGAGAACCCCACTGCCGCCCGCTACTCCAGGGTTGCCTTTAGAGGCCCCATCGAAGAAAAGACAATGGTCATCCAGAGCTGATCTCCACTTAATGAACTCCTGCTCATCCAAACGAATTTCCCAATTAGTAGGGGAAATTGCAGGAGGAATGGGGTTGTCTTTATGGTTTGGAACAATCTCTTTAAGCTAGTGATACTCCTCACTATCTAGGTCCGTTTCGTTTCTTATGGCAGTGTTGGCTTCTAGAGCCTCCCTCAAAAGAGCTTTGATTTTAGTGATAACTCTGGTAGGGTTACAACTCTCATCCCTAAAAATTCTGTTGTTCCTCTCCAGCCATAGCTTCCAGCATATGAATTTGGGAATCCACATCCAACCAGTCTTGAGAAGGTTTTTTTTGGAGAGACGGAACGGAGATAATTTGGCCCAATTTCGAAGTAGATTTGGTATATTTCCGGGGAGCTCTATTTTGTCAGGGCCTAACATCAGGACACCCCTCCAAACTTCTTGAGAAAAGGGGCACATTAACAATAGATGATTATTCGTTTCTTCATCCGACACACATAAGGAGCACCTGGAGAGCCCTTCCATTCCCCGCCTTCGCAGATTATCTCTAGTGAGGATACTTTTATGCGCCAACGTCCAGCAGAAGAAGTCAACTTTGGGGATAGAGGGAAAGGTCCAAACAAATTTCCATTGAGTTGGATTCGGAGGAACATTTGGGACAGCCATCATGCTTTTGTAACCTTCTGATGCTGAGTATGAGCCAGAGACTGAGCCCCACCCTCGTTTGTCCTTAGAAGTAGCCTTTAATGGAGATTTTCCTCGGAGAAAATCCAGCAATAACGAGGCTTCTCCCTCCAGCCATTGAGGGACCTCCCCCAGATTCCAACTATCCCATAGACTTCTTGCATCTTCCATCCAATTGGAGATGTCCCAAAGGTTTTTCAAATTGCAGGCCTAAAGCCAAGCTTTAATATTTATGAGTTCTTCCATCTGGTTCAAAGGCTGATCACCTAGAATCGAATCATCCCAAATTCTTATTTTTTTCCCATTACTTGGGATCCAGTATAGCTTGTGGCTGAAGTGCTCCATTGCTGTGAGACAGAGTTTGAAAACCGAAGATCCTTTGGATGTTCTTGGAGGCTGATCTAAGCACCTCAGACGCTGCCCATGAAAATATTTTTTCCATGGGACTCTCTTACTCCAACTAGGTTTCCCAGAGACAATGTTCCAAAGGAGCTTGGAGCCGAGAGCAAGGTTTTGGGCAGCCAGATCGTGCATTTGGAGACCTCCTTCCAATAATGGCATCTTAAGAGTGTCCCAGTTTACTAAGTGAAGCCTTCTTTCATTGTTTTCCCCCCCTTCCCACAGAAATCTTCTCAGGAGACCATCCATTTTACTTATAAAGGTTTTAGGGGCAAGGAGAATGGAGTGCTGATATAATGACAGACTTATGAGAACAGATTTCATAAGGATTACCTTCCCAGCGTTATTCAGCCAGGAGGCTCCCCAAGCTTGAATTCTGAGTTTTAGCTTGTCTAGCAGGGGCATCCAGTGGGATACTTTAGGTTTGGACTTGAATATTGGGATCCCAATATATTTAAATGATTCCTAGGTCCGGGTTCCTTCCATTTCTAAGAGCCTTGCTATGTCTGTCAATTCCTTGGTCGAAAAATTCCAACCATATATTGTGGTTTTTAGGTAGTTGATCTTGCTGCCCGAGACCTCCCTATGAATGTCCAGCTCCTTCTTGAAGGACCTTGCAGAATTTATGCTTGCTCCTCCAAGCAATAATGTATCATCAGCAAACTGGGCATGGTTAATGTCTTTGACATTAAGAGCCATTCTAAGGCCTGGCAGAGTATGGATCTGTTGACTATAGTATAGCTGGAAGCTTACCACTGAGGCTTGGATAGCATAAAGGAGCGGGGACAAAGCACAACCTTGTCTTAGTCCCCTTGAGGCTTGGAAGAAATCTGTTGATCGACCATTAACCAACGGCGCTATCCAAGGGGAGGCTATGCAGGCTTTCACCCAATTTATGATGGCTGTTGAGAAGCCAAATTTCTTCATCACAGTAAATAGTAATTCATGTCTCACCCTATCAAAGGCGTTTTCCAAATCGATCTTAATCACCATACCTTTCTCATTTCGATGACAGCTTGAGTGAACTGCTTCTTGCACTAGCACAATATTGTCCAGAATATTTCTTCCTTTGATGAATCCTCCTTGATTTTCATGGATGATGACCAACAAACTTTTCTTGAGGCAGTTGGTTATTATTTTGGTAACCAACTTATAACTAGTGTTACACAAAGAGATGGGTCGGAATCTGCTAAAATCAGAGGCGCCTTTCTCTTTCAGGATCAAGGCAAGGAAGGTCGAGTTGATGCTGCCTCCAATCTTAGCACATGACTGAGATTTCCTAACCATTCTTAGAAGATATTTTTTGATTGTGGGCCAGTAGGTCAGATAAAACCTTACGGTGAACCCATCAGGCCCAGGAGCTTTATCCGGTTCCATGCAATCCAAAGCTTTTTTGAGCTCATTCATGCTGATCGGAGCAGTCAGCATAGAATTATCAGAATCTTGAACACAACAAGGAATTAGATCAATCGGATAGGCTTGAGGATCGATAGGAGGGTCTTTAGGGGCAGAGTAGAGGTCTTTGAAGAAAGAGTGGGATGCCTGCTTTATGCCTTCAAAAATTTTAACCACAGTGTTTTGATGATGAATTTCATTTACTGTTTTGAAGTGCTTGCGTGCTTCAGCTTGCTTTTGAAAGTAGCTTGTATTTTTGTCTCCGGCCTGTAACCAGAGATTTCTGGACTTCTGTCTCTAGAACTCTTCTTCTTCCCTACTTTCTTTATGGAAGTATTTTTGCAGCTCAGCTTCTTTTTGAAGGAGGCCTTGAGTTATAGTGGATTTCTCCATTGCTAATTGATGGACAACAAGGTTGTCAAGAGTCTCCTTTCTTTTGGAGGAGGGTGTTTTCAACCTTCTAACCAACTCCTTGAGCCCTCTTTTAAGACCCCTCAATTTTTCTTCCCACACAAAGAATGGGGAACCTTGAACCTGCCAGTTCCAGGCCTCTGAGACCACCTCCTGGAAACCATCTTGCTGAAGCCACAGAAGACTGAATCTAAAGGGAATGGGGCCAAGGTTTCCATCCAGCAAGAGATCAAGCAGAATGGGTTTATGATCATAAGTGCAATTTGGCAAGATTTTAGAGGTGGCCATTAGACCGCATGTCAAGAAAGAGGTTTGGACGAGGAATCTGTCCAAACGAGCAGCAATATGGCTGGGGCCTATCCTTTTGTTGGACCAGGTGAATTTCCCAGATGTGCGCTTGATATCCTCCAGATCCTAGCCCAACATAAGGTCTTCAACCCATTCTCTAGCTGGATCCTTGACCGGGGAGCCACCCTTTTTTTCTTCTATAGCTAGTGTAACATTCAGATCACCTGCAATAATAATGTTTTCTGGATTGTGCAATAAAATATAGGACTGAAGCGAGTCCCAACAAATTTTTTTCTCAACTGGTAAGACCATAGCATATAGATTGAACATACTTACTTGTTGGCCAGAATCTTTGTGGAGAATCTTAGTGAAAAGCCAGTGGGGGCAGCATTCTTCATGAATTAGGTCATAAATGGAGTTGTCCCAGAAGGAGGCAATCCCACCAGAGGTGCCTCTAGCACTGACAGATCTCCTTTGGCCTTTATGCTAGAAAGCTTTGCTAGCTTGGAGGAGGAGAAGATCCTCCAGCTTTGTCTCCTGGATGAGAAGGATTTCAGGCGAATACATCCTGACAATATCTTTCAGGGCTTCTTCTTCCAGCCTGCTGCCTAACCCTCTGCAGTTCCAGGAGACGTATTTCATTATTTACTGGCTTGGGAGGTTGTGGCTCCTTTTGGAGCCTTGCCATGCTTGCGCCCAGATCTTGTATTCATCATTCCTTTGATAGTTTTCTGGGAGCCTTGGAGTACATCCAGATAATTTTTTTCCTCTCTCTATTTCTTCTTGGATTTTCGACCCCTGGCTGACTTGATAGGGGTGACTTGCGAGCTGTCTGATTCGGAGTCTCTGTCTTCTGATTCTCCCCCAGATTCGGAGGCAAGACTGATGTGCTCCTCGTTACCTTCGTTTCATTCTTGATCATCATCTGCTGGGAGGATGATTGTTTCTGCACCAGTTTCTTTCACTTTCTTCGACTGGTCTTCTGGTTCTTCTTGGGTCCCGATGGCTTCCACCTTTTCACCTAAGGTGGAGCCTTCTTTTGGAGCTTCTTTGGCCTTTGGTTTAGTCTGGGGCTTCCCCAATAGCCTAGAATTTTTCTTCTCAGTTGGCCTTGGGATAGCCTTGCCCTTTTTAATTTATTCCCATCCTTCTTCTTCCACCTTGTCCCCTGTTGGGGATTTTGGGCAGTTTTGTTGGAAGTGTCCATGTTCATGATAGGTTCTGCATTTGAAAGGCAATTGCTCGTAGTCCAGCTTTTGGTAATGGTGCCATTCTCCAACTGTAAGTTTTACCGCTTCAGCCAAGCCAGCTTCTAAGTCGACTTCCACATAGATTATTGCATAGGTGTATTGGCCCTTGTTATCTGCTTTGTCAATGAATCAACCCAGCCCATTTCCAATCTTCTGCAAGGAGTGAAAGCTCCAGCAATGGATCGGGAGATTGGGGAGCCGGACCCAGACTGGGACCTCCTTAGGGACATCGACTGAAGGATCGAAGTCAGGGGTCCAATTATTAAGATATAGACCCTGATTTCCCATGAAATACGAACCATTTCTGAAAACCAGATCTCGATCATCTTTAGTGGTGAATTCGAAGATGAAAAAGCCTCTTCTGACCGCATAACCGATCACATTGTTTTTCAGCTGAGGCCTCTAGTTGCGTTGAATCCAGTCATCAGTTGTTTTTGTAGAAGGCCAGCAACCCATAAATTTCCCAACCAACCCTCTGTCAGCCAGGGCTAGGGTGATTTTTATCGGTTAATCCTCTGGCAGGGTGATCTCAGGAATTTCCTCCAGTTTTTTGATAAACTTCGGGACATCAGGGGTCAATTTATTCTTCCCTTTCTGCAATAACAGGCGTCGGAAGGCTTCCTCAGATGAGATCAGAGGGGTGGGAGAGGGCTCCCCACCCCTAGGCGCACTCATGGCGGTGGCTGGGCTTCTCTGTGATCAGAAACCTACACAGACTCGTTGCTGTGTGCGTGCGCCAAAACTCACAGAGTTGCTTTGTTACCCATGGAACCATTGTCCTTTATTTATGCTGAGGAAGTGATTTTTGTTGAATATTATGACGAAGGCCATTGTGCTGGCTTGGTGACCAGATAAACCATAATGCCATTCACTGGGAAGAAGTGAAAGGTCGGCAAGCCGGCTCGTGATGAGACCTCCTGTTCCAAAGACTTCTTGATTTTTTCCAATTTTATATTGGACCATATCCCTGGTTTGGTGGCCATGATGGGAATGCCACTTCACTTCCTTCCTTATGATCACGGTAGGCCGGCTCTTGATGAGACCCCCTATCCTCCATCTGCAAAATCATAAAATTATTAATATTATTTTTTTTCATATAGAACTTTTCCTTAGTTATTCATAAAGGATGGCTCAACACTCCTTAAGAGTAGGGATGGTGGAAGAAGTATGAAAATCTCAATAGAAAAGAATATGCCTAGCTTATTCCTATTCCATAAATAAAAGTCAAAGAAAATTATAGCATATGGGAAAGAACCAGTCATGATAAAGATAATCGATCAGATTAATTCAATGGTAATAAAGTAGCAAAATTATGTTATTGATCATGCCCCTTTTCCTTTTTTTCTTATCATTACTAGACAATTTCCTTAAAAATGACGATTTATTTTGATTTGTTGATTACAGTAAGCTTTAATTTGTATGATTGTATATAAATGATATATTTTCCTTTAGAAGAGTGATAAAAAATTCTCAAAATGCTGGCTTAAAACAAAAACAATCCACTCAAAAAGGTGTTGTTCCTTTAAAAATAACAGCAAAAACAATCTACGGAAGTGTTGTTCCTTTCGAAAGGAACAGAAAAAGCACTCTGCGGAACTGTTGTTCCTTTCGAAAGGAACAACAGAAGTGTTGTTCCTTTGGAAAGGAACAACAAAACTCAAAATAAACGAAATAAACAGAGTTTTTTTCTTTCTTTTTTTCAGAATTTCATAAAACAAACGATGATGGAATAAAGAAATGATATAAACAATTTTTTTTAGAAAAAACGAACAACAATCAAGAAAATGAAAAATGCTTTATGTAAAAAATTTTAAAAAAGGGATGATTTAACAAACTGGTGCTGAGGATGAGTTCTCCCCTTTAGCGAGAATTTCCATGGTAGAATCTTCCTGTAACTGTTGGTAAAAGGATTCCCGGGTAAGCGATTTATGATACAATCGTACTCGATGATCGTTTACCTTAAAGGAATGTCCAGATCCGTCAATGGTAGCTAATGTAATAGTGCCATTATCATGCACTTTTTGTATTTCATAGGGTCCAAGCCATCATGTCTGGAGTTTCCCTGGGAAATCCTGAAACCTAGAATCATATAGGAGTGCCCAGTCTCCTTCGTGGAAGATATTTTCTTTGATATGGGCGTCATGCCATTTGGCTCTCTGTTGTTGAATTAATGCTATGTGCTGAAGAGCAGAGAGCCTAATTTCGTCTAACTCATTAATTTGCTGTAGTCTTTTAGCCTGGGCTTCATTCAGATTTAAACCCACCTTTTGAGCTTTTCTTAATGTTTGAATTTCAAATTCTATAGGAAATATGGGTTCTTTTCCAAATACCAATTGATATGGCGAATATCCTGTAGTAGGTCTCCACGTTGTTTGATATGCCCACAATGCTTCTGGCAATCTGTAGGCCCAATCTCATCTGTGTGAGGCAACAGTTTTTGTTAATATAGATTCAATTACTTTTTTCGTGCTCTCTACTTGGCCATTGGCCTCTGGGTGATATGGGGTTGTAATCTTGTGCTGAATGTGGTAGTTTTGCAATGTTTCGGCTAATTTATTACCTACAAATTGTGGTCCTCCATTTTTTATTATGTCCCTTGGGAGACCATAGCACATAAATATTTGGAAAAAAAACTGTACTATAGAGTCCTCTGTAGCTTTTGAAAGTGCCTCTGCTTCGACCCACTTAGTGACGTATTCGGTTGCAACTAAGATGTATGTTTTTTGTTTTGAGGGAGGACTAATAGGGCCAACAAAATCAAGTGCCCAACATTCAAATGGTTCAATCACTAGTTGAGGGTTCAAAGGAATTTCATTAGACTGCCCAGGGTGACCTGCCCTTTGGCAACTATCACAGGTCTGCACGAATTTTTTGGCATCCTTAAAGATGGTAGGCCAGTAATAGCCTGTTCGTAAAACCTTATGGGCAGTTCTACGATCTAAAAAATGTCCGCCACATTGGCCATCACGGCATGCTTTCAAAATTTCAAATACTTCGTCCTCCCGGACACATCTTCTTATTTGCATATCTCCCCCTGTGTGAAATAGATAGCCCCCAATCCAAGAGAATCAGGTACTACGCTGTATTATTTGTTTTCGTTCATTAAGGGATAGATGTTTAGGTAATTTACCTATTGCCAAATAGTTTGCTATATCAACATACCACGATGTTCTGACAGTAACAGAGAAGAGATGTTCATCTGGAAAGTGGTCTTCAACTGCTTCTGTATCTGTTGGCTTTGGCATTCTTGATAGAAAGTCAGCTACAGGGTTCTCTTTCCCAGGTCGATATTTCATTGTGATGTCGAATTCCTGCAGTAAAATCAACCATCTCGTCACTCTTCCATTTGTAACAGGTTTATTTGCTAAAAATTTAATGGCAGAGTGATCAGTATATAGTACTACAGGATACCCAGTTATATAATGTCTAAACTTATTTATAGCATGAACTACAGCTAAAAATTCTTTCTCAGTCACAGTATAATTTAATTCAGCAGGGGATAGATTCTTGCTAATATAATAGATTGCATATGGCTTCTTATCTTCCTCCTACCCAAGTACTTCTCCAATTGCCGTGTCTGAGGCATCGGATGAAATTTGGAATGGAAAATTCCAATTTGGGCCCCTCAACACTAGGGCTGTTGAAACAATATTTTTCAGATCATTAAAAGCATTGTCACATTTATCTATCCAAATGAAATCAGTATTTCCAGTCAGGGCATATAAAGGTGCAACAATTCGAGAATAATGTTCTATAAATATTCTATAGGAACCAGAAAATCCAAGAAAGCTACGTACCTCTGTTTGTGTGGTGGGTGTGGGAATTAACAAGATTATTTGAATTTTAGCTGGGTCCACTTGAATTACAGCTACTGAAATATAATGCCGTAAGATAACTCCTTCGGTCATCATCATAAGACACTTTTCGTGGCTTAAACAAAGCCTAGTGTCAATACATATTTGCAATACCTTTTCTAGGTTTTCCAATGCATGCTCAAAATCATCCCCATAAGATGTGAAATCATCCATATATAATTCGAGGCCTTCATTTATTAAGTTTGCAAATATGCTAAGAATTTCCCTTTGAAATGTAGCAGGGGCATTGCATAGGCCAAAAGGTAAGACTCGGTAGGCAAATTTCCCCCATGGACAGGTAAAAGTAGTTTTGTCTTGGTCTTCAGGGGCAATCTGAATTTGATTGTACCCACTGAAGCCATCAAGGAAAGAAAAGACTTTCTTTCCTACCAATGTTTCTAATACCTGGTCAATGAAAGGAAGGGGAAATTGGTCTTTCTGTGTTGCCTTATTAAGTTCACGGTAATCTACACATATTCTCCACTTTCCGTTCTTTTTTGGTACCACTACTAATGGAGAGACCCACTTGCTATCAGATATTGGGTAGATGAAATTAACATCCAATAGTTTTTGTAATTTGGCTTTCACAATATCTTTGAGGTGAAGGTTTAGTCTTCTTTGAGGCTGGCGAATGGGTCTTGCATATTTTTTAATATAGATGTGGTGTGTACACAATTTAGGGTCAGTTCCTTTCATATCGGGGTAATCCCATGCAAAGGCTGCTTTGTATTTTCGTAATAATTGGAGCAATTTCTCTTCTTGTTCAGAAGTGAGATTTTTGTTAATGTTTAGAGTTTTTCCCGGCTTAATTTCTACAATCTTGCTATTGTACACAGAAGTAGTAGGTATTTCTTGATCAAGAATATCTTTGAAAGGATCTTCTTCTTCTTTATTATCAAATGCTGCCTTGATCATGTCACATTGTAGATGAGATCTGGTTTGTGGTTTATTAATAAAACTATTAATGATATCATCCTCTGTTTGATATTTAAAATCAAGAGCATTTTCTATAGTTAGAGGTGATCTCATATTTTCCATTAGATATGATGCATGTTGTTTTTTTGTTTTGATTATTGATAGACTTGACTGGGCTGGGGGATATAGGGCTAAATTCTTGACATAGTTTCCCCTTGTTATTGTCATATTTCCTTGTCGACATCCAATATAAGAATCGGCAGTTGCCAACCAAGGTCTACCTAAGATCAACGGATGTCCTTCTAGCCGGTTCTTTGGATTAATAACCAGGAAGTCAGCAGGGTATTCCCAGAAATCTACAGATACCATTACATCTTGTAATGTACCTTCTGGTTTGACTACTGATCGGTCAACCAATTCCAATAAGGTTGTTGTTGGTTCTAGTGATTTAATGCCAAGTTTTTGACAGGTGATGGTTGTTATAATATTGATTGCTGCTCCCAAATCAACTAAGGCATTTGGAAACAACTGCCCATGGATTTGGAATGTCACTATAGGATTTCCTGGGTCTTCATATTTTACAGGTGTTTCCATTCCTGATAATAAATCAGATAAGGTACCGACTATTTGGATAGTAGGATTAGTGGTTGTTCTCCTCTTTAGCTTCTTTATGCATAAATCCTTAATGGTTTTTTCATATATAGGAATGTCTTGGATAGCTTGGAGGAGAGGGATTTTTATACACAAATTTTTTAATTCTCCCAGAAGATCAAAATTAGGTTTTTCTAATGGACGAGGTATAATTAATCGTTCTGGGAATGGTGGAGAGGAAGTTGTTACTTGTTGTTGACTTTGTTGTTGATTTTTTTGTTGAACTTCCTTCTCATTTTGTAATGTTCGTTCTACAGGTAACGAATCTTCAATATGAGCATCATTGTTTCTCTCTGTTTCTACTATGCGCCCAAACCTTAATTGAAGATCATTGCACTCCTTCAGTTTAGTTTCTAATTCTGGGGGTTCTGTTATTTGGATAGACTGAACTGGCATATTGTTTGGGTTTGGGTTGGGCTAGGCTGGGAGTTTCTGTTTTAAGTTGGTCTGGGGGTTTGTATAGGGAGCTAGCAGTGTAGGTTGAGAGAGAGGAATTGATCCGGCTGGCTAATTTGTAGGTTTTTTCCAGTTTGACCGCTAGGCCTGACTCTGGGAAGTAGAGGGGGACCATTGTGTAGGATACTTATATTTCCAAAATGGTGGGCAGAAAGGAAAGCTAGGCCAATTATTTTGGTTTGTTTGATTTGGCCAAGATGTGGGAGGAAATGGCTATTGTGACCAATTGGGGAAAGGTGGTTGATTTTGCCACATCCCACTATATTGTTGAGCATTATATTGAGGAGGCTAAAAAGAAAATGGATCATTTGGCATACCTAATTGTCGGGGTTGCCATTGTCGGCGCTGATTAAGTAGACATACCACTTCTGATTCTTCTTCTGCCTCCTTATAAACGGATTTTAGGCCAGGAAGAGAAGGGAATCCCTCGGTAGGGTGATCTTTCATACAAATGGTGTAGACTTTAATCATATCCAACGAGAATTATTTGTGGTTGTGTTTCTTCCTACATCTGGGACGGAATATTGCCAAATTTTGCTCTGCTTCTGCTTGTTTCTGTTTGGCTTGCATAGTATCGAACTGCATTGTTAGAGTCCCCAGTATGTCTATCTTAAAGTCTTCTAGCAAATTTCCAATCTCTGCACGAGTCACACCTTCATTGGAGGTCTTATTTTCCCTTGTAATTATATCACGTTCCGTTGATTTTAACCTTGTATTGCCCCTCGAACTCCTGATACACAAATCAATGATGTTAGGATAACTTTCCTGATATATATCACCTTTTCCCATAATATTCAATGTTTCAACCCATTGATATTTCATTCCCATAATTAATGTGGTTTTCAAAACATTATCAGGTAAGGGTAAAGATGCATAAGGGGATCTCTGAAGGTTGTATTGAAACCGTTCCACATATTCTTCCAAGGTTTCATTTGGTTTTGCTGTCATTTGGAATATTTCATCTTTTAATTCCCGAGATCTGAAAAAATCTTGATACTTCTTTAAAAATGCAGCTTTCATCTAATCCCAATCAGTTATGACACCCCCACCTAATCCCATAAACCATCGTAAGGCTACCCCTTTTAATGTTGAAGGGAATAGTTTTAATTTTTGGGGATCGGTGGTATAATCATATCCCCTGCATAGCACATAAAATTCAAACAAAAACACGTCTGGATCCTCTGATGTTAAGCCATGAAATGTGGGAATATGTTGAAGGGGAATATCTTTCATAGATGCGTTGACTACAGTATCTACTATAGGATATTGCAGCGTAGAGGTCTGCTGGGGTGTCTGTTGGTTCTGATTTTGGTTTTGGGCCATTTGATCGAAGATATGCCAATATCCCTCTGGGATTTCTAAAGAATTTCTAGGTTGATGAGCAGGGGCAGGAATGGATTTGACAGCACTCCCTTTATCTGGAATAATAAGTATTCCCTATTGACTTACTGTTTGAGGTGATTGAGGACCTTGGTTCTGAATAATTTGAACATCACTTCCCTTATCTGAGCTACTTATTGTTTGGGCGACTTTAATAGGAGATTTTGAGTCTCTGGTTTCTCCCGTTTCCCCTTCTCCTTCTCAGAGATTTCTAGAGTTCCCTTCTTGAGGGAAACTTATGCAAGGATTCTCAATTTCTTGGGAATATTGCTCAATTCCCTCTGTTTGACTGTGTATCTCAGCAAAGGCTTCAGATGGTGATTCTGTAGCTTGAAGGGAATTAGTAGGCTGTCTAGAAATAGCTTTTCTAAATCCTACTGATGGCTGAGATTCGGTTTTCTTAAGTATTTCGTCAATAAAAGTTGTTCGCCCAAGGGTCATCAGTCCCTTAGGTTTTTCAGTTTTAGGAGGAATTTTGTTTTTCTTAGTTGGTCTATTCATTCAAGAAAACAAACCTTCATTCCTACCTAAAAAAAGAAGCTTACCTGCTTCTGCTGTGAAGCGGGCTGCGAGCAAGTGTGTTTCTTGCCCAGTGTGCAGGTTCTTACCTTCCGTCTTTAATACCCAATTCTTCGCAAGCAGAAGAAAATCAGTTGTGCATCACTCCTTTGAAATGGCATACACTCTCCCCAGAAACGATGCCAAAATGTTGGGTCATAAAAAGGTATCTTTTGAACACCTAATTAGCCTACATTAATCATCAATCCGAGAGTGACTTTTAATTTCAAGAGTGTACTCTGTCTAAGGCTACAATTATCTAAGAGAAATGCTATGAAGATGTAGTACAGAACGTTAAATGCAAAAGTAACAAATGCTCGTAAATAAATCTAATTACAGTGACATGAATAGAAATGCTCTAAAAATGAAACTACATCAATCTGTAAAACATCGATCAAGGATACAGTAGCAATAACTCCTTCCCTTAGAAATCGATGCAAGATAACCAATATGGGGACTTGGAAGTAATAACCAGTGCCCTCTACAGTTGGCGATCTTTAAAGCAATCAAAATAAAAGCAAACTCAATATTCGTACTAATGAAAATAACTAAAAGGAACAAAATCTGGAAAGGAACAACAACATATAACTATAACTCATCTATTTGCTAATCGAAAGCTATGAATAAAAAATGAACAAAAATGGAACAGAAATGAACAACAATTACAGTTCTGACGCGATCAAATAACTAGATTTCCATGCTTCAATCCTGTTGTTGTGGAGGTAAATCCCCTCTGTGGACAGAGGCGATCCCTACTAGCCTAGACCGGGTCTAGCAACAATCGTTCACGCTACAGTGTAGGTTCCTAATTGCAAATAAACCAACTAGCAATGAAGGCTTACCTGGAATCCAACGCTGTTGTTTGTAGAAGAGGTAGCACTCCCGTTCCTTAGCCCTAGCAGATCACGATCCCCACGATCTCCGTGATGGACACCTGCACATGCAAGAAACAAAAAAACACAAGCGTAAAATCCAGTAGATGCAACTATATGTCAGTCAGAAAGGACATAACTCATCATCATAAACAACAAGAGTGGAACCATAAACAATAGTCGTTCATTAATAATCAATCAAAGGAAAATTACAACCATAGTTCTGACGCCAAATTCTCCTTCGGACGGGGTTGCCAGCAGAACACGTCTCGAAAAGCCTGTCAAGGATGGGAAAAACCTCTCTTTTCAGCTCTTGACAATAGTCTCCTTGCTTGAATTGGCCTTAAGGGAATTATGGAGGCTCTTGCAGCATAAGGCTCTTGGGAATTTGGGAACTTGAAGACTAGCTTGCAATGGAGATGAGCAAGATTTTATAGATGGAGGAAGGGGAGTTGGGATCCCTATAATCATGGGATTGGCCCTATCATCAAGGAAGTTTCTATGAGAGGTGGCAAACCACTTCCTCTCTATGGAAATTCGTGGCCAAACCTCCCAACTCAAGATAGATAGCAGTCCAGGAATTTGTTAGGATGAAACTTCTGCCATTTATTTTTAAAAAACACTCCTTAAATTGGCTGGCGCGAGTGCGACTCTACGACAGAGTGCCAATTGGCGTGACCTCTTTGAAGGATTTTCCCCATTGGCGTGGGTACTGAACTTCCTGCTCGCGCCAATGTAAAAAGGGCCATTTTTAGGGTTTTTCACAAGGAGATGTCTTCAGGGCGATGAAATCTATTGTTCAGAGGGATGTCATGAAAGTGATTTCAAGTTTTGTCTCTGCTCACAGGTCATGGAATGAGCCCTCCAATGTGCGGGATGGGGATTGCAGGGACGGTGAAAAATTACTGTGTAACAGATGCCCCCTAAAGCATGAGGCCCGAGAGAGAGAGAGGGGTGAAATGCTTTACGAGAACGTGTCCGACTGAAAACTCCGCCGTCGAAAAAACCTGCATGAAGAAATACAACTGATGTCTCAGATACATGATATATATGCGGTATGGGCGCAGCCATCCATAACAGAGTATACAATAATCCAGATCCAAGGCATGGACGTAGCCATCCAGTGAGGATTGATAAATAGACTCAGGTATGGTCACAGCCATCCAGTAAGTGAGTCATGTGACTAATCATAATAATCCACAAAATCGCAGCCTGGATTACAACAGACACAATCTAGGGTCTTGCGCTCTATCTCGACCCGAACAAAGTACAAGTTCAAGCATGCGAATATGTGAGCTGAAGTCGAACATGCAAGAAAATCGTCTGATTACCATCCAATGATGAAAGTTGTTAACAGACGTGAGAGGTACCACCATTAATGCCAATGGTCCTCAAGGTACTACAGGTACAATCTACGGCATGTGAATCAATGAGCTGACGTCAAACACCCGTAGAATCACTCGATTGGAGGCCAATGATGAAAACCTTGCATCGAATGCGAAGAACCTGCCATTGAGGCATGCAGGGTCCAAGGCACCAGAAGGGAGTCTCTAGACCAACTTCCTGGATAATGAGTTGAAGTCGACGGGAAGTGACCTTGATCGAAGGTGGGCCATAGTGTTTCCCACATCATAGACACGAGACAGAGGAACATAATGTTGTTGTGAATCATGATCAGATGAGAATCAGAGGGAGGTTGATATTCGCAGAGGTCAACTTCTCTTGAACATATCGGCGGCATGATAGTGGATTTGGCAGTATTTGACATCAAAAGATCAAAGGTCATGGTGATGAGGCAAAGAGCAGATGAGAGGTCAAAAGGGATCACCCAAACCCACAGAGGCAAGTGAAAAACGAGATGAGATGTCTCCAACCTGACACGAATGCAAACAAGTGCCATGTTCAAGAGCGACATACTGCCGACACGACAATGATGTTGGTTCCATTTTCCCCCACCATTTCGGCGAGTACCTCTTTATTTTTACACAAGATTGAAGAGGATAGCATATGCTTGTTATATAAGTCCATCCTTCGGACGGATCCATCCTAGTACATTTAACGAGCCCTAGGAAGGAAAGACTCGATTAGCGTCATTATGACTGAATCCGATGTCATCGGGGTTTAATGAGTCTGACAAAGGAAGAACTCGGTGTCTTTTCATGTTTAGAGAGTTTGAAAAGACAACTGAAAATTAAATTCCAACGGTCCCTTTTCGTAAATAGTTCCTCAAATCCGAAAAGGTAGAAAACTATGTCTGAGAAAACCTCCTAGTTGCGATAGGATAAGGTATTCCTTTTTCGTAAATAATCTATCCCATCCCGAAAAAGGGGTAAACGTATACTGGGTAGATGTCGTTTTGAGGCCACTTTAACGAGATCGAAACGACAAGGGCCTCGGCAATATTTTCATGTTTAGAGAGTCAGAAAAGAGCTGAAAGGTGACTCCTCCTGGAGGAACGAGTGGTATAAAGGGTAGCAACTGGTTCCGGTAATGGTGGAACTTCTCATAACAAGATAAAGGTCAAGAGGCTATCTAACAAGACCACTCACCGCAGCGGCTCCTCAGGAATGGGTAAAAAAACCAAGTGAAGGCATATGATCGGCCACGCAGATAGTGACGATGGAGTGAGAAAACCAAGGCTCATCTGGCAAAATAGGCTGATAAAATGGCAATCACAAGAGGTAAAATGGGAAAGTTTTCATTTTTACACAAGCTTGAAATCAGGAAAATCTGCTTGAAGTTGGTTTCATTTTTACAGAAGCTTGAAATAAAGATAAACTATGCTTGAAACCGGTTTCATTTTTACACAAGCTTGAAATGTAAACAAACTATGCTTGAAAAAGTAAGCATGCCCCCCAGCATGGTGACTCAATTCGAGGTACATGCCCCCCAAGCTTCAATCCATATGAAAGGTAAATGGAGTGAAGGTTCAAGTTACGAGATCAAGAGAAAGACTCGACTGGGATTTTACGAGATCTTAAAAAAGACTCGAATTGAACAGGAATGTGTTTCATTGTTTTAACGAGGTTGACACATTAAAAGAACTATCCTCAGACACCCTTGTTTCATTTTTTAAGGAGCTTGACACAAGACTAGGAACTCTGCTCTGACAACCTTGTTTCATTTTTTAAGGAGCTTGACACAAGACAACGAAATATGCTCTGAACGCCTTGTTTCCTTTTTTAAGGAGCTTGACACAAGACAAGGAACTCTGCTCCGACAACCTTGTTTCATTTTTTAAGGAGCTTGACACAAGACAAGGAACTCTGCTCCGACCAGACCCGGTTTCATTTTTTTTAAGGAGCTTGACACGGAAAAGAACCATGCTCCGACCGACCTCATCATAATGAATATGAAGTCATAGCTTCCAAGAGTTCCACTCCCGATGGAAGGAAAACATCCTGGAAGTCAGGACCCAATGCCCCCAGCACTTGATGCACAACGGCACTATCACTGAGTACAAGCATGGGGTAGGTAGCCACATAGTTGACCTGCGGTGGGGCAGATACAACGAGTGGATAAAAACCAGGAAGGGATGATGGCGGGCCAGCTACCACATCAGGACCAAAGAAGGAAAGCTGATCAATGGTCACGATCCGTCCTTGATGTGGAAAATAGACCACATGAAAAAGGGAGGAGACAAGCGCTCCCATGGCATAGGTGTAATCGCACCCCAAGAGAAGATTGAAATCCAAGGGGCCTAGAACAACCATCACATCCATATGGATGGTTTTACCTCCCAAAGTAACAAGTAACCTTGGAAGGATCCCTAATGGTTGACTCGTTCTTCTGTTAAATGCCAACAGATTCTGCGTAACAGGCGCAAGCGGCGGTGAACCGAAAGCTTGCCAAGTAGTTGAGGATAAAACACTAACAGACGCGCCTTCATCTATAATGGTGTTGGGTACGACCAGACCAAAAGCTTGTACTGTGATCTCGAAAGGCACATAAGACGGAAGGCGGTATCCTGTAAATCGATTCCAATCAAAGGAAGCGACCAAACTACTCGGAGGGGCTACCATCAAACCGAGATGGTCTCCCCCTGGTGTTACGGAAGAAGAAGGAGCATCCTCCACGACCTCCATCTCGAAGGCGGGAGGGGAATCCTCCAGAACCTCCATCACAGAAAGCAGAGGAGCAACTTCTTGAGATGTAGGGATAGGAGAATCTTTCTCCAAATCCGAGGAATCTGAAGAAACAAGAAGAACCTGAGGGGTGTGAGATCCACTCTCCACGGAAA
This sequence comes from Pinus albicaulis, assembly GCA_034641835.2. Taxonomy (NCBI): domain Eukaryota; kingdom Viridiplantae; phylum Streptophyta; class Pinopsida; order Pinales; family Pinaceae; genus Pinus; species Pinus albicaulis. The sequence continues at coordinate 529,271,277 of CM076583.1, forward strand.
AGACCTGGTGCACCATAGACGGGGCCAGCTCAACTGATCCCACGACCAATGGTTGGTCGGTAATAGATTCCTGAATTTGAATTTCCGGGGGAGCAGGATCGACCAAGGATGACTCTTGACCAATCGTAGGATCAGCTGGTGGAGGACTCAAAGAAAGCTGTTTATAACCAGTCGGGAGGCATGGTGTAGAAACAGCCGAGTTTTCCAAGACTCTCTTGGCTTCATCCATATACAGGAAAAGGTGAATGGCATGGTGCCCTTCACACAAATTGTAGGGATTGGTAATCTTACCCTGCTTCTTAAGAGTTTTACCAACACTAGCTGAAGACGTGCCCCCAACCTGACTCCCGGAACCCAAAGGCAACGGCGGACGACCGTTGGACCATTCTTCAAGCACCTTGGGAATGCTAGGGCAGTCTCGAAGAAGATGGTATCCCGTGCACAACATGCAAGGGAACTTGACTTTCTGTGGAGGGTTGGAAGGTTTATCAAGAGGAGACTTCTTAGGTGCAATAACCGCAGAGCTAGCCTCTCCTTTATCAGACTTCTTCTTCTTTGTCTTCTTCTTCTTCTTCTTAGCCACCTGGTTACTCGAATCCAAACTTTCACCAGGCGAAGTAGAAGAAGAGGATGCAGAAACAGGCAAAGAAGGGGAGAGGTCCACCTTGGAATCAACATGACGTTGCTCAGGCGGAGGAACTGATTGAACAATAGCTGAGACATTCGGGACCATAGAGGTTGAGAACAACCAAACAGGAAACCCAACAGTTAACCCAGGAAGGGACAACGTTGCCATATAAGGAGCGCCAACATTTCCAAAAGGAGGAAAATGATCAGGATTCCCATCGGAGGGGATTCCTTGGTTGGTGAACTCCGGGAAAGTTGCCATCAGAAACAAGCTTCAGAACAACACCCTAAGGAAACTAACTTTAACCAGGAATATTTCGTGAGTAGTTAATTTTTAAAACATTGAAACAAAAATCTACCGTTTCATCTTTTAAGAGTCGAGAAACAGGAAAAAGGTGGCTCTATCACTTTCATATTAGAAACAAGCGTGAAAGGACAAGCGCTTGATGACCTTTTCAAATTTAAAGAGTCAGAAAAGATCGAATGACTACTCAGGAATACTAGGCAAAGGGTGTACCAAATAACCGTGAACTGCAATATACACCTTGGTTTCAAAATGAAAATCAGCCGAGACTCTGCACCTTGGCAATGCCAGAGCAATCTCACAGAAATCTTTATTAATGGGTGTATCATAAGGTATAGGCCTTTGAGAATCAACCACATGGATAAAGGATTTAAACCTAGAGAGGTCTCCCTTTATATACTCGATGGTACAGGGAGCACAAGGCCATAATAGCGTTGTCTAAAGGAAAATGGTGAATGACAGCTACTAGGTTTTAAGACACCGGAACACGTCTCTAGCCTAGACCTCTAAATGTGTTTCGTTAGATTTCAATGCTGCCTTAGTGTAAATTGAGTAAATTTTAAAGTTTATCTTCAATTACATTTCAGTTTTCAGGCCCTAATGAATGTCATATGACAATCTCCTATATGCAGCTATATGAGAAAAGAAAACTTTTCAATTTGATGAATGCTATCTAGTTAAGGGAAGAGCTTCAAACAATGATGCAACAAACAACAACACTGTAAACGAAATTTTTCCAAACTATATGACTTTCACTATCCAAAAGTAATTTCAAACATTCAACGATGCGAATAATGCAATGTAATCTATGCAAAATCCTCTTTTTCGAAAACTATGCAATTGTAATCTATGCACAATTTCATTTTTCTTTTCAAATGATAAGAATGCACTCAATGCATTTTTCGATGAAATGAGAATCTACTTAATGCATGCTTTCAATGAAAGAGAATGCACTCAATGCGATTTCTAGTTTTCAATCATTAAACAATGTGATCTAAGTTCAATGATAAATCTCAAAAATACTTTTCAATGCAATGTGATCTAATGCATTTTAACAAAAAGGACACTTTGAGACGAAAACTAAATAAACGCAAATCTTCTTAATGAAGGATGAATGAAAAAGAGATGTAAACAAACACTAAGAATGCAAACGTTGTTTCAAACACTTTGTCACGAAATCCCTCAAAAGGCGACAAGACATATGAGGTCAAACACAAAGAGGACTTCCAAAGCATGAGATCAAAACAAGGCATTCATTCCCTTTTACATCAAGCAATCATGGAGAGAAGACATTTCAAACAATGAGCAATGTAATCTATGCTCATACAGTGAAAATATCAGAAGGGAAAGACACACTGGTGAAGGATTTAGGGAAAAAGTCTCAATTTTCATACACCCTGAAATTGGCTCGACTTGTACATTGACAACTAGCGCCAACTGGCGCGACTTTCACATTGACAACTAGTGCCAATGGCCAATTGGCGCAGGTTGCTAACTGACAACAAGCGCCAACGCCTGAAAATGAAAAAAACAAAGAATTTCTCTCAACCAAGACCAGACTCACCACTTCAAGCAGAATCTCCAAGACTCAAATGAACCATGTGATCTAGGCTCAAAGCGAGACAAACACAGATCAAGCTCAGAAAGATAAAAATAGAGTAAACCCTAGTATCTTACAGGATTGGCACGACTGTAAGGCTGAAACTAGCGCCATAATAGAATTGGCACGGGTAATACACGAGCAACTTACGCCAATGGGCGTGACTGTCAAGCTGAAAAGCGCGCCAGTCGAGTTTACCAGTCAAAAATAAAAAAGAGCAATCCAACAAGCAGACCAATGATGATCAAGCTATCCAAAATCCAAATTCACAGAAAGAGCCAGCCCAAAGAGCTGATCAAGCAAGCAGAATCAAGAATCAACCGAAAAGACAAGACGATGCTCAAAGGGTTCAGTTTACAAACTAAACCGGAGATTGACTGAAGCAGCATTGATCTATTTCGCAATTGCAGAGCAAAAGAGTTTCGAAGGCTATCTGGCCAACTTCAGGCTCCGTCTATAGCTTATAAAACGAACGACAACAAGCTAACGATCCCCAGTGGAGTCACCAATTTGTTGTGGAGGTAAATCCCCTCTACGGACAAAGGCGATCCCTACTAGCCCAGACCGGGTCTAGAAAAAATCGTTCATGCTACAGTGAAGGTTCCTAATTGAAAAGATAAACCAACTAGCGATGAAGGCTTACCTAGAATCCAACGCTGTTGTTTGTAGAAGAGGTAGCACTCCTGTTCCTTAGCCCTGGCAGATCACGATCCCCACGATCTCCGTGATGGACACCTGCACATGCAAGAAACAAACAAACGCAAGCGTAAAATCTAGTAGATGCAACTATATGTCAGTCAGAAAGGACATAACTCATCATCATAAACAACAAGAGTGGAACCATAACCAATAGTCGTTCATTAATAATCAATCAAAGGAAAATTACAACCATAGTTCTGGCGCCGAATTCTCCTTTGGACGGGGTCGCCAGTAGAACACGTCTCGAAAAGCCTGTCAAGGATGGGGCAAACCTCTCTTTTCAGCTCTTGACAATAGTCTCCTTGCTTGAATTGGCCTTAAGGGAATTATGGAGGCTCTTGCATTATAAGGCTCTTGGGAATTTGGGAACTTGAAGACTAGCTTGCAATGGAGATGAGCAAGCTTTTATAGATGGAGGAAGGGGAGTTGGGATCCCTATAATCATGGTATTTTCCCTATCATCAAGGAAGGTTCCATGAGAGGTGGAAAACCACTTCCTCTCTATGGAAATCCGTGGCCAAACCTCCCAACTCAAGATAGATAGTAGTCCAGGAATTTGTTAGGACGAAACTTCTGCCATTTATTTTTAAAAAACACTCCTTAATTTGGCTGGCGCGAGTGCGACTCTATGACAGAACGCCAATTGGCGTGACCTCTTTGAAGGATTTTCCCCATTGGTGCAGGTACTGAACTTCCTGCTCGCGCCAATGTAAAAAGGGCCATTTTTAGGGTTTTTCACAAGGAGATGTCTTCAGGGAAATGAAAGCTCTTGTTCAGAGGGATGTCATGAAAGTGATTTCAAGTTTTGTCTCTACTCACAGGTCATGGAATGAGCCCTCCAATGTGCGGGATGGGGATTGCAGGGACAGTGACAAATTACTATGTAACACCTGTCGATAGCCAATCACTACGCAACAATCAATTATAACAAATCATAACTTAATGGAACAACAACTCGAATCAGATACAGAACAACAAAGCTTTATAATGATAACAAGATAACTGAATAACAAATGTGCTTCTCGTAAAGGATGAAATAGAAATGAATCTGTATTTGATCTAACAACGATAAATCAATTCTGAAATAAAAATTAAACACACTTCACACAACAGTAAGCAAGGATTAAAAATGCAAACAGCAAAGTGATTCCACTAGAGCCGAGCCCTTAGCGCCAGTGAAATACTGCTGGGATAATTCAGAACTTGGAAGATGAAACGAAACGCGTGTCTTATATTAAACAAACATAAAGCATTACGGAGGAGGTTCTCTCGAAGCCGAGAGTCAATAAAACATTATATTACAGAGGAAATGTTTAATTGTAAAGCTTTTCGACCAGCTTACTCTCTCAAAAACACGGTCCCTTTGTCACTAAAGGGCATTGCTTTATATATCAAATCTCGATGGACAAATCAAGGAATAAGATGAGTTTGAACAGCAATCCCTCAGGATCGAAGGATCCTGAGGGATTTGCTCCTCTTTGTTTAGTCATCATCCTGTTTACTCCAATCGAGGCCGAGCTGTCCCCTGCCTTTTCTTAGCAATTCGTTCGGATCTCCTTGCCTTTGGCTGGATATGGTTCAATGCTGATGGAGCAGTAGTTACATTCATTTCAGCCCCGCCTTTGGTACAACTGTTCACCTCGTCGAATTCTTGTTTTGTCAACAAAAAGTAACCTTTAGCCATCTTTTTACAATAAACATAAACCTTTCCAAGGCAAAAAGGAGTATGTCTATGGTAAAAGAATGAGAAGATACATGGTAATTTCATACCTTTTTCACTGCCCAACAACCATTTTATTATATGGGAGGTGAATAGTAAGTACAATAGTGCTCAAAATATGAGACACTCAAGCCAAAGAGATGGCCTAGAATGACTTTGAAATGATCTCGCAAGAGGGACCGCGTACCTGCTGGAATGTAAACTGCGTTTTACCTGCTGCAATTATTGGGACTATAACTGCCAGAAAGATAGAAAGTCAGATCTAGGTAGAATGGGAGCTCCAATGATGCTAAAAATAGAGATCCGAGCTCTATGATGGATACCCAAGATAGTCTAGAAAGGGTTTCTCAGATCTGTCAATCTAAGAAAACAACCCTCTTAGGACTTCACCAATATATTGCTGCAAGAGTGATGGCTGCTATTCTCTAAGTGTACCAACACTGGAATATACCTCCTCTTCCTCATGCATCTCCTGAATCATGCATGGGACTTTATGTGTCAAGAGCTCAAGACTATCTTGCAAAGTTGCAAGTGTCTCTTCTCTGGATGCAAGTACTTCTGCAGCTGGTGGTGAATGTAGTGACCCCTTGTCCAGAGTGAAAAGAATGACATACTCCCTTGTTTCCTTAGGAAATGTCTCTTTGTGATACATCTTTTGTTTTCTCACATCAAACTTCCTTCTCAATTTGTGAAAGAAATCTGAATATTCAGTCACCTTTGCATGCTCCATGTGATCAAACCACCAATCATTGGCTACACCATAAAGATGAAGTGTTTCAATCTAAACAACCTCTCTTTCAGCTATAGGATGTAGCCTGAAGAATGCATCTAACTCTTTCCTCCAAGCCTTAACAGTGCTTGAGGAAGATCCATCAAATGTAGGAAAATAGAATCTATTGTGCCTATTTCTTCTATTGCTGCTATAGGATCCTATTTATTCTTTGATTTTGAATAATTGTTGGAGATTTAGATTCTCCATGAATTCTCTAGACTGTGTTTGTAATCTTCAAGATATAGACTAAGAGTCTCATGAGTCTCAAATTCTTTTCTTTCTTCATGACTATACCATTCAGCTTCTTCAAAGAAAGTGGGCATAGTAGATCTATGAGGAGATCTATGATTCTCCGGTTTCTTTTTTTGCTGGTAGGAAGTGCTTGGACCTTCCTCATCAAATCTTCTTCTTGGATCCTCCTTTTTCCTTTCCCGCTTCATTTGATTGACCTCTTCAGAGAGATATTGCTTGGGTCTAAAGAGAAGAGTGGAAAAACTATAATCCTCCTTCATGATAGATCTCATCTATATGCTTCTTCTTTTAATGCAAAAGATGAAGTGTCCACAAGCTGAGCCAAAGATCATGCTATAATACCACTGTAATATCAAAAAAGGGAGAATGCAGTAATACTAAAACACAATATAAGAATTGCAGCAAAGTAAACAATAAATCTAAATACACAACAGAATGCAAAAAAATATTTGAGCCATTTTATTATATGGGAGGTGAATAGTACGTAAGACAGTGCTCAAAATATGAGACACTCAAGCGAAAGAGATGGCCTAGAATGAATCTAAAATGGTCCCACAAGAGGGATTGCGTAACTACTGAACTGCTGGAAGGTAAACTACGATGTCCCTGCTATAACTATTAGGAATAAAACTGCCAGAAAGATAGAAAGTCATATCTAGGAATAATGGGAGCTACGATGATGTTGAAAATAGATATCTGGGCTCTATGATGGATACCCAAGATAACCCAGAAAGGGTTTCTCAGATCTATCAATATAAGAAAACCACCCTCTTAGGGGTTCACCAATATACTATCGGGTATGCAAATCTACTGCATAATCTGATGATATGATGGCTGGAATGATGCACAATCAAATCTATGCAAGAAGGGATGATCCCTTTTCTATATCCTTTGGATAAAATCTCACGATCCATCTCCTCCAATCTCCTCCACTGAAAATAGTTGTTGAATGAACAACAGCTTCAGAAAATTTCACTGTAAGAGAGGGAGGCTCAATAGCCTACTCCTAGATATGTCAAATTAGCTCTTGAGTGATGGGACTAATATATCCAATGTGAGGAGATGATACCTCATAGGATTTCCAGCTGAAATACTGGAAAATTCCTTCCTCCAATGGATCTACAGGACTAGACTGTGCAATAATTGAAGGGACTGCTGCTGCATGGAGGTAAATCCCAATGGCCTGAATGAAGGATATAGATCTTCTGCTCCTGAAAGACTAAATCTAAAGAAAAAAGTGTTAGAATGAATCCTCCACCGGTTTCCTAGCTAAATACTAGAAATAACCTCCTAAAGATGGCACTAATGCTTGATAAGGAATAGAGCTCAATAGAAAACCTTCCCAGAGTAGGTGCACAAGTCCTCTATGGGTAAGGGTGGGATTCCCACTTGGGAACACCCTGTGCTAAAAAGCACTGCAGAATTAGCTAAAAAACATAAGAGTGCGTGGAATTGTCACCTGAAAAATCGAGATCTAAACATATCAATAAAAATCCAAGTATCCAAATCTGCCTTCTATTGTGCCTTCACCATCCTTATATAGATCATGAGCCTTCCATAGCCTAGCCCCACTCCAAAACTGTGATTTACATGTGGACAGAAGTCTCCATGGTTGACTGCATTTTTTCTCCATGTCCTCCATCATGTTCACATGGGGTGATCACCCTCTCCATCATGTGTGCATTAAATGCATCACTTCCTCCGCTAACTTATCATAAGTGCTTTATGATCTTACTTTAAATGCACTATGATCTCAGTTGACCTCTTCAATATCCTCATGATTTTACATTTAAGATCCATGATCTTTATTTGACTGTTTCATCCTCCATAATCTATCTCATAAATGAGATATGATCTCCATTAATGGAGCTGCTCCAGTATCCATGATTTTAGATCTAGTTCTAGAATATCCACATACACACATTAAAAGTGGATTTTATTCACCTTTGAGGTTTGTGGGTCCCTCCACCCTTTTATTTACTTAATTTATTAAGTTTATTAAGAACTCTAATATTCCAAATATCATGTGAAAATTTGGGAATATTACAGTTCTCCCAGAAAAAATGTTGCTTTTCCTCAAGCAACAACAAAATTTGATGCTAGAGAAATATGTCCCCCTCCAAATGACATCCAACAAGGAAGGTCTCCCCATTTTCTGTAATGAGTTATGTATGCCCAGCATCAAGGTTGCCTCTCTAGAATTTCTAGAGTGATCTCTAACTGTGTAGCTAGATGTTCCTCATCAAACATGAAGCTCCAAGTGAAAACCATAATTTTTCCAACATCCTCCACAATACATGAGATACATAAAGGTAGATGGTTCTTTCCATAAGAGGAAAGCTCCAACTCACAAATTATACCTCCATCCCATGCCACATGAAGTAAAGAGAGGCTTTCCATTCCTCCATCCTTAGCCCTGTTGGCCTTGTTGGATCTAAGCATCATCCCAACATTGTACAAAAGAAATAGAGATATATGGGTAGACAAAGATGTCAAACCATATTCTCCCAATAGTAGCCAACACAGAAATTCTCCTTGCTGCCACACCACACCATCAAGATACCACGTATGGTGTCCATCCTCTCCAAGTAAGAGCCATCGGATGAGTACCTCTTGTTGCCATCCTCCAACACTATCATGAAAATTAGGGGAGTATGTAGGACCAAAGTCCCCCAATAAAAGCCACAACAACATGATCTCTTATTTCCTCTTCACATCATCATGTGAATCATGGAGAAACAACAACATACTAAAGGACATATGGAATTTCATATCAGCCCAATAAAAAAAAACTCCATTATCACACATTATGAGAGTATTATGCCATATTATAAACAATAAAAAAACACATAAACATGGGAGATGTCATGTGATGGCAAAAATCTCTCAACCAAAATGAACATGCCTTCTTCTGCTTCATTATGTCATGGATACACAAGGCATGAGTCAAAGAAATATGAGCTATTGGGTGGTAACCATACTCACCCAAGAGCAGCCAACGCAACCATGCCTCCTTCTTCATTTCATGAGTGTTTTTCAAGGCATGGATCAAAGAAATAGGAGCCTTTGGGTAGTAACCAAACTCACCCAAGAGAAACCAACATAACCAAGCTTCTTGCTGGGCCATGTCATATATCTGCAAGTGGTCATGCAACCCCTTGCTTATCATCCTCACCCACTCATCCCAATGTGGATGATTAATGATGTTTTGCATAAACATGGTATCCTCACTTTGTAGAATACCATTCTCCCAAAAATGATGAAGAAATTTTCACTCCATGACATGTTGGAGTGCACCTCCAATGAGATCTCTTAATGAGACCTTATTATCATTAATGGCCCTCCAAAACCAGTGAGGTCCTGGACCTGCTGTAGGTAGAAGTTTCTCTTTGAGTTGTGAGATGCTCATTGAGAAAATGTCATCTAGAAAGGAGAAAAGATTCCTCATCTAAAGATGTCTACCATTTATCATCTTTACCTTAATTACTTCATGAGTGAAGCTACCTTCAGAATGCTCCAAGAATAATGGGGCCCCTTCATTGTCACTGCTACTAAGTGACAGCACTGTAGATATGCATGGTGGTACATATGATGTCTCATGGCAAGGCATGATGCTGAACTCATAGCCAACCATTGTACATAGGATCATGCTTATCCCATCTTTTGAAACTCTACACTTCAACTCAAAGGGTTGAATGTAGCTCAACAATGATGAACTGGGATAGATTTTCATTTCCTTCTTGATTAGATCAAGGGTCCTCTGCACTGTGATATGTTGCTGCTTCAAATCAGCATTTTTCTCTAACCCTTGGTTATGCATTGGCCCTCATGGCATGTCCCCATAAGTTTCAAAATATCTACTGAAACAATATGTGATGAAAGTGCATGCATACCATGGATCAGTTGATGTTTGGGAACCTCTTGCAAGGACACAAGAGTTCCTCCAACCAAGACAATGGTGTCTCCAACTGCTGGAAAGAGTGATGGCTGCTCTTCTCCAAGGATATGAGCACTGGAATCTACCTCCTCTTCCTCATGCATCTCCTGAATCATGCATGGGACTCTATGTGTCAAGAGCTCAAGACTATCTTGCAAAGTTGCAAGGATCTCTTCTCCAGATGCAAGTAATTATGTAGCTGGTGGTGAATGTAGTGACCCCTTGTCCAGACTGACAAGAATGACATCCTCCCTTGTTTACTTAGGAAATGTCTCTTTGTGACACACCTCTGGTTTTCTCACATCAAGCTTCCTTCTCAACTTGTGAAAGAAAGCTGAATATTTAGTCACCTTTGCATGCTCCATGTGACCAAACTACCATTGGCTTCACCATAAAGATGAAGTGTTGCAATATGAACAACCTCTCTTTCAGCTACAAGATGTAGCTTGAAGAATGCATCTAAATCTTTCCTCCAAGCCTTAACAGTGCTTGAGGAAGATCCATAAAATGTAGGAAAATAGAATCTATTGTGCCTCTTTCTTCTATTGCTTATATAGGATCCTCTTTCTTTCTTTTTATTTTAAAGAATTGTTGGAGAGTTAGCTTCTCCTTGAATGCTCTAGACTATGCTTTGTACTCTTCAAGATATAGACTGAGAGTCTCATGAGTCTCAAATTCTTTTCTTTCTTCATGACTATACCATTCACCTTCTTCAAACAAAGTGGGCATAGTAAATCTATGAGGAGATCTATGATTCTTAAGTTTCTTTTTTTGTTGATAGGAAGTGCTTGGACCTTCCTCATAAAATATTCTTCTTGGATCCTCCTTTTTCCTTTCCCTCTTCATTTGATTGACCTCTTTGGAGATATCTTGATTGGGTCTAAAGAGAAGAGTGGAAAAACTATAATCCTCCTTCATGATAGATCTCATCTATCTGCTTCTTCTTTTGATGCAAAAGATGAAGTGTCCACAAGTTGAGCCAGAGATCATGCTCTAATACCACTGTAATATCCCAAAAGGGAGAGTGAAGTAGTACTAAAACACAATATAAGAACTGAAACAAAGTAAAAAATAAATCTAAATACACAATAGAATGCACAGAAATAGTTGAACCATTTTATTATATGGGAGGTGAATAGTAAGTACAAAAGTGCTCAAATTATGAGACACTCAAGCCAAAGAGATGGCCTAGAATGAATCTGAAATGATCCCATAAGAGGGACTGAATAACTACTGAACTGCTGGAAGGTAAACTACGTTGTCCCTACTACAACTGCTGGGACTACAAATGCCAGAAATATAGAAATTCAAATATATGTAGAATGCGAGGTCCGATGATGCTGAAAATAAAGATCAGGGCTCTATGATGGATACCCAAGATAACCTAGAAAGGGTTTCTCAGATATGTCAATCTAAGAAAACCACCCTCTTAGGGCTTCACCAATATACTATTGGGTATGCAAATCTGCTGCATAATCTGATGATATGATGGATGAAATGATGCACAATCAGATATATGCAAGAAGGGATGATCCCTTTTCTAGATCCTTGGGCTAAAAGCTCAAGATCTAGCTCCTCCAATCTCCTCCACTGAAAATAGTGCTGAATGAACAAAAAATTCAGAAAACTGCGTTGTAAGAGAGGGAGGCTCAATAGCCTACTACTAGATATGTCAAATCAGCTCCTGAATAATGGGAACAATAGATCCAATGTGAGGAGATGATCCCTCATAGGATTTCCAACTGAAATATTGTAAGCTTCCTTCCTCCAATAGATCTACAGGACTGGACTACGCAATCCTTGAAGGGAATAATGTTGCATGGAGATAAATCCCAATGGCCTGAATGCCATATATAGATCTGGTGCTCCTGGAAGACTGAATCTGAGGAACAAAGTGGTAGGATGAATCATCCACCGCTTTCCTAGCTGAATACTGGAAACAACCTCCTAAAGATGGCACCAATGCCAATAAGGAATAGAGCTCAATAGAAAACCTTCCCAAAGTAGGCACACAAGTCCTCAATGGGTAAGGGTGGGATTCCCGCTCAGGAAAACCATGTGCTAACAACACTACAAACCTAGCTAAACAACATAAGAGTGCATGGAATTGTCACCTGAAAAATCCAGATCTAAACAGATCAAGAAAAATCCAAGTATTCAAATTTGCCTTCTTTGTGCCTTCACCTTCATTATATAGATCATGAGCCTTCCATAGCCTAGGCCCACTCCAAAACTATGTTGTACATGTGGACATCAACTCCATGGTTGATTGCGTTGTTTCTCCATGTCCTCCATCATGTTCACATGGGGTGATCACCCTCTCCATCATGTGTGCATTAAATGCATCACTTCCTCCACTAACTTATCATAAGTGCTTTATGATCTTACTTTTAATGCACTGTGATCTCTATTGACCTCTTCAAGATCCTCATGATTTTACATTTAAGATCAATGATCTTTATTTGACTATTTCATCCTCCATAATCTATCTCATAAATGAGACATGATATCCATTAATGGAGCTACTCCACTACTCCATGATTTTAGATCTAGTTCTAGAATATCCACATACACATTAAAAGTGGATTTTATTCGCCTTTTAGGTTTGTGGTCCCTCCACCCTTTTATTTACTTAATTTATTAATTTTATTAAGAAATCTATTATTCCAAATATCATGTGAAAATTTGGGAATATTACATCTAGGAAGATGATCTATAAACCCCCTTTTAGTACCTTGGAGCTTGCATGCCTCAATGGTAGGTTCTTTGCATTTGACGATAGGCTCACATAAGTAGCCTTTGATTGAATTATTCTCTAAGTGTTCGACTTCAGCTCCATTGTTCGCACTCATATATTGTGTTAACGTACCTTGAGATCCATCGTTATCATTGGTGGTTTATCTTATACATATTAACGGTTTACATCATTGACCAATAATCAGGTAGTTTCTACCATGTTAGACTTTAACACATCTATTCACATGGTCAAACTCGTACTTTGGATGAGTCCAGATAGAGGAAAAGACTCAGAGTTTCTTTTGATAAATCCAGGCTACATGGATTTATTCATGATTGTACACATGATCATTTCTAGTTGGATGGTTTTTCCCATGTCGTGGATTCATCTCTTCATATATTCATGATCCTTTTTCAGTCAGATGGTTTTGTCCATGTCATGGATCCATGTATTGTTGGATGCCTGCTAAGAGATGTATTGTTTAATAGGCATACTTACATCAAAGATGTCTTATATATTGTATCATGTTTGATTTGCAGGTCTCCTGATGGTGGTTCTCTAAAGTTATTTCATTTACTTGTAAAGCACTTCATCCATCACTTCTCGTTCTGACTTCATGCTTTAGGGGGCATTTTTATACAGTATTTTGTCACACTCCATTTTTTTTCATCATGCCACCAGTGTTGCATAATGTGTTCTCGATCAAACGTGCTTAGAACATCCCTGAATAAGTGAAATAAGACTCGATTTAAAAAGATTCTGGAAAGCTTGTCAAAAACCTATTTTACAAGCCCAACACGCTCCGCACGATTAATGATCTGCGCTTTTCACCTTTTTCAAAACATGTGTCTAGCGCTGGCAGCATGACCTTTGTCAGGAAAAACCGTGCTGGTCCTCTTCAGGTAGTTTTCTGAAATATGAGGATAAGCTTCCCTTACTATAAGCCTCGAGAACGACAACATGGTTTCAGGTTTTTAATGATAGGAGCAAGACCTCCCATTCATTTCCATCGATCCTCTTTCCATGGATCTTTCCCTTAAAATGTGGAACTCCTCCCACCTTTTATGGATCCTCAACTCCCTCTCCTTCCCTATAAATGAAACCCCTACCATCCACTAAGGGTTGGTTTCCATCCTATGAGCTAAAGCATGCCCAATTTTTGCCCATATGTGAAGGAGGAAGTTGTTTAAAGAGTTGAGGCTAACACCTAGAGTCTCACTTGAAGGAGGCATCCAACATCAAGGCTTCTACTTATATTTCTCCCTTTATCATTCTATTAATAATATATTGTGTGTATCCTTTCCATAAATGTGTGTATTCTCGCATGTTTATTGTAGTGTTCCTTGATCTTCTACATAGCTTATAATAGAGATTTTTATGCTTTGTATATGTTCTTTGTCTCCACTTGTTCTTCCTTACAGGCATTTATCTTCACTAGCGAAGAGGAGATTGTGAGCGTGGAAGTGAAAGAAGCAAGGTTGACATCAAAAGAAAGCATTAGAATTAGAAAGAGGTAGGACATCTACCCCCTTCATGTTTTCTAGCATAAGTTAGGAAAGGTTACATATATTTGTCTCATTTGTTGCTAGATACTCTCATTAGGACTAGAGGGATCGCTTCTGTCCACAGAAGATATTTCTTGCACAACAAAATGGCGACTCCACTGGGGAGCCATTAACCCTTCAATCCTCCTTGTCTTTTTTCAACTTCGATTAGTTTTTCCAACTTCCTTATATTCCATCATTTTTATTACTTATAAGCTTGCATTATAAGTATTTTGCCTTTAGAGTGTCAAGTATAGAGTTCCCTTCAGTTTTGATTTCATTTGCCTAAGCTCTCCTTGCCCCATGCGTTTTATTTGGAAAACAGAGCATTGTCAGCGCGTATTTCACTATGAACAGTCATGCTTAACACCCTGGTTCCCATATTCTACCCGCGTTGGTCTTAAAAGTGAGAATTTTTAGGGTTTCTTGACCGAAAGTCTAGAATGTTTTGATCTTTGGAGTGTTTTTATTGCTCTGTGTGCTTAGCTTTTTTATGGATTGTTGTTATATTATTTTTAGTTTTAAAATTTTCTTTCCATGTCCAAGTAGTGAAAATGGGCTTGAGGTGAATCTTAGGTTCTTTGGGTAATTTAATTTACTATGTTGCTGCTTGCATGTCTGTTTGATGAGCATTTTAGTTATTTTGGAAACCAGAAAGAATTTCATTTTTATTTGCATTTGTTGAACTTTCATCTCAAATTTTACTTCTGAAAAGTGCATTATATTACATTGAATTTGAAAGTTGTCGTTGATATTTTCATTGTTGGAACACCTAATCCTCCATGGGTAGGTGTGGAATGCGAAAAGTCACAATGGAGTCCAAGTGACCTTGGAATATGAAACCAAGAGTCACACCATTGTACTATATATGTACATCATGTATAATGGAAAAATAAGAAAGCCTCACGCTTATCCTTCATTGTGTGTTGAGTCTCTTGTGTGTGTGTTCATCTTCCTCATACACCATGTGTGTGCTTTAACATGGGGTTTAACATGGTATCAAAGCGGGCGATTGTTGGCCCTGCTTCAATTTGAGTGAGCCATTTGTGTTTATGGCCTGTGCATATCTGCAAAAATTTTGATAATTTTTGCAGCACTCAGAGATTTTTGCAGCAGTCTTTTTGCCGCATCCATCAAGCTTTCTGCGGCATTCAGAAATTGGTTGTGAAGGAGAGCAGCATTGTGCGTCTTGCGTTCAGAAATTGGCAGCAGTGGTTTTGAAGAAGAGCAGCACTACACATCTGAAGGTTGATTTCTTCCTGAAATTTTTTCCCATTAAATTCTGCATTTTGGAGAGCTGTTGGAAAATACTGTTTAAAGATGGTTTCTGAAAGAAAAATTTCTGAGTTTTTCATTGAAAAATCTCTGCAAATTTCTGGGTTTTACTGCTGAAATCTTCTGGAAAATTCTGCATTTTGGGTTTCTCTGCTACTGGAAAAATCATTTTTGCAAGTCTACAAGTTCCTGCAAATTATTCTGCTGTGTATTTAGAAAAATTCTGCTATATATTTGGAAGAAAAATAAAATCTGCTACTAGATTTCTTACTTCTCTCTGCTGTTATATAAAAATAAAAATAAAAATAAAAAATAAATAAAAAATAAAAAATTTTGAGCTCTCAAGCCCTCGCCCTCCTCCACCTGCAATTTTTATTTACCTCTGCACACTATTCTCCTCGCCCCTCACTACACTCAAACCTTACAGCTCTCCCTATCCACTCATTCCTTACAGCGCTCCCTACGACTGCATATACCTTCGCTTCAAACTGCCTTACGCCCCTCACTTGGCAGCGCCCTCTACCTCACGGCCTTTCGGCATTTCCACTTCACATTGCCCTCGGCCTCCTCCTTATCCATTCCCCTACGCTATTCTTATCTCCCTACGCACAGTTACCACTTCCCCATTTCATACTCTACACACCTCTCTGCGTTAAACAACCCTGCCCCCTGCAACTCTGCCATTCACTCCTTCCTACCCAACCTGCGACCTTTTTCAAACACCCTGCTCACTCAACGCACTGCTACAACCCGTTTCATCACCACATACCTTACTCACGGGCCTCCTTTTCCATACACAGCTCATCAATCGCTCCCACATCAACTCAAGCTCCTACGCATCCCCCTTACACCCTCACCCTTCGGCCTTTCGGGCCCCTCCAAACCCTGCACCCTCGCCCTACGCTTCACTCCTCCCAACTCTCTGCTATACGCTTCACTCCAGCGAATTCTTCAATACCTGTTTAATACCGCCCTCTCCAAAATTCTCACCCCCCAATATACAATATCGCCTTTTAATTTGGGTCCCTTTTCAATTCGATTTTTAAAATTCTTTATTCCCCTTTCCATTTAATTTCCCTCCCCTTCTAAATTCCCTCCATTCTTAATTAATTTTCATTTTTAATTAATTAAAAAAAAAAAAAAACAGCAGAGAGAGAGGAAGGACATTGAAGAGAAGAAAGAGAAAACAAACAGCAGAAAAAAGAGAAAATGGACTGAATACATAGTGAAAAGAGAAGATTTGACATTGTGTGATTTGTGGCATAAGGGTGATTTTTTTGAAGAATTTTACACGAGAAGACAAATTTTCCATCATTGAAAACAGTGCTTTGAAGAAAAATTCAGCTGCCATAAAGGCCTCTTGCACAAGTGTTTTTTCTGCACATTTTTGCAGAAATATTGTATTGAGCTTACATTGTATTGCTTCTTCATAGTTGCAATCAGTATTTGATTTGTTGGAAATTGTTGATATAATTCATTGTTGATTGTCCTCCATCATTTGAGGAGCACATTTTGTACTTTGATATTTCCATAGTTGGAAATTCTTTTGAGTCATTTGTATTTCTTGTTGCATCACATTGTAAACGGGTGCATTTTCGGTTGTAGCCGACACCCTTTCATTTTTTAGCCTAAATTGTTGAAATGGCTAAAATCAATGAGGTATTAGTGTTGTTTAATAACCTCATTCATTCAAATTTTCATGATATGATAAAAATCAGCAAGGATGCTCTTTGTAAAATTCACAGTTGTTTGCAAGATGCAGAAGAAAAGATTGAGTTTTTGCAGTTGGAATCTCAGCTCCAACAAGACGAACTTCAGCAAAAGAGTCACCATTCTGAACCTGTTGCTATTCAAAATATTGTGAAGGACTCTCATCAGAAGAAAGAAGATAAATTTGCAGATGATTCACATTCAGTTCCTTGTACTAGAGCAGATGTACATGCGGATGTAGTAGTTCAGCCTACACTTCTCAAGCCCATCATCAGACCTTGGGAAGAGCTTGTCCACAACAAGCACCGAACTGGTCTTGGATATGACAAGGATGTGTCCTTTCATATTCCAGACTACACCAAGCCCATCATATTTCATAGTGTCGGATTGTATGACGGTTCACGGGTTGTTGGGTCATTTTCACTTCACAACGGTTGAGAAATGCCAACATTGTGATCGAGTTGGCCATACGAAAGATCACTGTTTTGATCTTCATCCATGCAAGCACTGTGGTCGGCACACCCATTCTTCACACAGATGCTTTAGAAACAAGCCTCCTGCAAGAATAAAGATTCATCTTGGATGGATCGCTTCTTGGCAATAGGCATCGACGACGCCCAAGAGAAGATGTTTACGACACATGTTAGAACTTGTTCACGGATGTTGAACAAACTTGCAGTTGAGTTTTCGCCATCATCTCACCTTGTCCCTGACAGGGGGGAAAATGGTGGTCATGTACAAGCTTCGACGACAGATCAAGCGAGCCTGAGCCACAATCTCTCATTCCATATTCAGAGTTGCAGCCAGCAGTTCAAGCGAGCCTGAGCCACAATTCGTCATTCCGGATGGAAGATGTAACCAAAGACACGGTCTTGCTGACATGCCTTGATTTGGTGGATAACCTAAAACCATCATCTTTGGTTTAGTGGATAACCTAAACCATCACGAACAATGACCTCCCTTCTTTTCGTCGAGAGAGGTCCTTTCATATATGGGAACACTTCCTCTGTGACCTTCGACAACGACCTTGACTTCCTTTTAGTTTTGGTTGAGTTCGAAAATGCTTTGAAAGCATTCCGAGTTGTTGGTAATCCTAAAATAATAGAATGACTGTACTCTTTCTTGGGTTGAAGGTCTCCCTTTTTATGAGGGACAATTCCTCTGTAGAAGCCTTGACTTCTTGTGGAGTTTGGAAAAGTTCATTTGTCAACAAGTATTGCGTTCCGGTGTTGGTGGTCATCCTTGGCTTCTCTCTTGTTTCCAACATTTCGAAGAGTTGATTCAGCCCAAGTGCTGCCATGTATACTTTGCAGATTTGTATTACAACTCTTTTCTTGGACTCACACATACCCCTTCGGATTAAGGGGGGATGTTGGAACACCTAATACTCCATGGGTAGGTGTGGAATGCGAAAAGTCACAATGGAGTCCAAGTGACCTTGGAATATGAAACCAAGAGTCACACCATTGTACTATAAATGTACATCGTGTATAATGGAAAAATAAGAAAGCCTCACACTTATCCTTCATTGTGTGTTGAGTCTCTTGTGTGTGTTTTCATCTTCCTCATACACCATGTGTGTGCTTTAACATGGCGTTTAACATTCATTAAGAATATATTACATTACTTAGTGTTGAAAGCTTATAAATTCATCCTCATCCATTTTAAAAGGAAATTGTGCATAGATTGCATTTGCATAGTTTTAATGGGAATCGTCCATAGATTACATTTCATGGTTTGGCATATTTTAATGCTTTGAACTGAATTGGAACTGTGAAAGTGAAAGATCTAGTTAGGAAGCTCTTATTCATTGCATACTTTATTTTTGCATCATGTTTTCACTTCTTCCCCATCCTCTATATATTTCATCAAAATGGAACTTAGAGTATTTTTCTCATATTAGTGTCATTATAGGTATGCGCAGGTGACATCGATTTTGAGCCTTGAAATTGAAACATAAATCAAGATAAACTTAACATTTACCTAAATTAACCTAAGGATAAATCATAACATTAACAAAAACATCTAGAGGTCTAGGCTAGAGACATGTTCCGATGTCGTTAAACATAGGATTTTTCATTGTTTTCTAGCGTTGTATCATAGGGGTGATATATTGTTCCACGTACAAAAGTGTATACGATTGTTCTCTAGTATTCTCGAGTATATCAGAGGTGCTCCACGCATGTTAATTATATGGGAACTCTCTCATCGAATGGTTACGCATTAGGCAACACTACTACAGACTACACTCCCACGTACCGTCATGTATATTTTGGGATTCCCCACGATGTTTTTATCCATCCATAGGTAACTGATTTGGTGGCCTTGTAAATCGTGATACACCGAACATAGTATTCAGCGAGATTAGTTTCCATACATTAAGTCCTTGGTTCACCAAGGTGTATATTTCAATTCACGGTTACTTGGTATTTGGTAAAACTTTAAGCCTATCTTACCCTGTTTTGATTTATTTTTTGTTAATTTCTAAAATTAATTGGCCACAAAATAATGTCATACCCAAGAAACAACTCCTTATTGGATCTTAGGTTGAGACTAATGGAAACATTTCTTGAGTTTACAATCAAGGAAACCCCTCAGATGGGAATCGTGGTCCTTTTACTTCTTTTGGAAATATTGGTGCTCATTTTATGGAAATTTTATCCCTTCTGGGATTAACCATTGGTTTTCTAGTTTGTTTATTTTCAACCCCCATGGTTCCGATTGTCGAAACTACTCCTCAAACAAGATTTCCTCCACTCGAACAGTGTCAAATTCATTTTGATCAAAAATTTGACCCTATTCCTTATTCACCTGTTGTTTCTTCCCCCCTGTCCTTCCTCTTTTCCTTGTGAAAGTCTTGATTCTAGTAGCGAGGAGGCTAAGATGAAGAATAAGAAGAGCTAAAAGAAGAAGAAGCAAAAGAAGCAAAAGTCCAACCCAACAACAATTTATAACAATTCAAATACTGTGGAAAAACCTTCCAATCATCTCTGCAAAGCGAGATTCCCTTGAAATTTATGTAAGGGTGATGACCTTCTTAGAGATTTTCCTATATTCCCAAGATATTAGAAGTGTGGTCCACAAGATCACATCAACCTCTGTCATCGACCTTTGGAGATCATGCTAGTGAAAAACCCTAAACTAGTGATAATAAGGCCCATGGGAAAAAGGGTGAAGTCAAGTTTCCATGTAATTTAGGTGAAGGTAATCATCCCATTCATATTTTTCCTTATATGGATGAAGCCAACAAAGTGTTGGATAACCTTACAACTTCTCAGCCACATATTCTCGTTGGTTACAAGAAACATTCCCATGATCATCCACTAGTTGATCAAGTGATTGATAAAAATTCATCTATAACCAATCCCACTCTCTTTGAAAGTGAATCCCACAAGTCCGTTCCAGACCAACCATTGGTTGAGAAAATCATTGACCTGATTTCAACTCTAGTTGATCGTGCTTTTCCCGTAGAGAGTGAACCTCATACATACCACTCAGGTTATTTTTTTTTCTTCAGATTCCCATGAATTGGAGGGAAATTATCCCATTCCCACGATACAAGATGGTGATCCTCATGTTCATGTAACACAAGGGGGCAGTTCTCCCATTCCCACGGCACCCCCTCCAAGTAGTTTAGTCACTTATTTTGATTGGATTCGACTGGAAGGATATCATCATCCTTCCTACATGCCTTTTTAGATCATAATACAGGCTTATAATGTGTATGTACCTTGCACAATTGTCGATGACGGCACATATGTTAGTATTTTGTCTTTAGATACTTGGAAAAATTTAGTTTCTCCGCAGCTTGTGCCCATTACTTAGAATATGTTTGCTTTCAATAGAGGAACTAGTCAACCATTAGGTATCCTTCCTAATTTGCCAATTAATTTGGGAGGAAACACCATATATATTGATGTAATGGTTTTCCAAGGCTATTTGGATTTTAATCTACTCCTTGTTCATGACTATGCTTATGTCATGGGATATATTGTCTCTTCACTCTTTCGTGTGATGTGTTTCCCGCTTGAAGGAAGAATCATAACCATTGAGTAGCTTTCATTCATTGGTCCTAACTTTTCTCCCAATCAACCAACATCCATAAATGGTCCTTACATGCAAGTGGTATCTTCCCTGCCACAAGTTAATTATGTGGCAACATGTTCCATGCCCACATCCACTGATGATCTAGTCATTGATCCAATGCTTCATGTACTGGGGGCATTGGACCTTGATACAGATCCCTTCCAAAGTGTTATTCTCACATATGATGAGAACCTCTTGGAAGCCATGACCTCTTATGGGCTATGACCAAGTTATCAGAATATATTTCCTTTTCTTGTGTCAAGCTCCTTAAAAAATGAAGCAAAGTGTTGGAGCATAGTTCCTTATCTTGTGTAAAGCTCGTTAAAAAATTAAACAAGGTGACTGATCATAGTTCTTTTACTATTTCAAGATCATTAAAAAATGAAACAAATCCCATTTCAATTCAAGTCTTTAATTATATCTCGTAAATTCCCAGTCGATTATTTCACTTGATCTCATAAATGAACCTTCATTCCATCGACCTGTTAGTAACCAATAGTCTACTTAGGTTAATGAAATGAAGTTGGGGGGGCATGTACCTCGAATTGAGTCATTATCTTGGGGGCATGCAAACTTATACCAACCATAGTTTGTTTTCGTTTAAAGCTTGTGTAAAAATGAAACCACTCTCAAGCATAGTTTCCCATGTATCAAGCTTGTGTAAAAATGAAACCATCTTCAAGGGTTCTCAAGCATAGTTTCCCATGTTTCAAGCTTGTGTAAAAAATGAAACCATTCCTATACAAATCTCATGATTTCCCTTTTATCTACCTCTTCTTCTATATGAGCCTTGGTTTTCTCATTCCATCATTACCATCTGCTTGGTCAATCATACACTCTCCCTTGGTTGTTTTACCCTTGCCTAGGGAACCGCTTCGATGAGTGGTCTTGTTAGCCAACCTCTTGACCTTTCTGTGTTTTGAGTAGTTCCATCAGGACCGGAACAAGTCCCTACCCTTTATACCACTCCTTTCTCCATGTTGAGTCATCTTTTAGCTCTTTTGTGACTCTCGAACTATGAAAATGTTGTTGAGCAATTTTATTTTTGAACTTGTAAAAGTAAATTAAAGTACATCTATTCAATATAAGTTTAGCCCTTTTCCGGATTGAGAGAGAATGGTTACGAAAAATGAATACCTTAGTCAAACATTACGAAGAGGTTCTCTTGGATATTTTTTTCTACCTTATCGGGTTCAAGAGACTATTTACGAAAACGGACATCTAGATTTTTCTTTTCCACTTCTTTTTCAAACTACATAAGCATGAAAAATATGTTTAGTTACCCCTAAATCAGACTTGTAAAAATTAAACAGTGAAGGACTTGTCACCATGATGAGACCAAATTACTCCTTCCTTGGGCTCATTAAAATTACTAGGATGGATTCATCTGAAGGGTGAAATTATACAACAAGCATACAATATCCTCTTCAATCCTGCGATAAAAAATAAATAGGTACTCACTAGAAATAGTGGGGGGAAATGGAAGGAAACACATATCCTATATTTCATATTTCAAACTTATGCGATCCGTATTTTGTTCTAGTGTTGTTTCCGGATTCATCGCATAAATTGAATTTTTATATTGACATTTTGAATCATCTATCGAGGTTCATTATCAAGATAGAAAAGTGTGAAGGACTAATCTTAGGAGTGTGGTATAAATAGGAAGGCATTTACGAGAGGAAAGGAAGAGACGACAGGTTTAAAGAGATGATATTTTTTCATAATTATGAATTTTTATTAATGTATTATGTAGAAAAATTTACAATTTTTTTTCTAAATTATTATATATTTTTAATTTCTAAGTTATTCGCATTAATGATTAAAAGTGTTAATTTTATTTTATTTATTTATTATATAAAAATATTTCAAAATTTTTAAATATTTATATAGGTTTTAAATTATAATTTATTTAATTTAATGATTTAAAGAGTGTAATTATAATTGTTTTTACAATTATTATTAAGTTTAGTTATAATTAATAACAATTGAACATGAAACTTATATGTATCTCGTGTCGAGTTTAGGACATCCTCACTTTTTCACCTGCCTTCATGGGTTTGGGAAATCCATTTTCCTCTCATTCGATTATATCATATTTTCATTATAACCTTTGATCATATTTTGAGTGAAATGGTGCCAAATTCCACAGTTGTGTCGTTGATATTTTCAATAGAAATCCTTGTCTGCAAATTCAAGCCACTTATACCCTATTTTACCTTCTCTGCATCAATCCTAAATCACTCTTATCAAATATGAAAAATCCTATGTTTCGTGTCGATGATGTGGGGAACATTATGGCCCTCCTTCCACATATCACTTCCTGTCGACTCCAGCTCATTATCCAGGAAGATGATCTAGAAACCCCCTTTCAGTACCTTGGAGCTTACATGGCTCAGTGGTAGGTTCTTCAAATTTGACGATAGTCTCACATCATTAGCCTTTGATCAAATGATTCTGCGAGTGTTCGACTTTAACTCCATTGTTCACACTCATATATTGTGTTGTCGTACCTTGAGAGCCATCGTCATCATTGGTGGTTTCTCTCATACATGTTAATGGTTTACACCATTAATCGGTAATCAGGTAGTTTCTACCATGTTCAACTTCAACTCATCTACTCACATGGTCAGATTCATATTTTCAATGACTAAACATATAGGTGAAGACCCTGGGTTTCCTTTAACAAATCCAGGTTACATGGAGTTATTCATGATTGTACACATGATCCTTTCTAGTATGATGGTTGCGCCCATGCCATGGATTCATGTCTACATATATTCATGATAATTTTCATTCGGATGTTTGCGTCCATGTATTTTTAGATTCCTGCTAAGAGATGTATTTCTAGGCATACTTATATCAGAGATGTCATGTATATTGTATCATATTTTATTTGCAGGTATCCTAACGGTGGTTCCGCAAAGTTCTTGCGTTTACTTGTAAATCACTTCAGCAATCACTTCCCATTATGACTTCATGCTTTAGGGGGAATCTGTTATATAATATTTTTTCACACTCCATTTTTTGTCATCATGCCACCAATGTCAAAAAAAATGTTCTCCATCGAACATGCCAAGAACATCCTTGAAGAAGTGAAATAAGACGTGATTTTAAAATATTCTAGAAAGATTTTCAAAAACCTTATTTTGAAAGCCTAGCATGATCTGCACTTCTAATGACCCGCACTTGTAAAAAAATTCAAAACATGTTTCTACTGCTAGCAGCACAACCTTTGTCAGGAAAAACCATGCTGGTCCTCTTCAGGAAGTTTTACCAAAAAGGAGGAGAAGATTTTCTTATTAGAAGCCTCAATGTTGGCTTGAGGGATCCTGGCCTAGGTTCAGAGTTAAGAGTAACCAACAAACCATCTTACCATTGGCCCTTTTGGTAGTGACCTACTTTCACAGGCTAGAGTCTCACCTGAAGAAGTATGGGGGGGTGCTGGAACCAAGTTTCCACACCCTAAGAGAAAATTAAATGATGTGGGTGTCCACAGATATATAATAATAGCAGAATGTCTTACGCACTAGAAACCATAACTAGAGACCCTAACCAGGAAAATGTAGATCAACTTACGTAGGCTACCCTGCGCGCACATAGATATTGGCTCCATAATCCCTTCAACAGTCTTAATAAAGTGATATTCAGGTCTTACAATAATATATATATGCAACTAACATTCATATTGAGTAGTAAAACAGGTACGCAATCAATCCAATCACAGATAAGATAAATCGTAAGAAAAACAGATCACTGAAACATATCACAGATGCATTTAGTACTCGGAATTATCCCAAAATGGTCCATTATTCATCAACAGTTCGCAAGACCTTCACAATCCTTTAGATCTACCCGCGCACATAGCTAGCAAGGTCCGCAAACAGCCAGACTAAGGTCTTTGCGCACACAGCCAACATGAGCCTTTCATACGCAGACACTTACACAAATCCAATTTCAAAGCTTAAAACACACATAAAATTCCATAAGAATCTGTCTTATATGACTCGATCTATACTTCGATTTATATCTTAGCCTGCGCTCATCCTAAGGTCCACAATGTGTGGTTTGAGACTCCTAGTTTTATCGTTTAGCCCATTACAACTCATGAAGGGACTTTGACCTGCCCCAAAGCCCCTTGAATGTGAAATTCTTAGCGCGCATGACTCAAAAATACAAAAAATACTATTATTTACTAAAAAATGTGGTCCTAAGGGACCCTGCTCCAACAATCCCCCAACACAATATTATGACTCGTCCTGAGTCACAGAGGCATTGGGGTCTTCATATTGGTCCTTAGCTCCTCGATGGCGGAAGTGAAGAGCGTAAGGATATCCACCCACACTCTGATCCAAAGCACTCTAAGTTGTATCCACCAAATTTTCATAGGTAACCCCCTCTGCTGCGAGTTTGATACTCTAGTAAGTCTGGTTCAGGGTCTTGACCGCAGCATCTAAATCCTGTGATTGCTTCATGTCTTCATCTACCCAAGGCTTCATGAGGGTGGTTAGGATATGTTTCTTCATTTTCAGATCTTCTAAATCATCATGTAGCACCTAGCTTGTTTGTAATCATGCCATTCTTTGAGGAAGTACAAAAGTGGGCAGTGCCTCCTGAAGCTTATCGAATGTCTGCTCCTTGGTGTGCAGTTCCTGCGATATTTTCTTCACCAATGGATCGGTCTATACCAAAGTCCACAAACCCATCGTTTCGTCTAAGAGTTAAGTACCCTTGGTGACTATTGATGCAATTCTTGCTAAATATTCCTTGACTAAGGTAGCATTCTACACTTGCACTTCTAGCGGAGTTTCTAGTTGAATCTTGTCTTGCAACTCCGTGATCTGTTGCTCGAAGTTTTCCTTTACTTCCTGAATTTTGGATCTGGAAGCATTCAAGGCTGCTATAAGACCTTCAAATTTGTCTTGCGGTGAAGCTGAAGCAGGGATGGAAACCTCAAGAAGATCACCACAAAGTCGATCAATTAGATTCTCCAATTCTACGTGTTGTGCCACCGCTGCTTGTTGCGTTGTTTGAGCATGGAGAGACTCTTGAATTATTGTTGTGACCTTTTGCTCTACTTTGGTGAGTTGTTGGTGCATGTGTGCCTCCCTGCACTGATGCTCATATGTGATGATTGTATGTATGGCATGCAACTTACCACTAGGCAACATTGATAAATCAATTTCGACTTCTAAGTAGGTTTGCACATGCGCGTGAAATCCAGGTTGTTGTACTCTAACTGCCGCTCCATGGAAGGGGCAGATCCTACTATCTGTCATGCAAATGATCATGTTGGAGCTCTTGATCACTTGAATCAGCCTCGCCTAAGCCACACTCAATTGAATGTTATCGGTCTTGAGCTACAACACCTATAGTCCAGTCTACATAGCTTAAACTATGACCTTCATTAGGGGAATTTCGAGGTCTAAAATGGGCCTCCTAAGGAAATAATAAAGTAATAGCTAAATAAATAAAATAATATTTATGAATTTTCAATTCACTTTTTGCATCAAAATCTATGTAACCATGGTTAAATTCAATTCAAAAGTTGTACCAAAATAAAATTAATAAAAAATTGTATTGATGTGACTATAAATAAGAATGATTTTTTCAAGAAAAAGTCATTATCATTGAACAACTAATGCATTTTTCCTTTGTACTTAAATAATAAATATAAGTTCATAAATTATTAATTATATAATATGTTATTAATTAAAATTTATATTATTTAAATTGTATAATAACATAATGTACTATATAAAAATAATATAATATAATATAATAAATGTAATATATTATTTTATGTATGAATTTTATATTACATATTAAATTGATTTGATTTATAACATAAGAAGAAATAATATATAATATAAAAAGGAATATAATATATATTCTATATCATTTAGATTATTTTTCATAATATTGTAGTCAATAATATATAATATTAAATTTAATCGAAATGAAATGAATTGAGTTATATTTAAAATTAAAGAAAAAAGTATTGAAATATATTTAATTTATATTTATAAGTATAATATAAGATTTATATACATTAAAATTTAGATTTTTCTTTTTTGCCCCAAACTATATTGAACCTAACATAACTCTTTTCAACATACAAAAATAATATACCTTTTTTTCATTATATCTAACTATTTTTTTTTTCTTTAATTTTAATATTTTAATATTGTTATCAATATTATAATAATATTATTTATAGAATTGATTTATCCCAAAATTACAAAGTTACATTTTTATTTATTTTGATTTCATATGTATAATATATATGTATAGATATTAACTTATAATTAATTTAAAATTGTAATATTAAATAAAATGAGAAGAATATATAATTTAAAAATAAATATAAGAAAATATACAAATATAATATTTATTCAAAAGTGTGTAAAGACATGAAGATTGTATAGGGATATGCATTGTTTCTTTCAAAAAAATATGAAATGACAATAATAATATTCTATTTAAAAAGTGTGAAATGAAATTTATAATGATTTAATTTACTTTACTTTATGACTTTAAAAGTACTTAGAGAACTACCATGGTTAACTATGATTATTTTTCCACCATTGAGAATGTGACAAGTAAGTACCTTTAACTCAAACAACGCCACCTCAACCATTAGGGATGATGTCATCTCCTTAAAGGTGATTGGTTATTATAAAGTGAATTTTGATTGTACATTTTCCTTAGGAGGCCCATTTTAGACCTCAAAATTCCCCTAATGGCACTGCTCCTCCAACGCAGTCCACCTATCCTCGGAGGCAAATGCGATCACATCTACTATGTTATCAAGGTCTTCCTCAGTGAGTGTGATGTCCTTTGTGCCTTCGGCCTTCAAACCTTTTTCTTCTTGCACGCACCCTTGGGGGTGTTAGCATCGCGCTTAATACCTCTGGGAGACTCATCTCTGGTACCATCTAGACCATCTGTTCCTTCGAGATCTACCTCGGGCTCCTCCGCTGGCTCTTTTTCTGCCTCCCTGTTTATTTCTTTCTCAGATTCCTTTTTTGCGTCTTTCTTTGTGCCCTTCTCAACTTCTTGTTCCTTTTCGGCTATTGTTGTCTCCTTGCTGAATGTTGAGGCTCTGACAGGCTGGGTGGAGCCAAGCCCAACCTTACATGCTTCTTTCCAGGTCGCAATGACCTGGTCAATTTCTACCTCTGTCACCATATAAGGAAGGTTGTACCATACCACATCCTTGTCCGCCTGAATATTCACATGGTGCATTGTCACTTGGAAGGTGGAAATAGCTCTGTACTTCTCATAAGTGGTTGGGGACAATTGGGGCCGTGAGTGGATAGCCACAGTTAATGCTCCTTCAAATAAGACCTAGAAGATCTTATTCTCATTTAATCTCTTCGGGTTTAGTGAGTCCCATAAATTGGCATAGCGCGCCCCTTCAAAAACACCATGTTTGACCTCTGGGAGGACTGTGCCCTCGGTGTATCCCACACAATTAGAGCAATTAACAGAAGAAACCAAGAATAACAAAACTTTTTCCCTTCTTCCTGCACCTCGCACACGTTCTCCAGGAACTTTGTGCACAGGTACTGGGACCAATTATAGCTCATACCCTTCTCTCACTGTCCTGCTAGCATGATGACGTGTGTAGGGACTACCTTAGGTCAGCGCTTACGCATTAGCTTACATCCCAAGACTAAGGTTCCAAGGAGTACTAATGGGTCATCGATCTCCTGCACTAGGAACCCCCTAGAGTCATGTTGTGCCTTGTAATCCTTCTTGACCTTGGAAACTAATTTCAGCTCCTTGCTCTTTCCATAACTATCCATGGGATGGGGCACCCTCCTGTGTAGGCCGGTGATCTAATGGATCAGCGCGACATCAATTGGAATTCTATTTTGGATCCATATGCACCCATCATGCACCAACGCCAGCAGTCACCGCACACAGAAATTTGTGATGGGGTACCTGCCGAAGTGAGGAATCCTCAATAAATTGAGAATTCCAGCGTTAATCAACCCGCACGCCCATGACATGGGATCTACCTTCACAAATCCATCATACGGTACTCACTCCAGGTAATACTCAGGCGCTAACTCAGGGAACATCTCCTTGTTTTCTAGATCATCATCATCAAACTTTACCAGAGGGATTTTTATGAACATATCACCTTCAACTGGGACTACCTAGGAAATTAACGGCATCTGCAGATAGGCGTGCACCGTATCTACATCCTTTGGGACTCAAACATAGGGTCTTCGCGGCTTCACATATTTTGGGAGCCATGAGAGGGGCTCGAAAATGAGCACAACCTCCTCTGTTGTTGACAAAGTTATTTTTGATGGGTCACCAATAGGGGACCTATCCTTCGTCGCTTGGCGCGGGGACGTAATATGTCTGGGGGAAGGCCTCGACTTTGAGGATGATCCCTTAGTCACCTTGCCCTTTCCTTTGAAAGGTGTTGACACTATTTCTTGCACTTCAGGGACAACTTCATGTACATCATTGGAGTCGGGCTCGGTAGACGCTGTGAGCGGCACAAGGTGATCCTCAAACAGCACGCACCCAGGGTTAGTGGCTGTCATTCTTGGTTTAAAAATGAATTCGAGGTTACTCACATCAGATGCAGTGGTCTCACGACTAAACGTATAGTTCTCAGAGATAATTATAATGGGAAATTCACTTAGACAACAAAGGAACAAAATATGACCCATGCCCCTCCTTTTGTTGAGATTGCAACAAGATGATGAGCTTAGTGGAAAGGAGTCGCCTTCACTAACTGGGCCCGCAGGCTATTTTTGGCGCAAAGTCTATTTTTAGACTATGTCTATTTTTAGACATATGGATCATGTTCTATGAGTTGCAGGATGCTATTTGTGGATGGTTGGTCAAGTTGGAAAAAATAGATTGACTTCTATTTTTAGACATATTGGGCGGAATCTATTTTTAGATTGCCAGTCTAAAAATAGATATGTCGAATATTATTAGCTCTTAATAATATTTGGACTATAAACATTATCTTATTCTCTTGGAGCACTTCAGTTAAGTGCACAGATGTGGCACAGGAGCTGACAGAAGGAATTACGCTATTTCTGAGGGTTAAGTGGAGCTATTGCATGGATACTTCAGTTAGAACTCATGTGACAGAGTTTGGTGGAGTTGATTGAGGAAGTTAGTGGAGTTGTATTCAGTTTAACTAATCTAAACATAATTGAGCTATTTGTATTCAATTTAACTAATTGATACAATTAGTGAGAGTGGTGTGAATTAATTATTAATTAATTCACTAATTATAAACTCATTAATCAACTAAAGAATGCATCAGTTAACTTCAGTGCATGGACAGTTTCAGTGGAGACCAGTGCAGAAATAGGTGAAAGAGCAAGTTAACTATCAGTTGTGACTATATTGTTGCTATTTGCAACACACAGATAGGTGGAGAAGCCCATGAGGATTGCGCAGTACAAGCCAGGTGGTTTATCTATCTAATGAAGCCATCCATAGCATTAAAAAAATGAAATAGAGTTTGGCTATCAAGTGGCAAAAGATTGGAGCATGTGTTTTGCTAGATCTAGCTTGATAGTGTGTAGCAATTGAGGGTGTGCATGAGAGCTTGTGAGGAGCTTTTGTACTATGATTGTTACATGATCTCCATGACATATAATATACATATAGTTGGGGTTTTCAGCTTTAATCTTTCCCATTAAATACTATGTTCATATGTGTGATTGTTTGTGGTTTTAATGTATGCATGCAATTGATTTTATTTTCGCATGTGATGATCAATGGTAGAAGAGATTCTGTATTATGCATGAAGCTAAAATAGTGTGTGATCAGGAGAATCCTGGTGAATAATATCTCAGTTATTCAAATTTTATACATGGTATCGGAGCAATATTGATCATTGGAGCAATTGCAAAACATTGAAGCGGTTGAGTTTTGTGCTGGTGGAATTCGAATTTGCAGCAGTGTTTTCTTGGTGTCGAAGTTGAGATGTATTTCAACGGATTGCGATTGGAGTATGCCCTTGAGGGCATCTCGAATTATATTGCATGGAAGGACAGGATGGAGGCGGTGCTGGATGACAATGGGTTGAAGGAGTTCATAGATGCAGAAATTCCAAAACCTACTTCTAGTGATGCTACCGTACTTGACGCATGGAAAAAGAAGACAACAAAGTGTCGAAGGATTTTGTTGGAGGGTGTGAAGGATTACATAGTATCCAACCTTCATGGTAAGACTTCTCCATTCTTGATGTGGAAAGCCTTGACAGATTTATTCCAAAGCAAGAGCGACCAGAGGAAGTTGGCGCTCAAGGATAAACTCAGAAACATAAAGATGGAGAAAGGCGACAGTATGCCCAAGTACCTCACGAAGTTCATCCAATGCAGGGATGAGCTGGGAAGAGTGGGGGTGACTGTTGATGATGAGGACTTGGTGACCTTGGCTCTCCTTGGGCTTCCCAAGAGTTGGCACTCCTATCAGGACTCTGTCAATGGTCGGGAGAAATTTCCAGGATGGGAGCGACTTTGGTCGAATCTTGTGCAAGAGGAGATAAGGCGGAGTACTAGGGACGGCTCTTCATCAAAGAAATCTGATGAAGAGAATTGCGCTTTGGATGCCAAAGCAAAGAAGGGGAAGAGCAAGAAATATTCTCAATCTGGTGCGAAAGGCAAGAAGCAGGACATGTCCAAGGTGAAGTGCTTTCATTGTCACCAACACGGATATTATGCCACAAATTGTCCACAGGAGAAGAAAAATAAGCGAACAACGGATGTTAACGGTGGAGAAGACATAATATAACGGTTGTTGGATTTTCACTGATCGCATGCTTTGTCTCAAGTGTGATGGGTTCGGTGTGGTTTATGGACAGTGGTTCGTCTTTTCACATGACAGGAGATCGAGATTTGTTTATTGATCTAGATGAGAAAGACCTTGGAGTGCACATCGAGATGGGCGATGATGGGAGATATATTGCAACCAGTATTAGTACCATTTCCTTTGAGAGGGAGTTTGGTAAACCCTTTGTATTGAAGGAAGTGATTGATGTTCCAGGATTGAAGAAGAATCTTATCTCTGTGGCGATGTTAGAAGACAAGGGATATGATGTTGTCTTTAGCGAGGGAAAGGCTTTCCTGCGCAGTAAGGCAACTGGTGAGACCCGGAGGATAGGGGTTCGAGTTAAAAACCTTTATCAATTGCAGGTAGATGGCTGCACAGCAATGGCAAGCAAGGCAGAAGGAGTGGTGAGCCGGGATGATGGCGAGTTGTGGCATCGGAGATTGGGCCACCTTCACCATGGAGCTTTGAAGATACTGCAACAGATTTCTACTGGGCTTCCTAAGGGTACTCTTGCACAGTCAGATCAGTGCAAGGGGTGTACCTTGGGAAAATTTGTGAAAGCCACCTTTCACGAGAAGGATAGTTGTGCCACGACGATCCTTGAGAGAATTCACACAGACGTGTGTGGACCTTTCTCAGTAGCTTCGACAGCAAAGCACAGGTACTATGTGATATTTTTTGATGATTTTTCTCGTAAGTGTTGGATCTTCTTCATGCAGAAGAAGAGCGAGACATACTCAAAGTTCTGTGAGTTCAAGGCACTAGTTGAGAAAGAATCGGGGAAGCAGGTGAAGGCTCTTAGGAGCGGCAATGGTGGTGAATTCATCTCTGGCGAATTCAAGGACTTTTGCAGCGTAGAAGGAATTGAAAGAGGTGAAGGCTCGTAGCACCTCATAACCCACGGCAGAACGGGGTTGCTGAGCGGAAGAACAGAACGATCATGGGTGTTGCATGAGCGATGTTGCATGATCAGGGCCTACCCATTCACTTGTGGGTGGAGGCATGCAATACTGCAGTATATGTGCAGAGGCGTTTTGTCCTCACGGGGATGCTTGGCATGGTCCTGACCGAGGAGGCATTTTTTTTTTTTCTGGTTTGGGCACAGTATTTCCCATTTGAGGATTTTTGGTTCGCCTGTTTACATTCTAATGACAAAAGGATGCCAGGGGAAGAAAATTTCAGAGGCAGAAGTAGGGAGGGGGGTTGGGATATTTGTGGGGTACACTGATACGCCCTGTTGGTGTCCCGTGTTTTGACAGTTTGGCAAATCAAAAGACAAGTCAACATCAGAACCAATCTTTAGAGTTCCAGAATCTGATCACTCCTATTCTCGAGAGGGATCTCTCAAATATTTGTTTGCAAAGGTTTATCTTGTTTGCTTTGGTTATGGATTTTGAAGCCTTTATTACATGCGGATGTTTTGTTTGGTTCCCCGACATGAGATTACGACACGAGAATATGAAAAGGTCTAGGAAAGATAGACAGAAAGAAGAAATATCAGGTTCATTGGGCAATGGAGTCAAAATAAGATCATGACAAACTCTTCAAGGGATATGGGATATCAAAGGGAAAATCTAACTTGGCCACAGGATCCTTCGTTTTGGAATGAGATGGACATTAATGATTTGGAAAAATAAATTTAATTCTAAACAAAGGGAACTTGAGAAACATGACTTATCAATAAAGAGATATTTGATAGACAGGGCTAACCATAAATTCTACAAACATTATTTAAGCAACTAATGATTTCAAGATAACTTCTAAAATGAAATCTAAGATTCGGGGAACACCCTATTTCCTCAAAGATCTTATTTTAAAGGATTTAGAAAACATAAAAGATTCACTGATAGTTTCATTCATAGAAGAAGGAACACCTAAATAACATTTGTGTTTGCAACTATAAAGACCTTCAAAACAACTGTTCAAGCAGGGGCAAAGGGTAAGATCAAAACCAACCTCTTTGGTTAACTTAAGACAATGGTACTTCGAAGGGAGATTTCAATAATGGCTTTGAGTGATGGCCGACAAGCGAGGAGAACCATAAAATGCGAAACCAAATATTTGAGCTATCGAGAAATAAACGAGCATGAAGACTAAAGAAAGTTTCAGCTTATCTAAGTAACAGTAGAAGAAAACATAAAACGATGAAGGGTGAAAAGGTCTAAGGTGCTTCCAGGAGTCATTTCTTAGCCTAAAAATTTCAACCTACTGTAGTAAGAAATTATGGAACATAATGAAAACAAGATAAAACATTGAACAGTTTAGAATACTTCATCAACAGCCAAGCTCATGGATCAAATGATCGAGCCTTCTCAGGAACAGACATGCAACGGCATCATCAAGACATCCAAGACTCCAAATTATTTTCAACTTCAACAGAATTTTATATTTATTTCAGAGAGTTTCGATATTACAACTTGTGATCAAATAGCAACCAACCTTCTCATCTGCGGACGTACTTATAGTAAGATGAGAGGTGAGGGCAACAATATCTTGTGAACCATTAATACGGATTAGTGACTTCTCGGTCTCTTAAGGGGTTCGATGGAGAAGTGTACGGGTGGATCACTGTACAGTAATGTTTTACAGTGTCAAAATAGGCGGAAGTTGTTGTTTGGGCTCTATGTTAGTCGGAGCAACTCTGTGACTATTTTCTCTTCACTCCTTTGTGAGAATTAATTTGGTAGCGGCAGGCAGATATTCACTGAATCAATAACCTCAGCCTCTGTTTGAAAGGTTTGAGGCAACAGGTGGCTCTTTGTAGTAGCTGAGGAATCAATTTGCCTCAGTTGAAGCGGTGGAAACCTTTCTGTCATCAAAACATTTATGATTTTCTTTTAAACTGTGTTTTAGATTGGGGTTTAGGCTTTTAATAACTGTCTTAGTCGTAATCCCCACGAAAACTGTGTTCAACCTTCTTCTGTTGTGCTCTGTCTTCAAACTGATACTCTTTAACTGTTTTAAAATTAAAAACATTGTCTTGTCGATGTGTAGGCCGCACTGGGCTTTTCGGCATCAATGCTCATGAAACATCGACGAATCATTGAATCCAACCGTGTGAATGGTTTTCTTTAACAGGTCGAAGGCGCAGGAAACGTCTTTCTAGACCCTCGGCTTTCTTTCATTATACAATGGAAAACCATTAAAATACCTGCAAAACACAAAAATAATTAAGAAATCTTGCGGATAATAGGTTTAAATTGCTTCAGATGGCGGGGGGAGGAGCGTAGCCGTCGGATGAAGGAAACCAACGGTGGAGATTTGCGTAGACGAGGCGAAAAAGGAGAGCAGGGAGAGGAACAAGTCGGAGTAGTTTTTGGACCGTCCGATCTGGACACGTGGACGGTCCAGATTCAATCGAAGGATCTCAATCGGAGGTGACAGAAAAGGGGATGCGATTGAAAATAAAACTCCGATGCGATTGCGCAATCGGGAGGGGAGAGGTGATTAAACGATAGCCGTTGGATCCGAGAATTATATCAACGACGGGGAGCGAATCGAAGGAACAACAATCGGGGGAAAAAATAAATGCATGCGGGCCTAATCGCAATCGAAACTGCGGGCCCAATCGCAATCGAAACTGCAGGCCTGGTCCTTTCGATCAACCCATTTTAAATTCTCTGATCACGATTGCGCGATCAGTCTTTTTGATCAACCCATTTTATTTAAACACGTGATTTTGGCATTTTAAAACAAACTTTGGAATAATGGGTTTTCAAGTTTTATAAAGGAAAAAAGCAGAACAGAAATGAAAATTCACAATGTTTCAAGCGCCGGAGGCGGGCTTAGGGTTATATGACAATAATAATATGATCGGGGGTTTTTAAGCAGCAAGGCTAATCGTAATAGGAACTTTTGGAGTATGGCAAAGGCTTGTGCCTTTGATTCTTTTCGATGCGATTAGCACTTTATCGTATTTGCAAGTGGAACTTTGATTTCTTTATGAGAATTTTCAAGGATTTTAATGGATTTGGGGGTTCTGAAATAGTCAAAAAGTGAGTTTTTAACTATGAAAGGGGAAATTTTCATAAATGGAAAGAAAAGGATTTATGAAAACAAAGTAGTTTTGATGGAGAAAAAGGGGAGCAGATGAAAGGTTTTGAGAAGAGGAGAAATGACGATTTATCAGCAGTCTTTCAGATGGAATCAACAGAAATTCCTGAGTGTAAAGATGGGATAGTAAATGAGGATTTTGGACAAAGGCATGAGACCTTCAAGGAGTCTTCAAGAGCCAATAATTTTTAGTGATAGAATTTGTTCTTTGGAGGCTCAAAAAGATCTTAGCCACCTTTTGGTATAACAAAATATTATAGGTGGCTAACACGCCCCACAACTATCGTGTGTATTTTCCAGATAGTCGCAAGACTGTTGTGCGACATGATATCAAATTTCAGGAGGAGAAAGCCATGAAGTGTTTGCTTGAGAGGGAGCCACACTTGCATGCAGAGGAGGATGTATTAGTTCCTAAGGATGAGTCTCAGGATGTGTATCAGCCACAAGATGAGTTTCATGGAGTGGAAGAGCCCACTCAGGTAGCGCCAACCATCAGAGGGCGGAAGCGCACTACAGAAGCTGAGCGACTGGCTCAAGATGCAGAGAAGGTTGTAGGAGCACCTACATCACAGCGCAAATAGAGACAGTCACCTGATCAGTATACTGGATACATGGCTCTTGTGAGAAAGTGTATCATGACAGAGCCATCCTCTTTCGAGGAAGCTATGGAGGACCCCGCATGGGTAGATGCCATGGTGGAAGAGTATGATTTGATTGTCAGAAACAGTGCATGGGAGATTGTCCCGAGGCCGGAGGGGAAATCAGTGGTGGGTTCGAGATGGATCTACAAAGTGAAGTAGGTAGCTGACGAGAGTGTGGAGAAGTATAAGGCAAGATTTGTTGCCCAAGGCTTTTCATAGATAGAGGGGATCGATTATGAGGATACCTTTGCACCTGTCGCAGGGTATTCTTCCATACGGACGATTCTTGCTCTCTCAACGCAGATGGGGTGGCACATTCATCAGATGGATGTGAATATTGCGTTCCTCAACGAAGTCATTGAGGAGGAGGTGTACATAGAGCATCTCGAAGGTTTCGAGATCTTCAGCAGCGAGTCACATGTGTGCAGGCTCAAGAGAGCATTGTATGGGTTGAAACAAGCACCTTGTGCTTGGTACACACGGATAAACAGTTATT
This sequence comes from Pinus albicaulis, assembly GCA_034641835.2. Taxonomy (NCBI): domain Eukaryota; kingdom Viridiplantae; phylum Streptophyta; class Pinopsida; order Pinales; family Pinaceae; genus Pinus; species Pinus albicaulis. The sequence goes on from CM076583.1 coordinate 529,308,554, forward strand.
TCATCGGACTTGGATTCTCCAAGAGTGAGGCGGATCATAACCTATACCAAATTGTGGTGGAGGGTAATTTTCTGATCATTGTACTTTATGTAGATGATTTGATTTTGACAGGTGATGAACTGTTGATACACTCATGCAAGGCTGATCTTGCAAAGGAGTTTGAGATGAAGGACTTGGGCCTCCTTCATTATTTTCTGGGATTGGAAATTTGGCAGCGCAGTGATGGACTGTTTGTTTCTCAAGGCAAGTATGCCCGGGAGATACTGGAGAAGTTCAACATGCATGGCTGCAAGCCTGTTGATACTCCTCTTCCTGGTGGATGGAGGAAAGAGGATGCTACTTCGGCGGAGGTAGTGGATGCCCTTTGTTTATCGACGATTGGGTGGGAGTCGCTTATGTATACTGGTCAATACATGACCGATATATTCTATGCGATTAACGAACTCACAAGCTATGGTTAAGCCAACCAAGCTCTTTTGGAAGGCGGGGAAGCATGTATTGATATATCTCGGAGGCACAGGCACGGCGGGATATGGATTGTGGTAGGACGGTCGGATGAGGTGAAGCTATGTGGCTTCATGGATGTAGATTGGGCGGGGAGCCCAACGGACGGAAAAGATGATCCCCGACTGGAAGGATTTTAGTATCGGGTTGGCACGGTTTCGCAGTACGGCAGGAAGGAGAGATCCGTGGCACTCAGTTCAGCAGAGGCCGAGTATATGGCAGCGAGTTTGGCTGCATGCGAGGCTATATGGATGAGGAAGATCCTGGTCGGGTTGTTCGGTTCACACTTAGATCCTACTGTGATATATTGTGATAATCAGAGTTGCATCAAACTCTCGGTTAATCCAGTATTTCATGATAGATCTAAACACATTGACATACGGTATCATCATATCAGAGATTGTGTGCAGCGGAAGATCATGTTACTTTCTTACATTCCTATGGAGGATCAGGATGCTGATATCTTGACGAAGGCGCGGGAGAAAATTCGAGATACCACAAGGTAGGAAAGGGGTTGCGGATAATCCATATCACGTCACCCGAGAAAGTGTTGGGTTACAGTAAGATGATGAGCTTATTTAAAGAAATCGCCTTTACTTAAGTGAGCCTGTGACTGTTTTTATGTAAATCTTATTTTTAGACTATGTCTATTTTTAGACATATGGATCATGTTCTATGAGTTGCGGGATGCTATTTTTGGATGGTTGGTCAAGTCGGAAAAAATATATGGACTTATATTTTTAGACATATTGGGGCGAGTCTATTTTAGATTACTAGTATAAAATGAGATATGTCGAATAATATTAATATGTATCTTTAGGTATGAAAACATTGACTTATTCTCTTGGAGCATTTCAGTTAAGTGCACAGATGTGGCATAGGAACTGATAGAAGGAATTACACTATTCCTGAGGGTTAAGTGGAGCTATTGCATGGAGACTTTAGTTAGAACTCATGTGACATAGTTTGGTGGAGACAATTGAAGTTAGTGGGTGTCATTAGGTTTAACTAATCCAAACATAATTGAGCTAATTTGTATTCATTTTAACTGATTTCGTCTGATTAGTGAGAGTGGTGTGAATTAATTATTAATTAATTCACTAATTATAAACTCATTAATCAACTAAATAATGCATGAGTTAATGATTGCATGGAAAGTTTCGGTGGAGACAGTGCGAGAAATAGGTGAAAGAGCGGGTTAACTATAGTTCTGTGACTATCTTTTCCCATTTGTACACGGATGGTAGGAAATACTCATGAGGATTGCGCAGTTCAAGCTAGGTGGTTTATCTATTTAATGAAGCCATCCCATAGCATTAATTATGCAATAGAGGCTGGCTATCAAGTGGCAAAAGATTGGAGCATGTGTTTTGCTAGATCTAGCTTGATAGTGTGTAGAAATTGAGGGTGTGCATGAGAGCTTGTGAGGAGCTTTTGTACTATGATTGTTACATGATCTTCATGACATATAATATACAGATAGTTGGGGTTTTCAGCTTTAAGATTTCCCATTAAATACTGTGTTCATATGTGTGATTGTTTGTGGTTTTAATGTATGCATGCAATTGATTTTATTTCCGCATGTGATGATCAATGGTAGAAGAGATTCTGTTTTATGCATGAAGCTAAAATAGTGTGTGATCAAGAGAATCTTGATGAATAATATCTCAGTTATTCAAATTTTCTACACCTTTTATAGGAGATTCATGGTAAAAACGGTCGGAACTTCATTAATGGCACCTTATCCCCGTAAAAACGGTTAAAAATCCTATAAGATCTCCTTAATAAATGCATAGAACCTGCTCCATTCAATGGTAAAATCGCTTTTTCACCCAGATTTATTGTTCCAACAGCTAGTTTTTCCTGTCACGCACTACCTCTATGCTCATGTCGCACTTTCCCACGTATGTCCCCTGCGTAGTGCGCAGACAAGTGGAATCCCATTCTTTGTCCATATATTCATTTGGTAGTCACATGGTTATCCTTATATGGCTTTAGTCGGCTTCTGTTGATGTACCCGAGAAGACTTTCACCGCACAATGTGGCCAAGCGCACCGCACCTCCATTAGTGATCTCATTCAAAATGTATGGCCCTAACCAATGCTTTCTGAACTTCCTTGGGTGGCACGCAAACTGACTAGCATATTAAAAAGCCAAATATTCTTGTTTGAATGCCTTCTGCCGAATGTGCCTATCATGCCAGGCCTTTTTGCACACCTTCTACACTCGCTGATGGAAGTTAGCAATAAACTGATCCTTCTCTAATGCAACCAATTGTGATAGTCGTTTCTCCATGATGTTTGGTTCAACCATATCAGTGAATGCTGCAATATGCAGGCTTGGGAAGGTATATTCCATTGGCATGATTTCTTCCTATCCATAAACCATCACCAATCAACTTCTTGCATGTGGTCCTATAAGCCCATAACATTGAAGGGATGCACACATCCCAATCATTCTGATTTGCATTACATATTTTTGTGAGTGCATTCTCTAGGATTTTGTTGAAGGCTTCTACTACACCATTTTCCTGAGGGTGATAGGGAGTACTCTTCTGGTGATGTATCTAAAATTCCTATGTCAGAGATTCAATGGTCTCAGTAACAAAGTGTGTACCCCTATCACTCATCAATATCTTTGGGCACCCAAATCTAGTCAGGATATTTTCAAAAATGAAATTTGCAGTAGTGTCTGCAGTACAATATTTTACTGGCTTAGCTTCATCCCATATGGTTATATAAATTGTGGCAGTGGTGATGTAGCGTATGCCAACCTTCTTCCCAGGAGGATTGATAGGTCCAACAAATTCTGTGGCCCATTTATCAAAAGCCTACAGGGCCATCTGTGGCTACATTGGAATTTCATCTCTGCGCGATGGCTTCCCTGTTCTTTGGCGTGCATCACAAACTCGGAAATATGCATGTGTATCACTGTGTAATGTAGGCCACAATAACCAAGATGTCTTTCCTTTCATGTTCTAAAACATACCTTCTTAATACTTCATCCACTCCCAACTTGTACAATTCACCAGTAATCAATGTAAAGTTAGCTTTGTGTGAAACCAACTCCTCATTAGGGGAATTTTGAGGTCTAAAATGGGCCTCCTAAGGAAATTATAAAATAATAGTGGAAATAATATAATAAGATTTTATTACATCAGCAAATTTTGGAGGGAAAAAAGAAAAAACTACTTTTTCAATTCGTATTTTCAACTTATCTCCCAAATATTTACCCAAATTTTGAGCAGGAGTACCCATTGGATGCAAAATTTAATTCCTCATCCAAGGAGTACCCAAGTTGCATACTTTAGATGGATCCTACTTCATGAAAAATGAAAAATACATAAAAAAACGTGATTGCAATCATGTTTTTCATGTATTTCTCATTTTTCTTATAGCAGGGTCCATCAAAAGTATGCAACATGGGTCTCCTTCGATGAGTAATTAAATTTTTCATCCAATGAGTACTCCCACTCGAAATTTGAGTAAAAACCTTGGGAGATAAGTTGAAAACATGAGTTGAAAAAGTAGTTTTATTATTTTATTATTTTTTAATATTTTTCCCTTTTACTTAAAAAAATGGTGAATCATCCCCCATGATTGACATCATCATCTTGAATCCTATTGGTTCTTATAAATTTTATTTTGGTTGTACATTTTTTTTAGGAGGCCCATTTTAGACCTCAAAATTCCCCTAATGTCTTTTGTTGCACTGAGTATTCAGCAGGCGCACTTCTAGTAGTCAGAAAGTGAATGATATCTGCAAAGTTTTCATCAACCACCTTAATAGAAAAGAATTGTGCATCAGGCAGTCCCTCCTCTAGACTGGTTGGTTCCTCCCCACTCTCAATGTGAGATAAGTGATTAGATCCAGCATTAAATATTCCAAGTTTAACAATGATTTCAAAATCATATTCTTGAAATTTCAACAGCCATCTACAAATCTTCCCCCCCCCAACACATGCTTATTTACGAGGTACTTCAAAGCAGATTGGTCACTGAACATCTTGAAGTGCCCTCCTAGCAGATAATGTTTATCTTTTTGCAGAGCATAGACCATAACCAATCCTTACCTTTCTATGGTCGAGTAGTTGTGCTCTGCACTAGAGAGCTTCCTACTTGCAAAGGCAACAGGGTGATCAATATCTCCTCCTGGCTACTCTAAAATGGCTCCAAGTGCAATACCGGATGCATCAACATGCATGTGGAAAACCTTGGACTAGTCTGGGAATATTAGAATAGGTGTCGTAACCATATTTTCCTTCAACAACTCAAAGCTATTTTGGCATTCCTCATCCCAGAAAAGGGACAAATCTTTCTTCAGCAATTTCTCCATGGGTGCAGTGATCAGAGCATAGCCCTAAATGAATTTTCTATAATATCTGGTGTGTCCTACAATATATCGCAGTTGTTTTTCATTGGTAGGGACCTCCAAGTTTATAATAAATGGAATCTTTGTTGGATCTACCATCAATCCTTGATGACAAACAATATGTCCCATCAAAATTCCAAAAGGAACACATAATATACACTTCTTCAAGTTAAGATAGATCTGGTGCTTCCTACAAGTGTCAAGCATCATGCATGGGTTGGACATGTGCTTCTTAACTAGCCCAAACACAGTCCAATCATCAAAGTACACCTCCATAAACTTGTGCATGAACTCCTTGAATACAGCTACTACTACGCGCGAGAAGATAGTAGGTGCATTCTTCAATCCAAAAGGCATGAATGTGTATTGTAAATATCCCCATTCTACTGCAAAAGTGGTATTGCTTTCATCTTCTAGTGCAATACTGATCTAATGATACCTCAAAAATCCATCAGTAAAATATTAGGCATATTTTCTTCCCACATTTTCCAATATCTCATCTGAAAATGGAGTAGGGAAGGGTTCATGTACACATGCATCATTCAGTTTGCGCAAATCCACACAAATCCTTATTTCTCCCTTAGTCTTCTTTTCTTGAAAAACCATTGGGCTCACCCAATCAGACTACTCCACAGGCTCATTGATTCCTACAACAACCATCTTCTCTAATTATTCCTTCACTTTCTGCTTATATTTTGGATTTAACTAGTATTGTCGCTACTTGATAGGGTGCACATCTGGTTTGAGAGTGATCTTCATAACTCCCAAATCTACTACAATTCCTTTGAGCTCAGAAAAATTCATGGGAAATAGGTCCTAATATTCTTTCAACAGCTCTGCAATCTTTCCCACTGTGTCATCATCCCAGTAAACTCCTATTTTGGCCAACTTGGGTTGTTCCTCTTTCCCAATGTTGACTTCCTTTATTTTCAGAGGCTTAGTTGCATCCACCATTCCTAATAAGGTCCCTGCAACTGCATGCTCCCCCTATGATTCGGGGATGTTGATATTTCTTGGATCTTCCTTATTATCTTCCACTAACAGATTCCTATAGTTGAAAATAGCTCGCATCTACACTTCCCATGATGGCGCATCTCATTCTATCCGAGGTTAGGAATCATAAAAGAGAATTGCTTCTATTTCGTATAGGGCTCCGTCCAATCCTTCTGATCCACCAGCCAGGTTGAAGGTTAGCAAAAAAATATCACTCATTGTAACCCAATTAAGGGTCCCTTGGTACATCTCCGTCTCCAAATACCATGCTGTAGGGATTGGTCCCAACGTATGGAAAAACATGTGAACCCATTCAGCCTCGGGCTTCTTATCCCAAACCTCCATCCATGTAGCCAAGTGTTTGCACGGATCACGTCGGCCAACCAAAAATCTCAGTTGGTGGGGTAGTGTGTTGTTCAAAGCGCAACTGCATCATTCTATGGCATTCTTCCCAATCCTCAAAGTTTCCTTTGTGCGTATCACACCAATATAATGGAGTTGTGCGCATATCAAGATCGAGTGCCTAGAACCTTCGTTATTTTGGGAGAGCCTTTTCCAAATTTTCCAAAAATAATACAACACTACAAGAACCATAAAAATAGGTTAATTCTCTTACCTATGAGGAGATGCATCACAAATTTTAAGTGATTCCAAGGCAACGCAGCAAAAAAACATCATGTAGACGATTCTGCAGTTATCCATTTGTCTATTTGAATCTGAAAAACATGAGCTATCCTTTTCCCAATTAAACATCCCATCGGTAATAGGGTTGATCCAATCCTCATCTCGTGTAGTCAATTTGTAGATATGGTCGATGTAATCTCCTCTATGCACTGGTTTTGTATATCTCTCCCCTTTCGTATGATCCAAAGGTACTATAACCTGAGCCGAACCTTCCATGATTCTGGCCAGGTCACAATGACCTGGTCAATTTCTGCCTTTGTCACCATATAACAAAGGTTGTACCATACCATGTCCTTGTGTGCCTGAATCTTCACATGGTGAAATGTCACTTGGAAGGTGATAATAGCTCTGTACTTCTCATAAGTGGTTGGGGAAAACTGGGGCCATTAGTGGATAGGCACAATGAATTCTCCTTCAAATAAGACCCAAAAGATCATATTCTCTTTTACTCTCTTCGGGTTTGGTGAGTTCCATAAATTGGTGTAGTGTGCCCCTTCACAAACACCATGTTTGACCTCTGGGAGGACTGCGCCCCCGGACGTCTCCCACACAATTAAATAAATTAACAGAAGAAACCATGACTAACATAACTTTTTCCCTTCTTCCTGCACCTCGCGCACGTTCTCTAGGAACTCCATGCATAGGTACTGGGACCAATTATAGCTCACACCCTTCTCTCATTGTCCTGGTAGCACGATGACGTGCGTAGGGACCACCTTAGGTTGACACTTTTGCATTATCTTACATCCCAAGACTAAGGTTCGAAGGCATACTACTGGGTCATCAATTTGTTGCACTAGAAACCCCATGGAGTCATGTCCTACCTTATAATCCTTCTTGACCTTGGCATTTACTTTGAGCTCCTAGCTCTTTCCATAACTGGCCATGGGATGGGGCCCCTTCTTGGGCAGGCCAGTGATATGATGGATCAGTGTGGCATCAATTGGTATTCTATTTTGGATCCATAGGCACCCATCGTGCACCGGGACTAGCAACTGGTGCACACAGACATTTGTGATGGGGTACCTGCCGAAGTGAGGAATCCTCAATAAATTGAGAATTCTAGTGTTACTCAACCCACGCGCCCATGGCATGGGATCTACCTTCACAACTCCATCATACAGTACTCGCTCTAGGTAATAATCAGGCGCTAACTCGGGGAACATCTCTTCTTTTTCCAGATCATAGTTATCGAACTTTACCAGAGGGATTTTCTGAACATATCCCCTTCAACTAGGACTACCTGGGGGATTAATGGCATCTGCAGATAGGCACTCACTATATCTACATCCTTCGAGGCTCAAACAGATGGTATTCGCAGCTTCACATATTTTGGGAGCCATGAGAGGGGCTCGACAACGAGTGAGACCTCCTCTATTGCTCACAAAGGTCTTTTTGATGGGTCGCCCATAGGGGACTTGTCCTTAGTTCCTTAGTATGAGGATGTAGCGTGTTTGGGGGATGTCCTCAGCTTTGAGGTTGATCCCTTAGTCACCTTTCCTTTTCCTTTGAAAGGCGTTGACACTATTTCTTGCACTTTAGGAACAACTTCATGTACATCATCGGAGTCGGGCTCAGTAGACGTTGTGAGCGGCACATAGTGCTCCTCAGATGGCGCGCTCTCAGGGTTAGTGGTCATCATTCTTGTTTTCAAAATGAACTTAGGGTTACTCATGTCAGATGCGGGGGTCTCATGGCCAGACATACAGATCTCAAAGAGAATTATAATGGGAAATTCACTCAGACAACAAAGGAACAAAATATGACTCGCACCCCTCCTTTTATAGGTGATCCATGATAAAAACGGTTGGAAATTCATTAATAGAATGTTATCCCTGTAAAAATGGTTAAAAATCCTGTAATATCTCCTAATTATATGCATAAAAACCGCTCCAATCAATGGTAAAATCACTTTTTCACCCAGATTTATTGTTCCAACGACTAGTTTTTCCTGTCTGTAATATCCCAAATGGGAAACATGCAGCAGTATTAAACAATACTGCAGAGAAATAACGCAGTTTAGAAAAGTAAGAGAAGGAGGCCAATATGGAGGCTCAAAAATGTCATTTACATCAGCAAATCATATTTATATTTTGGCCCATGAGATGTACAACAGGAAATATAATACTTTAATAGAAGAAAACCCTCAAAATGAGGTGCTGCAACCATGTATTAAGACTGAAATAGCTTGACAACGTTATTTTTCTTGGTTGAAACAACAGTGGATTACACTTCAGATCTATAGCATATCTATGTATAAAAATTTATATTTATATCAGATCTATACACTAGATAGGCTCCTTTTCAAATGCCCCTTGGGGTTTTCAGCAAAAAGTGAAGTACATGGAGTAGATCTGAGATCTTATGCAGTAGATCTACATAATGATTCAAAAATTCTGAAGCAGATACAACATTATTCAGATCATATCTGAATATAATAATGGAATATATTTGAAATCCATGGATCTCCATAGTGAAGGGAAGATCCCCAATACTATAAATATCTCCTCCAAAAGTGTGCCAAAACACCCTGCAACTGTACCCTTACAAAAAATGCAGTACTGGAATGAAAAATGCACTGTAGGCTCTAGAAAATGGTTGGCCTCAAGCCAAAATCTAAAAATGGTGCTCCAATCCTCCAATAATCTCTTGCCAATGGGATAGAAGCCTTTCCCACTAAAAGGGGCACCAGAATGGCCTAGATCTGAGTAGATCTAGCCTCCACTTGCTGCAACTTACAAAGACAACCAAACCCTCAAAATGATTTGAATTGTAGTTGGAAGAAGAGCTTGGCCAAATGCCTTATAGTGGACAAGAAATGCAAAACTCTTTCAAGAGCTACTCAAGGAAAGAGGTGGGATTCCTGATCATGAACACCCAATACTAAACAACACTATTCTATGCTAAACAACCAAGAGAATAAGAAATGTCGAAAAAGACAAATTCTTCAGAAATATGATATCATTCAACAACCCCTCTTTCACATGTTCCTCCTCCAACTAAAATTGCGTTGTGCTTCAATGAAGATTACTCCTTCTAGACAACGCTATTGTTTTGGTCATGGTTGACCTAGTCAAAACATTCAGTCCCCTTTCACACATAACGGTGTTTATGTAAATAGCCCATATTTATCTTTGTTCACATGTGGAATTGATTTATTTTTTTTTCTAGGATTTTTTATTGTCCTCCTTTACACATTTATTTATACAACAGAAAAATGAAACAAAAATGAATATTCCCATTAGCTTGGGCTAATTGGGAATATTACAGTCCTCCCCTCCAAAATGTTTCTTGTCCTCAAGCAACTGATAAGGTGAGTGCAGCAACACTTCTCCTCCTCCATTGGTGACACCATCATGAATTAAGCTTCCTCCATAAGCTAAGTGTTCACCAATCCAACCCTCCATGAATTGTTCCTCCAATGTCATTATGAGATGTACATAGTCCATCCCACAAGGAGTCAAGAACTCAAATGAAACAAACATGGCTGAACCAATGCTCTCCCCGAAACATGTAGCATAAGGTACATAGAGAGTCTCCATCCCATGTGGTACATACATGCTTCCCATCCTCCCTCCATACATTCCCATAAAAAGTACAAGTATATCATCAATGTATGGGAGCAAAACTACATACATACAAACAAAAATTTGAGCATGTGGAGGTGGGTCATAGTCCCACATATGATACCAGCACAGTGCATCTCTTGCCTGCATCAGATCAAGGTATGGTAAGTGGTTTCCCCACCACTTACTTGCTGCCCATGTTATCTCACTATGGCTGAAAATGTGAGGTATGTTTGGTGCTTTTGGGAAGCACCCATCATGATAGAAAATCTCCCTTTTCACATCAAGGGAGTGGAAAAATTCAGAAATTTTAGTGACCCGATGTTTTCCATGAGATTTACATGATACATTACTCCTCCTTGGAGTCATGGCCTACATAAACATGGTGAAAGAATATGTAAAATCAGAAAATAAAACATGCTTTACATGATCAGATTCTTCACCAACAATACTCCTCATACAAATGGAGTGGTGCATGGATCTTTCTCCTGTTTCAAAAGAAGGAAGAGATGACTGAAATAACCCCTTCATGGAGTCATGCTACTGCCCCAACTCCACATATCTTGTGAATTCTTGAAAATTCTGATGTAGTTCTTCTTTCAAGTCTTTCCAATCAAAGCTTCTCATGATGATGTTGTAGATCTTCATGGAATACATGTGGCTAAAATAGAACTCTTTGTAGGCCCTTTGTAGCAACTTCTCCTTGAGCTTGGAAGCTCTAGACAAGAAGATCCTACCATGATGATATATGACTCCTCCTTGGACCAAATACTCCTCTTCATGTAGTTGGTCATTAAGTATCATACAAGTGTGAAGATCCTTGGAATAATCCACCAATAGTTGGGATTTCCAATATGGATCTATACTGCCCAAAAATGACAACACTGATAATGTATCAACAGAAATGTCTATCATGTTTTTGATCTCTCCCTTGACATCTACCATGCCAAAGGTGTATGTTGGAAGGTCATTCCCTCTATTCTTCTCCTCCCACGGTGCAAATCCAGAAATGAGATTGGGTGATGATGATAAGGGAAGAAGATCTCCCTCCTTATTGAGCTTACCCAAGTCTCCCAATGTTGTAGCTTTGTCTTCAAGTGCTCTAATCCCTCCTGGATCTAAGCTTGGAGCATAATGTTGTGAGGTATTTCCCACAAAATCTGAATTAGGTGGCCTCCCAGGTGGTTTGCCACTAGATAAGAGTGTCCCATGCATAAATCTCATGAACATAATGGATGGGATTGTAAGGTTCTTTCTTCCACTGCGCAAATCCATCTCTGTTTTCTGTGTTGAAGTTTTATGTGAGGGGTAAGTATGAATGCCTTTGATCATTTGAGATTCACCACTCTTCTTGTCCACCCATTCCATTTGTAAAGCCTCCCAATCAGTGGTGACTTTCCCCAATGTAATCAACCATTGAACACCCAAAATCACATTGGTGTCCGGTATGTCAACAACAAAGAAGTGATCAACCAAAGTGTAGGTACCCATGGTGACTGAAAGTGATGGTAAATAATGCATGCATTGCATTGTTCTATCTCCTGGGACCAAAATAGAGAATCCCTAAAAAGTATCAGTGGGTATTTCCCTCCTTTGCACAAGATGGGAATCAATGAAGTTGTGGGTAGCCCCACTGTCAATCAGTACATAAACCCTCTGATTCATGATTGAACCTTGAAATCTTAAGGTCAAGTACTTAGGTACTCCTCTCAAAGATGCAAGAGTTCCTCCAATAGGAGAAAATGCTCCATTTCCATCTCCTGATGGTATTGGATCTCCTTCAATAGTGTCATCATTGTGACCCCTTCATGGTTCATCATCTTCTTCTTCTTCAAGATCTGAGAAGACCTCTATGTAATGTGATTTTCCAGCAGCAAATATATGTCCAAGTGCCCATGATTCTTGGCAAGTGAAGCATAGCTTCTTCTTCCTCAGATCTCTCTGGACTTCCTCATCTTGAGGCTTCTTGTATGAGCCCTCCTTTGAAGGATAAAATTTCTCTTCCTTTCCCTTGGAAGGGAAAGAGGGCTTATTCTGAAAACTTTCCTTTACGTCTGCTAAGGCATATTGAAGGTCTCTAGCCCTCTCAATGGCATCATGCAAGGTATTGGGCTTGGTATATTTTAACAACCCATGAAGAGGTTCATCTAGGCCATCGATGAACATGTACACCCTTCTTGCTGCAAATAAATCAGGAACCATAATAGATAATCTCAAAAGTTCAGAAATATAAGACTTTGTATTACCTGATTGCTTCAAATTTGCAAGGCTCATGAATGGTGCCTTTGGATCTCTTCTATCAAACCTTTCCACCAGCCTTCTAGTGAACTCAGAATGAGCAGTCACATTGGCATGACCCAATGTATACAAGCCATGGAACCACTAGTTGTGGGATTCACCTTCAAAGTGTAGCACTGCAATCTTGATAGCTTCCATCTCTGGGACCTTGTTCAACTAAAAGTAGATGTCAAGTTTTTCTACCCATTCTTTGGAAAAACAATTGGATGACCCATCAAACTTGGGTAAAAATAATCTGCCCATATAGTGATGTCGATAATGATTCTGAATGAATCCACCATCTCTATGTTGATGCCTTGGTCTTCTCTTGTCCTTCAGGTGACAGAACTCTTGAAAACTCAAGTGATATTTGAATATCTGATTCTAAGACTCATATTCTTCAAAATATTCTTCAAGGGATGCTTTCTCTTGAAGCCCTTCATTTTCCACAGCCAAAAAAGTAGGAATGGTAGATCATTGGGAAATATGTGGTTGATGCACTGGTTGATCATTCCAGTGATGAGACATGCCAGAGCTTTCTGCAACATGAAATCTCTTAGGATATTCTTTGATTCTATCCAATATCATCTCTTTTATATATCTAGCAAGATATTGCATGGCTCTCAAAACGATCTTTGCAAAGTCCTTTCCTTCTTCATCACTTCCAGATTCAGGGGCTTTACCCTTATCTTTGTCATCATTTGTGTAATCAAATTTCTTCTGTCTTCTTTTTAGATACCTCTTCTCTCCGTCAATAAGGGGCTCTTCTTCTTCTGAAGACATATTGGCTTCTTACAGACTGTGCCAAGATGATTTCTCTGATACCACTGTAATATCCCAAATGGGAAACATGTAACAAAATTAAACAATACTGCACATAAATAACACAGTTCAGCAAAGTAAGAGGAGGAGGCCAATATGGAGGCTCAAAAATGTCATTTACATCAGCAAATCAGATTTATATTATGGCCCATGAGATGTACAACAAGAAATAGAAGACTTTAATAAAATAAAACCCTCAAAATGAGGTGCTGCAACCATGTATTAAGACTGAAATAGTTTGATAGCATTATTTTTATTGGCTGAAACAACAGTGGATTACACTTTAGATCTAGAGTAGATATTTGTATGAAAATTTAGACCTATATCAGATCTGTACACTAGATAGGTTCCTCTTCAAATGCCCCCTGGGGTTTTCAGCAAAATGTGAAGTACATGGAGTAGATATGAGATCTTATGCAGTAGATCTGCAGAATGATTCACAAATTATGAAGCAGATACAACAACATTCAGATCAAATCTGAATATTACATGGAATAGATCTAAAATCCATGGATCTCCATAGTGAAGGGTTGATCCCCCACTAGAAATATCTCCTCCAAAAGTGTGCCAAAACACCTTGCAACTGTACCCTTGCAAATACTGCAGTACTGGAATGAAAACTGCACTGTAGGCTCTAGAACATGGTTGGCATCAAGCCAAGATCTAAAAATTGTGCTCCAATCCTCCAATACTCTCTTGCCAATGGGATAGAAGCCTTTCCCACTGAAAAGAGGCACCAGAATGGCCTAGATCTGAGTAGATCTAGCCTCCACTTGTTGCAACTTACAAAGAAAACCAAACCCTCAACAAGATTTGCGTTGTAGTTGGAAGAAGAGCTTGGCCAAATGCCTGATAGTGGACAAGAAATGAGAAACTCTTCCAAGAGCTACTCAAGGAAAGAGGTGGGATTCCCGATCAGGAACACCCAGTGCTAAACAATAATATTATCTTCTAAACAGCCAAGAGAATAAGAAATGTCTAAACAGACAAATTTTTCATAAATCTAATATCATTCAACAACCCCTCTCATATTTTCCTCCTCTTCCTTTTATAATATTGAGAGCTTGCAAAACCCTAAACCATCTCAATGAAATAGCTTCTTTCACATGTGCCTCCTCCAACTAAAACTATGTTGTGCATCAATGAAGATCACTCCTTCTAGATAGCGTTGTTGATTTGGTCATGGTTGACCCAGTCAAAACATTTAGACCCCTTTCACACATAAGGGTGTATATGTAAATAGCCCAGATTTATCTTTGTTCACATGTGGCATTGATTTATTTGTTGTTCTAGGAGTTTTTATTGTCCTCCTTTACAAATTTATTTATACAACAAAAAAATGAAACAAAATTGAATATTCCCATTAGCTTGGGCTAATTGGGAATATTACACTGTCACACACGACCTCTGCATTCATGTTGCACTTGCTCTCATATGTCCTCTGCGTAGCGTGTAGAAAAGTGGATTCCCATTCTCCGTCCATATAGTCATTTGGTAGGAACATGATTATCCTTATATGGCTTTAGTCAGCTTTCGTAGATGTACCCGGGAAGACTTTCGTCGCCCAATGTGGCCAGGCACACCACACCTCCATTAGTGATCTCATTCACAATGTATGGCCCTAACCAATGCTTTCTAAACTTCCATGGGTGGCCTACAAACTGACTGTCATATAACAAAACCAAATATTCTTCTTTGAATGCCTTCTGTTGAATGTGCCTATCATGCCAGGCCTTTTCGCACGCCTTCTGCATTTGCTGAAGGCAGTTAGCAATAAATTGATCCTCCTCTAATGCAACCAATTGTGATAGTCATTCCTCTATGAAGTTTGGTTCAGCCATATTAGTGAGTACTGTGATGCACAGGCTTGGGAAGATATATTCCATTGGCATGATTGCTTCTTTTCCATAAACCATCCTGAAAGGTATTTTACTTATTAACTTCTCGCATGTGGTCCTATAAGCCTGTTAGTACCCTATAAATTATAGGATCTAAAGTTGATTGGATACTTCATATTTCTTACATATTTTTCATTATTGAAAGGATTTTCAATATTCAAATGATCTCAAATAAAAAAATATATGAAAAGAAGGAAAAGAGGGTATAAAAAACAAAAAAGAGAAAAAAAAAACCCCAAAAAGAAATAAACTGAAAGTGTTGCAAGTTCATATTCCACTACTCATTAGATAGGTTTGTCGAGTCATACAATCTAATCATGATTGGAAATTTTTCAATTTCTGTTGATAGGTTAGAAAATAAATATTTTCCAAACTGTTCAATCTTGGTTTATCAATAGATAGGAATAAAATGAGATTGGTTCAACAACTTAATCTAAACCAATAGGAGTCCAGAGCGTGGAAGATATGAGCAAAGGAAAAGAGCCCACTCCAGCTGCGGAAGACGGATGTGGCGATGAGTTCGGGTGCAAAATCATTGAAGAACCGCCATCTCCAATCAATGAATAGTAGTCAGAGGAAGGCCTTGAGGTTTTTGTCCTTCAAGCACAATATATCTAAGTTATTTTCTGTTCTCATGTTTTCTCCTCCTACGCTTGTAGTGAGGCATGCTATAGGTTTTTGTTTTTTTGTTGAACAATCTGAATGTACAGTCGGTTTCCCCATTGTGGGAGGCAGTCTAAACTCTCAATCTGAAATGGACTGGTTTCCCCAAGGTGGGCAGTCCAAACTATGGTTTTCTTGGCAGTCAGGCTCTGTGCTCAGGCTTCCTCAGCTGAGACAGAGGCAATTTTGTACCATAACATTATAAATTAATAGATTTAGTGTTACTGAGAAAAAAAAAATCTAAACCAATAGAAGAAATAAGGGATAGGGGTTAGGTTAGAATTTCAAGAGAAAATGTTTCAAGGTTTCCAAGTCTAAATGCACCCTACAAAAGAAGAAAAAATGTTAGATGAGTGGTTTGGGTAGGAGGTAGAAAAGTCAAGGAGGAAAAAGGAAAGGAAAAGGTGAAATTTATTCCACCAGGTACAACATCAAAATCTAATTTTTCCTATGATGGAAGAAGATCAAAATACAGGGTCTTTACACTCAAAAGGTGGAAAGGGAGTTATGTCTTAAAAATTCTAGTTTTCAAAATAATTTTAGGCATACCTTATGCCTAAAATTTACCCTGAGTCCTATACAAGACCCGCAAAGTCTGAGATCGAAATTTTCACTGATGTATCACAAATATTCCTTGCAAATTCCTTTGCCATTTCACAAAATTCCCGATGCAATATCGGTGGGACCCCTTCCTTGCCTTGTGGCATCGCCATATCGCAAACATTCCTTGTCAATCCATTTCCATTTCACAAATCCCCTGATGCGATATCAAGTGGGACCCATTTCCCTGCCCCGTCAGCATCGCTATTGCATGTCGCACATATTATAACTTACATCATTTCCCCAAATCCCCGATTATGCGATATGCGATAAATAAAATATTGTGATTTGCGATTTCGATATATCGCATCACAAATTTTTCCTGCAACCTTTATCCCATTGACCCTTCCCTTAACTCTTCGCATCAGTAACCTCTCCGCTCGTCGCAAATCGCACATCGCAGATCTTAACCTTTACACTCCATTCCTCATAAAAAAACTCCCTGACTTGTGATTTGCGATATTAGTAGGGTCCCTCCTCCTTACCACATCACCCTTTACCCACCGCCACATCACGCATTCCCTCCACGTTAAATAACCTCCACCTTATCCACCATCTCCTCTCACCCCCACATATCGGATGGCCCACAATGATTTTTGGCCCCCCCTCGACCGTCAGACACTAAAAAAGGGGGCGAGGGGGGTTTGAAATGGGTGGTTTCCCATACTGTCATTCCTGCTACTTGTCGTGCCAAGAATAGTTCGCATCCCACTCGCCCGGCGATACCACCAACCACCTTTGACCCCCTCCGAAAAGCAGTCTCCACTGTTCGCAATATTTTCACATTTGTTTGATTGTTACCAAGATACTATGCCACGTCTGCTCCCGCCTACCCACTCCGCCCTATCACATCTCTTCCTGCCAGCAACCTGTTGTGCCATAAATGGTCAGGCTGTTATCCAATGGGCCCACACCTAATCAACGACCAACAAATCCTAGTTTAAAGCCGAAATATGGCATAATAGTGGAATTTACTATGCTAACTAGTGTCAAAATTGTTGTAGGTGTTGGATTTACATATATTTACAGAGAAATTGCAAATTGTTACCGAAGAGCCATTTTTTTATCAAAGAAGAGTTGTCAGGTCTTTGTGAACCGGATTACAATTCTCCTTCAGACTAGTCAATCCCGGTCACGATCCCCCTCCGTCATACCCTTTCTCCAGTGATGATCCATAGAAATTTCCCTTTCTCTACTCCCCCTTCTGTCATCCCATTCTTCATTTCAAGTTGAGAAAGAAGACATAGAAGAAAAATCATGCCACCCAAGGCAGACCAACAACCCTTCAATCCCATGGTCTATCCTCAGGTAGACTTGAATCACATACCCCTGGTTGATAGAGATTACAAGATCCATGAGACAGAGTCTAGTTTCGACTTGTTCGATGTCTACTGTTGGCTTGAGTACAAATTCCTTAAAGAATTCGATGATATAGGCCTCTGGGAAACCAATTTGCCTTATTACATTTTTTCTATAACCCATAGTTTCCCTAAGCTAATCAGAAAATCTCAATCCTGCTATGACATTAAACGAAGAGCCATAGTGAACCCTACAAGAGAAATTTTATTTTACATCAATGCCTCATCCATTCAAGAGATAATGCAAGCCCCCATTGTTGAGAACACTATCCCTTTTTCATATGGCCAAGGAGATAGAAAAAAATGAAACACAGTAGGTATAGATACTGCAATTGATTGTTGAACAAGAAGAGAAACTTAAGAAAATGGAGAGTGAGATGGAGAAAACTATAAATGGAAGTCATAAATAAATAAGAGAGGTAGTGAAGGGAGCAGCTAAAGAAGCAGCTAAGGCCATGATTCCACTACAGGCAGTCCCTTTTACAGTGATTCCAACACCTACAACAACAACAGGTACACTATTTGAAGGCCCTGAGCAATGAACTAAAGCTATGGAGAACATGTCCTTATAGACAACATAAATTAAAAAGCTTCAAGATCAACTCAGTGACCTACAAGATAAATTAAATGAAAGTTTGCAGAAGTCCCTTCAGGAGTCCTCAATTGGAAGCATGGTAGGAAGAGTCAAACAAATTATCTGGTTTGATATAATTGAATATGTGAATGATATATGGCCATCAATTCAAATAATTTTTGAATAGAGGGATTTAGTTGAGTTGGTGAAAGCCGCTATTGAAAAGGCAAATGATGAACTTGGGGATTAGCCCCAAACTTTCAACAACATCATCATATTTCTAAATTCTAAAAGCAACCAGGAATTGGAACAACTGGAAGTGGCAGATAGAACAACCACTATACTTGAGGTAAAAATTGTATTGAACAAAAATGGTCTGGTTACACAGCTAGAAGAAATATGCCATCAGCTGGAGATTGGAGTAAGTAGATTTTTCAATAGGATTGAGCCACTAAACACAAAGGGATTTACTTCCTTATTTGTTATCAATGATAAGTTGATGCCTAGGAGAGATTACGTGAAAAGGTTCACATAGATTTCAAAGGATACCTCCAAGCATACAAATATGAAGAACACTATGACAGGGAAAGAATTTTATGAAGTTATCAACAATGATGTCTTCATATAGCATGAGGTTAAGCACATTTTTCAGTTGAGGACAATGTTTGTGAAGTACACTGAGACTGATGAAGTGTACATAAAGTTGAACAGAGCTAATATTTTGACTCCAGAGAATTGGGAAAATATATATAGACGCTAGGGAGGATGACAACTTAGTATGGTGACAAAGTAGACAACTCAGTGTATTGTCTGCATCAGCAGATCTAGTGTATCAGAAAAACTCAATAGTATCAGATTTTCCAGCACAACACGCTGTTACAACACATAATAATGGATTTATGATGACTTCAGACATCTATTTAAAAGCCATTACATTGAGTGACGGTTCCATAGTGACTCTGGACAACTATTAAAGGGGTTGTTCCAAAGTGTCCACGCGTGAGATGCTCATGTCAGATTTCAGTTACTTTGTAATAAACAAACCGATTACCTTTTGATAACGAAAATCAGTTCCAAATAGTTTAAATATAGAATTTTATTCAGTATTAGGGGTTGGACCTTGGTTTAGTAAGCACTTTTCATTGCAAGTATTTGTAATTTTCAAGCTGGAGCATCAATAAAGAGATTAGTATGAAAGATTCATGTGTTGTCTTATCCTGGTGATGTTTTTCCTTATTCATGATTAATTTTTTCCCACTGTAATCTCTTCATGCGTATCATTTAAAATCCTAATGGTAAAACAAGCAGGTTAGATTAAGATTTATTGTTTAGAGTACCTTAATTCTGACTTTCTTTACAATTTCAATGTTTTCTTCTAATGTGTGGTTTAAGAATTCTTAGTTGATCTTAATTCATTATTGAATGTAATTTTCTCCATCTCATAATTTCACTTAGTTATAAGCACCAATATTCACAACTAGCTTTCCTTGCATTTGATATGGAATTTGATGCATATACCCAGCCTATTTCGACTCCATATCCCAGTGGAAACTGTTTAGAGGAACCCCTTACATCAAACCACGAACAATCAAACAAAAAAAACCCTCACAATCAACTTAGCTAGCCTAATATCAGAAATCTTAAAAAAAATCTAAATCTTAATAGAGAGATCCCTCTCTAAGTCTAGGAGGGCTAGATCCTAGGCTTCAAGTGGTTTGATGTTGTTCTTTATAATTTAGTCTTGCCAATCTTATAAATTTTAGAGTGATAACATAATGGCGACCATACTAAGAACAACTAAAAATTTTCAATTTTCATCCGAATTTAGAAAACCCTAGTTAAAAGCACTGAATGATACAACTTTCTTTTAAATGTTGGTTTCTTACAGTCTTAAATAATCAGCTTTTCTGTGATTTTGAGCTACGTTATAGCTCCAAAAATAATATCCACCAGATCCCATCCAGATCCAGATCCTCCTCCTATCACAGATAATCCTGAGAAAATATTGAGGAAAAGTCCTAGAACAGAAAGTCCAACCAGTAGCAAAGTTCTTCATAGAACTAGCTCCTTACCTGATAGATTTGTCACTTTGCAACATTCAATTTGATTTGAATTTTGAACTAGGTTTATTCAAAACCAAATCTCAGAATTGGACTGACCTTACAGTTTTTGAACCATCCATATTTCATACCTCTACCCACCCAACTTCATCCACCGTTCCTCTCCCTCCACCACCTCCACCACCTCCACCAATCATGGCCGCCAGATATGCCCCATTGGTGCATACCTAGGATTACCAATCTAAGGTAAGATTCAATATTTTGATAGCACTAATCCTGTGACAACCCAACAAACCATAGATAAAATGAATGATTTTTTTGACCTCCAAGAAATTGATTATGATAGTGTCAAATTGAGAATGTTTGCCCAGAGTTTAGGGGGTGATGTGAGGAAATGGTTTAAAGGTTTGACTGCTAATGGTATCCATGATCTCCCTAATTTTCACCAAAAATTTATCAACAGATGGGAGGTAAATAAAAATCCACTACATATTTTATCAGAATATGAAACTATTAAGAGAACTCTAGAAGAGAGTGTGCAAGACTACTGTAATAGATTTAACAGCTTATACAACGCAATCCCTGCTAATATGAGACCACCCAAAGGGATAGTTTTGCTTAAATTCCTAGATTTCTCAAAGAATCTAATGACTGCAGATTGGGTTTTGAGAATTCCATTATCGAGGTCCACAGACAATACAACTTAAGGAGGAAGAAAAATTTGGATAATTCAAATAAAAAGAATTCATAAAACTCTACCAAGAAATTATTTGAATCTAAAGTCAAGAGAACAACAAAAAACACAAATAAAAATGTAAATAACTCTTAAAAGGAAAACATAGAAAGAAATACCAAGAAAACAATAGATATTCCTACCAGAAATGTTCAGACAGACATACCAGTACAAGCAAGCAGACTGAAGTCACCCAAAGAATAGAGGCTGAAAGAATTGATTTGTCAAAACCACCAAAACCTCAAACACCATTTAGTATTGAGAGTGAACTTGCAAAAGTTAAGATTTCTATCCCTCTCACTGAATTGATCAACAAAAATTTCTATAGATCTCAGGTCCTGAAAGTGTTAAATATAGGGCAGGTTACAGATACTGTCAACTTAAGTGATGACCAGCTTGAAATTTTGTTTGGGCGAAAGGTTGATGGCATACCACATGAAGGAGGGGCCCCTCCTTTTTATGTCAACTTAAATTTTCATGACAAGATACTTCATAATTCCGTGTTGGATTCAGGTGCATCACACAACCTTATGCAAAAGGCTATCATGGAGAAACTTGGCCTCGAAATCACTAGACCTTATAAAGACTTATACTCTTTTGATTCTCGAAAAGCTAAGTGCCTAGGTCTGATTAAAGATATTTGTGTCACTCTAGCTCAAATACCAGCAAAGATTTTAGTGGTGGACATTGTTGTAGCTTACATTCCCCCTAAATATGAAATGCTTTTATCCTGCTCATGGGGAGAAAAATTACAAGGGACATTGCAACTGGACATGACATGCTACAATTCCGGTGTTTGGTCAATCAAGAAGACTTTATAGGGAAACATTAACGAAGTACATGGTGAGTAGACAAGAGAAACCTCACAATTACCCTCTATAATCTGTTCACACTGACCTTGATTCTTTCAGTTTGTATAGTGATGGAATCACCGAATCACAAGTTTCCCATATAGAAAATGATTCCACAGAAAATAATGACAGACAAATACAAACAGAACAACCAGATCTAGCAAATGAACCTCTTTGGAACATGAGTTTTGATGCCTCATGTGGCAAATTTGGCTCAGGGGCAGGCATTTGGGTGTATAATACTAGAAACAATAGTGCACAGGGTCATTTATACAAATTAATTTTTCAATGCATAAACAACATTGCGGAATATGAAGCTTTGCTTTTTGGATTAAAAATGTTGAAAAAACTAGGAGCAAAAAGGAACTCTATACAAGGTGACTCTGAGTTGGTCATAAAACAAGTTAAAGGATTGTATGCAGCAAAACATCCTAGATTAAGAGCTTATAGAAATGTTGTACTTTATTTCTTGAGAAATTTTGAGGAGTATGAGTTAGCAGTAATTCCCAGAAACCATAATGTCCTAGAAAATGGCCTAGCTTTCTCAGCAAGTACTTATAAACCGCCTCACCCAAAAAAACAGTATACAATCGAGGTAAAACATCATCTTTTTGTGCCAAATAACATGAGATACTGGCAAGTATTTGGTAGTGATAAACAAATCGAAAGCTTCCTACAATCTGTTGGGGTTCCATGTTTTGGCCAGGTTGACAGAGACCAAAAGATGAGACAACATAGAACCACTTTGGGACCTTAGGATCTAGCCCTCCTAGGTCCAGAGAGGGATCTCTCTATGGTAGTCAAAGGTTTAACTTTGAAGCTCTAAGTTGTGATTTTAGGCTAGTTTAGGGCTCATGGTTGTCTGTTTGATTGTTTGTGTTTGGTTGGAGGGAATCAGGAAAAGAAGGACCAATAAAAGACAAGGATGAGCAAAGGTGAAGCTTAGGCAGAGACAGATAACTCAGAGAGCATCAAAGCCATTGGGCTATGGAGTCAAGAAAGGATTTATTTGTGTTCAATGTGCAAGCTTTCAGTTGGGCTAGTCATCTAGAGAATTTGGATCTTGAAGGAGATATTTGGAATGGGACACAAAGGATTGAAAATGAAGGAGGAGAACCGACCAAATCCGTCTATAGATCAGGCCAGAGGTCATTTAACTCCAGGCCTACTTGGACAGAATTAGGGGTAAAACAAGGGATCTCAGAAAGGTTTAATTGGGATGGAAAGCCCCTAGTGAGGCAGATACAGGATTCTAGACCTCCCAGGTTCTCAACACATTCAACTAAATCCTACCCAGAACATCTAAACACAGATTTAATTAATTCATACATCAGAGAGCAGGCAACATCATCCACTACACTGGTTAAATCAATTGAAATCAACATTCAGATACACATCTAAGAAGAAAACATTGAGGTAGGGAGAGCAGGAAACATAGGAAACCTATCAGGGGTGAATCCTATATTATACTTCTGTTGCCTACCAGTAGAAATGAAATGAAATGGAACATAACATAAGAGAAAGTCAATCACAAATACAGAGAAAGAGGAAACATCACCAGCTGCTTTAGATCAGGATCCAAAGAAACATGCTTGTCATATTAAAAACAACACCAATCAGGTACATCATAGCCCGTAGCTTGAACATTCAGTCTAAATACATCTAGCCTCAGTCTGTCTTACAATATACATAGAGAACTTGTCTCAAATAGGAACAATGCTTGCATTCCACTGATTTCTCATCAACAACCATTACAATGTTTCCTTCTGTGCTTTATAGCAAAGGATGAACCTAAGATCGACTGAAGGAGTAGGTGAAAATTAAATGTATCATTAAACATAACAATGAATGCAAGGCCGAAACCCATTCTGCTTGACATACTGTATATTTGATCTCTGTCACCTTCCTTGTGAGAGAATGATCTGCTCCAGATTTGATCTTGACATCTTTTGGCTGAAGTACTCCTGATGATTTGAACAAAAATGAAGTAAACTGCTAGGAAGGTCTGTCTCATAAATGTCTGACTGTTTTGAGGTCTGTTGTTTGGTGGAAAACACTTTAGGGACATGGTGCATAATAAAGCCGAATGGGCACCATGTACTTGATGAAGAACAAACATTTTGCCGATGAAAAACCCAGATATTACCTTTTGCTTGTGATTGGAATCCTATAGTCGATCCTTGGTGCCTGTAATCTGCTGCTTTGTCCTCTAAAATTCGGATTAAAAGCTCAAGATCCTCATAAGCTAGCTTTAATCTTCCTTTTTCTCTGCGCTGAAACATTATGCCGCTCCATTTTCTTCTGACAGGGTAGCTCGGGTTTTAATGGTGATGGGAGATTTGCTGCAGAGTTCGCACTCTTTTCCTTTAATGAACATCTTGTCTCTACCTTCCCGAGCCTTCGTTCATAAATCCAGCTGCTGCGTATGATCTTCCTCGGATCTAGTTGTCTGGGCAGCAAAGGAGTTTATCATGGTGGCCATTCTTTCTTTATATCCCTGCAAGAACACGAAAACTGTGAAGAAATCCATGGACGAGGGTGACGGGTGCCATGGGTGGATGAAATGGACGCATTTGGTGACATGGCGGAAGAAACTACAGAGGAAACAGTGAAAACTTGCTCTGGTGGAGGTTTGACGAC
Source organism: Pinus albicaulis (assembly GCA_034641835.2). Lineage (NCBI taxonomy): Eukaryota > Viridiplantae > Streptophyta > Pinopsida > Pinales > Pinaceae > Pinus > Pinus albicaulis. The sequence goes on from CM076583.1 coordinate 529,333,148, forward strand.
CAACAGAGTGAAAATGTGTGAAAGTCATTAAAAACTGCGAGAATGGGACATTATATGCGACGGAATGTTTGAAGGGTATGGAACATGCACGTGGGGTGACGTGGCAGACGGACAGCCGGTGGACGGATGAGGTGGGGGCCCAGGGACAACGGAGCGGTCAACGATGGAGGGACAGATCAGGACCGTCGATTATAGTGGAGATCAACGGTGGAGGGCGGCGGACGGAGGACCAAGAATACGGAGGAGGCAGGTTATCGGGGGTGCAACTTCGTTGAATCACAGTCGTTAGATGGGGTCCTCCAGATCGGACGGTTCGCAGCAATTCCGCTACCTGGCTCTCGTCCGAAGATTAATGCGTGAAATGGCGGTTTTCAAAATAGTGCGCTCGGACACGCGGTAGCAGCTGTGTGGAATCGCTGGGGCTCCAGGGAAAACCGCCCTGCGCGCAACGGTGGTGCGGAATTTACCGGAAGTTTGGAGGTATGACGTAAGGCAGGCGGGGTCCACTATTTCGGGCGCGCTCCGTGCCGTTGGATTCGGTGTTTAACGGACGGTGAAGATTCATCGATCAAACCAAATATATTAAAGACCCCAAATGCGCATTTGCAAAGGTTTTTTGATGATTTTTCGCGCGGAGAAAGGTTTGGAGGGCTAAGTGCCTAGTGGATTTGGTGTTGGTCACGGCGTCAGGTCTTATGGGGAAAGGAAAAGGGCGCGGGGCTATCAGAAGAAGGGCTAGGCCTGTCATACTGTCGGAAAGTGGGTTTTTAAACCCTTTTAGTGCATTCCAAGGCCTAAGGAGGGTAACGGTAAAAGGGTTAAGGGGAATTTTGAGGGAACAAAGGTAAAGGAATAATCCAAAGGGGATTTTGGGGAGATTAGGGGAGGAATTGGGGAGAAGACAAAGGGGAAACAGGGGTGACAATGTGGTGTTTTGCAGGGGTATAAAGGGAAATAATGGGCTTTTTGAGAAATGGATCAGCAGGGGAACCATATGTTAGGCACAACACACAGAGACTCCGAGGAGGATGAATTTTCAGGGGAAAGGCATTCCTTGGAGGCTCCAGAGAAAACTAGCCCCCAGCTTGCTTGTCAAGAATTTCATAGGGGGGCTAACAGTGGCTCCACATGGGGATGGATGCTCCTTGGAGGAGTCAAGAAACCAGAGATGATCTTTGGAGTAGGCCAGATGCCTGCTATCATAAGCCATCTTCCTTCTTTGATCTTCAGCTGCCACAATATTTTGGATACACAAATCAGCAGAAACATTTTCCCAACCAATCTACCTACCCAAACTAGAGCTCTAACAGTTTTCCCTTGGGTGCATTTGAACTGGCAGACCCTTTACATTATATTTTGCAAAACAAAAAACAAACCTATTCTAATTCTACCCTTATTGCTCCATGAGGCCAGATTAGACTATTGGCCTCACATGTTTCTCTACCTATTGTACTACCTGTTGGGATTAAATTGTCCAACAGGTTTCTTCACCTACATTCTACGACAGGAAATTTAAACACAGCCAAGCCAGGATTAGACTGTTTGACTTGCTGGACAGAAACTTGTAGAAGACAAAACTGTGAAGGCATGGAATTCTGCAACTTTGAAACCTTCTTCTTTCTTTCTTGTGACTCAGGTTTTGAGCATATTAGAGTCACTTATTCCTTTTCCTTCAGCTCTGATTTTGTGCATGTTAGAGCTGATTTATTTCTTCTTTGCCGGTCCAGATTTTGGGCATATTAGGACCAGCTGTTTTCACTTTGCCTTGGCTCAGATTTTGAGTTTATTAGAGCCAATCTTTTGCACTTCTAGAGGTCCTTGTTTGGGCATGTCTGAACCTCTGACTTTCCTGTTTTTGGAATATTTTCTCTTTTCTTGAAAACAAAAATAAAAGCTGCAATGGTATGTAGAATGGAAATGAAACTGGAAACAAAACTCAATGAAAGTAATGTTTGAACATCCTGCCATTGACAAGACCCCCAAACAATTCTGTGCCATCAAGTTCTTGCAGAAAAAACACATTAGGACCCACAGTGGCTTGTATGATATATGGACCTTGCCACAAACTGTCAAACTTACCATGTTTGCCTTTGTCCTCTCTTCTTGAATCCCATCTCAGAACCTTATCTCCAACCTTGAAATCTAAAGCTTTGGTTTGTTTGTCAAACTACCTTGTTATGCTTTCCTGTACTCTAACAGCTCTGCTATAAACCTGCTCTCTTGTTTGTTGCAAATGGATTGTTTCATTAATTCTCCTTATCATGCTGTCCTCCTCTGATTGGATCTCCTGAACAAGCTTGATTACTGGAACTCCAAGAATAGTAGGAAAAACTGCTTCAGTCCCATAAACCAGCTGGAAAGGTGACATGCCAATAGATTTCTTTGTGGTGAGCCTATCTACCCACAAGGCATGTATCAACTTTTTATGCCATGACCTTTTGTTTTCTTCCAGCAGCTTCTTAATGATTGTAACCAGGATTTTATTTGATGATTCAGCTAGGCCATTACCCTGGGGATAATAGGTAGTCGAATGTCCAAGTGTTATTCCGTACCTGTGACAGAAATCAACCATTGTTTTGGATCCGAAAGCAACAACATTGTCAGTGATTATTTTCCTTGGACAACCAAAACGGGATAGGATGAAGTCTTCTAGGAACCTAATGATGACAGATTCGGTGGCATTCCTAGTGGGTATAGCTTCTATCCATTTAGTGAAGTAATCTGTAGCAGTTAAAATCCATTTATGTTGTCCAGAGGAGGCAGGATGAATTTCTCCTATAAAGTCTAGGCCCCATTGCATGAAAGGACCTTCTATGGTGATGGGCTGTAGAGGGAGGGGAAGGAGTTTTCTTTTGCCTTCAAAGATATGACATTTATGACAGGAAAGTATCATTTTATGGACATCACTGAAGAGGGTAGGCCAGTAGTAACCAGCCCTGAGTATCTTATTTGCAGTGGTTTTCCAACTCAGGTGGCCTCCACACTCCCCAGCATGGAATTCTTGTTTGATTCTTTCAGCTTCAGTTTCAGACAAACATTTCAGCAAAAGGCCATTTGGATTTTTCCAATATAGACTCTCATTCATAATGCAGTAATTTCGAGCTTTGAGTTTTATGAATCTGGCCTTTGTTTTGGACAGTTCTGGAGGGGCATTGAGGCTAGTGAGCACATAAAGGATATTAGTATACCAAGGAGAGTTCTGAAACTGCTCCTCAAAAGTTGGATGGTGCAATCCTTCCTGCTCATATAAGGCATTCATCATGTTAATTTCAAGGGCCTGTAGATTAGATTCAGCCATTAAATGGGCCAGGCCTTGACCTTTGATCAGTTTGGTGGGTTTTATTTCAAGGTCGTATTCCAAGATGGTAGCAATCCATTTTCCCCTTTTCCCATCAGGGTCTTGGGACAAGATATCTTTGACCACTATATTTGGCACATAGGCAATGGTGTGAGAATGCAGAATGTACACCCTAAAGTCTTTTAAGGCCTTAATCAGGGAATAGGCCTATTTTTCCATGATGTTGTACTTTAAGGGTGCATCTCTCAAGGCTTTACTGAAGAAGGCTATAGGCTGTTCATTACCTTCTGAATTTTTCTGCAGTAAAACTGCAGCTATTGTGTGTTGGGAAGCAAATGAAAAAATCAGAAAATATTTTGAGAAGTCAGGGCTGATAAGTACAGGGGCCTGAGTGAGTGCAAGTTTTACTGACTCAAAAGATTTCTTGGCTTCAACAGTCCACTTAATTCCTGCATCTTTCTTTAGCATTTCAGTTATTTTCCTAAGATGCTCGGCAAGATTGGGGATAAATCTTCTAAGGAAATTGATCTTCCCAATGAAGGACTGTAATTCCTTGATGTTTCTTGGATGTGTAATTTGAAGTATTCCCTCAACTCTCTGGGGGTCTATCCTGATCCCTTTCTCAGATATAATGTGGCCCAGAATTTTACCTTCTTGCAGCCCAAAAACAGTCTTCTTAGGATTTAGGGACAAGCCATACCTTCTACATTTTTCAAAGACTTTCCTCAGATGTTTCAAGTGTTCTTCTTCAGTTTTAGAAAAGACAGTCAAGTCATCCAAGTAGATAACTATAAAGTGTCCAATCTCATCTGAGAAAGCAATATCCATTGCTCTCTGGAAGGTAGCTCCAGCATTCATCAATCCAAAAGGCATTTTCAAGTACATGAAGGTGCCCCATGGGGTGGTAAAAGCTGCTTTGAGTTGATCTTCTGGGAGTACCAGAACTTGGTTGTATCCTGAAAAGCCATCAAGCAGGGAGATTCTCCTAGAGCCCACTACCTTTTGTAGGATATGTTCCATTCTAGGCAAAGGGTAGTTGTCCTCCAGGGAGGCTCTGTTGAGGTTTCTAAAGTCTATGCATAGTCTGATCTCCCCCGTCTTCTTCCTTACAGCCACTAAGTTTGACACCCAATTAGAAAACCTTACAAGGACTATTATGCCTGCTTCATACATCTTTTTAATTTCTTTCTCTACTGCAGGAAATTGTTTTGGATTGATTCTTCGAAGTTTTTGTCTGAAAGGCTTCTGATTTTCCTTTAGTGGTATCTTATGTTGTATGATGTTGGTGTCATAGGCCTTTAAGTCTTCATAGCTCCATGAAAACACATCAATGAATTCCCTAAAAAGGTAAATGTAATTCTTCTTCATGTTTGCAGGTATAGACTTAGCCAGTTTTATCATTTTGGGTCTGTCTTCAGTGCCTATGTTGCATTCTTCTATATCTGATTCTGCATGTTCTATTGTGGGATTTTTTGCTACGTCATCAAAATCAAAGAGGTCTTCCAAGGGTGCCAGGCCTCTGGGTATATTCTTGTCTTTGGCCTGCAGCACTCAACCTCTTCATTTTCTGTGTTTTCCATGTTTTCGTTAAAATTTCTAGTTTGCTCAGAAAAAGAATTTATTTCTATGTTACAGGGTGTCTCTTCCTCACCTGAGGAATTTTCATCTAGGCAGAAGCTATCAGATTTGGAGTCTGAATCAGAAAATTCAAACTCATTCCTGCCTATCAGGAAATCCTCAATCTGTTTGTCTCCTTCAAAGACCTGCCAATATTTTTCATTATCTGGCACTGCAGGCCTGAATTTGGTCTGAATGATAATCTGTTGGTCAAATGGGGTCTTAGGATATGAGCTAGCTAGGCAAGCTAATCCATTTGCTATTGCGTTTTTCCCCCTAGGAATGAATACTAACTCATATTCAACAAACGTTTTCAGCAAATCTAGAGTATCGTTCCTGTATGCCCTAAGCCTGGGGTGTTTTACTGAATACTCACCATTCACCTGTTTGATCACTAACTCTGAGTCTCCTCTCACAGCTATCTTACGGGCTCCTAATTTTTTCAACAGATTTAAGCCCAAGATCAGAGCCTCATATTCTGCAATGTTATTCGTGCATTTGAAATGCAAATTGACAGTGTGGTTCTCTGCGTGATCATTTTCAGTGTTACGCAGCCACACTCCTGCTCCAGCCTTTTGTCTAGTACAGGACCCATCAAAGTTCATTTCCCATAGGGGTTCTTTGTTCAATTCATTTTCATCCCATCCCCTACAGCTGGGTTCGCCATTATGTGGAGTTGTGAGGCTTGTAATAGGAGAGGGGTTATTTTGTTTTTCATTATGGGCATGGAGATCAGGGAGGTGGCTAGCTTGCTGTTTTTGTTCTGTTTTTGTTTCATTCAGAGTTATACTTTCAGCAGATTGCCCATGGTATTCTTCCTCGTATTCTTCCAGAGTAGCCATTATGTTGAAATCCATGGGTTGTATGTTTGTATTTCCATTATATGATCTTGAATCTTCTGAGGATTGGTCATTGTAGAGGATAAAAGAGTCTAGATCTGTATGTACAGAGTATAATGGTGATTTTTCAGGTTTCTCAGGGCTACTGACTAAAAATTTCATCTGAGACTCTCTATACAGTCTTCTAAGTTGGCCAAATATAGGGATAGTGGCATATGAGCCATCCATCTGCATTGTCCCTTGCCGTTTGGCTCCCCATGACCTTGATAATAGCATGCCATAATTAGGTGGCACATCTGCCACCACAACATCCATGACCATACATTTAGCAGGAATCTGGGTCAGACTTACACATAAGTCTTTGATGAGGCCTAGGCATTTTACTCTACTAGAGTCAAATGAATATAAGTCTTTGTAGGGTCTGGTGATTTCTAGGCCTAGCCTCTCCATTACTACCTTGGGCATTAAGTTGTGTGATGCACCAGAGTCATGCATGGCATTATGGAGGATCTTGTCATGAATATTGAGACTGATATAAAAAAGTGGAACTACCCCTTCCTGAAATTTTCCTTCAATTTTGGGACCAAAGAGTAGGGCTGGTTGATCATCATTCAAATTTACAGAATCATTTATTTCTCCTAGATTTAATGCTTTCAAAATTTGGCCTTTATATACATCCTGAGTGGCCAGCTCAGATAATGGTACAGAGATTTTGATTTTTGCAAGTTCACTCTCTAAATTGAAAGTGGACTGTGTCTTGGAAACACTTGACTCCGTTTTATTTGCTGCCTTGGTAGCTAAGTCATTTGGTGTTTTCTCACTATGTACAAGGTTTGGAATAGTTGTATCAGGAGTACTAACTGAAGTGCTAGTACTGCTGGTTGGTTGGCTTTGTTTTCTAGTGTCCTGGTTGTCCTTCTCTTTATGCTTACCAGAACTTTCAGCTGCTGTTTTGTTATTTACAGAGGTTGCTTTAGAAGTTTTGTCAGGTATTTTCTTGATGGTTACCTCAGGAGTCTTTGTTTTGGAAGTATCTTGGCTTTTATTTCTCCTAAGTTCATATTGTTCCCTGACCTATAGCATGGCATCTTCAAATCCTAATCTGTAATTCTCAGTTTCCAACCATTCCTCATCACAACCAGTGGTGGAGGGCTGGTATTCTTCTGAATCATAATTTAGGATTGATTCCTCTGCTTCAAACATGTTTATTGTATTCCCTTCAGACCCTTCAATGATTCCCTCGTCTTCATCTAAAAAATTTTCTTGAAATGGGGGAATGATTTGTTGATCTGACTCTCTTTGTCGGTTGGGGGCAGCATTATTTCTTCTAATGTTTTGGTTCTGGTTTCTGTTTTGGTTGTTGTTTTGGAAAACCATCCTCTTTATCATTATTTGCAATTCTTCCACATTTTTTGAAAGTCTTTCATATTTGGGATCAGATGTGGAAGCTACATTGTCATCCCTATATGTTACCCTTTTTTCAACTTTTAATCTTGCCCTTTTTTCCATTAAGTTTGCTTCTATGGTTATGGCTCCTTTCTGCATGTCTTCCAGTGTGGTATACTCTTTATCTCTAAGCTCATAGGCCATGTCAGTGTCAAATCCATCAGGATACTTTGCTAAGGCCATACCTTGTGGAGGTTTCATGTGTGGAGGGAGAGCATTATAAATGTTGTTGAATCTAGTGGTGTAATCATGAACACTCTCTCCTACATTCCTCTTAAGGGACATGTATTTTGCAAGGAGTTGGCGAGGGTTTGCTCTAACCTCCCACTTGTTTATGAATGTCTGGTATAATGCAGGGAGATCTTGAATGCTGCCAGGAGGCAATCCTTTAAACCATTTCTTCACCTCACCCCCTAAGGTTTGGGCAAAGATTCTCATTTTGATTGTTTCATCATCAATTTCCATATAATCAAAATAGTCCTCCATTTTATCTACATGTTGCTGAGCTGTTATGGACTCTTTAGCAGTGAAGTGTGGGATTTTTGACTGATAATCATTGGGTAAGGGTAACAAGGGTTGAGGTAAAAGAAAAGGTGCATACCGGGCTGCCATGATGATGTTCTGATGGGGTATAGGGTTAGCTTGAGCAGCTGGTATTTGGATGACAGGGATTTTTGGACCAGCAAAAGTCTGTTGAGAAGATCTAGGGTGAGAGAGCCCCAAGTTGTGAAGGAAGTGAAAATCAGGTGGTGTAGAAGGAGGGGTCTCACTGTCCCTAGCGTTTCGACCACTGTTAGCTGGTGTATTGTTAACTTCGAGGTCTTGCTGGTCTAGATGATTGAATGACCTAGTTCTCGGTAGTCTATTTGGTGTGCCTAGGTCAGGGAGGAAATGTGCTAGAGCTGTTAGGTTTTCTGGTGCAGCATTAGCTCTAAGAATGTGGCTGGAAATGGTTGGTCTTTTAGATGTAGGAGTTCCTCTGAGGATACTCTCTGGATTTTCAACTATTTCCGGTGGGTCAGGGTTGGGATAAGCTCTTGTGTGGATGGTTCTGAAAGCCATAATGTTGTTTCTTAGCCAAGGAGCTTAGCCCTACTTGTTACTTTTGCTGTGGTTGATGTTGTCTCAAGGGCTGGCCTCCCAGTGGAGTCTGATTGTGAAACCAAGATAATCAGCAGGCCTACTAATCACCAGTGGAGTCTTTTCGTTTAGGAACATTGGAGTCGCCAGGTGGAGGGTTTAGGATGTTTCTAGGGAGTACACTGTCCAACACAGTGCTCAGGCACTATCACCTTTCAGGAATCTCCTCTACAACAACAGGCTCCAACCAGAGATTGACTGGGAGGGCATTTACCAGATATGTCACCTTCGAAAAGAGGATGAGATCTGGAGGCTACTTGGCCCTTTCCAGGCTCTGTCTAAGAGTATGGGGGATATTCAATAATGGAGGTTGATTCAAGAAAGGGGTGACTTACTGTCAACCTAACCAGAGTTCTAAGTTTTAGAAGTTTTAGATGTAGTGAGAGGAAGGTCATTTAGAATTTTCCCTAGCGGAGTCGCCATTATGTTGGGGTTCCCATGTTTTGGCCAGGTTGACAGAAACCAAAAGATGAGACAACATAGAACCACTTTCGGACCTTAGGATCTAGCCCTCCTAGGTCCAAAGAGGGATCTCTCTATGGTAGTCAAAGCTTTAACTTTGAAGCTCTAAGTTGTGATTTTAGGCTAGTTTAGGGCTCATGGTTGTCTGTTTGATTTTTCGTGTTTGGTTGGAGGGAATCAGGAAAAGAAGGACCAATAAAAGACAAGGATGAGCAAAGGTGAAGCTTAGGAAAAGATAGATAACTCAGAGAGCATCAAAGCCATTGGGCTATGGAGTCAAGAAAGGATTTATTTGTGTTCAATGTGCAAGCTTTCAGTTGGGCTAGTCATCTAGAGCATTTGGATCTTGAAGGAGATATTTGGAATGGGACACAAAGGATTGCAAATGAAGGAGGAGAACCGACCAACTTCGTCTATAGATCAGGCCAGAGGTCATTTAACTCCAGGACTGCTTGGACAGAATTAGGGGTAAAACAAGGGATCTCGGAAAGGTTTAATTGGGATGGAAAGCCCCTAGTGAGGCAGATACAGGATTCTAGACCTCCCAGGTTCTCAACACATTCAACTAAATCCTACCCAGAACATCTAAACACGGATTTCATTAATTCATACATCAGAGAGCAGGCAACATCATCCACTACATTGGTTAAATCAATTGAAATCAACATTCAGATACACATCTAAGCATAAAACATTGAGGTAGGGAGAGCAGGAAACATAGGGCACCTATCAGGGGTGAATCCTATATTATACTTCTATTTCCTACCAGTAGAAATGAAATGAAATGGAACATAACATAAGAGCAAGTCAATCACAAATACAAAGAAAGAGGAAACATCACCAGCTGCTTTAGATCAGGATCCAAAGAAACATGCTTGTCATATTAAAAACAACACCAATCAGGTACATCATAGCCCATAGCTTGAACATTCAGTCTGAATATATCTAATCTCAGTCTATCTTACAATATACACAGAGAACTTGTCTCAAATAGGAGCAATGCTTGCATTCCACTGATTTCTCATCAACAACCATTACAATGTTTCCTTCTGTGCTTTATAGCAAAGGGTGAGCCTAAGATTGACTGAAGGAGTAGGTGAACATTAAATGTATCTTTAAACACAACAACGAATGCAGGGCCGAAACCCATCCTACTTGACATGCTATATATTTAATCTCTGTCACCTCCCTTGGGAAAGAATGATTTTCTCCAGATATGATCTTGACATTTTTTAATTTGAAAAACTCTTGATTTGAACAAAAATGAAGTAAAGCGCTAGGAAGGTACGTAAATATCTAAACGTTTTGAGTCATTTTTACAGTGGAAAACACTTGAGGGTTTATGGTGCAAAATAAAGGTGTATATAGGCGCCATGTACTTGATGAAGAACAAACATTCTGCCGATGAAAAACCCAGATATTACCTTTTGCCTGTGCTTGGAATCTTGTAGTCGATCCTCGAGGCCTGTAATCTGCTGCTTTGTCCTTTAAACTTCGGATTAAAAGATCAAGATCCTCATAAGCTAGCTTTAATCTTCCTTTTTCTCTGCGCTGAAACATTCTGCCGCTCCATTTTCTTCTGACAGGGTAGCTCGGGTTTTAATGGTGATGGGAGATTTGCTGCAGAGTTTGCACTCTTTTCCTTTAATGAACATCTTGTCTCTACCTTCCTGGGCCTTTGTTCATAAATCCAGTTGCTGCGGATGATCTTCCTCGGATCTAGTTGTCTGGGCAGCAAAGGATTTTATCATGGTGGCCATTCTTTCTTTATATCCCTACAAGAACACGAAAACTGTGAAGAAATCCATGGACGAAGGTGACGGGTGACATGGGTGGATGAAACGGACGCATTTGGTGACATGGCGGAAGAAACTACAGAGGAAACAGTGAAAACTTGCTCTGGTGGAGGTTTGACGACCAGCAGAGTGAAAATGCGTGAAAGTAATTAAAAACTACGAGAATGGGACATTATATGCGACGGAATGTTTGAAGGGTACGGAACATGCACGTGGGGTGACGTGGCAGATGGACAGCCGGTGGACGGATGAGGTGGGGGCCCGGGGACAGCGGAGCAGTCAACAATGGAGGGACAGATCAGGACCGTCGATTATAGTGGATATCGACGGTGGAGGGTGGCGGACGGAGGACCAAGAATACGGAGGAGGCAGGTTATCGGGGGTGCAACTTCGTTGAATCACAGTCGTTAGATGGGGTCCTCCAGATTGGACGGTTTGCAGCAATTCCGCTACCCGGCTCTCGTCCGAAGATTAATGCGCGAAATGGCGGTTTTCAAAATAGTGCGCTCGGACACGCGGCAGCAGCTGTGTGGAATCGCTGGGGCTCCGGGGAAAACCGCCCTGCGCGCAACGGTGGTGCGAAATTTACTGACGGTTTGGAGTTATGACGTAAGGCAGGCAGGGTCCACTATTTCGGGCACGCTCCGCGCCGTTGGATCCGGTGTTTAACGGACGGCGGAGATTCATCGATCAAACCAAATATATTAAAGACCCCAAATGCGCGTTTGCAAAGGTTTTTTGATGATTTTTCGCGTGGAGAAAGGTTTGGAGGGCTAAGCACCTAGTGGATTTGGTGCTGGTCACGGCGCCGGGTCTTATGGGGAAAGGAAAAGGGCGCGGGGCTATCAGAAGAAGGGCTAGGCCTGTCATACAGTCGGAAAGTGGGTTTTTAAACCCTTTTAGTGCATTCCAAGGCCTAAGGAGGGTAACGGTAAAATGGTTAAGGGGAATTTTGAGGGAACAAAGGTAAAGGAATAATCCAAAGGGGATTTTGGGGAGATTAGGGGAGGAATTGGGGAGAAGACAAAGGGGAAACAGGGGTGACAATGTGGTGTTTTGCAGGGGTATAAAGGGCAATAATGGGCTTTTTGAGAAATGGATCAGCAGGGGAACCATATATTAGGCACATCACACAGAGACTCCGAGGAGGATGAATTTTCAGGGGAAAGGCATTCCTTGGAGGCTCCAGAGCAAACTAGCCCCCAGCTTGCTTGTCAAGAATTTCATAGGGGGGCTAACACAATCTAAATATGAATTTGAAGACTGTAATATGGATGTGGATTGTGAGGAAGACGGTCTTACTGATGGAACAAGTACTGAGGAAAAACAAATTGTTGCTCTAGAAACTATTGTTCTAGATGTAAATACCAATGTAAATATTCTAGCTAACAAAGCTGGACATAATACAAGAAATAAAAAAGACTTGGAAAAAGAAGAATTTGAAATACTCCAACTCAAAGACAATAATCTACCTAAAGGGTCGGTCCCTTTAGAGGAATTATTTGACTTTAATGATGTGGCCAAGAAACCCAAAATGGAACCAACTGTAACAAACATTGAGGAATGTAATATAGGTACCGAACAAAACCCCAAAATCATCAAACTGTCTAAATCTCTGCCTGTTATTACAAAAAGAAGATATATAGCATTGTTCAAAAAAATTATATGTGTTTGCATGGAGCTATGAGGATTTGAAGTCTTATGACACGAGAATCATTCAGCAAAAAAATCCGACTAAAGAAAATAAAAAACCATTTAGAAAGAAATTGCGAAGAATAAATCATGTTTTGATGCCTTTAGTTGAGAAATAAATTAAAAAGATGTATGAATCAAAGATCATAGCTCCACTCAGATACTCTAAATTAGTTTCCAATATTGTCCCAACTAGAAAGAAAACAGGCAAAATTAGACTCTGTATTGACTTTAGAAATCTTAACAAGGTATCTCTTAAGGATAGTTACCCTTTACCAAATATGGATCACATATTGCAAAGGGTAGTGGGTTCCAGTAGGACATCTTTGTTATATGGTTTCTATGGTTACAATCAAGAGTTAGTACACCCTAATGACCAAGATAAGACAACTTTTACAACTCCTTAGGGGACTTTCATGTATGTGAAAATGCCCTTTGGATTGATGAATGCTGGAGCTACCTTTCAAAGGGCCATGGAAATTGCATTTGCTGATGACATTGGCCACTTTATTGTGATTTATTTGGATGAAATCGTTGTGTTTTATAAAACTGATGAAGAACATTTAGCACACTTGAGAAGAGTTTTTGAAAAATGCAGAAAATTTGGAATTTCCAGGAATCCTAAAAAAACATTGTTTGGATTAGAAGAAGGAAAACTATTGGGTCATATTATCTCTCAGGATGGAATCAGAATTGACCCTAGCAGAATTGAAGGAATATTAAAAATAATCCATCCCATAAATCTTAAAGAACTCCAATCATTCATTGGTAAAATCAACTTCCTAAGAAGATTTATACCAAACTTGGTAGAACTTTTATGGAAAATTACCAATATGCTCAAGAAAGAATCATAAATAAAATGGACCATAGAAGAAAAACAATATTTTGATTTAGTCAAGCTAGCATTGAAAAAATCCCCTGTACTAATCATTCTATATTTTACTAAAGATTTCATGATTTTTTATTTTGCTTCTAAACATACTATTGTTGATGTTCTGTTACATAAAAACATTGAAGGACAGGAGCATCCAATAGCTTTTTTCAGCAAGGCATTAAGAGATGCATCATTGAAATATAATATCATGGAAAAACAAGCTTTTTCCTTGGTTAAAGCATTGAAAGATTTTAGAGTCTATATTTTACACTCACATATCATTGCTTATGTTCCAAATGCAGTTGTCAAAGATATCTTAATACAAAACGATCTTGATGGAAAAAGAGGAAAATGGATTGTAGTGATCTTAGAATATAATTTTGAAATCAAGCCTACCAAGTTGATTAAAGGCAAGGATTATCCAAATTGATGGAAGAATCCAACTTTCATGCACTAGACATCAACATGGTACACTCATTAGATGACCAAGAGGATTTGGCGACTCCACCGATTGATGAAGCATTCCTAAATTCTCCATGGTATGCTGATATTTTGTATGTACTGTCAAATCTGAATCCTCGTCCTGGTTTGTCTAAAACAAAGGCTATATTTCTAAAAGTTGAAGCTGTTAAATTTTTCATTTTGGACAATGTTTTGTATTGGAAATATATTGGAGGTACTTTTCTTAAATGTTTATTAAAGGATGATGCAGATAGAGTAATGCATGAGTTCCATGGAGGTGACTGTGGTGGCCATATTTATTGGAAAACCACTACTAACAAGATCATGAGAGCTGGTTTTTAATGGCCCACCTTTTTCCTGATGTCCATGAGATGGTTGCTGCTTGTCATAAATGTCAAATCTTTGAAGGAAAGAGAAAGCTATTGCCCTTACCCCTGAAACCTATTTCTTTCAAAATCCCTTTCCAACAATGGGGATTAGACTTCATAGGAGAAAGTCACCCCCCATCCTCCACCCAACATAAATGGATCCTCAATGCTACAGATTATTTCACCAAATGGATAGAGGCCATCCCTTCTAGAAATGTCACTGACTCCGTCATTTTAAATTCCTAGAAACCAACATCCTTTCTAGATTTGGTTGTCATTATAGACAATGTTGTAGCCTTTAGATCCAAAAATATGGTTGATTTTTGTCACAGGTTTCATACAACATTGGGGCATTCAACAACTTATTACCCTCAAGGTAATGAACTAACTGAATCTTCAAATAAAAGCCTGATAAACATCGTTAAAAAGCTTCTAGAGGAGAATAAGAAATCATGGAACAATAAGTTTAATTCTCTTTGGGCTGATAGGCTCATCACAAATAAATCAATTGGATGTTGCCATACCAATTGGTTTATGGAATGGATGCAGTGTTTCCTTATTCATTGGGAGTTCCAGTAATGAAGATAATCAAATAGGTCCAAGTTGAACCAAATGACATTCAAAGGAGGATTAATGACACCATTCAGCTATAGCAGTCTAGAGAGGAGGTTTACAACAGAACACAAGTAACTCAAGAGAATATCAAAAATATCTTTGACAAGAGAACCAACGCCAATGATTTCAACTTGGGAGACAAAGTCTTGAAATGGGATTCTACAAGAGAGGATAAAGGAAAGCATGGAAAGTTTGATAATCTTTGGCAAGGGCCATACATCATTGATGCTTTCAGGGGAAATAATGCTTATTTTCTCAAAGAGTTGGATAGTACAGAAGTGCATGGAGGTCCTGTCAATGGCAAGATGCTAAAAAATTATCTCTTCTAAAACTCAGGTTAAGTTCTCATCATTGTAAATACGACAGTCTTAGAGTTTTCAATAATTCATTGGACAAGGTTAAAGCCCGAAGTGAAGGCCCTAAGCCTAGTTTGATGAGAATATATAAAAATAGAAAAGAAATGAGTTGAAGAAGAAATGAAATCAGTTAAAAATGTTGCAAAAAAAGGAGCATCCAAGGCTACTGGTCTTGAGTTCTTGACACTTCTTTTCAAGAAGCGCCATCCCCAGTTGGAGCCACTATTAGTACCCTATAAATTATAACATCTCAAGGTGATTGGATACTTCATATTTATTGCAAATTTTTCATTATTGAAAGGCTTTTGAAAATTCAAATGATCTCAAATAAAAATATATATGAAAATAAAGAAAAGAGGGTATAAAAAATAGAAAAAGAGAAAAAGAAAAAGAAAAAAAAAGAAAGAAAACCCCAAAAAGAAATAAAATTGAAAGTGCTACAAGTTCAAATGCCACTACTCATTAGATAGGTTTGTCCAGTCATACAATTTAATCATGATTGGACAGCTTTAAATTTCTGTTGATAGGTTAGAAAATAAACATTTTCTAAACTGTTTAATCTTGGCTTATCAGTAGATAGGCAGAAAATGAGATTGTTCAACAAATTAATCTAAACCAATAGGATAAATAAGGGATAGGAGTTAGGTTAGAATTTCAAGATAAAATGTTTCAGGGTTTGCAAGTCTAAATTCACTCTAAAAAAGAAGAGAAAATGTTAGATGAGTAGTTTGGGTAGGAGGTAGAAATGTCAAGGAGAAAAAATGAAAGGAAAAGGTGAAATTTATTCCACCAGCTACAACATCCAAATCTCATTTTCGTATGATGGAAGAAGATCAAAATACAGGGTGTTTACACTCAAAAGGTGGAAAGGGAGTTATGCCTTAAAAAGTCTGAATTTCAAAATCATTTGAGGCATACCTTATGCCTAAAATTTATCCTAAGTCCCATATAATTCCCTCCAAGTCCCAAATCGCAATTCGCACCGACGTATCACAAATATTCCTTGCAAATTCATTCACCATTTCACAAAATTCCCGATGCGATATCGATGGGACCCCTTCGTTGCCTTGTCGCATCGACATATCGAAAAAATTCCTTGTCAATCCATTTCCATTTCGAAAATACCCCGATGCGATATCAAGTGGGACCCATTTCCCTGCCTTGTCAGCATCGCTATCGCATGTCGCACATATTTTAACTTACCTCATTTCCTCAAATCCCTGATTCTGCGATGTGCGATAACTCAAATATTGTGATTTTCGATTACGATATATCGCATCGCAAATTTCACCTGCAACCTTTATCCCATTGACTCTTCCCTTGACTCTTCAAATCACAAACCTCTCTGCTCGTCGCAAATCGTGCATCGTAGATCTTAACCTTTACACTCCCTTCCTCATAAAAAAACTCCCCAACCTGCAATTTGTGATATAAGTCAGGTCCCACCTCCTTACCACACCACCCTTTCCCCACTACCACATCACGCATCCCCTCCACGTTAAATAACCTCCACCTTATCCGACATCTCCGCTCACCCCGAGATATCGGATGGCCCACAATTCTTTTTGGCCCCCCTCAGCTATCGAACGTTAATAAAGGGAGGGGGGTGGGGGGTGTTTGAAATGGGTGGTTTCCCATATGTAGCATGCCAAGAAGAGTTCTCACCCCCCGCCAATACCACCAACCGCCTTCGAACCCCTCCCAAAAGCGGTCTCCACTGTTTAAAATACCGCCGCATCTGTTTGACCATTACCAATGTTGTTGCGCCACGTCCGCTCTTGCCTACCTGCTCTGCCCTATCACATCTATTCCCTCTAGCAGCCCGTTGCGCCATAAATGGTCGGGCCATTATCCAACGGGCCCATGCCTAATCAACAACCAACAAATCCTAGTTTAAAGCCAAAATCTGGCATAACAGTGGAGTTTACTCTGCTGACTAGTGTCAAAATTCTTGCAGGTGTTGGATTTGCAGATATTTACAGATAAATTGAAAACTATTACTGAAGAGCCATTTTTTTATCAAAGAAGAGTTGTCAGCTCTCTGTGAACCATATTACCGTTCTCCTTTAGACTGTTCAAACTCGGTCATGATCCCCCTCTGTGATACCCTCTCCTAGTGATGATCCATAGCAATTTCCCTTTCTCTGCTCCCCCTTTTTTCATCCCATTCTTCATTGCAGGTTGAGAAAGAAGACATAGAAGAAAAATCATTCCTCCCAAGGTAGACCAACAACCCTTCAATCCCATGGTCTATCCTCAGGTAGACTTGGATCACATACCCCAAGCTGATAGAGATTACAAGATCCACAAGACAGAGTCTAGTTTCGACTTGTTCGATGTCTATTGCTAGTTTGAGGAAAAATTCCTTAAAGAATTTGATGATATAGTCCTCTGGGAAACCAATTTTCTTTATTACATTTTTCCTAGAACCCATAGTTTCCCTGAGCTAATCAGAAAATGGCAATCCTGCTATGACATTAACCGGAGGGCCATGGTGAACCCTGCAGGAGAAATTTTATTTTACATCAATGCCCCATCCATTCAAGAGATGATGCAAGCCCCAAATGTTGAGAAAACTGTTCTTTTTTCATATGAAGCCCTTATATATTTATACCAAAAGCTAGACTTCACTAGCAAGGCCAAAACCATAGAATAATTCATGGCCACCAATGTACCAATGCCTACCAAAAATCCTCTGTATCCATCATCCATATTTCCTGATAGTACCCAACACATCATCACTATTTTGTCTTACTTATTGGGGTACCAAAATGATCAATGGGTAGATGAAACCATGATTGTTTTCTTATCTATCCTCTCCTCAGGTGTTAATCCCATTATTATGTTCAACTATGCTCAGTTTATTGCTGATGAAATCCATGATCAATTCCTAAAGTTCGATACATAAGGGGTATTCAAATACACCTATATGTCGGTGTACATGTTTACTTGTTTTCAATCCAGCAAGTTCCAATTTGATATGATGAAGCAGAATGCTAACTCTCAATCCCAATCTATAATTTTCTGGACAAATTTATTGATTTGAAAAAATCTATTCCTACAAGAGTTTTGTAGACCTATTTTTTCTTCCTGCAATCAGTGCACTCAGCAGTACCACAGAGACAAGGATTAGTGAGGAAATCAAGAAGGTGATGCAATTGACAGATCATATTAGGATAGTTGATTAGTACCTCTACCAAAACTACACAGATATCAGAGTTTTGGCAGTGAACCGGCTCCATACAAACTGCCCAAGTACCTCTCTATGAGAATATTTGCACTTGAATATATTAGAGAAATGATAAATGTAGATGAGGTGCATTTTTTCTATGCCAATAAGAAGTCACAATTCAGGATAAGATAAGATATTGGCCCCTTTATTTGCAACAATAGAGTAGCAGGGGATGAGGCAGATAAAATGTTGAAGGGGATGAAGTTCACAGATAGCTTCACTTGGTCCTATGATCCAATGGGGATCGTCTCCAAGAAGAGGGTGGAAAACAATTCCACACCCTAAATTCATACCCACAGATTAGAGATAGAAAATTACATGAACCAAGAAGAATGGGTGGTAGACACACTACAGGAGGCATAAGAGCAGGTCATCTCTACTTCAAGAATTCAAACACAAACACCACAAGAAAGTAAAGTTGCATAAGTTCAAGATGACAAAGGAAAGGAGCTCGAAAAGGAGATAGGAATCAAGATTCAAGAGGACCAGGGAGGATCAAACATACATGGATATTGATCCCTCCACTAAATAATTCAAAATGAAATATAGGAAGAGGGCACAAAGCCGCATGGAATTTGACCAGGGCAGTGAGAAGTACTACAAAACTGTCATCAAAATCAGAGATTCACCAGGTTCATCTCCTGTAGGTGGCAAAACAATTTTCTCAACATCCTCTGCCACTGTGCCTTTCCAACAGCAAAATGTGTAGACTCCGACATCCACTGCAGGACAAGAAGAGGAAGATGTCTATGAAACATTCAAAGAAATCAAAATAAGGAACGAGGTTCTCAAGACCAACACATATAACCAATTTTGAAAACAAACAAGAAGTTGCCAGAGTAGACTTCTATCAACATTTGACTCTGAGAAGGGAAGAATGAAGATGGAATTCTAGGAAGCACAAATTCCTCAGCCCAAAGGTGCAACAGACTACCAAAAGACCTCCTTTGAGTTTGATATAAAACATATCCATCCTATATACCAAATGGAGATGCATAAGTCGACTAGAGAAATGATCTCCACCACTTTTACCAATATAGCCACGAGCCTCTCAAAGTCGCAGGTTACATTAGACAACACAGAGTCATAATTGAAGATGGAAAGGACCTTCTCCATGGCCAAAGACTCAAGGTTTAAGACTCTGGAGGATTTAGCAATGAAAATTGGGTATGATCCATCAAACCTACCATTGGAAGCAACACTGGTAAGGAAAAAGAATGCAGACATAGCTTCTTTGAGGAGGTAGCTCAAGATTTCGGTGACAAAAGATCCTATGGCCAAGGAGATAGAAGAAAATGAAACACAGAAGGTAGAGATGTTGCAATTGATCATTGAACAAGTATAGAAACTTATGAAAATGGAGAGTGAGATGGAGAAAATGATAAAGGAAAGGAAGAAAACAATAAGAGATGCAGTGAAGGGAGCAGCTAAAGAAGCAATTAAGTCCATGATTCCACTACAGGCAGTCCCTCTTACAGTGATTCCAACACCTACAACAACAATAGGTACACCAAGTGAAGGCCCTGAGCAATTAGCTAAAGCTATGGAGAAAATGTCCTTACAGACAACAGAAATTAAAAAGCTACAAGATCAACTCAGTGACCTACAAGAGTTGTTGAAAATAAAAGATTCATCACATGCCTCAAAGTTACAGATCAGTAAAAAATTAAATGAAAGTTTGTAGAAGTCCATTTAGGAGTCCTCATTTGGAAGCATGGTAGGAAGAGTCAAACAAATTATTTGGTCAGATATAATTGAATCTGTGAATGATATTTGGCCATCAATTCAAATAATTTTTGAACAGAGGGATTTAATTGAGTTGGTGAAAGTTGCTATTACAAAGGAAAATGATGAACTTGGGGATAAGCCCCAAACTGCCAACAACATCATCATATTTCTAATTTCTAAAAGCATCCAGGAATTGGAACAACTAGAAGTGGCAGACATAACAGCCACTATACTTGAGGTAAAAAAGGTATTGAACAAAAAGAGTCTGGTTACACAGCTAGAAGAAAGATGCCATCAGCTCGAGATTGGAGTAAGTAGATTTTTCAATAGGATTGAATCACTGAACACAAAGGGATTTCCTTCCTTGTTTGTTATCAATGATAAGTGGATGCCTAGGACAGATTATGTGAAAATGCTCACAGATATTTCAAAGGATACCTCCAAGCATAAAAATATGAAGAGCATTATGACAGGGAAAGCATTTTATGAAGTTATCAGTAATGATATGTTCATACAGCATGAGGCTAAGCACATTTTTCAGTTGAGGCCAACGTTTGTGAAGTACACTGAGATTGATGAAGTCCACAAAAAGTTGAAAAGAACTAAGATTCTGACTCCAGAGAATTGGGAAAATATATGTAGACTCCATGGAGGATGACAACTTAGTATGATGACAAAGCAGAAATCTCAGCAGATTGTCTGCATCAGCAGATCCAGTGTATCAAAATAGCTCAGTAGTATAATATTTTCTAGCACAGTAGGCTGCTACAACACAGAATAACGACTTTATGATGACTTCAGAAATCTGTTTAAAAGTCGTTACATTGAGCGACGATTCCATAGTGACTTTGGAAAACTGTTAAAAGGGTTGTTCCAAAGTGTCCAGGCGTTAGATTCTCATGTCAGATTTCATTTAATTTGTAATAAATGAACTGATTTCCTTTTGATAACGGCAATAAGTTCCAAATATTTCAAATATAGCATTTTATTCAATATTGGGGGTTGGACCTTGGTTTAGTAAGTGCTTTTCATTGCAAGTATTTGTAATTTTCAAGCTGGAGCATCAATAAAGAGATTAGTCTACAAGATTCATGTGTTGTGTTATCCTGGTGATGTTATTCCTTATTCATGTTTAATGTTTTCCCACTGTAATCTCTTCATGCGTATCATTTAAAATCCTAATTGTAAAATAGGAAGGTTAGATTAAGATTTATTGTTCATAGTACCTTAATTCTCAATGTCTTTACAATTTCAATGTTTTCTTCTAATGTATGGTTTAAGAATTCTTAGTTTCTCTAAAGTCATTACTGAAAGCAGATTTCTCCATCTCATAATTTTACTAAGTTATAAGCACCAGTATTCACAACTAGCTTGCCTTACATTTGCTCTAGAATTTGGTGCATATACCTAGCCTATTTCAACTCCATAGCCCAATGGAAACCATTTAGATGAACCCCTTACATCCAACCAGGAACAATCAAATAAAAAAAACCCTCACAATCAATTTAACTAGACTAATATCAGAAATATTAAAACAAATCTAAATCTTAATAGAGATATCCCTCTTTGAGTCTAGGAGTGCTAGATCCTAGGCTTCAAGTTGTTTGATGTTGTTCTTTATAATTTATTCTTGCCAATATTATAAATTATAGAGTGATAACAAATCCCATAACACTAAAGGGATGCACACGTCCCAATCATTCTGATTTGCATTACATGTTTTTGTGAGTGCATTCTCTAGGATTTTGTTCAAGGCTTCTACTACACCATTTTCCTGAGGATGATAGGGAGTAGTATTCTAGTGATTTATCTAAACTTCATCTGTCAAAGATTCAATGGTCTCATTAACAAAGTGTGTACCCCTATCACTCACCAATATCTTTGGGCACCCAAATCTAGTCAGGATATTTTCAAAAATGAAATGTGCAACAATGTCTGCAGTACAATCTTTTACTGGTTTAGCTTTAGCCCATCTGGTTACATACTCTGTGGCAGTGATGATGTAGCGTGTGATAGTCTTCTTCCCAGGAGGATTGATAGGTCCAACAAATCCTGTGGCCCATTTATCAAAAGCCTACAGTGCCATCTGTGGCTACATTGGAATTTCATCTCTGTGCGATGGCTTCCCTGTTATTTGGCATGCATCATAAGCTTGGCAATATGCATGTGCATCACTGTCAAGTGTGGGCCACCATAACCCCAACACACAACACCTTCTGCGTAGTAGCCTTCCCTGCATAGTGACCTCCGTCCACTCCCCCATGAGCTTCAGCCAAGATGTCTTGCCTTTCATGTTCTAAAACATACCTTCTTAATACTTCATCCACTTCCAACTTGTACAGTTGACTAGTAATTAGTGTATAATTAGCTTTGTGTGAAACCAACTCCTTCTTTTGTTGCACCGAGTATTCAGCAGACGCACTTCTAGTACTCAGAAAGTGAATGATATCTACAAAGTGTTCATCAACCACCTTAATAGAAAAGAGATGTGCATAAGGCAGTCCCTCCTCCAGACTGGTTGGTTCCTCCCTGCTCTCAATGAGAGATATGTGATCAGGTCCAACATTCAATCTTCCAGGTTTAACAATGATTTCAAAATCATATTCCTTAAATTTCAACAGCCATCTACAAATATTCCCCCCCAACACGGGCTAATTGACGAGGTATTTCAAATCATAGTGGTCAGTGAAAATCTTGAAGTGCCCTCCTAGTAGATAATTCTTATGTTTCTACAGAGCATAGAACATATCCAATCCTAACCTTTCTATGCTTGAGTAGTTACGCTCTACACTTGAGATATTCCTACTTGCAAAGGCAACAGGGTGATCAATATCTCCTTCTCCTGGCTGCGCTAAAACAACTCCAAGTGCAATACTGGATGCATCAAGATGCACATGGAAGACCTTGGACTAGTTTGGGAATATTAGAATAGGTGCAGTAACCATGTTTTCATTTAGCAGCTCAAAGCTCTTTTGACATTCCTCATCCCAGAAAAATGAAAAACCTTTCTTCAGAAATTTCTCCATATGTGTAGTGATCAGAGCATAGCCCTGAATGAATTTTCTGTAATATCTGATGTGTCCTAGAATAGAGAACAATTGTTTTTCATTGGTAGGAACCTCCAAGTTGATAATAACTGCAATATTGGTTGGATCTACCATCAATCCTTGTTGACAAACAATATGTCCTAACAAGAATCCAAAAGGAACACATAATATACACTTCTTCAAGCTAAGAGAGATCTGATGCTTCCTGCAAGTGTCAAGCATCATGTGCAGCTTGGACATGTGCTTCTTAACCACCCCAAACATAGTCTAATCATCAAAGTACACCTCCAAAAACTTGTGCATGAACTCCTTGAATACAACTACTACTACGCATGAGAAGATAGCAGGTGCATTCTTCACTCCAAAAGGCATGACTGTGTATTGGAAATATCCCCATTCTGTTGCAAAAGTGGTATTACTTTGATCTTCTGGCGCAATAATGATCTAATGATGCTCTGTAAATACATCAGTGAAATATTAGGCCTCTTGTCCTCCCACATTTTCCAATATCTCATTTGAAAATGTAGTAGGGAAGGGGTCATGTACACATGCATCATTCATTTTGGGCAGATCTACACAAATCCTTATTTCTCTCTTATTATTCTTTTCTTGAACAACCATTAGGCTCACCCAATCAGACTACTCCATAGGCTCAATGATTCCTACAACAACCATCTTATGTAATTCTTCCTTCACTTTCTTCTTATATTTTGGATTTAACCAGTATGGTCGCTGCTTGACAGGGCACACATATAGCTTTAGAGTGATCATCATAACTCCCATATCTACTAAAAATCCTTTGAGCTCAGAAAAATTCCTGGGAAATAGGTCCTGATATTCTATCAACAACTCCACAATCTTTCCCACTATGTCATCATCCCAGTAATCTCCTATTTTGGACAACTTTGGTTTTTCCTCTATTCTAATGTTGACTTCCTTTAGTTTCATAGACTTAGTTACATCCACCATTCCTAATAAGGGCCCTACAACTGCGCGCTCCCCCTCTAATTCGGCGATGTTGATATTTCTTGGATTTTCCTCGTTATATTCCACTGACAGATTCCTACAGTTGACAATACCTTGCATCTACACTTCCCATGATAACCCAGCACATTCTATCTGAGGCTAGGAATCATAAAAGACAATTTCTTCTATATCCTATAAGGCTTCGTCCAATCCTTCTAATCCATCAGCTATGCCGAAGGTTAACAAAAAACTCTCACTCATTGTAACCCAATTAAGGGTCCCTCAGCGCAGCTCCGTCTCCAAATACCATGCAACAGGGATTGGTCCCAATGTATGGACAAACATGTGAACCCATTCGGCCCTAGTATTCTTATCCCATACCTCTATCCATGTAGCCAGGTGTTTGCATGGATCACATCAGCCACCAAAAACCTCAATTGGTGGGGTAGTGTGTTTCTCAAAGCGCAACTGCATCATTCTGTTGCATTCTTCCCAACCCTCAAAGTATCCTTCATGCATATCCCACCAGCGTAATGGACTTGCGTGTATAACAAGATCGAGTGCCTAGAAACTTCGTTCTTTCGGGAGAGCATTTTCCAAATTTTCCAAAAATAATACAACACTACCAGAACCATCAAAATAGGGTAATTATCTTACCTCTGAGGAGATGCATCAGATATTTTTAGTGATTTTGAGGCAGAACAACGCAGAAACATCATGCAGACGATTCTTCCAATTCTCCATTTCTCCATTTGAATCTAAAAAACATGAGTTATCCTTTTCCCAATTCAACATCCCATCGGCAGTAGGGTTTATCCAATCCTCACTCGTGCAATCAACTTGTAGATATGTTCAACATCATCTCCTCCATGCGCTGGTTCTGTATATCTCTCCCCTTCCACATGATCTAAAGGTACTATAACCCAAGTACTGTTGTTTTCAAAGATCACGCTCCTGCGTTTCAATTTGATGATGCCTCCCATATCAATGGCCCAATCCAGCCCTAATAGTGCAGGGTAGGGGTCTGCATCATCCACAATTTTCATTACTTCAAAGTCTGCGTGTACCTTTACTCCAAAAATATCTACAAGAACCTATGGGAGACTTCTTAATGGAATTATCTTCTGTTTATTAGCCATGCTTAGCTGAATGGTGCACCATTCGAGCTTCGGTTCATCCATATTGTGCCAGGTATGCTTAGGTAGAACATTTGCATCATATCGCAAGTCTAAAATGACCTGA
This sequence comes from Pinus albicaulis, assembly GCA_034641835.2. Classification (NCBI taxonomy): domain Eukaryota; kingdom Viridiplantae; phylum Streptophyta; class Pinopsida; order Pinales; family Pinaceae; genus Pinus; species Pinus albicaulis. Next base: position 529,358,328 of record CM076583.1, read on the forward strand.
TCCATCTCATACTCTCCAATTTGCACAGTCATTCACATCTCCCGACCAATCCTCTTTTTATCCTTGTATATCTTGTTTACAACCTTACTCTCAGTTCGAGGTAGCTCCCTATCCGCGTAGCTATCTATAAGAGCCTGAAGGTTGTCTATTGCTTCGTGGTTACGCAATAGCTTAATGTAGGCTTGTGGGAAAGGTTTGACTTCATCATCAATATTTTCTTCTGTGATTGACTAGGATGTGGACGCACTTGCAACAAAAAAATCCTTCCTGACTTCTACAAATGTCTCCTTTTCCTTCTGCAGGTTGAGTCCTTCCTTATATTCAGAAGCCTTCCTGATAAATGGCCCTGCATCAGTCTTATTTCCTTCGTCTTCTCCAGTGGCAGCACCACTACCTGTAATTATGTTTACACTTGGATCATCATCTCGCAGCTCAGCTCTAACCATTTGTATATTCTACGTAGGTGTCTGTTGTTGCTTCTGCTGCATTCTAGCAATCAAAACATGACAATATTCAATGACATCATCAAATTGTCTACAATACCTACAATACTGTCTCACAGGGTTTGGACAGTCACACGCATAATGTCCGGTGTCTCCACAGTTATAGCAGATCAATTGTCCTCTTCCATGACCTGCACCTCCACCTCTCCATCCTCCCCTTACTCTAGCTAGAGATCCACCACATCTAGAGGGGGATGCTGGTGAATATGGGTTAGCCTACACTCTATAGAGGTTGGAATTTTCTATAACTAAATCAAAGGTGCGGCAGTGGTGCTCATCATGACCAATCGAAGAGCAGAACCTAAACCATTTCTACTTCAGTTTGGGTACATAACTTCCTAATCGAGAGCAATGGTTTGAGTCATGCGCTCCAGCCACTTGATAGTCAACACACCACAGCGTAGGAGTACCACTTGGTCTTGCAACATCCCTCGGTCGTAATGGAGTTGGTCCTCCCGCTTGCATATAATCTTGAAGCAAGGTACACTGATATTTCGTGTGACCAGAGCCCTTACAACGTATACACCATACATCTGCACCGACTTATTTCCCTCTGTCTTCGCACAAGTTCTGAATTTCCAAGTGCATTGCTTCTAACTGAATTTGGACTTTTAGAGTTCCAAATTGGTCATCAGTTCTAAGTGTGGCTTCCATCTTCATTGAAACTTCAAGAGCTTATGCTTGAGAATCAATTTTCTGTTGATTCATAGGGACACGCAGGTTTGGTAGGAGCATGGAAATAAACCATTATTTATGTTGCTTAGCATCATAGATAAATCCTCCATCACTGATTGTGTGCTTCAAATTCTAATCTACTTCCCAGATAGATTTGTTTGGTTTTATATCTTTCAGCTCTGTTACACATTGTGAGTAGGACTTTTGTTTCTTGAACTGTTGCTTTAAGGCCTTCCTGATTTCATTTACAGGAGGATTAGTATTATGAGCCAGATATACCATAAACCAGTCCAGTGCATGACCCTCAAATTCCATAGCCAGTTGCGCCCTTTTGACAACATCAGTGTTTAAATTCTGCACAGTTCATACCGCGTTTTTAACAAACCAGAATATGTCCATGTATTCATCGCCCACACCCTTGAAGGTGGGTAGTTTCATATGTGTAGCCATATCGCCTCCCGGTGGTGGTGGAGGTGGGGTAGGAGATTACTTACCCCTGCGTGAGTTCAACTACAGAGTAGCTGGAGGGCTACCCTCGACGCGCATATCCTCACCACTCTCTGTATCACTATTCAGTGGGTTTCTCAGAGGGTTATACATATATGTATCCTCTCTGTTTAACCCAAAAGGACTTTCCACTATGCGTAGTGCTTTCAAATTCATTTAGGGTCATCCATTCGGTGTGGATGCACAGAGCACCCTTTTCACACAATAGCATCTTAATCAGCAAAGGTAGAGAGTGTATGAACTTACCTCTCAGTCCTTTGAAGAACCTCCTTTCATCTTCAGAATATGACACAAACTAATCTACTGCAAATTCTGTTACAAACCCACCTAGAATGATGTCAACCCAATGATCTACAGCGTGGGTGATGGAGTTATAAATATTTTCTAACTGTTGGATCAACTCAGCTTTCCATTAAGTGATCTTATCATCCTTCCAACAAGTCTAAAACTCTGCAAACCTTAACAACCACTTCCGCAAATCATGTGAAAAGGTCACAAAGAATATTTCGTGAACCTCTGTGAAAATATAATTATTTTCCCACTCTTCAGCAGACCACTTCTTACTTTTTTTCTCCTTGATGGAGAATTCATGTATATTTTGTTAAAACCAGTCTTTTAATTCAGTCTTCAACGACTTCCACATCACCTAGTCTCTCTCAAAATTATCCCGGTCCCAGAAATGAAACCATTTTTTGGCTTGAGGGATCCTGACCTAGGTTCAGAGTTAAGCGTAACCAACAAAAAATTCTTACTACTAGACCTTTCGGTAGTAACCTACTTATGCAGGCCAAAGTCTCACCAGAAGAAGTATGGGGGGGTGCTAGAACCAGGTTTCCACACCCTAAGAGAGTATTAAATTATGTGGGTGTCCACAGATCTATAATAATAACAGACTGACTTACGCACCAAAAACCATAACCAAGAAAATATTGGTCAACTTACGCATGCTACCCTATGTGTGAAAATCTAGTGGCTCTGCAATCCCTTCAACAGTATTAATAAAGTGATATTCAGGTCTTACAGTAATAGATCTATGCAACTAAAATTCATATTGAGTAGTAAAACAGGTACGCAATCGATCCAATCACAGATAACATAAATCGTAAGCAAAATAGATCACTAAAACATACCATAGATGCATTTAGTACTCAGAATTATCCCAAAATAGTTCTGTATTCATCAACAGTTCGCAAAACCTTCACAATCCTCCAGATCTACCTGCGCACACAGCCAACGGGGTCCGCACATAGTCGGACTAAGGTCTCCGTGCACACAACCAGTAGGAGCCTGTCATACACAGACACTTACACAGATCCACTTTCAGAGCTCAAAAAATGCATAAAATTCCATCAAAATATTTCTTATCTGACTCGATCTATACTTCTATTTATATCTTAGGGTGCGCTCATCCTAAGGTCTGCAAACTGTGGTTTGAGACTCCTAGTTTTACCTTTTATCCCATTACAACTCATGAAGGGACTTTGACCTGCCCCAAAGCCCCTTGACTGTGCATTGCTTAGCATGCACGACTCAAAACTACAAAAAATACTATTATTTACTCAAAAATGCGGTCCTAAGGGACCCTGATCCAACACTCGAGAATGACAGTGTGGTTTTAGGTTGTTCATGATAGGAGCAAGACCTCTCATTCATGGCCATGGATCCTATTTCCATGGATATTTCCCTGAAGATTTGGAACTCCTCCCAAATTTTATGGATCCTGGACTCCATCTCCTTCCTTATAAATGAAACCCCTACCATCCACTAAGGGTTGGTTGAAATCCTATGAGTTGAATCATTCCCAAATGTTTCCCATCTGTGAAGGAGGAGATTGTTTTAAGAGTTGAGGCTATGACGTGGAGTCTCACCTAAAGGAGGCATCCAACATCAAGGATTCTGGTTGTATTGATCCCTTTATCATTCTATTAATAATACATTATGTGTTTTCTTTCCATAAATGTGTCTATTATCGCATTTTTATTGTAGTGCTCCTTGATATGCTACATAGATTATACTAGATATTGTTATGCTTTGTATTCGTTTGTTGTCTCCACTTGTTCTTCCTTGCAAGAATTTTTTTTCACCGACAGAGAGGAGATTATGAGTGTGGAAGAAAAAGAAGCAAGGATGACATCAAAACCAAGCTATAGCATTAGAAATAGGTAGGAAATCTACCCCCCTTCATGTTTTCTAGCATAAGTTAGGAAAGGTTGCATATATTCTTCTCATTTGTTGTTAGATCCTCCCATTAGGAATAGAGGGATCACTTATGTCCGCGGAAGGGATTTCCTGCACAACAAGTGGTAAGCAAGGGCAGAGTAATAAAGCTTGAAATCCCATTGAAAGATCCCTCAAAGAGAGGTAGTCCTTTCAAGTGACCCCCAAGTGCCTTTAGACATCGTTTTTTATGTGTGTAGATCAATGCCATTGTAACCAACAAAGTAGGGTAGATTACTTTGTAGGGTCCAATGTGACCTCATGGTTGACTCGTGTAAGAGGAAATTGTCAAAGACAAGGTGTGGTAAATGTATTCATCTCCCTATCAAAATATTTTATGTTTGTTTGCAGCTTTGGATGGTTAACTTTCAAAACCTACACTTAAACTAATGTAGGTGTATCTACATTAGAAATATAAAATGTTTTTTTGATTTTATTAAGTGTTTTTTTAAAGTATTTGTTTACTCAATAATTGAATGAAAATGAAACCAATGGTGTTATGACTTAACTCAAATATTAATGTGTTAGACTTCTGTATTTCACAGTATCACAAGGTGACTGATTATTTCTCATATCTCTCATTCTTAAAATAATATTCCATGGTTGTCATTTATTTTCAGAAAAAGAAGGGAAATCTTGACTGTCAGGAACTTCAAAGGAATCAATTTTCCTTTCAATTCAGTAGAAGGAGTGTTAAACACCATGTTAAGCACACACATGGTGTATGAGAAAGATGAACACACACACAAGAGACTCAACAAACAATGAAAGATAAGAGTGAGGCTTTCTTATTTTTCCATTATACATGATGTACATTTATAGTACAATGGTGTGACTCTTGGTTTCACATTCCAAGGTCACTTGGACTCCATTGTGACTTTTCACATTCCACACCTACCCATGTAGAATTAGGTGTTCCAACATCCCCCCTTAATCCGAAGGGGTATGTGTGATTCCAAGAAAAGAGTTGTAATACAAATCTGCAAAGTATACATGGCAGCACTTGGGCTGAATCAACTCTATGAAATGTTGGAAAAAAGAGATGGTTTAAGGATGACCACCAACACTGGAACGCAAAACTTGTTGCAGTTCCCGGAACTCTTCCAAAACTAGCAAGAAGTTGAAAGCTTATGCTAGAGGAATTTTTCCTCATAAAAAAGGGAGACCTTCAACCTAAAAGAAGGGAGTTCTGCTACCTGTGATGGTTTTAGAATTACCAACAACTCTGGAATGCTTGAAGCATTTCCTGGAACTCAACCAAAGCTGGCAAGAAGCTGAAGGCTTCTGCTAGAGGAAGTGTTCCTCATATATGAAAGGGAGACCTTCGACCTAAAAGAAGGGAGGTCTACTACCTGTGATGGTTTTAGGTTATCCACCAACCAAATATGATGGTTTAAGTTTGTCCACCAATCGAAGGCATGCTCATGGGCATTCGTGTCTCTGGCTACATCTCTGAATCTGGAATGACGAATTGTGGCTCAGGCTCGCTTGAACTGTTGTGTCTCTGGCTACAACTCTGAACATGGAATGAGAGATTGTGGCTTAGGCTCGCTTGATCTGACGTCGAAGCTTGTACATGACCACCATTTTCCCCCCTGTCAGGGACAAGGTGAGATGATGGTGAAAACTCAACTGCAAGTTTGTGCAATATGCGTGAACAAGTTCTGACATGCAACTTAAACATCTTCTTGGCTGTTGATGCCCAGTGCCAAGAAGCGATCCATCCAAGATGAATCTTTTTTCTTGCAGGAGGCTTGTTTCTGAAGCATCTATGTGAAGAATGGTTGTGCCGACCACAGTGCTTGCATGGATGAAGATCAAAATAGTGATCATTCATATGGCCAGCTCGATCACAATGTTGGAATTTTTCGGTCTGTTGTTGTTGTTGTGGAGCAGGATCTGGAACAGCTGCAGGTGAACTGTCATATAGGAATCCGGCACTCTGAAATATGATGGGCTTGGTGTATTCTGGAATATGAAAGGTCACATCCTTGTCATATCCAAGACCAGTTCGGTGCTTGTTGTGGACAAGCTCTTCCCAAGGTCTGATGATGGGCTTGAGAAGTGCAGGTTGAGTTGTTGCATCTGCATGTACATTTGCTCTAGTACAAGGCACTGAATGTGGATCAACTGCAACTTTATCTTCTTTCTTCTAATGAGAGTCCTTCACAATCTTCTGAACAGAAACAAGTTCAGAATGGTGACTCTTTTGTTGAAGTTCATCTTGTTGGAGCTAAGATTCCAACTACAAAAACTCAATCTTCTCATGTGCATCTTGCAAACAACTTTGAATGTTACAAAGAGCATACTTGTTCATTTTTATCATGTCATCAACATTTGAATGAATGAGGTTATTCAATAAATATATTGCCTCATTGATTTTAGCCATTTTCAACAACTTAGGCTCAAAAAATGAAAGGGTGTCGGCTTCAACTGAAAATGTACCCATTTACAATATGATTCAACAAGAAATACAAATGACTCAAGAGAACTTCCAACTATGGAAATCTCAAAGTACAAAGTCTGCTCCTCAAATGATGGAGGACAATCAACAATTTTTCAACTCAAATACACTTCAAGTCTTGAATGAAGATGCAAATCAATGTCAGTTCAATACAATATTTCTGCAAAATATGTGCAGCTAAAAACACTTGTGCAAGAGGCCTTTAAGGCAGCTGAATTTTCCTTCAAAGAGTTGTTTTCAATGATGGAAAACTTGTCTTCAAATGTTAAATTCTTCAGAAAATCACCCTTCAAATCAATGCCACAAATCACAATGTAAATCTGCAATTTTCTCTATGTGTACAGTCCATTTACTGATATGTCATTTTCTTTTTTTCTGCTGTTCATATTCTTTCTTCAATGTCCTTCCTCTCTCTCTCTCTGCTGTTTTTTTTTTTTAATTAATTAAAAAATGAATTAAATTTTTTTTTTTGGTTAATTAAAAAAAATGGGAAGGGGATTATAATAGAAATGGAAGGGAATTAATTAAAAATAGGGACAATTAAAAAATGGGGAGGGAAATTATTTATATGGAAGGGTTGTTTATTAATGGGGAGGGGGTGGGGCTATTATATGAGGAGGTATTTGGAAGGAAAATTTATTTTAAAAAAAAGGAATTAATTAGAAGGAATGGAATTAATAATAAAATGGGAAGGATTTTAATTGGGGGGGGGGGGGGAGATAGGGTATTATATAGGATGGAGATTAATTAAAAAATGGAATAGTTTAAAGGAAAAAAGGGATTAAAAAAATGAAAGGCTGAAATTAAAATAGGGAAAATAATTAAAAAGGAAACGCATGTGCAGATGGGTAGCGAGCTGGAAGGCCGAGCGGCCAAGGTGAGGAAGAGAGAGCGTTTGGAAGGGGGCGCTGTTGCAGAATGCAGTGGGTGGGAGAAGCGCTGTAAGGTGAGGAGGCGGTAGTGGTGGGGCAGGAGTGCTGAGAGGGAGTGCCGTGAGGGCGTAGTGGTAGGGGGGGTGCGTTGGGTAGAGGGCGTATTGCAAGGGAGGCGGGCGGTATAGGGGATTGCAGAGGGCGTAATGTGTGAGTTTGGAGGGGTGGAAGAGAGCTGATATGGCGTGGAGATGAGTGTGAACGCCGAGTGTTGATTACAAGGGAATCGACTGGAACTTCTAATATATCAGGGCGAGGGTGAGCATATTGGTGAGGGTAAATGGGAGAGATCTGTAGGGGGAGAGCGGGCATAGGGGGAGGCTGCATAGTGAGGGAAGAGGGGCGTATTGGAGTATGGAGGGGGTCAGGGTGTTGGAGCGTTGTGTGAGTGGAGAGTATGAGCGGTGCGATGGGGTTGGGACGGCAGGAGTGTAGGTGGAGTGATAGCGTGGGAAGGGTTGTAAGTTAGCAGAGTTTGTAGGTTCAGTGTTGTTTGTGAGTAGGGGGTGTGGTTTGAAGGGGGCGCATTGTGTTGCAGAGAGGTAGCTCAGAAATTTATTTATTTATTTATTTATTTATTTTTAATATAACAGCAGAGAGTAGAGAAATAACTCAGAATCTTGAAATAACTCAGAATCTTAAAACAGTAGAGAGCAGTAATTTCACAAATGTTGTAGGAGAGATGCAACAGAGAATATTTTCCAGCAGTATAAAAACCCAAAATTTTCTAGAAACTCAATATAAATAGTATCCAGCAGCTCTTCAAATTGCAGATTTTAATAAGAAGAAATTGCAGAGAAAAATTAGAATGGAAACCTTCATATGGGCAGTGCTGCGTTTTCTCCAAAATGAAATTTCTGAATGCTGCCACGGATTTTGAATGCTGCTCTTCTCCAAGACGAAATTTCTTCAGATGCACAATGCTGCTCTTCTTCAAAACCAGTGCTGCCAATTTCTGAATGCTTCTTCTTTTCAAAGCAGATTTTTGAATGCGTAAAATCATCGCTACAAAAAACTGGAGGCCGCAAAATGTCAAGAATTTTTGCAGATATGCATAGGCCATAAACACAAATGGCTCACTCAATTTGGAGCAGGGCCAGCAATCGCCCGCTCTGATACCATGTTAAACACCATGTTAAAACACACACATGGTGTATGAGGAAGATGAACACACACACACTAGAGACTCAACACAATGAAGGATAAGCGTGAGGCTTTCTTATTTTCCATTATACAAAGATGTACATTTATAGTACAATGGTGTGACTCTTGGTTTCACATTCCAAGGTCGCTTGGGCTCCATTGTGACTTTTCGCATTCCACACCTACCCATGTAGGATTAGGTGTTCCAACAAGGAGGAAAATGTTGTTGAAAAAGCGTAAGGAAGAAATTACCAAAGGAGAAGGTTATTCAAAGGGTTATAGGTTTCTTAGGATTTTATCATATCCTAGGTTATTTAACTCAGATCCTAAATTTTAAAACTTATATATATCACTCTGCATACATTACTCCACATTCATTGTATTTCTGTAATATCCCAAAAAGGGACTACAGCAATATATGAATAGTTATGCAGAGAAATAACGTAGATCATCTAAGTAAGAGTAGGAGGCCAATATGGAGGCTCTTTATTTACATTTACATCAGCAAAATATATGCACAAGATAGCCCATGATATGTACAACAGGAAATAGAAGACTTTTATAGAAGAAAATCCTCAAAAAGAGGTGCTGCAACCATGTATTAAGACTGGAAAGAGCTTGATAGCGTTATTTTATTGGCTGCAACTACTATAGATTACACTTCAGATCTAGAGCAGATATTTGTATGAAAATTTAGATCTATATCAGATCTGTACACTAGATAGGCTCTTCTTCAAATTCCCCTTGGGGTTTTTAGCAAAAGATGAAGTACAAGGAGTAGAACTGAGATCTAATGCAGCAGATCTGCAGAAATATTGAAAAATTCATGGACATACAGATCTGATCTGAAATATACAATATGATGATCCCGTCCAATGTATCTCAAATGTGAAGGGCAGATCCCCAATGCATGAAAGCCACTCCTCCAAAAAGTGTGCCAAAAGACCCTGCAACAATACCCACACAAATAACGCAGTTCTAGAAGCAAGACTGCACTGTAGGATTTAGAACAAGTTTGGCCTCAAGACAAGATCTGAAAATGTAGCTCTAATCATCCAATACTCTCTTACCATTGGGATATAAGTCTTCCCCACTAAAAAGGAGCACTAGAATGGCCTAGATCTGAGTAGATCTAGCCTCCACTTGCTGCAACTTACAAAGACAACCAAACCCTCAACAAGATCTCCATTGTAGTTGGAAGAAGAAGCTTGGCCTTTAGCCAGATAGTGGACAAGAAATGCAATGCTCTTCCAAGAGGCCTCTTAAGGAAAGAGTTGGGATTCCCGATCAGAAACACCTAATGCTAAACAACATTTGCAATCTAGGCTAAATCTTGTATGTCTAAACAGAAAATAATTCAGAAATATGATATCATTCAACAACCCTCTCATGCTTCCATCCTATTCGTTTTATAATTTGAGAGATTTTAAAACCCTAAACCATATCAATGAAGTAGCTCCTTTCACATGAGCCACCTCCAACTAAAACTACGTTATGCATCATTGATGGCCACTCCTCCAAGACAACGTTGTTGATTTGGTCATGGTTGACCCAGTCAAAATATTTAGGCCCTTTCACACCTAAGGGTGCTTATTTAAATAGCCCAGATTTAGCTTTGTTCACATGTGGAATTGATTTATTTACTGTTTAGGAGTTTTATTGGTCCTCCTTTACAAATTTATTCATCAAACAAAAAAATAAAACAAAATTGAATATTCCCATTAGCCTAGGACTAACTGGGAATATTACAGTCCTCCCCTCAAAAATGTTGCTTGTCCTCAAGCAACTGATAAGGTGAGTGCTGCAACTCTTATCCTCCTCCATTGGTGACACCATCATCATGTGTTAAGCTTCCTCCATAAGCTAAGTGTTCACCAATCCAACCCTCCATGAATTGTTCCTCCAAAGTTCTTATGAGATGTAAATAGTTAATCCCACAAGGAGTCAATAACTCAAATGAAAAAAAACATGGCTGAACCAATGCTCTCCCTGAAACATGTAGCGTTAGAGAGTCTCCATCCCATGTGGTACATACATGCCTCCCATCCTCCCTCCATACATTCCCATAAAAATTACAAGTATATCATTAATGTATGGGAGAAAAAATACATACATACAAACAAAAAATTGAGCATGTGGAGGTGGGTCATAGTCCCAAATATGGAACCATCACAGTGCATCTCCTGCCTACATCAGATCAATATATGGTAAGTGGTTTCCCCACCACTTACTTTCTGCACATGTTATCTCACCATGGCTAAAAGTGTGAGATATATTTGGGGCCTTAGGAAAGCACCCATCATGATAAAAGATCTCCCTTTGTCCACCAAGGGAGTGGCCAAATTCAGAATTTTTTGTGGCCCATTGTTGGCCATGATATTTAAAATATGTATTACTCCTCCTTGGAGCCATGGCCTACATAAACATGGTGAAAGAATGTATACAATCATAAAATAAAACATGCCTTACATGATCATATCCTTCACCAACAAGACTCCTCATACAAATGGATTGGTGCATGGATCTATCCCCTCTCTCAAAAGAAGGAAGAGATGGCTGAAATAACTCCCTCATAGAGTCATATTGTTGCCCCATCTCCACATATATCATGCATTCTTGAAAATGTTGATGTAGTTCTTCTTTCGAGCCTTCCCAATCAAAGCTCCTCATGATGATGTTGTAGATCTTCATGGAATACATGTGGCTGAAACATAACACTTTGTAGGCCCTTTGTAGCAACTTCTCCTTGAGCTTGGAAGCTCCAGGCAAGAAGATCATACCATGTTGATATATGACTCCTTCATGGACTAGATAGCCCTCTTCATGTAGCTGTTCATCAAGTATCATACAAGTGTGAAGATCCTTGGAATAATCCACCAATAGTTGGGATTTCCAATATAGATCTACACTCCCCAACAATTACAACACTGGTAATGTATCAACATAAATGTATTTCATGTTTCTGCTCTCCTCCTTGACATCTCCCATGCCAAAGGTGTATGCTGGAAGGCCATTCCTTCCATTCTTCTCCTCCCACAACACATAACCATAAATGAGAGTGGGTGATGATGATAAGGGAAGAAGATTTCCCTCCTTCTTGAGCTTACCCAAGACTCCCAACGTTGTAGCTTTGTCTTCTAGTGCTCCAATCCCTCCTGGATCTAAGCTTGGAGCATCATGTTGTGAGGTCTTGCCCACAAAATCTGAATCAGGTGGCCTCCTAGGTGGTTTTCCACTAGATAAGAGTGTCCCATGCAGAAATATCATGAACATCATAGATGGGACTATAAATTCCTTGCTTCCACTGCGCAAATACATCTCTGATTTCTATGTTGAAGTGGTATGTGAGGGGTATGTATGAATGCCTTTTATCATTTGAGATTCACCACTCTTCTTGTCCACCCATTCCATTTGCAAAGCCTCCAAATTAGTGGTGACTTTCCCCAATGTAATCAACCATTGAACACCCAAAATCACATTGATGTCCAGTATGTCAACCACAAAGTGATCAACCAAAGTATAAGTTCACATGGTGACTGAAAGTGATGGGAAATAATGCATCAATTGCATTGTTCTATCTCCTGGGACCAAAACATATAATCCCTCAAAAGTATCAGTGGGTATTGCCCTCCTTTGTACAATATGGGCATCAATGAAGTTGTGGATGTTCCCACTATCAATCAATATAGAAACCCTCTGATTCAAGATTGAACCTTGAACTCTTAAGGTCAATTACTTAGGTACTCCTCTAAAAGATGAAAGAGTCCCTCCAATAGGAGCAAATGCTCCATTCCCATCTCTTATGTCAAATATTTCCACCAGCCTTCTAGTGAACTCTGAATAAGCAGTCACATTGGCATGACCCATTGTAGACAAGCCATGAAACCACCAGTCATGTGCTTCACCTTCAAAGTGTAGCACTGTAATCTTGATAGCCTCCATATCAGGGACCTTGTTCAACTGAAAGTAGATGTCAAGTTTCTCTACCCATGCTTTGGAATAACACTTGGATGACCCTTCAAATTTGGGTAAAAATAATCTGCCCATAGAGTGATGTCGATCATGATTTTAAGTGAATCCACCATCTCTATGCTAATGCCTTGGTCTTATTTTGTCCTCGAGGTGACAAAACTCTTGAAAACTCAAGTGATATTTGAATATCTGATTCTAAGATTCATATTATTCAAAATATTCTTCAAGGGATGCTTGCTCTTGAAACCTTTCATTTCCCACGGAAAAAAAGGTAAGCATGGTAGAGTGTTGGGAAACTTGTGGCTAGTGCACTGGTTGATCATTCCAGTGGTGATACATCCTCGAGATTTCTCCAAGATGAAATCTCTTTGGAGACTCTTTGATTCTGTCCATTCTCATCTCTTTGATCTCTCTAGCAAGATCTTGCATGGCTCTTAAAAGGATCTTTGCAAAGTCCTTTCCTTCTTCATCACTTCCAGATTCAGGGGCTTTACCCTTGTCGTTATCATCATTTGTGTAATCAAATTTCTTCTATCTTCTTTTTAGATACCTATTTTCTCTGTCAGTAAGAGGTTCTTCTTCTTTAGAAGACATATTGGCTTCTTAGAAATCACAGGTTGTGCCAAGATGATTGCTCTGATACCACTATAATATCCCAAAAAAGAATTGCAGCAATATATGAATAGTTATGCAGAGAAATAACACAGATCATCTAAGTAAGAGAAGGAGGCCAATATGGAGGCTCTTTATTTACATTTAAATCACCAAAATATATGTGCAAGATAGCCCATGAGATGTACAATAGGAAATAGAAGACTTTTATAGAAGAAAATACTCAAAAAGAGGTGTTGCAACCATGTATTAAGACTCAAAAGAGCTTGACAATGTTATTTTATTGGCTGAAACTATTGTAGGTTACACTTCAGATCTAGAGTAGATCTATGTAAAAAAGGTTATATCTATATCATATTTGTACACTAGATAGGCTCTTCTTGAAATCCCCCTTGGGGTTTTTGGCAAAAGATGAAGTACAAGGAGTAGATCTGAGATCTAAGGCAGCAGATCTGCCTAAATATTCAGAAATTCATGGACATACAGATCTGATCTAAAATATACAAGATGATGATCCCCTCTAATGTATATCAAATGTGAAGGGTAGATCCCCAACACATGAAACCACTCCTCCAAAAAGTGTGCCAAAAGACCCTACAACAGTACCCACACAAATAACATAGTTCTGGAAGCAAGACTGCATTGTAGGCTTTAGAACATGTTTGGCCTGATGCCCAGATCTGAAAATGTAGCTCTAATGATCCAATATTGTCTTGCCAATGGGATAGAAGACTTGCCCATTGGAAAGGAGCACTAGAATGGCCTAGATATGAGTAGATCTAGCCTCCACTTGCTGCATATTTCAAAGACAACCAAACCCTCAACAGGATCTGTGTTGTAGTTGGAAGAAGAAGCTTGGCCTTCAGCCAGATAGTGGACAAGAAATGCAATACTCTCCCAAGAGATAATCAATGGGAAGAGGTGGGATTCCTGATCAGGAACACCCAATGCTAAACAACATTTGCAATCTAGACTAAACAGCCAAAGAAATCTTGTATGTCTAAAAATAAAATACTTTAGAAATCTGATATCATTCAACAAAACCCCTTCATGCTTCCATCCTCTTCCTTTTATAAGTTGAGAGCTTGCAAAAACCTAAACCATCTCAATGAAATAGCTCCTTTCACATGAGCCACCTTCAACTAAAACTGCATTGTGCCTCATTGATGGCCACTCATCCAAGAAAACGATATTGATTTGGTCATGGTTGACCCAGTCAAAATATTCAGCCCCTTTCACACCTAAGGGTGCTTATTTAAATAGCCTAGATTTAGCCTTGTTCACATGTGGCATTGATTTATTTACTGTTTAGGAGTTTTATTGATCCTCCTTTACACATTTATTCATCAAACAGAAAAATAAAACAAAATTAAATATTCACATTAGCTTGGGACTAAATGGGAATATTACAATTTCACCTTCCTAAAGCCATTCCCTTTTATTTCATTACCGCACACTCATATCACTTTTCGCATCGGGAAAATTGTAAAATCCTTCAATTACCGCCTCCTAACAAACCTTTCGAAATGCGATTTGTGATGATGGTGGGACACATTCAATTACCGCTTCATACACCTTGAATACATTATAAACCCTTTTATTATGATTCGGGTGCGATTAACATTACTTACCTTTCACCCTTTCCCCGCTTCACATCGCATCGCAAATACTATTTTGCAGAGTGGGGAACTTAACTTATCGCATTTCCGCCAACCTTTAAATATTGTGATCGTTGATGTGAGATATTTATCGCATCGAAAAAATCTTAATTTTTCCCTTTCTGCATCACATCGCTAATATCTTATCACATTGCAACTTTTTTTGTTTAACCATGTTGCAAACTTGTATCTAGTCTTGATTGCGATTTGCGATGCAGTTGGCCCACCATAACTTCCCTCCGCTATACTCCACTCACTGCTATTACTTCTGCTAATTCTGCTCCACATCATCGAAACCATCACCCCTCCCGCCACTTCACCTCTGCACTTCGCATCGCACTGCCGATCACGTTCCTCACATAAATCTTAAAACATGCGATGTGCGATATTGACATGGATGCGATGAAGTTAAAAGCTAAAACCTACAAAATTTCAAGTCCGGGTGTATGGGCTTTATACATTGTTTCATGAAGAAAGGGCTAACACAGCATAGGGACTCGGGTAGGACCCGACACGGAGCAAAAGGCAGAGTAATGATGAACATCATGGTAGTAAGGAGATAGAAAGAAAGGGTAAAGTTAGACAAAGGCATTTATACAAATATTATTATGCTATAACTACGAGAACAGAAAGGGCACTGAACACATCAACACAAGTACTAATCCACGAAATATGCCAACACCTCATCAATTTAATAATCTAAAAATGGTTTTCTGAAGAGGAAGAGCCAAGATGTCAAAGCCTACCTTGCCTCTTCGGCATCGGATAACACCGGATTCTGATAATTTCAAAATTAATATTGAACTGCTACATCCGCCTTCTTGGCTAGAAGTATCTTGTCACCGCCTGCGTGGTTCCACTTATCAAAGCTTTACTTCATCATAACCTCTTCATGATCCCAAGAGGCAATTCCTTCCTTATTCTGTAATAAATAACAAACTTCTAAAACCACTATTATGGCCAAGCTCATCTTATCACTGCCTACATGTTTCCACTTATACAGTTTCTGCTTGAATGTAATCACTGTAGTAGACAGATTAACCGACTTGAGTTTTATATAAATATTGCATGCATGAGTTGTATGAACGGGGTCCGAAAGGGGAAAAACCATTGTAATTGGTCTCATCTAGTTGTAAGCACTCTCTTTTGAATGAATGAAATATTGTGTTGTTTTCCAGATTCTTGTGTTATGATCTGTGGTGAAGTGCTCCTTTTCTTGTAATATGTCATCTCTAGTTTTACATATTGTTTTCTTTCTTTACTGCGGATAGAAATTTTTGTGTAGGATTTACCGTGGGGTACCCTACTCAGTCTTGAAACAATACTTTATGCTTTCCTATGAGACCTGAATGTAGAATTTAGAGACAGTATGTTTTACATTCACGTTGAACCTTAATCTCCTCCTCCTTTTCATTTCACAAGATGTAAAGATCCATTGACATTGATAGCTTGCCTGGTTACACCTGACATCAATTATTCATCCATTTTAATTTGTTTGCACTTGTTTGACTCCATAGCACAATGGCCCCCTTCTACTGCCTCAACCATAAATCTTCAAACCAACCCTTATGCACTAATAGCTAGCCTAAAATTCTCCTATAAAAAAAATATATATCTAATAGAGAGAGCCCTCTCTGGGAATAGGAAGGCTAGGTCCTGGATTCCAAAGCAGTTTGATGTTTCCCTCTGTAGTTCTGTCTTTAGCCTTCAGAATTTATGGGGTAATAACATAATGCAACAAATATGAATATGTAACCATTTTAATCAATGAATTCCTAATTAAAGAAAGGAGAATATTTCTCAATTCCCGAGATGAAAAATTAATAATTTAATCAAATTCCTTTTGAACCAAAAACATTTCCAAAAGTACTTATTTAAAAGCATGACAATATGCCCTCTGTGTATGTATGTATGTATGTAATTTTTTTTACAAATAGAATGAATCACACAACAATATAATGAGTTCAATCTAATAAAAAAAATTAATTGAAGCAAATATTTTTTGTTTTCGTGAAAAAGGTAACACACCCCCTCATAACTCTTAGCAAAACACCAGTTAAAAGGAAGTGGTTACTATGTTGAACCAATATCCAAGCTGTCATTATGGAAATGTGGTCTAAAAATTTAATCTTTTCAACTCACTTAGAGCTTGGTTTGACATTACCATTGCATTCATCTCGTCAAGGCAATTCCAATGATCTAAAATTTTACTTCAATCTCAATTTCGGATCAGGATATGTAACCATTACATTTCAGAAGAATTAGAGAGTGCCACATCAACATATTGGCCACATGACTATACCCACCTGACTAATCTCCCAGTGCCACTTGGAAATTAATTATTGGTTTTTGACTTGTTCATGGTGTTAGTCATCATTTTTTTTCATTATCTGTAGATGAATAAATATTGGTTCTAGATTTCTGAAAACAACATTCCTTAAAATATTGTGAGTTTCAGAAATCTCACTGCCTTCATTATCCTAATAGAAATTTTTTCACTATTCTATCAACTTGCCTTCCCATGGTCACCTTGTCACTCCTAAAAACTTTTCCTAAGTTGATACCTATAATTTTCAACCTCTTCCCTGCCTATAACTTCATTGGCCTATTTTTCCCCTACCCATAAACCCCACTTTCCCTCTAGGGTTTCTTATAGTTTAAGTATTTCCCATGTTCCCCAAATTCCTGAAGCATTGATGGTCTCAAAACTATCTCTGTAGGCTCTTTAGATAAATAAAGTACATTGGATTTTGGATCTTCAATACAACACTTTGAAAAATACTCTTTTTTTTCACTTGAAGAATCCAAGCCAATTTTCAGTCAAAGACCAGGTCAAAGGATCCTCCCACTAGGTCAATTCGGGTTTCATATGTTCCATGGTCAATCAATGGTGTTTCAGACACTGTTTTTCCTTTGTTCGAATATGGTTCAGAGGTATTGAAATGTTGATACATGGTTATTCAAGAAAATATCTAAAAGTTTCCAAAGAAAACTACCTTATCAAATTCAAGGTCTGCAAGAGGTAAATGTAAACTTTAACACTTCTGCAGGAGTGTTAAAAGGTTTATCAGCAGAAATTTGGTGAGGTAAGGAGATCTGCTCCTGAATGAATACATCTTGCAACAAGGAAGACAGGAAACACTTGGTCTTAAGAAGAACTAGGGTTTTTGAGCTTGATAGTCCAGCAGAATGCCAAAACAGTGATCAAGTGCAGAATGACCTGGAGAAGGTACACCAAACCAAACATGAAGAAAGTATGTTAAAGAGATTATTGGTGAGATAGGGAAAAATGTGAAGTGAACTGAATAGAAATGAATGAACTTGAAAGGGCTATAGAGAACTTAGAAGACAACACCGATGATTGTCTTAAAGCACTCCAGATGCCTAGGGTTTTGGAAAAGTAACCAGAGAAAGTGAAATGATGATGTTAAACCGTATGGTGCAAGCAAAGGATGGTTTTGAAGATGCCACTATTTGATCAAATCCCAAACCTGTCAAAATGATTTTGCCATGTATAAATGAGCAAAAGATGAGGTTCAGCTCCAAGATGGAAGTGAAGGAGGTTTTTAAGGCTATTGCTGTGTCAAAATGAACATATTAAAGTCATCAAAAGGAGAGACAAATTTCATGTCTTCAGCAAACTTCCAACCATGGTGAAAAAGCTAAGTTTCATGGTGTAAATCACACAGGATTTTGAACATGTCACTGTGCAATCATCCCAAAATTGGCCAAGGTGAATGTGTCATGCCTTAAAGAGCAAAGGTGTAGAGAATATCAGTAACAAAGGGTAAATTCAAGGTTTTCTAACACTTTCCAAACAAAATATGATTTGAGCTCCAAGGTAGGGACAAAAGAAGTTTTTGGAGATACTTCTACTGCGTGAGCATCCTAAAATTTTCAAAAGTGAAATTATCACATTTCAAGGAGTAAGAGAAAGCCAAGGCAGTGTTTTCAGTCACTTGCAATCAGAAGTGTCAAAGAAAGTAAAAACATGGTCTAAACTCCATGGTGTAGGAAAAAGAGAGCTTTGAAAGTGTTGTTATGTGAAATTCTACCAAAAGTGTTTGATAAGATGGTCACGCCTTAAAGAGTAAAATAAAGGTCAAAAACATCATTTCAGTCACCTACAAACTAGAAGTGGTCAAAAAAAGATGAAAAGCATGAGTTAAACTCCATGGTGGAAATAAAGGAAGATTCTGAAGAGGTTTCTATATAATCAGATCCCATACTTGTCAAAGTGAACCTGACATGCCTAAAGGAGCAAGGGAAAGATCAACCTCGAGGTTTAAGTCACCTACAAAGAAAAAATGTCAAAAGAGTTAGTGAGAAAGTAAAAAATAAAGTGACTTTAAGAAACATTAGAAAGTGGATTTCAAAGATTTAATTGAAATTACTAAAACTATAAAAGCCCATTCTACACTTCAAACAAAACAATGTTTCCTTGAAAATTCATCAGAGCACTTAGAGGCGAAGAATTTGGGAATTTTACAAGTGAAATTGGGAAAATTAGACTGGCATTGCGCGCCTAGAATTGAGTGCTACGCCCTTGGCAAGTTTCTCCCATACAATTTACATGGGCGCTGGGCACTTGGGAGGTGGCGTTGCACGCCTAGAAAAGTGCTGCACTCTTGCCCGACACCCACAACGTAGTTTTTCTTTAGTGCTGCACACCTAGGTTGAGTGCTGCGTGTTGGGATTCCTATGTTTTGGTAGATTTGGAAATACCAAAAGATAAGACAACATCAAACCACTTTGGGATCCTAGGATCTAGCCCTCCTAGATCCGGGGAGGGATCTCTCCATAAAAAAAATAATGATATATATCTTTGAAGCTCAAATGAGATATTAGGCTAGCTATGAAGCACAGATGGGGTTTAAATTGGTTGGTTTGGCTATCGGTTGTGTCATGAGATCATAGACTGGGAAGGCGATGGTAAGGAAGGAGCAAAGCAATAGGACGTTTCGACAAAAGAAAATGAGTCAAGACCGTGCCATCCATTGGGCTATGGAGTCATGAAAGGAAATTACTTGCAAACCACTAGCCAAGGCTTTCAAAGGGCAAGTCATCTATACTAAAGGATCTTTTAGATAGATGATGGAATGGAACAATAAGGAAAGAAGGTGAAAGAAGGAAAGACACCCAATTTCTGCCTATAGATTAGGTCAGAGGTCATTTAACTCCAAACTTGCTTGGACATACTCAAAGGCAGCTTTCAATGAAGTCACAAAGGGGTAGTTTATAGATCGGACTAGAGGTCATTTAACTCCAGGTCTGATTTAGAATGCTCCAAGGGAAAAACAGAGATAAGTTTAAACAGAGCTAGGGTCTATAGATCAGAGAAGGACTTTGAACCTTCAATGCTTTGACATCAGCAAGAAACATCCAAGTAGCAAACCCCGAATTCACACATCAGCTAGCAGGAAATAACATCTGCTACACTAGTTAAACCACATGAATTTACTCTTAGATTCATAATCAGCGGAAAACATTGAAGGTAGGGAGAGAAGAAACATAGGGTACCATGCGAGGGTAAATCCTATGCCAGATTTCTGATGCGTACCAAAAGAAAATGAACAGCGTGAATAATGTAAATAAATGATGCAAAGAGAAAAACATCACCCATAGTAATAGACCAGGATCCTGTGAAATTTTCTTGATTAATTGATGCAAAACCAGTCACATACACTGAGCTCAATGGATGATTACAGTCCAAACTTTATCCTCCCAGCCTACTACATTGAAAACTACTCTGCTACTCCCTCCCAAGACTGTTCTAACAGTCAAAATGAATCCCTACACTAACAACAACAACAACAACAACCGAACAACAACCTTTTACAATATGTTCTCGGGAATTCTTATAGGAGAAGAGAATAACAGGAGTAGACGATATTCATTAAATGGATCTCATTAAGATAGAGTGGGGAAAGAGTTCATGCCCACTCTTCTTAA
The DNA here is from genome assembly GCA_034641835.2 of Pinus albicaulis. NCBI lineage: Eukaryota > Viridiplantae > Streptophyta > Pinopsida > Pinales > Pinaceae > Pinus > Pinus albicaulis. The sequence goes on from CM076583.1 coordinate 529,378,963, forward strand.
TGGCACCTACATCGCTATAAGTACTTCTTGGTATGGTCTAGGAGTCTCTGTCTGGCCGATATTGACCTCGAATGTTTCGTGAAGTCCTTCTGGCTGTAAGGCCCTCTGTTCTATCTTCTGAAGCAAGTAAGGTGACTGAAAGGTCTTCAGGTCTCAATGCTTCCATAACTGTGGTCCTGACAGTCTTTAAGAAGTTTATGTCAGAGTAATTAACTGCTCTGGGCTCGAGGAGGCATGGAGACTGCTGTAAGAAGGTGTACCTTTGGAGAAAACGCATTCTGCTGTTATGTAGCGTTGATATGACTTGTTGGTGCACTCTTTAGTCTTCAAATTGTGCCTTAATCCTCTGAATACGGGATCACAGTTGTTAATATTCAATTATGGGCGTAAATCCTGTAATTTGTCATTTGTTGTCTCGCTTACTGCTGCTGGAATGGCCGCTCTGTGCTCCGAATCACAACGTCTGTCGTTACAGCAAACAAAGTGAATTTATCACTTTGTATACCCTACACAGTAAAAATTAACCAATTAGAAAACCTAAGAGGCGGTGGAAGAATACTTTGAAGGCCTGGAGGAATGGTGGCGTAACAGAGGCAAACGTTGTGGACGCAATGGAAATGGTGGAGAAATGCAGTGAACTTTAATATAAAAACATTAAATTTTTAACGCTGGGCATAGTGATATAATTTTTTAATATAAAACATTATGATTCGGGACTTTGAATCGAAATACAAAGGAAATGCACGAAAACATATGAGACAGGGCTTGATGTGGGACCCAGCATGGGCAGAGGGCGATTTTATTTGAGCCGTTGGATCTCAGGAGGAGATAAATGGTAGAGGTTAAAAGATGAACCTTTGGGAAGGTCTGATGGAAGAAACACGAAGGAAGATGTGATGCAATATGGGCCGTCGATCTTGGATCAATGGACGATCGCGATCAAATCGGCGGGTCACAATCGGGGGGACGAAGGGTGACACAGCAAGACCTTTGTGATTGCGATTGGAGCGATGTCACGATTATGCGATGGCCGTTGGATCAGAGTGATAGATCAATGGTGGAGAAACAATCGGCGGGGACAAAAGAGCGGAGCGGGATAAATCTGAACCGTTGGATCTAGAGGGATGAACGGCTCAGATCGGATCAGGGTATCGCAATCGGAAGGAACAGAGGAGCGACACAGCAAGAAGTTCTGATTGCGATTGGAGCAAGGATGCGATTACGCGCCAGTCATCGGATCTGGCGGGGAGATCGACGGTTAAAATATGATCGGAGGGGCGAAAGGGGAGGGGTGACGAGTGTGGTGCGATTAGCGCCAGACCGTTGGATCTATACAGATCAACGGCTCAGATCGCAGCAGAACATTCCAAAAATATGTCAATCGCATCGGAGGTTTTTTAAGGAAAAAAAGGAAACCGCTCCCGACCAATCTTCTGATGCGATAAGTGCTCAAAGGCCTAGCTCCTGGTCTTGGCGCCCGGGCATATGGGGAAGTCTTATGAGGGGGGTTGGCCGAAAGGGGCTTAACCCGCATATGTCAAATGGATGATTTTAAGCCAAAAGAGGGTTTTTCAAGGCTTGAAAGGGGTTTAGATAGAAGGAATAAAGAGCGTTTAAGGCTGAATAAAGGCATTATAAGGCTTAAAGGGAAGTTAGGGTGATTTAGAGGGTTAATGAGGGAAATTTAAAAGGGGAAAAAGAGGGTGGAAAGTGGGGTTTAGTGGGAATAAAATAGGAGGAAACAGAGACTTAATGGAGATGAAATAGGAGGGAAAAGGAGGCTTTTGGGAATTCTTCACAAACAAAGAGGCTTTATAATGGGAATCAATAGAGGGGATTTTATCAAAGGACAAAAGGCACAAGGAGGCTTCAAGGATGATGTGTTTTCAGAGGAAATGCATTCCTTGAAGGCTCAAAAACAATCTAGCCCCCTGCTTGCTTGTCAAGAAATTTATAGGGGGGCTAACAGTTGCTCCACATGGGGGTGGCTTCTTCTTGAAGGAGTCAAGAATTCAGAAATGATCTTTGGAGTAGGCCAGGTGCCTTGTTTCTTGACCCATTCTGTTCTTTCTTGGATCAGCTGCCACAAATCATGAAGACATCATATCAGCAGAAGTGCTCTCCCAAACAAATACCTACCCACACTATAGTCCTAAATTTTTTTCTTCTGGGTGCATTTGGACTTGCAGACCCTTTACATCATCAATTTTTACAAGCAGGAAAATAAACCTATTATATTTCTACCCTTATTTCTCCATGAGACCAAATTAAACTGTTGGCCTCATAGCTTCTCTACCTAAACTAGTATCTGCCAGGATTAAAATGTCTAGCAGATTTCTTCTCTACATTCTAAGACAGGAATTGAAAAATAGTCAAGCTAGGATTAGACTATCTGACTTGGTGGAATTTGCAGAAATTAAAAACAGCTAACTATATGCTCACCGACTGAGCTTTATTTCGGACTTCCTACCTACTCTACTCTAACCTGGAAATATCTGATGCTCTAAGTGATACAATAATGCCAGTGCAGCCAGTCAAGCAGCAACAAAAATGGATATAAGCATTGACTGCTCATCAGATACAACCACAGGGTGCTCTGCCTGTGGTTCTTCAAAACTGAGGTCACCATCAGTAGTGACCACTCCTGATAAATCTGGCCCTTACTAAGGATCAATGTTGGAGAATTTGTACTGATCAGGGCCTCCATGTACTCTGCCATAGGATCAATGAACATATGATGTACGCTTTCTTCTTTTAGGCCTTCCATGATTGGTAGGCTGTCTTCATCCCAGGCAGCTTTGACTATTGTATCTTCCACTGCATCTTCAGTGTGGCTCTTGAGAACCGGATCACCTTCTTCTTGTGCATCGAAAGGCAGTGGAATATCTTCTTTCTTAGGGGGTGGGAGACTTTCCAAAAAGGCTCTCGTGTCTCTGAACTGATATTGTTTTTCTTGTGAGTTCAGAAATTTGATCTCATCTTCATATCTTTCAACCACCAATTCTAAGAAAATTTTCCTGAGCACGGGTTTGAAACTTGAGCTGAGAAGAATAGCCCCTGGAAGGTCCTCCACCTCCAACTCTACCAAGTCACCTGAAATTGTATCACGACATTCTGCTATGAAACTTGGATGCATTTCTGCAAACTGTTCAGAGTCTTCCATTAGTGAAGTGACTTGGTCTTTAGCATGGCTGATGTTGTACTGTGACATGGTCTCCCAGTGGAGTCTTGTGAACACACACAGATAATCAACGACCTACTGATCACCAGTGGAGTCTTTTAATCATTTAGGAACTGTGGAGTCGCCAGGTGGAGGATTTAAGAATGTACTGTCCACCACAGTGATTTACCAAATCAAGGCTGGTTGGCCTCTTTATCCCCAGCGAAGTCGCCATTATGTTGGGGTTCCTATGTTTTGGCAGATTTGGAAATACCAAAAGATAAGACAGCATCAAACCACTTTGGGATCCTAGGATCTAGCCCTCTTGGATCTGGAGAGGGATCTCTCCATAAAACAAAGAATGATATATATCTTTGAAGCTGAAATGAGATATTAGGCTAGCTATGAAGCACAGATGGGATTTAAATAGGTTGGGTTGGCTATCGGTTGTGTCATGAGATCATAGACTGAGAAGGCAATGGTAAGGAAGGAGCAGAGCAACAGGACGTTTTGGCAAAAGAAAATGAGTCAAGACCGTGCCATCCATTGGGCTATGGAGTCATGAAAGGAAATTACTTGCAAACCACTAGCCAAGGCTTTCATAGGGCAAGTCATCTATACTAAAGGATCTTTTAGATAGATGATGGAATGGAACAATAAGGAAAGAAGGTGAAAGAAGGAAAGACACCCAATTTCAGCCTATAGATCAGGTCAGAGGTCATTTAACTCCAGACCTGCTTGGACATACTCAAAGGAAGCTTTCAATGAGGTCACAAAGGGGCATCTTATAGATCAGACCAGAGGTCATTTAACTCCAGGTCTTCTTTAGCATGCTTCAAGGGAAAAACAGAGATAAGTTTAAATAGAGCCAGGGTCTATAGATCAGAGAAGGACTTTGAACCTTCAATGCTTTGACACCAGCAAGAAACATCCAAGTAGCAAACCCCAAATTCACACATCAGCTAGCAGGAAATAACATCTGCTACACTGGTTAAACCACATGAATTTACTCTTAGATTCACAATCAGCGGAAGACGGTGAAGGTAGGGAGAGCAAAAAAATAGGGTACCATGCGAGGGTAAATCCTATGCCATATTTCTGATGTGTACCAGAAGAAAACGAACAGCATGAATAATGTAAATAAATGATGCAGAGAGAAAAACATCACCCGTAGTAATAGACCAGGATCCTGTGAAATTTTCTTGATTAATTGATGCAAAACCAATCACATACACTGATCTCAATGGCTGATTACAGTCCAAACTTTCTCCTCCCAGCCTACTACATTGAAAACTACTCTGCTACTCCCTCCCAAGACTGTTCTAACAGTCAAAATGAATCCCTACACTAACAACAGCAACAACAAAAACCGAACAACAACCTTTTACAATATGTTATTGGGAATTCTTATAGGAGAAGAGAATAACATGAGTAGACGATATTCACTAAATGGATCTCATTAAGATAGAGTGGGGAAAGAGTTCGTGCCCACTCTTCTTAATGGCACCTGCATCGCTGTAAGTACTTCTTGGTATGGTCTGGGAGTCTCTGTCTGGCCGATATTGACCTCGGATGTTTCGTGAAGTCCTTCTGGTTGTAAGGCCCTCTGTTCTATCTTCTGAAGCAAGCAAGGTGACTAAAAGTTCTTCAGGTCTCAATGCTTCCATAACTGTGGTCCTGACAGTCTTTAAGAATTTTCTGTCAGAGTAATTAACTATTTCTGGGCTTGAGGAGGCATGGAGACTGTTGTAAGAAGGTGTACCTCTAGAGAAAATGCGTTCTTCTGTTATGTAGTGCTGATATGAATTGTTGGTGCACTCTTTAGTCTTCAAACTATGCCTTAATCCTCTAAACACGGGATCACAGTTGTTAATCTTCAATTATGGGCGTAAATCCTATAATTTGTCATTTGTTGTCTCGCTTACTGCTGCTAGAATGGCCTCTCTGTGCTCTGAATCACAACGGCTATGGTTATAGAAAAAAAAGTGAATTTATCACTCTGTATACCCTGCACAGTAAAAATGAACCAATTAGAAAACCCAGGAGGCGGTGGAAGAATACTTTGAAGGCTTGGAGGAATGGTGGCGTAACAGAGGCAAACGCTGTGGAAGCAATGGAAATGGTGGAGAAATGCAGTGAAATTTAATATAAAAACATTAAAGTTTTAACGTTGGGCGTAGTGATATAATGTTTTAATATAAAACATTATGATTCGGGACTTTGAATTGAAATACAAAGGAAATGCGTGAAAACATATGAGACAGGGCTTGATGTGGGACCCAGCATGGGCGGAGGGCGATTTGATTTGAGCCGTTGGATCTCAGGAGGAGATCAATGGCGGAGGTTAAAATATGAACCTTTGGGAAGGTATGATGGAAGAAACATGGAGGAAGACGCGATGCAATATGGGTCGTCGATCTTGGATCAACGGACGATCGCGATCAAATCGGCGGGTCGCAATTGGGGGGACGGAGGATGACACAGCAAGACCTTTGCGATTGCGATTGGAGCGATGTCGTGATTATGCGATGGCCGTTGGATCAGAGTGATAGATCAACGATGGAGAAACAATCGGCGGGGAGACGGGCAGGGACAAGAGATCAAAGCGGGATAAATCTGAACTGTTGGATCTAGAGGGATGAACAGCTCAGATCGGATCGGGGTATCGCAATCAGAGGGAACGGAGGAGCGGCATAGCAAGAAGTTCTAATTGTGATTGGAGTGGGGATGTGATTACGCGCCAGTTGTTGGATCTAGCGGGGAGATAGATGGTTCAAATATGATCAGAGGGGCAAAAGGGGAGGGGCAACGAGCGTGGTGCGATTAGCGCCGGACCGTCGGATCTATACAGATCGACGACTCATATCACAGCGGGACATTGCAACAATATTTCAATCGCATCGGAGGTTTTTTAAGGATCAAAAGGAAACCGCTCCCAACTGATCTTCCGATGCGATAAGCGTTCAAAGGCCTAGCATCTGGTCTTGGTGCCCGGGCATATGGGGAAGTGGTATGAGGGGGGCTGGCTGAAAGGGGCTTAACCCGCATATGTAAAATGGATGATTTTAAGCCAAAAGAGGGCTTTTCAAGGCTTGAAAGGGGTTTCGATAGAAGGAATAAAGAGTGTTTAAGGCCGAATTAAGGAATTACAAGGCTTAAAGGGAAGTTAGGGTGATTTAGAGGGTTAATGAGGAAAATTTAAAATGGGAAAAAGAGGGTGGAAAGTGGGGTTTAGTGGGAATAAAATAGGAGGAAACAAAGGCTTAATGGAGATGAAATAGGAGGGAAAAGGAGGCTTTTGGGCATTCTTCACAAACAGAGAGGCTTTATAACGGGAATCAGTAGAGGGGATTTTATCAAAGGACAAAAGGCACAAGGAGGCTTCAAGGATGATGTGTTTTGAGAGGAAATGCATTCCTTGAAGGCTCAAAAATAATATAGCCCATTGCTTGCTTGTCAAGAAATTTATAGGGGGGCTAACACTGCGCGCCTGGGTCTGAGCGCTGTGTGCTTAGGATTGAGAATTTCGCTCTCAGACTAAGCGTTGTGCCCTTGGCCGGGAGGGAATTCTAAGTATTTTAACCACTTAGACCACCTCAAAACAATTTTCAAATCTCCTCTAAGGTCTTCTGAGCACATAAAGAGGTAAGTGGATGCCCTAACTTCATCTCCAATCATTTTGATGATTTGTAATTGAAATAATTTGGACCCTAGGAAGAAACCCTAGGCTTGAACTTGAAAGCAATGATTACTTTATCTGCTTATAAAGAGTATCAGTCAGAAAAAGGGTGGTTGCATTGGTTTAAGGTTTGTCATCCATCCAAGCTTGACATAATATTCCGTCCCTACATTAAAAAGGTTGCCACTCCATCATCTCAGTTTCATCTCAATTTCACATTTAGCCCAAGTGTTTCAAAAAAACAGATTTTAAACAGATGTCAGCAGAGGGTTAGCATTGAATTTTCAGCCTCTCCCTCATTCTAATATGCTTACACCGTCACTCATTCATCTCATTCACTCGTAAAGGTTGCCATTTCACCATCCCTTCATCCTATTTCCATTTTCAGTCCTAAGGTTTTCTCAAGGTAGAGTTTTCAAAATGTCAAGAGAGGGAGACATTGATAGTGGTGGAGAGCCTTAAATGCCAAGGAGGCATGAGCACAAAGGTGGAAAAATCAATAGGTTTGAACCCCACAACACAAGGGAGCTAATGGAATCTCCCCTTACTATTCAATGTTTCAAGCATGTAGGATGCTTTGATTTTTGTGAGAAGGTACAGCAGGTGCAAAACCACCCTGAGCTGACCAGGCTTTTCATCATTAACTTGCATGAAAAACAAGTTAACCTTGCAGGGGTAACCTTTGAGCTATCTTCAGATGCTATTGCCAATGCCACAGGCATACCAAGTGTGGGTGAGAAATGGTTCAAGCAGACCAACCTAGACATGAGCTACTTTGAACCCTACCTAAAGCCTAGATACAAAGACCATAATAAATCCATCTTTCCTTTCTCACATTTTCTTGACAGATATGCACCTATGATGAGAATCATTATGAATTATTTTACATGTGAAGGAAGATTCTCCTGCATTTACTCCTATCAAATCAGACTGTTCATGCACTTTACTAGGGTGAGGATGTTGCACCTACCCTATTACCTCTACAGAATCATTGAAAAAATGTCCAATATTGTACAAAAGAGAGACTATCCTTAGTATATGCAAAGCCTCTTTCACCACTCTCTTATCAAAATGGTTGTTATGCATCAATTGTAGCAGAAGGGTATTCCTTGGGAAACCTTCATTTCCAATGAGGTGTTTACTTCTCCATAAGCACAACAACAGAAATATGCCCCTTCATCTTCTCATCCTCCCATTCCTCCATCCACTCACATTCCCTCGCCTCATGATGCCTCTTCCATCTCACCATCCAATCACAATCCTTCACATCATGATGATCTTCATCCTTCATCACCTTTACATAATCCCTCACCATTATCTCATGGTACTAGTGCATCAAACAATGAATAAAGCAGTAAGGGAGATGGAAATGAGGAGTCAAACAATGAGAAATCAATTAGTGTAGAAAACAATGAGGCAATTGGCAATGAGGAAGAAAGAAGTGAAGCAGAGATCAATGAAGATGACAGAAATGAGGCAGAGATCAATGAAGATGGTGATAGTGGGTCAAAGATCCATGAAATTAGTGATGGTACCAAAGATAATGACACTCATGATGGTCGTAAAACAAGTGGCACAAAGATGGTGAAAATTGATCCTTTTCCTTTAACCTATCAAAGGGGAAATATGCATGTGTTTTTTGCCCTTAAGAGGCAAGGGGCCATGACTTCTACATCAACAAAGTAGCTTGATAAAGGTAAGGAAAAGATCATTGATGATGAAGAAGAAGACAAACATGAGACTGAACAATAATTTTAGCTTATTCATGTTGACAGTGATGATGAAAATGAGCAAAGGATCTCAAGCATGTTTCTCAAAATAAAATATTCCCAAATTAAAGACCGACAAACAAATCTAGGTAGAGCTAAGAATGTAATCCACTATTTTGAGGTTGAAAACAAGTAGTAGGAGGCACAGAAGGCCATCTACGAGATCAAAGCTATCAAAGCTCAGAAAGAGGCTGCAAAGACAAAGGCAAAGCTAGATGAAGTCTTGGGCACTTATGGTGACATGGAGGAAGAGGAATAACAAATTCCTAAAAGGAGGCCAAAAAAAATTGGCTTGAAGAAAGCTTTAGACAAGGAGAGGGAGCAAGAGACAGCCTTGGCATAGAAACTCACTCCAAGTGAGTTTTTTGCATTGGAAATTGAATATGATCGAGAACCTTGGCTAGAAAGAGAAAATGTGTACTTAGAGGGTCAGTTGGAAAAGACCAAGAGGGACCTTGACCTCCAAAAGAATATGACAAGACATTATGCCTTAAGAAACAAGATTGCAAGGGCCAAGCTCAAAAGAGCCCTTGCAAAGATTCAATCACTAAAGGAGGATAAGGACAAAGAAAAACTTAACATTCTTGTTTATTCATCCCTAAAAGCATCACAGACATGATCAACAAGATAAATTCAAGTTTTGGCAAGTTTTGGAGTTTTTTGGGTTTTTTACTATTTTCAAGGGCCAAACGTGTAGCACCACTGGTGCTGCACTCTTTTATAGGGAATAAATTGGAGTAAAGCTTGAAATTTTCAGAATCCTTGGGCCATATACATCACCCTCACAAAATTTTAGCTCATTTGGAGCAGAACTAGTACTCCAAAAGTGCCAAAAACATGCAAAAAATCAACTTTCTGCCCTATTTTCAGAGTTGGCGTTGCACCCTGAGAAGCATTGGGAGAATACTTTTTTGAGAATTTAAATGAATTCCAATAAGAAAACTAAAGGAATTTTTGGAACTTCGACAGGAAAAGCTTTCCAATGATCTATCATGGAGCTCATTTGGACACCGGGAAGGCCTCCAAAACTCTGCTGCAAAAAGACCTATTTTCCTAGTGTTGGCACTGCGCCCTTGGCCTTGGCATTGTGCCCTTGCCAGAAAGTCAACAAAAGACACTTGGAGTTAATGAAAAAGATATTTTGAGGGTTTTTGAGGCAAATCACTGCAAAGTTGGTTGAGGAGTTATGTTAGCATTTATTTTTGCATTTATTAAATTAGATATTTTGTGCCTTGGGCCTTGCATGGTCTCTTTGGACAAAAATGGGATTTATGATGTAGTTAATTAAACTTTTAAACCCTAGCTAGGGTTTTGGTCCTCATTTTCAAGATAAATACTGCATGGAGGGCTCATTTTACATGTTGGTTGATTGTTAGACTTAATACATAGACTTGGAGATGAAGAGAAATTGCCTTTGGAGTGTTATGAATGCTTTGATTTGGATGACAATGGAGCCAAGCACACTTTCAGGATTCATGAGCATGGATAATGGTGATGTCTTTCTAAATTAGTGCTTGTTTTCTTATTTTTTCATTTTGTTTCATCTTTCTCATGCAGTAGAAAAAAAATTCTAGGTTAAGAAATGTTGTTTAGAGGCACCTTAGCTCTGTCTGCTTTCTATTGCATGTATGTTTTCCTCCAGTGCTAGGTCAGTTTAGAGAATTCTTATTTTCTCTCTAATCCCACTCAGCTTTTTTATTTCAAGAATGATTTAATGGATTCCATTTCAAAGAAGATTATGGTTAGCCCTGCCTTTGGTATGACTTAAAACATTGTTTTTGAGGTCTTTTCTTTGAAGTATTGTTAAATAAGGTTTGACTGAAGAGGTTTATGGTTTTCCCTGCCCTTTTGTCCATCTTGAATGGTTTCTTTGAAGTTATTTATAGTATGATTAAGGAATTTTAGGAGTTCCCTTCTATTTGATCATTACTATGTGTTATGTTGAATGTTTTCTTTGCCTAAAGGTGAAATTACTAGAGAATTTACAAGTTTGTTGCTCTTTATGGTTTGCTGGATTGTTTTCTTATTGTTTACTTGCCAGGGTTTAGTAAAAGAAGCCTATGGTATGTCTCGTCTTTGGTTATTTCTTTATGCATAGTGTTCTTAAAATACTTTTCTTTTTATAGTACATGTTAAAGGATTCTTAACTACCCTTTAAATCTACTAATCTCACAATTGATTGTTCACTTCACTCACATAAGCTTTAAATATCCATTGGCTTTGTTATACTTGCCCTCCGAAACACCCTTAACCTATTGTTGTACCTTTCAAGACCTTTTTCGGACTCCATAGCACAATGTTCTAAACCTCTCTTACTCTTTCTGTTCTACTTGACAAGCAACCCAACCAAACAAAACAAACAAACAAACCCTAATCCTTATAACTAGCCTAAAATCAAAACCATAAAATCAATCAAGTTCACATCTTTCATACAAATATAGAGAGAGCCCTCTCTGAGTCCAGGAAGGCTAGGTCCTAGGACTCCAAAGATTGGTTTGATGTTACCCTTGTACATTTGGTCTTGCCAATCTGACAAATTATGGGGACCTAACACATGGGTTTGGGTTCCATGACCCCATGTTACGCAATAAGATGCATAACATATTTATATATTCCTATACATATATACATATTACCCTATTTGACGCGATGAGCCATTATATGTTGCCAAACTTCCCATCTCTTGGGCTCGTTACCCTGACTACTCTTCCTTTTTCTCTTTCGTATACTACTTAGAGGTTCACCCTTCAGGTTGACCTCTTTGTGGGACCACACAACTGCACCAACAATTATGCTATTGGGCTTACGTAACTCCCACGATATCTCGGGCTTACATCATCCTGCTCATTTCATTTTGCGCTCCTCTTCATTCTTCAGGGGAATGGCCACCAGGATTAGGTGTAATGTGGGCCACACGTCCCATTGTGTGGCTCATTTGTGATTATCCCATATTCAACTCCACGTCGATGACCTTGCCAACCCAACCTAGGTAATTTTCATCCTGATCCTTCTCTTACACGACTTCTTGTGATCATCTTGGAACGATACCTCCAAGCTGATATCATCTTGGGTCTTCCTTCGACCGTAAATATATCCCAGTCAATCTTGACCATTGATGTATCTTGTTAATTCTTCACCAACCATTATGTAGAATTCACACTTGGTCATGTTGCAAAGTCATATGGCTTAGTGATATGGCCTTGGATGCAGTCCACACTTGGCCTGAATCCTATCGCGACTATGGATGAGGTTTAAAGTGACTAGGGATAAGGCTTCCACCTATGCCATTTGCAAAGGGTATTTTACCATGGGTCGACCATAGTGATTATAAGTGAGACAAGGAATGGGTATGTAATTCAGCATACACCAAGCCATTGTAAGGGAGCCTAACTTGGCTCAGATGCGGTGGTTTTTCACAGATCTTGAGCCATGACTAGCATGCTTGAACTTGAATTTGGTGGTTTATAGAAGATCCATCATTAGAATTAACACCACAATAAATTGAAGGAATCACCTCAATGAACTTACTGGGTGCAGGAGACTTCGTCAACCACCTTAGAAGAAAATCAAACATGCCATTATTCTACTAATAGTCATGATTAAAAATTGCACATAGGGATGAAAAAAATTCATGTCAATCTCCTATTTCACAACAGACACAAAGGCTTAATTTAGCATTTTTTGGTGACTTCAACCATGGCCCAATCATGGTGGTTGTATAAGAGTTTGGAATTGTGCCAGGGTCCGACTCTTTCCCTTGGGGTTTTTTGAGGAACACACGGTGTTATAATTCCTGAGCTTCCCGCAAGAATATCGTTTCAGGATTTTTGATGATAGGAATATAAGGCATGGTTCAGGGAATTTCCCATACACCTTATTAGAATTATATAGTCCCTAAGGTCCTCAATGTCATATCAAGAACATATCAAGTTGGGCTATCATATCTATAGGTTTCCTCTCATAAAACATATAATCATAACAAACTTATAAAAACAGGTGGAAGGCATATGGTTCCAAGAAGGCCACAAGGACATCATTATTCCATGAAATGATACGGAATCCCTATTTACAATCCTATTATAAGAATTATATATATATATATATATATATATATATATAGGCACATAATCAACATCATTAAAAGCCTACAAGAATTTCATTCTCAAGGGAGGGAATTTCAGAAAATAACCACACATTTGCATGGAAAAGGCTCATAAACAGAATCATAAAACATTCAATTAATTTAATCAACAAGACTCATGTAAGGTATTACAAATAATTTTCCTTAAATTTATAGCTCTCAACTCAGAGCATTAAATTTACAAATCAGAAAAGAAAGGAAATTGAATATGGGACTTAAATTTTGCACCAAATCATAGACCTATTATAGCCAAGTACTTATAACAGTCACCCCTAAGCCAAATACAAGATTTAAGGGGAATTTATTTCTCAGCAACCTTGTGTAGAAAGCCTTCTTCAAGACACAGATGATGGGAATTTATGACAATGGGTGGTTTATCAGCTAGTCAAGCACAACAAAATCCATGGTAAGGGTGGTAATTAGCTGGGTCAAGCACTCTAAGAGTGGTTTATATGTTATGTCAGGCACTCCATGAGTGGTTTATCATCCCATAGTAAGCACTATTTTTCATGTGGTTTATCAGCCCTAGCAAGCACCCCGAGTGGTTTATTAGTTGTGTCAAGCACTCCATGAGTGGTTTGTCAACCCACAACATGCACTCAATCCCATTTCCTCTTGCTCTTTTGGTTACACTTATTTCTCTCTGGGAATTCACATTCCCTCAAATCATATCTTATTCTAAATTTTTGCATGAGCTCCACCAAGAAGCGGTCCAACCCCATATTTCTGTGCATTCTCCATTTTATTATTTCCCTGGGGCCTCTTCATATTACTCTTGGACTCTTCCTCTTTTATTTTTTATTATATTCACCTTAAAAAATATTTAAGGTGCCAACTAAACCCACATGGGTTCGTCTTTCCTCTTATGTAGTAGATCATGATATGTGGTTTCGTACTTCACGCCATTACATTATTACATTACAAAAATCAGGGGGTCAAGTACCGAGGGTGTCATAAACCCCACCCCCTTAAAGGGAACATCGTCCCTGGTGTTCTTATTAGCATAAAAAAAGAAAAAATGAGCTTTATACATATATAGATCTTACATTTCTTTATTCAAAAAAAAAATATGGATATTGTGCCCTTATTTGCTCAACCATCTCCTAGGTGGCTTCATCACGTTCAAAGTGCTTCCGTTGCACCTTCTGATGAGCACCATAATTAGGAACACTCTAAGGGGTTAATTGTCACCTTTTTACCCTAATTATTCTCTCTTTCTCACATTTAATTGCATTTTGTCATTTTTTTCTTAATGAGAATGGTGTTTTAAGGGTTGTCATTCTTTGAGTCCTAATGTGGTTTAAATGCAGGAAAACCAGGGGGATAATGCCATTTTTAAGGAATACTGCATAATTAGGGCTCAAAGTAGACAACAAGGAGTGATTATAGGAGGGTTTACCACCTCCTTAACTCCTAAACATAGCCAATATATCCTCGAGATTCTCCTCCAATAGCTCAAAATCAGAGGTAGCGAAGTAAGTGAGAGATCAAAGGGATCCAAGCTCCACTTCTCTTGAGTTCCAAGGGAACAAACACCTAATTTTTAGGGAGTTTTTTGTAGCTACCCTTGAGCATAAATAGGGCAGAGCAACATCTCACTAGGATTCTATTTTTGGATGTAGCTAGAGCACTCTTGGCTCTTGTATTAGACATTTCTGACTTTCACATGTTATTTGAAAAACTTGTTATGAAATAAAATGAGCATTTAGTTTCTTCTCCACTGAGTTAGTTTCAGGGAGTTGAGCTTATGGGTTAGGGCCCAATCCATTTGCATCATACTCTCTTATGTACTTGTGTTTTCTCTTATGTTGTAGTAGTTAATCTCTTTCATACAAAACCTCAAAATTGTGTGTTAAGCCTCCCTCGCTCACCTCTTCAATTGGAGCTTTAGGATGAAGGTCTTCCACCACAGACCAAAATGTATTTGAGTTTATGATTTCTTTGAAAAGTTAGATATTTTAATTTTCTTATCATGAACATGTTGTAGATGCAGAGGTAGATTTTTGTTTTAGTTGCATAGGTAGGTTTATATAAATTCAACTCATATTTTCCACCATTGTTACGATAAATTTGTCAATGATGAATGTATGAATAGGTAGTGTGATTGCAGGTTTGAATAGATTAGTAGAGGAGGACCCCTTCAACACCATCATGTTCAGTCTTCACCCTTCATCAACCACCTTCCATCCAAGTCACATTCATCTTTGTTTTTGGAAATCACCTCCACATCACCGAGAGCCACCTTGGAGGTGAAAGATAGGATTTTTGAAGAGTTATGAGCTTGGCCAAGGGGTTTTATACCCTTAATCCACCTTGATATACCTTCACCCCACCTCTCCTAACATTTTCCTCACCATTTCTAGCCCCAAACTTCACACGACCTGTTTCTTGTAGCTTTTCAGGACATCCTATAGCTCTAAAGGTAATCCTGTAGCATATTCCTATAGCGGTGCCAAACAATCTCGCCTTCAACCAAAATTCACTCTTTCACCTCATCTAAGCCTATCCAAGCTACCAATAGACCTTCATACCTGAAGCTTTGGGCCAGGGACCCTCTTAGACCACCTCGGTGCCTCCTTATTTTGCTGCAAAGCAGAGTCATTTAAAAGTTTGATTAGCTCATTGCTAGTTGTATCATTAAACACAATAATTAAGCATGAGATAGATAGGTTTTTGTTATTCATTTGATTCAATATGTGTTCTTTAGAATAGTTTCCTTTTCTGCACTTCCATTCAATAATCTAGCTTCTAAATGCCACTTAGTGTAATTTCCTTTCCTGCATTAGCATAAGTGTGAATTTCTCTTTATTGCAATTAGCTAGATGAATGATTTTGATCTAGAGTATTTTCTTTCCCTATTGATAGAGTAATGGTTATGATTTATTTCGAGTCTTAGATTACATTTATAAGTGTGACAAAATTCCTTTCCTACAAGTAAACCTACCATTAGTGCCTCATTGTAGAAATTTAGATGAGGATGGCATGAGTAGAACTCATATGTTCTGCGTATAGCACTATCACCTCCAAGTTTGTACAAATCTTGGGTTGATAAAGTAAATTTCAGTAGCCTCTAGGAGTTGCAACACTCTTGGTGCAATACTAGGGCTCACCACTTTTTGGCGTCGTTTCCAGGGAGGTGTATAAGTATATGTTTGTTTCTGCTTTAGCATTATTTTATGACTTTATTTTACATTCAGTTCCAAAATGTCGAAAAAAAAAAAATTGACTTTCATGCCTCGTAGGATTAGGGATAACCAAGGAAAATTCTTACCAAAAACCCCCATATCCCCACACAGTCACCCTTCACTCTTATTCAATGACTGTGAGGTTGAACACACCATAGGTGAACCACTTGAAAACTTTGAAGAACCTATTGGAGAAGAAGAGGAACTTGCTTCACCTAAGGAACCTTTTTCACCAGTTCAAGCCATGGCTGAAACTAGGATACAAGGAGTCTTACCCATTAGAGAAAGAGATGCAGAAACTAGAATGAAGAACATCAGTCCCTCATCCCTTCCACATTTCCATGGCCTTTCTTCTGAGGATCCTAAAATCTTCATGTCTGAGTTTTTTTTTGTCTATAGGACTTATGACTATGTCTCAAATGACCAAAATCTAAAACTGTTCCCATCCACCCTCAAGGATGCAGCCTTCCGCTGGTTCATGGGTTTTCCTAGGAACAAAATCACTACCTGAGTACAAATGCAACATTCATTCAACAAAATATATAGATACTACTACAGATCTAAATAAACCAAAGAGGAGAAATTTAGGATGAATCCCTGGAGGATTGTGAAGAAAGATTCTAGCTGAATTATAAAAGAGCTAACTGCACCTTTGATCCTGAATCACTCAAATTGGTACTTCTCTGAGGGATCTAGGAAGAGCTGATAGAAACTCTTAACATGATGTCTGGAGGATACATATACCAAATATCTTATGAGGACATCAAAATTGTCTATAGAAACCATTATGGGGCAACTTATTGAAAATTCAACAAGAAATGTGTGACTAATTTAATTTTCCCTTAATTAAATTGGATAATAATTTGTAATCTTATCTCATAATCACTTGTAATAGTTAACTGAGTGTGATATAATCAGTTAGCTAATGAAATTTGAGTTGAGGGTGGTTGGTGAGGCATGTAGATTGATTCTATTTGTTTTAGACTCCAAAAAGTGCAGTTAGTGTATTAGTTTAATGCATGTGAAATTGTTGAGATTTTGGAGATTAATTTGGCTACAATCTCATAGATAATGCAAACAATAGGATTTGTTCCAAAACTGATGGCATCAAATCCTGAAAAGGAGATATTATATCCTATTTTGTTGTGATAGGATGCAATTGAATTTCTTATTCAGTTTCTTCTCTACATCTATAAATTGTAAGCCCATAGAGGAAAAAGATATGAGGGTGAGGAAGAGGAAGTGCAGATGTGAGAAATTTGTTGTTGTAATCTCTTGTTGAATAATAAGATAGCCGATACCTCTATTTGGTGGATGTATCCCAGATTGGTTGGGTGAACCACGTTAAATTCGGTCTCTTTGTTTATGCTGTGTTTGTCAATTATTTTATTTTGTTGTGCATACTCGAATAATTGGTATCAGAGGCATGTGACAACAAGCATTGCGGCTTCCTAATAGAGGATCTGCATTAACATGTTTCCAAAGGGTGTTGGAAGGATACAAAGTGCAAAGGAGGAGACAGTTGCAGATCGAGGCACGATTGGCGGTTCCAGGTGGGTCGAGCTTGGCTTCTAGCACCGCAAAGCTAGTGGAATGTGAAACGCAAACCATTACAGTCGTGAGTCGGAGGAATGAAGTGTTGTTAGAAATGTTGTTAACTACGTTAGAGGACCGGGCAGCGTGAAAAATATTGATGCAATGAAGAGAAATATTGAACGGTTACTGCAACAGGTGGAGCCAGCGGTGATTTCCGTGACGAAGAGAAGGAGCCGTTGTCTCTAGCAGAAAGAAAACTACATGCCTTTCGTTCGCAGCTGGCTCGTTAAGGGAAACATGAATGATTTATATCATATCAATATCTCTTGATTTCTCAGCGTAAATGAAGTATCAGATCTAAGTGATTTGTGTGATCAGGTCCGTGAACGTGTGAGCGCAGATCTGAGTGCTTGGACCATGGCTTTATGGCACAGATCTAAGTGCTTTGTTTGAGGTGTATCCGTTTTCCGTTGGATACTGGTGGATTTGTTTTTTCCAAGCATTTACAAGATCTGTGGTGCAAGCAACATTAAATTCTGAATTGATGTTGCACATAAGAAGAGTTGTTGTTGTACATGAGCTACCATGGAGGAGAATCACGATTTGCGGTGTTACTTTTGGGAGTAGGAATGTTTCTGAGTGCAGTAGGATATGGCACATTTTAGGTATCCTTAAATTTTTTTTTTTTGTTGAAAAGCTGTTGCATGTAATGATAATGAAAGTATAGTGTGAAGCTTTCTGTGCTGCATGAGAAGTTAAATTAACTATGGAAAAAACTCAAAGTGCTCGGTTTGAGATCGAGAATTTTAATGGGAGAAATAACTTCGAAATCTGGAAAGTCAAGATGCACGATTTACTCATACAACAAGGTGTGGCAAAGGCACTTTTGGGAAAATACAAACAACCTTTTGCTATGACAGATGACGAATGGAGTGACATCGATGACAGAGCACTGAGCGGCATACGATTATGTTTGGCGGATGATGTTTTATTTAACATCATATCAGAGACAACAGCCGCTGGTCTATGGAAAAAGTTAGAAAAACTGTACATGACTAAATCCTTAACCAATAGAATTCTTCTGAAAATACAGTTGTACAGCTTGCGCATGAAGAAAGGTACAAAAATAACCGATCATTTGAATACCTTTAATACTCTCTTAGTGCAGTTAGATAGCATAGAAGTAAAATTTGATTCAGAAGATAAAGCTATAACTTTATTATGTTATCTGCCTGAGTCATGGGATCATTTTGTTACTTCTATAAGTCTAAGTTCATTAGAAACCCTTGAATTTGATGATGTTTTTGGAGCTATGCTATCTGAAGAAACCAGAAAAAGGTCAAATTTAGAAACCTCTACATCAAATGAAATGATGGTTAGAGGTTGATCTAAAGAAAAATGCTTCATTCAGAAGAAAAAAACTCTCGGTCAAAATCGAAAGGGAAGAAGAGTAAGCTAAAATGCTGTTTTTGAGGCAAATCGGGACATTTGAAGAAGGAATGTTGGAAGAGGCAGCAAACATCCAAAGGAGACTCTTCAATAGAAAATAAAGAAGCAAACATGACAGATACAGGTTCAGGTTCGGCATCCGATTCAGGTATAAGTGATCAAGTTTTATCAGTTAATTTTTCAAATCATGATCAACATTGGCTATTATATTCTGGTGCGTCCAATCACATGTGCATCCATAAACAGTGGTTTAAATCTTACAATCCAATCAATGATGGATTAGTTTACATGGGCAATTATTTCTCATGTAATTTTGTGGGAATTGGAAGCATCCATATTAAAATGTTTGATGGGACAATTAAAATCTTAACTGATGTAAGACATGTGCCTCAACTCAGAAAAAATCTTATTTCTTTAGGAGTGTTAGACACAAATGGATATAAAACTTTTATTCAAGGTGGATTAATGATCAAAGGAATCTTATTAGTAATGAAAGCAAAGAAGATTGGAAATATTTTTCAGTTAGAAAGAAAAACAGAGTCAGATTATGTTTCAACTGTATCTGAAAACGACAGTGATTCTATTCGACTATGGCATAAACGGTTGGGCCATATGACCGAAAGAGGATTAAAAATTTTATCTGATCGTATGTTACTTCCTAGTTTAAAGTCTTTTAAGTTAGATTTTTGAAAACATTGTATATATGGGAAACAAAGCAAGAAGAAATTTAAAACTGGAAAATATCCATTCTGATGTTTGGGGTCCATCTCCTAAAACCTCATATGGAGGATCATCATATTTTGTATCTTTTATAGATGATTTCTCTAGAAAATTATGGGTCTATATGTTAAAAATAAAGTCTGATGTATTCATAGTTTTCAAGCAGTTTAGAGCATTAGTAGAAAACATCACTGGAAGAAAAATTAAATTTTTAAGAACTGACAATGGTGGTGAGTTTACTTCAACGGAATTTGATAATTATTGCAAGGAAGTTTGGATCGAAAGACGTAGAACTACTGTATATATTCCTCAGCAAAATGGAGTTGTTGAACGCATGAACAAGACTCTCTTAGAAAGAGCAAGAAGTATGCTAAGTAACACAAATTTGTATTAGGAATTATGGACAGAAGCAGTATCTACGGCTTGTTATTTGATAAATCGATCACCATCAACTGAAATAGGATGAAAAATTCCTCAAGAGGTATGGAAGGGTCATCCTTGTGATTATTCTAAACTGAAAGTTTTTGGTTGTGATTCATATGCTCTAATTCCGAAACATCAGTGTTCTAAATTGGATCCTAAATCAAAAAAATATATCTTTATTGGATATGGTGATGGGATTAATGGATACAGGTTGTGGTATCCTACAACTCACAAGATCATCATTAACAGAGATGTTAAATTCAATGAGTCTTCACTCGATAATCCAGATGTAGATATTAAATTGAAGCAGGAAAATGTACCTAAGTTTCAACATATTCATTTTGAAACCAGTTCAAATACTGATGATAGTAAAGATGAACAAGTTTCAGATGAAGATCATGAAGAAGTTCCTACAGATAATAATCAGCAAATTGTGGAAGAACCAGAAACATATTTAAGAAGATCTACAAGAATCAGACATCCTCCTAAATGGTATGATGATTATATTACTTCAATTGCTTTAACCGCTAATGATGATGAACCTTTATGCTATCAGGAATCTGTAGAAGGTTCTTACAGTGATAAGTGGAAAGAAGCTATGAAGGATGAAATGAAGGCATTATACAAGAATGCCACATGGGACCTCGTAGAACTTCCCAGTGATAGAAAATCTGTAGGAGTTAAATGGGTTTACAAATTGAAAAGGGGTGTTGATGATAAATAAGACAGGTACAAAGCGAGGCTGGTTGCGAAAGGTTTTTCTCAGAAAGCACGAATTGAATTTCATGAGATATTTTCACCAGTTGTTAAAATTTTTTCAATTCGAAATTTGTCTACAGGCTCAAGAAATCATTGTATGGTTTGAAGCAATCACTGAGACAATGGTACAAGAAATTTGATTCTTTCACGATGAGCCAAAATTATATAAGAAGTGAATATGATCATTGTGTTTACTTTAAGAAATTAAGTAATTACATATTGATTATATTAGTATTATATGTTGAAGATATGCTTTTAGCAAGAAAAATAATAAGTGAGTTCAATAGGTTAAAGGCTCAGATGGCTAGGACGTTTGATATGAAAGATCTAGGAGTAGCAAGACAGATTTTGGGCATGGAGATTTTCAGAGACAGGAGCAATGGTAAGTTGTGGTTATCACAATAGAAGTATATTGAGAAAATACTCTTAAGGTTTGGTATGAACAATGTGAAGCCAGTTTCAGTCCCTTCAGCTTCCCATTTTAAGCTTTCTTCAAGTTTATGTTCTAATACAAATGAATAAAAGGAACATATATCTCGAATACCTTATGCTAATGCAGTAGGAACTTTGATGTATGCGATGGTTTGTACATGACCAGATATTTCACATGCAGTTGGGGTTGTCAGTAGGTATATGGAAAATCCAGGGAAAGAACACTAGGCAACAGTGAAATGGGTGCTTCGGTATTTGAGAGGCACAAGTGATTATTGTATCACTTATGACAGAAGTAGTGAATTTGTTTGCGGATATGTTGATTCCGATTTTGTAGGTGATTTGGATAAGAGAAGGTCAAATTCAGGATATGTATTTACTCTTGCAGGTGGAGCTATTAGCTAGATGTCAAAGCTACAAAACATTGTTGCTTTATCCACTACAGAAGCAGAATACATAGTTGCTTCACATGCTTGCAAAGAAGCAGTTTGGTTGAAAGGTTTGTTTGGTGAGTTTGGTAGGCTACAAGACAACACAAAGTTATTTTTTGATAGTCAAAGTGCAATTCGTTTGGCTAAAAATCCAACCTATCATAGTAAATCAAATCATATACCTATAAAGTACCATTTTGTAAGACAAGTTATCACTAAACGGGGAGTCTCTCTTGAAAAGTGCATACAAAGGAAACCTGTGCAAGCATGTTCACGAAACCAGTTTTATTAGAGGAGCTACGATGGTGTTTGGCTTCTCTTGGCTTGCAGAAAAAATGAAAATAATAATAGGAACAAGGTATCAGGCTAATTGTTTTCAAGGTGGAGATTGTTGAGATTTGGGATATTAATTTGGCTAAAATCTCATAGATAATGCCAACTATAGGATTTGTTCCAAAACTGATGGCATCAAATCCTGAAAAGGAGATATTATATCCTATTTTGTTGTGATAGGATGCAATTGAATTTATTATTCAGTTTCTTCTCTACATCTATAAATTTTAAGCCCATAGAGGCAAAATATATGAGGGTGAGGAAGAGGAAATGCATATGTGAGAAATCTGCTGTTGTAATCTCCTGTTGAATAATAAGATAGCCGATACCTCTGTTTGGTGGATGTAGCCCAGATTGGTTGGGTGAACCACATTAAATTATGTCTCTTTGTTTATGTTGTGTTTGTCAATTATTTGATTTTGCTGTGCATACTTGAACAAAAATCAGTTAACTCAATTAAGTCAGTTAAAGTCAGTCTAACTAGTTGTAACTGATTGTTGTACTAGTGAGAGGTCATGTGAATTAAATCAGATTTAATTGACATGCAGTGATATGTTAAGTGATTGATGATTTTCTATTAATAGTTGCATGCATGTGAGTTCTGATGAAGACCCAATTGAGATAGAGGTTAAAGGGATGTTATCTATTAGTTGCATTATTAGTAAATTTTCGGCGCGCAATTAGACAACCATAGGATTTCCCATGATGTATTGCGCAGTTTTGGAAGGTTGAATTTCCTAATTAATAGGGATCAATATTTGTTCTTAGAATTGCGCAAGAAATCCTGGCTAAGCAGAAGTAGGAAATTGGCTAAGTGTTGGTCGATTTTGTCCAGATCAGTGTGAGACAATTAGTAGAGTGCGACAGAATCTTGTGTGAAGAGTGCATTGTATTGTTTCATGATTCCTTGATATATTATACAATAAAGATAAAGGCATTTTTAGGAGCAAGCTCTCCCCAGGAAAATATATGTGTTGTGCGATTTATTAGCTTTTTTCTCTTACTTGGTGTGATTGTGCGATCATGTTTATTTTCCACAAATATTGTACAAGAATTCAGTATCTTGTCTTAGTGTATTACATGAATGGATTGAATCCATTGGTATACATATTGTTTGTATAATTTCTACATAGCTAGGAAGAAGGGTAGAGCTAGCCAAAGCATGACCAACACCCCTTCCTCTTCCACCTCCATCAAGCATGAGATTGGAAATATGATGGAGGACTTCAAAAGTGAGATGTTGCACACCTTTTATTTGCAAATGGACACAATGCAGATCAAGAGGAAACAAGAGGAGGAAGGGAGGGCCTTATCTATATTTTACCTATATGTACCATAAAAATCCCTTGAAATGAGTTTCCACTAAATTCCATAGAGGTTTTCTTAGTCTGTGAAGAGAATCATACCACAGATAAGTGTCCCTTCTTACTTGGTCTCAAAGTTGTATATCAAGGTGGGAAGGAGGACCACAGAAGCTCTATTTAATAAATCAGAGAAGGCCTCAAGGGCCTCAGTCATATCATCAAGGCATGCAAGGTGCACCTTACTCCTACTATGAGACAAACCAAAATGAACCTGTGTATTTTTGGTACACATCCACTCATTCATCATGGCCTACACCTCCGACTTGGCCCTACACCCCTCCATATCACCCTCAGCCTGTGAACCAACCATTACAACAATATGTTCCTCAACCACCTTAGTGGAGCAACGCATCAAAAGGGTGGAGGCCCCAACACAACCAACCACCTGATTTACTATCTCCACCCCAACCTCAACCTCATCTCACACACTCTTCTCCACCTAAGTTTCCTTAGATGCCTTCCCAGCCAAATCCAAACCCAAAAAACAAGCAGTTTTACAGTGGGGAAACATCCTATCAAGCTTATGTTGTGGAGATACATGAGATTAACCTCAGGTATGGAAGAGTACTCCCAAACGATAATCCTCTATTTCCACCTGCAGAGGTTGAGGAGTAAAAGGAAGAAATAAATACTCAGATTAGTCAACCTCTTTTTCCTGAGCGTGTGATCCACCCTAGTCAACACACCCCAGAAGAGACTAAACTTCTGGGAGAATTGAAAAATATGTGGGTGAGAATACCCCTTATCCAGGCCATTAAGGATGTCCCTATTTACAATAATCTCATCAAATATAAATTCTTTAAGAAGCCTGAGAGAAAGAATAAAGACACCCCCACCATCAATGTTGTGGGAAATTTTTCCGACTTAATGGTGGTAAGGGTGATCTTCCTGAAGTAACTGGGCCCCGAAAGTCCAGTAATAGATGTACACATCAATGGTGTCATATTCCCCCAAATTCTGATTGATCTTGGGGTTTCAATATATGTGATGACCAAGCAAACTATGCTTAAACTCAACATCTAAGGAGCCTTGAGAAATACCCCCACTATTATGCAACTTGAAGAAAGATCCATATTAGCTCTAGAAGGAGTTGTTGAGAATGTTATGGTATCGATCGAATCCTGGGAGTACCCCACATATTTCCTAGTCCTCCAGCCAAAAACCAAGTTTACGGATATCCTCTCCTTTTAGGAAGACCTTGGTTAGGCACTTTCGATGCTTATATCAGTTGCAGGTCTGGAAACATGACTATAAAGAATGGTTCCTTTTCCAAATAGCTGGTATTATATCCTCCTTCCCAGCCTTCCATTGACCATGACCTACCCTTTTGGTTGGAGGATGAAGAAGAATAATATGAAGTGAATAGTACCACACCTTACCCCATTTGTACCATATATATTGTTCATAGACTCGGGAAACCCTATTAGGATGATCTCACTGACCACATCATTCAAAACCAACCGCCCACTGCCATTCCACTCAATGACATAGTGAGAGAATCTGAAAGCCACCCTTGGATTGAGCTGCACTCAGTTGACTCAACCTTTGAAGCCATCAAGGTTGTGGAATTTGTCCCATCTAAATGCCTGAAGATTAATTCATCCCTCTCAACCAAGGAGGAAGCGAAATTGTGCCATCTCCTAAAGGAAAAATTAGATGCTTACTACAAGGACATGAAAGGGGTGCATCCCTCGGTGTGCACACATCATATTTATATTAAGAAGGGATGTAAGCCTATGCACCAGCTCCAAAGGAGGATGAACCCAACCTTAAAAGGTATAGTGTAGGATGAACTGCAAAAGTTGTTGGATCTAGGTTTCATCTACGCCATATCAGACAATGGATGGGTGTCTCCGCTCATTTTACTCCCAAAGAAAAATGGAAAGTGGTGAATCTATGTTTACTACTGAGAACTAAACAAAGCCACTAAGAAATACAATTTCCCCTTTCCCTTCATCGATCAAGTCCTAGCTGGTCTTGCAGGGAAGAATTTTTTCTATTTCTTGGATGGCTTCAGTGGGTATAACCATAACCAAATCAGCTCTAAGGACCAGGACAAGAACACTTTCACATGTTTGTGGGGCACTTTTTCTTATAGATTCATTCCTTTTGGGTTGTGAAATTCCCCTTGTATTTTACAGAGAGAAATCCTCAACATTTTTTCTAAGCTAGTCCATGATTCTATAGATATGTACATGGATGATTTCACACATTATGGGTATGATTTCCATGAGGATCTCTCCAATCTAGGAAAATTGTTAAGAAAGTGCATTGAAATGCATATCTCCCTAAGTCTTGAAAAGTGTGTGTTGGAGTCCCGTGATTTAGCAGATTGGTAAACCAAATGACAGGGCAATATCAGACCAACTTTGGAGTCCTAGGACCTAGCCTTCCTGGACTCAGAGAGGGCTCTCTCTATTATGCGAAGGATGTGAACTTGTTCGCTGTTAAGTATATTTTGGTTTTTTTTTTGGGTTTTTGAGGTAAACTGATCAAAAAGGAAAAATAGAAAGAGAGTTCATTGAATCAATAGGGCTATGGGGTCGGATAGAGTCAAGACTGACTAAATAGTGGACAAGGTATTACTATAGGGCCGATTTAGTCAAGGTAAATGGATTTTTTGGGTGAAAATGAAGTGAAATGAAAATTAAGTTGGTGAAAGACAAAGAGATCTTAAGCATATATAGTTTTAAAGTAGGTATTAATGAGGTAGGGAAAACCATAAATCTCTATGAATAAAAATCAAACTGATACATATGAAAGATAAACAATCTGGCGATACATAGAAGCATAAGAACCTCTAACTTTGGAAAATCACCTTCAGCTGTTGAGAAAAAAAATAAGATAAAACAACAACTCAATCTATGAAGAGGGAACTCCTAAACAACATATATTAAGCTATCAGGAACTATGAAATAAGTTTGCAAGCATGGAAAAAGGGCAAGATCGAACGAGACCTCTTTGACATAACTAAAACAACCAATATTTCATAGAAAGATTTCAGAAATGGAGTTTTGAGAAGCTATAGGTAAGTAGGGCATACCTTAAATCATACAAGGTAGCAAAAAATACTGACCATAAATGAAACAAATAACAATTTCTTGATGGACCTAAAGGGCAGTTAAGAATCCTTTAGAAATGATCAAGAAGAGGAAAACATTAAAGTTGTAACATGCAGGATGTTTGAGGTGCTTCCATGAGCATGTCTCAACATATACTTTTCTGATCTAAAACAAATGAGAAATATGGAACATTTATGAAAACAAGGAAACAGAAAAAAAAATCAGAGAAACATCACCATTCACCAAGACATGGAATCCTGCACACAATGCTCCTCCACCATCAAGACAAGCAAGACATCATCCACTTCATAAAACAAGTATTTCTTCCAAGCTCATAATGCTATGTATTTCTCTCAATAAATCAAGTTCTGCCTCCGTATTACAATGAGTCCTCTTGTTTATATAAGCCAAAGAGGAGGAAAACCACCTAGAGCAACTAGAAGGCCAGTGGCCAAAAACAAATATCTAAAACTGTCCTTGAGGCTTAACAAATTCCAAGGCACAAAATATCCTTCAAAAATATATTTTCAGACCAAAATAGCAAAAAAGGATCACTTTCAAGGCCTGACACACAAGATAAGCTTGCTTAACGAACATTTTTCCCAGTCATCACTCAGAAAACTGCTTTTCAGCAAAATCTACAGGAACTTAGCGCCAGAAAAATGTATGTGTTGTAGTGAAGTTTTGGCTAACCTCGCGATGTTGAAATGAGTCCTGTGATGGCTCGTTGGAAAGCTACAGATGTATAATTTCTAAAAATACTTGATTTTTTCCAATATGATGCCTAGAAGTTATTCAAAAAGTAGAAACGGTGAAAAAACCTAGGAGTGTAGCACCTACTGATATTAGGGGCAGAAAGGTGAAAAATGATTGTTTTTGGCCTTTTTGAGAGACCAAAACAGCTTCATTTGATCTAAAAAAATTTGAGCACGTTCCTTTGATGTCAAGGAATCCAAAAATATATTTTTCTTCAGCTGAGGATGCTCCGAGAAAAAGTTAAGGCACCAATGATTTTATGATTTTAGGCCTAAAATTCACAAAAAAAAAGAATGTGTCCAAAAATGACCGAATTTGGTGAGTAAACCCCTTAAGGGTTTTTAGAAAAATGTAATGAGGCTTGAAAAGGAATTCCAACTTGGGATAGGTCTTTTCCATGTTTTTCCGACGGGCGCCTCCTTTGGGCAGATTTGAGCTTCCTTCGAGAAAATTGATTTAACTTTTTGTAGTGCTCGGTCATTCTTCTTTGTACGCCCAAATCCTTGTTAGCTTTCTCCAATTTGGCTTCAAAATGCTGATTTACCCTCTCAAGCCAAGGCTCTCTATTATCTTCAATTTCTTTGGCAAGGAGCTCAGTAAGAGGGTACTGCTTTTCATGAGCTGATTCTTCTTCTTTTAGCTTTTGTAAACCCATGGTCCTAGGTCTCTTCCTTGCTAGTCCTTCTTCTTCATCATCTTCCGCATACTTACCCATGTATTCTTTTAGCCTCACTTGTGACTTTTGCGCTTCTCTTTTATATTTTATTTCCCGAGCTTCATAAATAGCCATCTGTCCACTCATCTGTCTGTTTTGCATTTCCAAAAAGTGGATAAGGTCCTTTTTCCTTTCTAGGTCATTTTCCAAGTCTTTAACTTGGGCATCCTGATCTTGCAAGAGGGATCTAAGAATCTGTTGACGGGAAAATATGTCCCGACCAACAGTAGGGGATCTCCCCAGTAAAAGGTCCCAATTAGACCTTGAACCGTTTGGACTAGGGATCCCGTCCGGGGTGTGGGTCCGGCTACCACTGATTTCTCCTTTGCTTTGGGTTTGGCTTAAACTCTATAAAACAGTGAATACATACCTAATCGACTGATACAAGACATATGCTTGATGCATTAAATGTACATGCAACACTATGAGTAGCAAGAGGAAATAATAAAGCATGAAGACCGAAGGAAGTGTTGTTAGCAACACTTCATTAGGGTCATGCTTGTAAAATGTTCTAACCGCAAAGGAAACAATTCCTCACAGCAAGAACACCCTTCACTTCCTAAAAGTTTAAATGATAACACAAACACAGATAAACAAAGTCATCAACATTCGCTAAGAAAGTGAAATAAACTCAACCACCATTAACATACTCAGCAAACTGTTATGCAACTATGATATGAATTAAAGATGCAGTTCCATTAATCTAAAGATATTCAGAAACTGAAGATATAATACTCAAGAGTGCTCATACATAAAACAACACCAGATCCACAAAGGGATTTTACAAAATGCTTGTAGTCATCATTAAATGTATAATCTACTGGTAATACAATGTACTCAGCTGGAGTCCCAAGCCAAAGATCTTTTTACAAGCTCCCGAAGGAGTATTTATAATACAAAACCTGCCCTTTGGGCTTCCTTGACCTTTCATCTTCCTAACTGTTGGGCTGCCATGTGACCCAGTCTTTTCTGCGACCTGCGACCTGACTGGGTCGCGGGGTCGCAGGTTGTAGGAAAATGGCCAAGGTGCGACCTTGCGACTGGGTCGCAGGGTCGCGGGGTCGCGGATCATGAAAAAAAGATGAACATGTGACCTTGCGACCTCGCGACTAGGTCGCTTGGTCGCGGGGTCGCAACTTTCGGGAAAAATCAGAAATGCGACCCTGCGACCTGCTGGGATTTGTGACCTCACGACCTCGGTAGACATGCGACCTGCGACCTCGCCAGATCTGCGACCTACGACCTCCTGGGATTTGTGACCTGCGACTTCAAAAGGGTTGCAGATCTACGGATTTTATAGCAGTGTTCCTCATCTCACGTTCTTTGCTTTGAAAACCGGTCCTCTTGCTTGCTGGGAAAAAACTCCAACTCATCGTGCAAACCCACAGCCTCCACCTGCAATCAGATGGCTTAGGTTACGCATCTTCATGATCTGATATCGATACTAAGAGCATGTTTAAATAATTGCAAAAATTAAAATAATAAACTTAGACCCCTGTGTGGTCAAGTGTGGTGCTACTAAATGATCGGAGAGAGTGATTGGGGTAAGCTTTCGTTGTGCCCTTTCTCTGTCAGGATCATAAATTTTCTTCCATGCACAAAGTCCACTTGGATTTAATTGCTTGATATGCATGGGCTTCCTCATTCGCATCTTCAATGGTTGCCGTAGACAAATTGCGTTTTGTAACTGGGGTCGCACAGTGGGAGAATCTCTCTGGTCGCAGCTTCCCTTAGGCACACCTTTCTACGACCTTGCGACCTAGGAGGGGTCACACAGTCGCATGGTCGCATTTCCTGTCCAGCAACATGTAGTGCGACTCAGCGACCTGGAGAGGTCGCGCGACCTTATCTTCTCGTGGGCTATTACTATGGTTCCTGATGCCAAGAGGCAATATATGTAGACATGCTTCTTTTTCCCTAGCCTGAAGGCTCGGCTCACGGCTTGTTTGACAATGGACGGGTTCTAGACTGGATCAAGAAAGACTACTCTTGAAGCCCATGTGGAAAATATCATGCACATCTCACAGGTTGCACAGTCACATGGGAAACAGGTCGCATTTGTTGGCTGGAAGCAAAATCTGTGACCTTGCGACCCGAAGCCTTCAACTGCGACTGCTCTTACAATGGTCGTAACTGTTTCTTCTGCAGTCAGCTACAATGCGTGTGAAACGCTTTACTTTCAAATTGATCTTTCCACACGCTGTAACCAAATCCACGCTTCCACAATGTCGAACACTCATTCTTCCATGCAAGGAACTCGGTGCTTGAATTTTTTGCAGGTTCATTGGAGCGACTGTTGCACTAGCTGCTTTGCAGGTAGAACTCAACAAAGCTTAAGGTCAAACCCTTCCAATAGGACGCGGCGCATCAAATAATTTTGTTGCCTTTCATTTCGCTGAAGCTCTCCGGCGGTGTTCTGTTGAAGGCATCGTCGTCGATTTCGTATTGGTTATCTCTCTCCTCGAAACGCTTTGTCAATTGTACAGTAAAAACCATCCATAAACCATGCAGGATTGCGTCCGGCCCTGCACATAAAAATTTTAAAATACGTTTATGCAAAACTGCATTCGTAAATATGTCAACTTTTGTTGCTATTCTCTCTGCCAGAGTATTAATGACTTCATGGCATTGTAAGACTTCTCTGACGGGCTGGCATGCGTTGTGAACCAGTGCGATTATCACTGTACAAATACAGAATACGGCAAATCTTGAAATCCAACGTCCTTAGCAAGTATTTCACGCATAATGTGGTTGACATCTTTCTTCTGCCGAATAAAAAAAACCAAGTGGTTGTTTCCCACGAAACTAACGTTCCACATTAACGGTTGTGCTGGTTCAACGGAGCATTTCACTTTTTCCTGGCGTATCCTGCGGCAATGACAAAGTTGACACAGCTGAATCCATGCACATGCAGTCTGGACGGGATTAGGTTGCCATTATTATTATCTCATTCACGCTGGATGATAGCAAACACTGCCTGCCTCCATCGAAACACATCCACGTGGTGTCATGCATGAAGAGGTTACTAATCCTTATTAATGCATTCCTGGGAGGCGCTGAATGCAACATTGGGCCTTGAAAACTTTCCTGCGAGGTGGAAAACGCTGGCGTCGTTCCAACTGGATCAAAGCACATCCTTTCACACGTGGCGAAGAGCCCAGAAAATACACCGTGGACTGCCTCATGTGCATTGTGGCTATGCTGCAGCAGGAGGAAACCACCCTCCATGCAAGGCTTTAATCGAGAATAGAAAAGGCGTGTATGCCTCCCATGATAGAAGGCAAGTGCAGAACAGGGAATAGCTGGTAACGCTCATAATTGGTGCTGACCATAATTCAAGACTCCACCGTCACCATGCTTGCATGCTATTATAGGTTTATTAAGGTGTTTGGCTCCATGCAACGTAAATATCGAACGTTGGACCATAAAATATATATCTGCTCCACCTTCACTATAAAACGCGATCACACTATATGTCTGCTCCGAAGTTTTGAACGCAAATTTTGGTCGTTGTATGTATATTTGTCCGCTCCATATTTAAAACTTTGGCGTAGAAGCACATTAACATGCTGCAAATTGGTTCTGCGCCATGTCTCCAATGTATCGTTGACCGATATATATATACATGCTCCAAACATTTACCGAGTTGGAAAACCTGCCATCAAATATCACGTGTTGCACCAACTCACGTGGTTTGAAACATATGGCTTAATCCCTTTCGCGCCTTAGTTGCAACGCACTATAGTTATAGCACTGCGCTCCATGCCTTATTTGAAAATTTGACCACCATGTGTATATATATAAACATTTACGTTGGCTCCATGCAACGTAAACATTGCACGTTCGGCTCCATGCAACGTAAACACGACTTTAGATCATGGAATATTATATATCTGTTCCAAAACTTTAAACCCTGCCATAGGAATGTTTATGTCGAATCGTAATGCATTTTCATATAATTTTGACTCACGTTTTAATTGTAACATTGACCACCATATACACAAATGCCTCAAACATTCTAACATAAGACTTAGGCATAAAAGTATTCGGTCCTGACTGTAATGTTCCTCTCGGCGGTCTTATATGGTTTTGAGATCATATGTGATTGTGCCTAGGCTTAAATATACAACGTCACCTTAGTCCATGGATGTGCGCCCACTTATAATGCTCACACATAGTTTTCTCCATGATCTCCTATGGTTTTGAAACCATCTGATTTCTTTGCCTTGGTTTAATCACATCATACTTAAAACCATATCCTGGGTCCACATATTTGCGCCCAACCTGTAGCTCGGGTTTAATAGATATTGTTTCTCAAAGGTGCGGTTGATATTTGAAACTCTTTCGTTGGCTTGCCAACACCAACATGTGTGTTTTCGCACCGCTGCTCGACACGAAACACCTTGACTGAGATTGTGGTTCTAAGTGAGTCTTCTGAGACCACTTTGTTTACTGGGCTATACTTTGGGCTAGAATGGTCGAGGTGGTGAAATATGTCCCTTTGTGTGCACCCATCGACATTTAGATGGTATTGTGCAGGATCTACAAACTTCCTTTAAGGTGAGACACCTACCATCTCGGAACAAAGATACTTGATTTGGCTCATACGTAAGCCTACATCATAGCAAATTCTTCTGGTTTATGTGAGATGGCGCCCGGCACTGACTCTTCCAAACGAAGCGTATTTAAGTATCTGGTGCACACTGGTGAAGAAAGCCTCTTGCGTTGGTGACATAAAAGGTTCTTTCTCTGATCGACATGTATCACACTATCCTCATTTTAACAGTACTGGTCACTTGCTCCTCCTCCTCCCCTGTTCCGCAACTTTGGCCTCGTCGTTGAGCTCAATTTCATTTTCCTTGATGTCGTGACACGACTGAGAAGTTTGTTACCCGTGGGGTCGACGATGAGAGGGCCTTTAATTTTGAATACACAAAAATATTTTCATTTGAATGTGATCATGGCGCAATTGCGGTAAGAGCGTTCGAGCGTGTGCTGAATGATTCCTCCCACATATGGCGTGATTGCAGCAACAACATCTGATCATGATGGTGAGAAAGCTCATGAGGGGTTGGGGACAAGTCAGTGGGATGTCACTAACTGCAAGTCGGGTGAAAGACTTTAATGCCTAAGTGAGCAGAAGGGGGAACCCGAAATTTTAAATATACCCAAAATTTTGGGTGGTGTTGTAGCAGCTACAACAAATGGCGAACCACTGGTAGAATCCAGCATCTTTGTCACTATCACAACAAAAGTCTGAGTCCGGATAGTGATGCAAGGGAATATTGAACAAGTTCCGCGGGTACCCTTTGTATTACTTTGGCCCTTTACAGGTAAGCCTAATCCTTGTGCCTCAACTAAGTCTCGCTAATGAGAAACACATCAAAGAGAAAGCTCACAGATGCCAGTAGCTTGTTGATGATGTGAAGAGCAAGGCAGTGGGTTTATTATTTTCAGGATTTTTAAAGTAAGTTTCTGGTGTTGCTCCACTGCCAGCAGGCCTAGAAAGTACCCCGGTGGAGTCACTTCAAGAAATCATAAACGTTGCTCCACTGCCAGCAAGCCTGGTCAGTACCCCGGCGGAGTCGTTGCATTACCTCTCTGCGCAGGAAGCCTTTCTCGATCCTTTACCCTTATTTGTTTCATGTGCTTACAACACTTATTTTCATGTGCTCGTGGCACTTATTTTCATGTGCTCATGGCACTTATTTTTCATGGGCGGATGAGGGATCCCGACTTATTTTACGAGCAAGAGAGGTTGTTTCTTGTGTTACAGAAACTGAAAGATATCCTGATTTGGGTTTTCCCTTGTGCCGAACCTTCCCATCCCATTCACCACAATAGGCGAAGCACGTATACAGATCATTAAAACATCCAAGACTATGCTGGGCAAAAAGCTTAGGCTTACAATTATGGGCCATTTCAAACTCATTAGGTCTCCCACAATCAACTTGCTCGTATCTCCCCAGATAATAAGTTTAGACTCATAGGAATTTTGTTGAGAATGCGACTTCGATGACTGGTCCTAAGAGAAAGCTGCCTCTTGAGATAGCCACCGCAGTCTCACACAAACAATGGGGTTACTATTTCAACAATGAGGCAAAACAAGACCACAAGGTGATAGGGTTGCAATGAGGGCTCATGAAGTGGTAGGCGATATGAAAAAAATGATGTAAGGAAGAGAGTGTACGACGCAATGTAATAAGCGAGGCTCAAGATGCAATGCAATTCCATGTGGGAGAAATTAACCAGTTGTAGGTGGGAAAGAGGCGCAATACAAGCAGTAATTATTTATGCAGCAACAAGCAAACTGAAAAGGAAATGAACGAAAATACTTGTAACATGTTGTTGCCTAAGATATTAATCGTAAACAAAAACAAAAAACACACTTTTAAATCATGAAGAAAAAATTTAGCAAGTAAACCTAATTAAAAACTTTGAACTAACAAATTTTATTAAATGGTCCTAGCTAGCCTACACCTGAACCCTAGTTTAACCAATGATGCGGTCGGGTTATGTAAAATCAGCTTTCCAGTGTTGCCACCGCATTAGTTCCTGACCTGCAAGAACAATAATGATCAGGACCAGAGCAAATATCCAAAAAAGTGCAGCAGCAACAAAACTTACCTGAGGAGCAGGTGCAACGCCAAGATGATCATAGATACTTACCAAAGAACATGACAGAACAAATTGTGCAAGCTGAAACCCACTCTCATCTTGATACACAGCAATATGTTCTTGAAACTCACCATTTATACATGACACACAATCATTCATGCACAGTCCCGGGTCTGATGGGTGCTGGGCAGGCCATGGCCTATTTGTAGGTACATCCACCAGATAGGGTTGGTCGAGTTGACCGGCAATCTCATCATGGTGTTGAGGACCATCAGTTTTATGGAATGGAAACAATAAGCAAGTGCCAGGTGAATTATAGATGCATGCGCATCCAAGCGTAGAAACCCTAGTTCTGAAAACCCTAGTTTGGGATTGCTCCTGTGTTTGGTCAAGGGTATAAGGATCCGAATCCGCGTTTAGTGGATCCTGAAATTCCTCACTGCCTTGAACAAACTCTGGACCTTCGAGAAAGGGGCTTTCCAACTTTGACTGCTTGGCGAGATCAACAGGCGAGTAGATGTGATCATGGATTGTGGTGGGTTGCAGAATGTCAGTGGGCTTTGTATCAATTCGTTCAAATGTTTGCACACTGACAGATTGATAATCCAAAGTATCAGATTCTCTAGATTTGCCAGGGTGGGGTGGATTTACCGCGGTTATCCTGGGAGGAGCGTGGTATTTGGGGATCATCATCTCAGAAACAGTTGGCAGAAGCTGAAGCGCTTCGACTTTTTGATGGGTACTTGAATCTTCCCAAAGTGAATCACCAAATTTAGGTGTCTTCATAGGGTCAGCAAAGAGATGCGAGTGATAGTCCTTAGCGGTATGATTGAATATGTTTTCAGATAAGGAGTGATCGCTACAACCATCAATTTGATCAAGCTGGGTACCTGGCAAGTCAGGCTCCCCGGGAGTTACCAACTGGTATGGATCAATAAAGAGGACATCTTGAGGTTGCCCAAACAGACAATCACTCCTATGGTTGTCTAAAGATTTTGAGTGAGAAAGATCAGATCTGAAAGATTCATTGATTTTGAACTATGATCGTGAAACACCATCTGCGTGCTTATGATTGTCGCCAATACTAGTATAAGGAAATTTTGAATGTCTCGAAGAAATTACTGGTGTGGCGGGATCGGGAAACCAACCATGGAATAATGAACGAAAAGATTGAGTCGCAGGGGCGTTAACCCTACAAGGATTTTCAACACGTGCATCCATGTCATTTAGAGAAAATGATGATCTGGCAGGCCTTGTAAGGGAATCAACTTTATGCGGGGTAGGTCGATTCATAATCAGTATGCGAATCAGATTTAGGTTTGTGTCTAGGGAGACACCGAGTGGGCTCGAGGTAGGTTTCATGAACCGAGAGAGATAATGAGCCACTGGGGCTTTCAAGCTCTGATTCAACATGGTGCGCGAAATATTCAAAGGGAGTACCGTAGGCTTCATCCCCATGCACCCATCCATCATTGCTCAGAACTCTCAAGGTCACAACTCCACTCCCAGACAACTCAGGAGGAGGGGCGAGAATATCACAAATAGCAACACTCTCCTTGGAGGCCTGAATGAGGTCTGGACTCGGGGAGATGGACAAGGAAGCATTAGGGACAAAATCTGAATAGCCGGTAACTTGCGGGTTATCATAGGGAACACTAGGATCTAACTGAAATTGTTCAAGGGAAACGAGAATCACATACTTGAACTGTTCACTTAAACATTTCCAATCAACATCCCTTTCAGGGAACTCAAAACAATAATGAACAAATCTGATAGAGAATTCATCCAAATATTCCTGAGGTTCGATTCTAATGTCATTTAGC
Organism: Pinus albicaulis; assembly: GCA_034641835.2. Lineage (NCBI taxonomy): Eukaryota > Viridiplantae > Streptophyta > Pinopsida > Pinales > Pinaceae > Pinus > Pinus albicaulis. The sequence continues at coordinate 529,415,318 of CM076583.1, forward strand.
TTTATCACTACACTTTTCAAATCGTACCTGTGGAAAGCTTGTCGCAATTCACTGGCGAGTTGTTCAAACGAATGGATGGAAGCTTCCGGCAATGTGCGGCACCATTTCTTAGCGCGACCTTTGAGAGTGAGGAAGAAAAGCAAACAAATCAAACCTTAATCGTCAATTTCGTAGCACTCACCAAAGTCACAGAAATCTAAAAAGTGTTGTGTTATGGACACCCCATTTTCACCATCGAATTTTAACTGGGACAAGTGATACATAAGTTCATCGGGGATGAAGTATCGAGGCTCATAAAACTCCGACAAACATCTCGGGAGAATGATTTGGGAACAAGACATTACAGATATGAGATTAACTGCAGGCTCTCAGGTCTCAGCTTGTCATCTGGCCCTCCTTCTAGCGCCAATTCTGTTGACGGGGAAAATCGTCCGGCCAACAGTAGGGGATCTCCCCGGTAAAAGGTCCCAATTAGACCTTGAACCGTTTGGACTGGGGATCCCATCCGGGGTGTGGGTCCGGCTACCACTGATTTCTCCTTTTCTTTGGGTCTCGCTTAAACTCTATAAAATAGTGAATACACACCTAATCGACTGATACAAGACATATGCTTGATGCATTAAATGTACATGTAGCACTATGAGTAGCATGAGGAAATAATAAAGCATGAAGACCGAAGGAAGTGTTGTTAGAAACACTTCATTAGGGTCATGCTTGTAAACTGTTCTGACCGCAAAGGAAACAATTCCACACATCAAGAACACCCTTCACTTCCTAAAATTTTAAATGATAACACAAACGCAGATAAACAAAGTCATCAACATTCGCTAAGAAAGTGAAATAACTCAACCACCATTAACATACTCAGCAAACTATTATGCAACTGTGATATGAATTAAAGATGCAGTTCCATTAATCTAAAGATATTCAAAAACTGAAGATATAATACTCAAGAGTGCTCATACATAAAACAACACTAGATCCACAAAGGGATTTTACAAAATGCTTGTATTCATCATTAAATGTATAATCTACTGGTAATACAATGTACTCAGCTCGAGTCCCAAGCCAAAGATCTTTTTACAAGCTCCCGAAGGAGTATTTATAATACAAAACCTGCCCTTTAGGCTTCCTTGACCTTTCATCTTCCTGACCGTTGGGTTGCCTTGCGATCCAGTCTTTTCTGCGACCTGCGACCTGAGCTGTTGTTGCGACCTGCGACCTGACTGGGTCGCGGGGTCACAGGTTGTAGGAAAATGGCCAAGGTGCGACCTTGCGACCTTGCGACTGGGTCGCAGGGTCGCGGCGTCGCGGATCGTGAAAAAAAGATTAACATGCGACCTTGCGACCTCGCGACTTTGTCGCTGGGTCACGGGGTCGCAACTTTCGGGAAAAATAAAAAATGCGACTCTGCGACCTCGTGACCTCAATAGACATGCGACCTGCGACCTTGCCAGATCTGCGACCTGCGACCTCCTGGGATTTGCGACCTGCGACTTCAAAAGGGTTGCAGATCTGCGGATTTTATAGCAGTGTTCCTCATCTCACGTTCTTCGCTTTGAAAACCAGTCCTCTTGCTTGCTGGGAAAAAACTCCAACTTATCATGCAAACCCACAGCCTCCACCTGCAATCAGATGACTTAGGTTACGCATCTTCATGATCTGATATCGATACTAAGAGAATGTTTAAATAATTTCAAAAATGAAAATAATAAACTTAGACCCCTGTGTGGTCAAGTGTGGGGCTACTAAATGATCAGAGAGAGTGATTGGGGTAAGCTTTCGTTGTGCCCTTTCTCTGTCAGGATCATAAATTTTCTTCCATGCACAAAGTCCTCTTGGATTGAATTGCTTGATAGGCATGGGCTTCCTCATTTGCATCTTCAATGGTTGCCGTAGACAAATTGCGTTTTGTAACTGGGGTCGCGCAGTGGGAGAATCTCTCTGGTCACAGCTTCCCTTAGGCACACCTTTCTGCGACCTTGCGACCTAGGAGGGGTCGCACAGTCGCATGGTCGCATTTCCTATCCAGAAACATGTATTGCGACTCAACAACCTGGAGAGGTCGCGTGACCTTATCTTCTCATGGGCTGTTACTATGGTTCCTGATGCCAAGAGGTGATATATGTAGACATGCTTCTTTTTCCCTAGCCTGAAGGCTCGGCTCACAGCTTGTTTGACAATGGATGGGTTCTAGACTGGATCAAGAAAGACTACTCTTGAAGCCCATGTGGAAAATATCATGCACGTCTCACAGGTCACACAGTCGCATGGGAAATAGGTCGCATTTGTTGGCTGGAAGAAAAATTTGCGACCTTGCGACCCGAAGCCTTCAACTGTGACTGCTCTTGCAATGGTCGTAACTGTTTCTTCTGCAGTCAGCTACAATGCGTGTGAAAAGATTTACTTTCAAATCGATCTTTCCACACGCTGTAACCAAATCCACGCTTCCACAATGTCGAACACTCATTCTTCCATGCAAGGAACTCGGTGCTTGAATTTTTTGCAGGTTCATTGAAGCGACTTTTGCACTAACTGCTTTGCAGGCATAACTCAACAAAGCTTAAGGTCGAACCCTTCCAGCAGGACGCGGCGCATCAAATATTTTTGTTGCCTTTCATTTTGCTGAAGCTCTCCAGCGGTGTTCTGTTGAAGGCATCGTCGTTGATTTCGTATTGGTTATCTCTCTCCTCGAAACGCTTTGTCAATTGTACAGCAAAAACCATCCATAAGCCATGCAGGATTGCGTTCGGCCCTGCACAAAATTTTTTTAAAATACGTTTATGCAAAATTGCATTCGTAAATATGTCAAATTTTGTTGCTATTCTCTCTGCCAGAGTATTAATGAGTTCGTGGGCATTGTAAGACTTCTCCAACGGGCTGGCATGCGTTGTGAACCAATGCGATTATCACTGTACGAATAGAGAATACGGAAAATCTTGAAATCCAACGTCCTTAGCAAGTATTTCACGCATAATGTGGTTGACATATTTCTTCTGCCGAATAAAAAAAAACAAGTGGTTGTTTCCCACGAAACTAACGTTCCACATTAACGGTTGCGCTGGTTCAACGAAGCGTTTCTCTTTTTCCTGGTGTATCCTGCGGCAATGACAAAGTTGACACAGCTGAATCCATGCGCATGCAGTCTAGACGGGATTAGGTTTCCATTATTATCTCATTCACGCTGGATGATAGAAAACGCTGCCTGCTTCCATCGAAACGCATCCACGTGGTGTCATGCATGAAGAGGTTACTAATTCTTATTAATGCATTCCTAGGAGGCGCTGAACGCAACGTTGGGCCTTTGAAACTTTCCTGTGAGGTGGAAAACGTTGGCGTCGTTCCAACTGGATCAAAGCACATCCTTTCACACGTGGCGAAGAGCCCAGAAAATACACCGTGGACTGCCTCATGTGCGCTGTGGCTGCGTTGCAGCAGGAGGAAACCACCCTCCATGCAAGGCTTTAATCGAGAATAGAAAAGGCATGTATGCCTCCCATGATAGAAGGCAAGTGCAGAACAAGGAATAGCTGGTAACGCTCATAATTGGTGCTGACCATAATTCAAGACTCCACCGTCGCCATGCTTGCATGCTATTATAGTTTTATTAAGGTGTTTGGCTCCATGCAACGTAAATATCAAACGTTGGACCATAAAATATATATCTGCTCCACCTTCACTATAAAACACGATCACACTATATGTCTGCTCCAAAGTTTTGAACGCATATTTTGGTCGTTGTATGTATATGTGTCTGCTCCATATTTAAAAATTTGGCGTAGAAGCACATTAACATGCTGCAAATTGGTTTTGCGCCATGTCTCCAATGTATCGTTGACTGATATATATATAGATGCTCCAAACATTTACCGAGTTGGAAAACCTGCCATCGAATGTCACGTGTTGCACCAACTCACGTGGTTTGAAAAATATGGCTTAATCCCTTTTGCGCCTTAGTTGCAACGCACTATAGTTATAGCACTGCGCTCCATGCCTTAGTTGAAAAGTCGACCGCCATGTGTATATATATAAACATTTACGTTGGCTCCATGCAACGTAAACATTGCATGTTTGGCTCCATGCAACGTAAACGCGACTTTAGATCATGGAATATTATATATCTGCTCCAAAACTTTAAACCCTACCATAGGAATGTTTATGTCGAATCGTAATGCATTTTCATATAATTTTGACCCGTGCTTTAATTGTAACGTTGACCACCATATATACAAATGCCTCAAACATTCTAACATAAGACTTAGGCATAAAAGTATTCGGTCCTGACTATAATGTTCATCTCGGCGGTCTTATATGGTTTTGAGATCATATGTGATTACGCCTAGGCTTAAATATACAACGTCACCTTAGTCCACAGATGTGCGCCCACTTATAATTCTCGCACATAGTTTTCTCCACGATCTCCTATGGTTTTGAAACCATCTGATTTCTTTGCCTTGGTTTAATCACATCATACTTAAAACCATAACCTAGGTCCATATATTTGCGCCCAACCTATAGCTCGGGTTTAATAGATATTGTTTCTCAAAGGTGCGGTTGATATTTGAAACTCTGTCGTTGGCTTGCCAGCACCAACATGTGTGTTTTCGCACCGCTGCTCGACACGAAACACCTTGACTGAGATTGTGGTTCTCTGTGAGTCTTCTGAGACCACTTTGTTTACCGGGATATACTTTGGGTTAGACTAGTCGGGGTGGTGAAATATGTCCCTTTGTGTGCACCCATCGACATTTAGATGGTATTATGCAGGATCTACAAACTTCCTTTAAGGTGAGACACCTACCATCTCGGAACAAAGATACTTGATTTGGCTCATACGTAAGCCTAGATCATAGCAAATTCTTATGGTTTATGTGAGATGGCGCCCGGCACAGACTCTTCCAAACGAAGCGTATTTAAGTATCTGGTGCGCACTAGTGAAGAAAGCCACTTGCGTTGGTGACATAAAAGGTTCTTTCTCTGATCGACACGTATCACACTATCCTCCTTTTAATAGTACTGGTCACTTGCTCCTCCTCCTCCCCTGTTCTGCAACTTTGGCCTCATCGTTGAGCTCAATTTCATTTCCCTTGATGTCGTGACACGACTGAGGAGTTTGTTACCCGTGGGGTAGACGATGAGAGGGCCCTTAATTTCGAATACACAATTTTTTTTTCATTTGAATGTGATCATGGCGCAATTGCGGTAAGAGCGTTCGAGCATGTGCTAAATGATCCCTCCCACATATGGCGTGATTGCAGCAACAACATCTGATCATGATGGTGAGAAAGATCATGAGGGGTTGGGGACGAGTCGGTGGGATGTCACTGACTGCAGGTCAGGTGAAAGAATTTAGCGCCTAAGCGAGCAGAAGGGGGAATCCGAAATTTTAAATATACCCAAAATTTTGGGTGGTGTTGTAGCGGCTACAACAGAATCCTAGCCTCATCTTCTCCAGCATCATTGTCTAGTTGTATTAGCTCAAACTCCCTCTCATGCTCATGAATACTTTCTTGTTCTTCAATCTTCTCCTTGCCCTTGCCTTTGATGGGCTTCTTTCCTCTGGTTTTCTTAAGCAATTCAACCTTGCTCTGTTTTGGCAATTTACCTCTGCTTCTTAGTGCCCTAGTGACATTTATACTCATTGTTTGAGTGGTTTTCTTCCTTGATGTTTTGGTGTTTTTAGCCTTTGATATTTTTGAAGAAGGAAGCATGGCCCCTTGCCTTGGAGAGGCATTAAACACATGCTCTTGACCTTGCTGATGATGAGTGAGAGGAGGAGTTAATACATGGGCTTGTTTAGTTTGTTCCCCTGTAGCCTCGGGGCTGTCCTCTTCTCCAAAAACATTCTCTTCTTGCAATTCTTGGTTACTTTGTTGTGGGGAATTTCCTTTTTCATTAATTTTGATACTTGTAATGAACTCATCACCAGGAGTAAACTCAGAAAGATCATGCCCCTTTCATGTTTGGTGGGAGATGTCTAGGTCTACTATTTTTTCCTTTTCAAAACTATCTCTGCCTTCATCTATCTTCTTTCCATCATGACTGTTTTTATTACTTTCATTGTTTTCAATGTTTTCCTAATGTGGACCACCTTCATCATGATTATTGTTTTCATTTTATTTTTGTGGGTTGCCTTCTCCTCTAGTATCTTCAATGTCTCTCTGTGGGCTGCCTCTTTCTTCATCACTGTCTTCATTTTCTTGCTATAGGTTGCCTATTTCTTCATCACTATCTTCATTTTCTCCTGGTGGGCTGTGGGCTGACAACTTCATGATTACTGCTTTCGTTCTCTCCTTGTGGGTTGCCTGCATCATCATGCTTTCCTTTCCCTCTACTGCTTCTTTCATCATTGTCTTGATTTTTGTCACCATCTCTTCCCTGTTCTTTGTCATCATCACTTTCTTGCTGCTTGTCATCATCACTTCCTTGATCTTTTATTTTACTACACTCTTCTTTCTCACTACTATCTGTGGAGGATGATTTTTGTTGGGGAATAGACTCATGAGAAGAAGAGGAAAAATAAGGTGTGGAGGGAAACGAATGAGCATGAGGAGGGATTTGGGATGCAAATGGCCTAAGCTGTAGTGGAATAGAAGATGCAGAAGTGAAATCAGGGTGAGAGATGAAAGTTTCCCAAGGGATGCCCTTTTGTTTCAGCTGGTGAAGGATAATGATCTTAATGAGAGAGTGATGGAATAAACTTGCTTTCTGCTGATCTGGAGGATTTTTTCTAACAATGGAAGACATCTTGTCTATACTCTTGCACGGGAAGAAAGGTAGGTTTAGCAACTTAGCTTTTGTGAAATTCATAAGGAGTTTGATGTGATAGACATATACTTGGAAATATCTACCTTCACAAGTGAAAAACTTCATGACTATTTTCATGAGGGCTGCATAGTCATCCAGCAACTGTGAGAAAGGGAAATCTAGCTGCATGTACCTTGATGATTTGGCTTGAGAAAAGGCTGATAGTGGCTGAGGTCAAGGTATGATTGTTTGAACCAATCTTCTCCTATGTTAGGGATTTTGGTTGCCTTAGAAACAGCTCTAGGAGTGAGTTCAAAATCTACACCTGCTATGTGAACTTGCTTTCCATTCAACCTCAGGGAAAATAACTCTATTAGATGAGGGTGGCTAGTGACCTCTGGTATTTTTCTGCAAATTTCAAAACAACCTACCTCTTGAAAATAGGACAAGAATGAGGGAGAGGCAGTGATTTCTTGAATCGTGGTGGGCTCAAATATGTTGTGTTGACCTCCCTTTTTAACCCCTTTCCTTGGAGGCATTTTTACCTTTTTGTTATTTTCCAAAATCAACTAGACAGCTCTTAAATAAAAACATTCTTTTTCTTCCTTTAACACTTCTTTCTCCTTTAATCCAGTTTTTTGAAATATTCCTTATGTTTTATGAGCAATTTTCGGGGTAAAAATAGTGATAAATACCTCCAAAACGCTTTTGCAGTGATGAACACTAACCTTTGAGGAAAAATGGAAAATTTGGCCCTTTGAAAGAATGAGCATGTGTTATGCCCTTACACCCAAGCACGTAGCTTCTGAACAGAGGCTGAATGAAGAAAATGCATTGAGCCAGTTCAAAAAACTGTTTTTTTGAACGGAGTCTGAACGACGGGTGGAGACTAAACGAAGGCTCGGGTGAAGACTGAACAAAGGCTCGGGCAGAGACTGAACGAGGGTCGGGCGGAGACTAAATGAAAGCTACACGAGGAAAAAACACCAAGCCAATTCAAAAAACTGTGTTTTTGAAAAGAGTTTGAACGATGGGTGGAGCCTGAACGAAGGCTCGGGCGGAGACTGAACGAAGGCTCAGGCAAAGACTGAACGAAAGCTCGAGCAGAGACTGAACGAGGAAACGCGTCGCGTTAGTGCATAGGTGTATCACGTCCTTTGTAAAATCCTGTGGTGAGGCGTTGGAGGAGCGTCACGACCAACAAAAATTGCACGGGGCTTGCCAAGGAACCAGAGAAACCCTCCTTTTTTTTCCAATCGGTAATATGAAAATGAAATATGCCCTTTTAGGCCTTTGTGCCTTTTGCAATGTTTTTTAAAACATGCAGCCTTCCTTTGACTTTTTCCAAATGGTTTTATCAAACCTCTGCCCTTTTTACTCAATTACCCTTTTTTCTTATGAAACAGTTTCGAAAAAGTGCTTTGCAAACATCACAATAAGTTTTCATTTTGTGTGTAAAAACAAAACTCCCCGGTGTTAATTTATAAAATTGTGCCCTCCACTTTTTATGAAAAATGATATTTTGCCAATTGTAGTTTGCCCTCTGCTTATAATATTGAAGGAGGTATTTTAAAAAAGTTTTTTGCCCTCTGCTTATATTTAAAGGAGGCATTTCAAAGTAAATGTGGTTTTTTTCCCTCTGCTTATATTTGAAGGAGACTTTTCAAAGAAACTTTAGGCCCAGTCTCTATTATCCAAATGAAGCCTTTAGCCTCCTACACAAACTGTTTGTGTCATGCCCTTTGCTCATCATCCTTGAATGAGGCTTGTTAGACATAAGCTATTTATGGCCTTCTGCTCATGATTTGAATGAAGCCTCTCTTTGAAAACTAAACCTTGCGCCCTCTGCTTATCATCATTGAAGAGGGCGCCTCATAAAAACAAGTGATTTCCATCTACTGTTTATGAAGGAGGCAATTCAAATGCTTTATCCTTTATCAATCTGTATGAGACATGTCTCTTTGTAGAAATTTACAGTGAAGATATTGAGCAGGTAAGGTATTTCAAACTCCAACATATCTTCTTGTGTCTCTTAGGTTAACTTTCCTTTGTAATATCTTTAGCTTCCTTGTGATGACAGAGTCTTTGATGGTTCAGAGTCTAGGCTATAGGGATATAAAAAAGGCAGTTGTACCCTTTTTATATTCTTTCACTTTGATGCCTAAAACTACTAGAAATCTTTTTCTAGAGAACTAATACACCTAGTCTCATAAGTCTGTTTTTCAGAGCTGTGCCCATATGTTCGGGAAGAATGTGAAAATGCCATTGTGAGTTGATATGAAGTGCTAGATGCAGAAAACTCCTGACCTTTGTACCCATTTTTCCATAATGGATGATTTTTTACTTTCTTGGTGCTTTGAATTTGTAGGTAATGAATCATATAGGTTCCTTTCTCTCTGAAATCTGCATTTCTTTTATTTCCCAACAATCAACTGTTCCAGCTTTGAAAACTTTCCTTGAAGTGTCCCTTTTTTTTAGAACTGCTTATTGCCATCTATCCATAGCACCCCTACAGAGATACATGGATAAAATGTCTTTGACCATTGCAAACCTTTTCTCAGGTATCATGATGATAATGCTTGAAAATTTCACTTGATTACTTTATTTTGACATAGGAACTTCTTACTTTGTTTCTTCCTGAATTCGAAACTTACAAGATTTGCTAAGACAAAATAAAGTGATAATTTTGATGGTGTATGACCTAGGGGTAAACAAAGTTTTGTTTTGCCAGATAAGACAGAGGATGGCTAACTGATATTTGAAACCAGGTTTTTGACTAAAGACATTTTTCTCAAGATACCTATCCTAAACAGCATCACCTAAACCTAGAGACTTTGTCATGACTTCTGAAGGGTTTCTTAGACATATTCAGGTCATCAAATGGAAATTCAAACAGTGAGAGGGGAAAAAGACAACTTGTCTTATGCTTTGACAGAGAGCTGTGTGAAAATAAAGAATTTTGGATATCAGATATACAAGGCTTATGATAGTTATGGACAAGGGAGTTTTATCAAGACTGAAAACTTGATGATCACCTCTAACATAGTCTTTAATAGAGGAAAAAAGATAAAAATTTCTCTGAGGGGTTTTCTAGAGGACAAATTGACTGTTTGAAATTGGTTTCTAGAAAACCCAGTGGCTCCATTTGGGGAGGGAAACTCCTTTTCAGGAGGTGTCCAAAATTGCAGATCTCTGGCTTATGAAGACCAGTGCCTCCTCCATTGGTGCATATTTCTCATTTTCTTGATGCTTTTCCTGAAAATGATGCTTTCTGACAAACTGACAGCATGATTAGCATCAACCTCATCTCTACTTACCCAGCTACTTTTCCTAACATTTTTTCTTCTTTGGGGTGCACTTGGACTGGCAAACCCTTCACATGATATTTTGAAAGTGAAAACACTATCTACTTCTACACTTATATCTTCCGAGAGTTCAAATTAAACTAATTAACTCCTTCATTTCTCTACCTATATTAGATCAACCGTCAAGATTAAGCTGTTTGACAGAATTTCATTCACTAAACTAGAACATGAAATTGAAAAAATGATCAAATCAGGATTAGACAGTCTGATTTGTCATGTGTTTGTGGCATAAAGACAAGCTGCACACAAATGTTATTTTTGTACAAAATGAGATTTAGAAAAACCAGGGCTAGGATACATAGTTTTCTTTTCATCCCTATTTTCCTCTTTGGTTCTGTTTTGAGCGTGTGGAACCAGCATATTTGTTTCCTAATCTACTTTCTTTGATAAGTCAAGCTGGCATATTTTGACTATCATTCTTTTTAACTAACTTATCAGCAATCAATTTAAAACATGCTCAGTTATGATTAGGCTATATAACTAAACAAGACATCTTTTGAGCACTAGTAGTGGCATTTAGACTTGTGCACTTTCAACATAACTATTTTTTGGGTATGGGGCTGTATCGCTGCTTTAAGAATGCCCTCTTTTTCTATTTTTCTGTTGTTTTTGTATTTTATTCTTTCTGATTCATTTCTTCAAACGAAATATGTACAATGAGTAACAAATTTAAAACTGGAGCTCTTGACAGAATTAATGTTTCAATGTCCTTCCATTTACAGGACCTCCAAAAGTCTCAATCCCATCAGGTTCTTGCAGGAAAAAAGCATTGTTTCCGCTAACTGAACTGATAATGAAAGGCCCTTTCCATAAGTTTTAAAACTTGCCATGCTTTCCTTTATCTTCCCTTCTAGAATCCCATTTTAATACTTTATCCCCAACATGAAAATCATTTTCTTTGGTCCTTCTGTCAAAAATCTTTTTCACCTTATCTTGCACTAACTCTATCCTTTGGTAAACTTCTTCTCTTGTTTGTTGTAAATGGAAAGTCTGATTTATCCTCCTTTGTAAGTCATTTTCTTCTATTTGAACTTCTTGTAATAGATTCATCACTGGAACCCCTAAAGATGTCAGTAAAATGGCATCCATTCAATATACTAGTTGATAGGGAGACATACCAACTGATTTTTTGGTGGTTAGTCTATCAGCCCATAGTGCGTGTACTATTTTTCCATGCCATGCTTTTTGATTTTGTTCTAGAAGCTTCTTAATGATATTGACTAGGCTTTTGTTAGAAGAATTGGCTAAACCATTAATTTGGGGGTAATAAGCTGTGGAATGTCCTAATGTAATATGATATTTATAACAGAAGTTAAACATTCTTTTGGAGGAAAGGGTAGCAGCGTTATTAGTGATAATTTTCCTAGGACAACCGAATCTAGATAAAATGTTGGTTTCTAGGAACTTGATAATGACTGAATCGGTGGCATTACTGGAGGGTATGGCTTCTATCCATTTGGTAAATTAATCAGTCGCTGTGAGGATCCATTTGTGTTGAGCAGATGAATAAGGGTGTATTTCCCCAGTAAAATCTAAACCCCATTGTTGAAAAGGACCTTCAACTATGATGGGATGTAAGGGAAAAGGTAAAATTTTCTTCTTGCCATAAAAATTTTGGAATTTATGGCATGTCATAACCAGTTTGTGAGTGTTAGGGAACAAGGTAGGCCAATAATAACTGGCTCTAAGGATTTTTTTAGTTGTGGTTTTCTAGTAGAGATGTCCTCCACTTCTCCTTCGTGCATTTCGTGCATAATTTTTCCTGCATCAAATTCAAGAAAACATTTAAGCAACATACCAGTGGGATTTTTCCAATACAGAATTCCATCTAGAATATAAAACTTTAAAGATTTTTGTTTGAGGAATCTTTATTTTGTCTTTGATAAGGTTGGAGGAGCATTAAGATAAAATAACACGTAAAGAATATCAACATACCAAGGTGAATTTAAAAACACTTCTTCAACATGAGGAGCTGTGCATTCTTCCTGTTCTTCTAAGGTGTCAACAAAATTTATATCTAATGCTTGGAGGTTTGTTTCAACCATTAGTCTTGTGAGTACTTGTCCGTTAACAAGTTTGGTGGGTCTGATTTCTAAGTCATATTCTAAGATGATAGAAATCCACTTTCCTCTTTTACCATTGGGATCTTGATTTAATATATCTTTGATGATGGTATGGGGAATGAAAGCAATGATATGAGAATGTAACTTATAAACTCAGAAGTCTTTCAGTTCTTTTACCAATGTGAATGCCTGTTTTTTCATGATATTATATTTTAAGGGAGCATCTCTTAGGGCTTTGCTAAAAAAGGCTATCGGTTGTTCTTGCCCTGCTGCGTTCTTTTGTAACAACACTGCAGCTACCATGTGTTCAAATGCAAATGATAAAATGTAAAAATCTTTGGTGAAATCAGGACTTATCAGAACTGGTGTTTCGGTGAGTGCCTTTTTAACCATTTCGAAAGATTGTTTGGATTCTAAAGTACATTTAACTCCAACCTCCTTTTTTAACATGTTTGTGATATTTCTCAAGAGTTCGGAAAGATTGGGGATTAATCTTCTTAAGAAATTAATTTTTCTGATAAAAGATTGTAATTCCTTAATGTTTCTGGGGTGACTGATTTGCAGTATGCCTTCGATTCTTTTGGGATCTATTTTTATCCCATCTTCAGAAATGATGTGACCTAGGAGCTTTCCTTCTTCGAGACCAAAAAGTGTTTTCTTGGGGTTCAGAGATAGGCCATATTTTCTACATTTTTCAAAAACCTTTTTCAAGTGGACCATATGTTCCTTATCTGATTTGGAATATACTACGATGTCATCAATATATATGACTATGAAATAACCTATTTCTTCTGAGAAAGCTATGTCCATGGCTCTTTGAAATGTTGCACCGGCATTCATTAATCCAAAAGACATTTTAACATACATGAAAGTGCCCCAAGGCATAGTGAAAGCAGTTTTGTGTTGATCACTAGGAAAAACCAACACTTGGTTGTATCTGGAAAAACCGTCAAGTAATGAGATTATTTTAGAGCCAACAACCTTTTGAAGTATGTGGTCCATTTTGGGTAAAGGGTAGTTATATTTTAAAGAGGATCTATTCAGATTTCTGAAGTCAATGAAAAGTCTAATATCTCCAGTCTTTTTCCTGACTGAAACAAGGTTTGAAACCCACTCAAAGAATCTAAGGGAAACTATTATCCTGGCATCATACATATTTTTGATTTCCTTTTCCACTAAAGGTAATAAGACGAGATTTATTCTCCTCAACTTTTTTTTGAAAGGCTTATGGTTTTCTTTGAGGGGGATCTTATGTTGAATAATGCTTGTGTCGTATGATTTCAAATCTTGGTATCCCCATGCGAACACATCTTTAAACTCTTTAAAAAACTCAATGTATTTATGTTTTATGTGAGGAGGGAGGGTTTTGGAAAGTTTGATCATCTTTGGTTCCTATATGTTTCCTATGTTATACTCTTCTATATCAGCCTCAGTGGATTCCATTTTTGGTTTTTTTTCCACATCATTAAAATCAAACAATTCTTCTAAAGGTGCAAGGCCTCTGGGTATTGTGTCATATTCACAGTGTAAAACTTCAAGCTCTCTTTGGTCTAGATCCTCACATGTTTCAGCTTCATAGGGATGATTAATCAAATTTATATATGTTCGAGAAGGTAAATTGGGCTCCTTATCTTTATTTTTATCAAGATTTCTTTCTTCATGTTCTAAGTCTGGTTTAACCATTTCAAACTCATTCCTGGATTGTAAAAATTCATTGATTTGTTCGTCATCCTCAAATATCTTCTAGTGGTTAATGTTGTTAGGCACTGTAGGACGATGCTTGACTTTGATACTATATTGTTCATTTGCAAATGGTATTTGGCAATTGCTTGTGGAAAAGGCGAGCTCATTTGCGAGACTATTTTGAGCCCTAGGAATATAAGTGAGTTCATATTTCTCAAAGTTTTTAAGAATGTCTAATGCTGTGTTTCTGTATTCTCTCAGCCTTGAGTTTTTTGCTAAATATTCACCTTTGATTTGTCTAATTATAAGTTCTAAATCTCCTTGGGCTGATATTTTCTTAGCGCCTAAGTCTCTAAGTAAGTGCAAACCAAGGAGGAGGGCCTCATATTCCACAATGTTATTAGTACATTGGAATTCCAATCTAAAAGAATGACCTTTATTAGTATTGTTTATCCAGAGTCCAACCCCTAAAATATTTTTGCCACAGGAGCCATCAAAGCTTATGCTCCAAAGAGTTTCTTTTTCATGTGTGTTATTAAGTTGTTTTTCAGGTTTCTTAGAGTTTTGATCGTCAAATTCTTTTTTTGTGAATGAGTGAGGTTTTTCTGACAGACTGAATTCTTCTTCATTTCCTTTTATTTGTTCAGTAATATCACTTTCGTTGTATAAGATAAAAGAATCTAAATTTGAATGAATGGAATAAACCAGAGTATTGTTCGGCCTATCTAGGTTGCTTACCATATATTTCATGTGGGTTTCTCGGTACAACCTCCTATTTTGGTTAAAGACTAGGATGGTAGAAAATGACATGTCCATTTAGAGGCTACCTTGTAGTTTGAAGGCCCATGACCTTGATAATAGCATCCCATATTTAGGAGGAATATCAGCCACTACTACATCCTTGACTAGGCTTTTAGTAGGTATTTGTGTTAGAGTGATACATAGGTTTTTAATCAGGCCTAAGCATTTGACCCTATTTGAATCAAATGAGTACAATTCTTTGTAAGGTTTAGTTATTTCCAAGCCCAAACTTTCCATGAATACTTTAGGCATGAGGTTATGGGAAGCACCAAAATCTAACATGGTGTTATGTAATATCTTGTCATGGATGTTCAAACTTACGTAGAATGGAGAGATAGTTCCTTCCTGGTATTCTCCTTCTACTTTGGGACCAAATAAAAGCTCGGGTTTATCCTCTATCAGATTTAGAGTATCTGCATCATTTCCTATGTTTAGGACTTTCAAAATTTGACATCTGTACCTATCTATAGTCACTAATTTTGTGAGGGGTATGGTTATCTTGATCTTGGAAATTTCTCCTTTGAAACTGAAAGGTATTTGGGTTTTAGGCATGTTCGTCTCAGTTATATTAGCCATAAATTTTTCTATATTCTTAATTTGATGATTTTGATTAGGGGTTTTGTTTAATACAGTTGTTTCGAGGATCTTAGTAGAGGTAATAGGATGGTTAGGATCAAGGTTTGCCTGGCTAGTTTTGTCTTTGTTTTGATCAGTCTTCTTAGCCATGGTTTTATTACTATCTGTTGTTCTTTTAAGAATAGTATCGGGGGCTTTTGTAACAGCAGTGTCTGGGCTACCTTTCCTAGAGTTGTCTTGGTTTTTCTTACTCCTAAGATCATATTGCCTATGAAATTCAATTATGGCATTTTGTAATCCTATTTCAGGATCTTCGGGGTCCTCATAATTTGTTTCATTTTGGTTTGAGGAGAAGAAAACTTGTTCTTCTTCTGTGCGGAAAACCTCACCCTCGCTATCATAACTTATCAATTTTAAGTGATTTTCATCAAGTGGTTCCATATCTCTTTCTACCTCATCAACATAATTTTCTTGGAAAGGTGGCCTGATCTGTTGATCATTTTCCCTTGGTTTGATTTAAGGTGGGTCCCTTCTCAGGTTCTGATTCTGGTTTCTATTTTCAGGATTTGGTTGGTTGTCCCTTGGAGGTGCCCTTTCACTTAGATTTATTCTTTCCAGCATTCTCTCCATAGTTCTAACCAGGTTGTCTATTTTCTAATATGAAGAGGAAATGGAAGGTACGGTCTCATCTCGGTAAGTGACTTTATTTTCCGATCTCATCCTAGCTTTCTTCTCGGCTAGGTTGGCTTCGACACTAATAGCTACCTTTTCCATTTCTTCTAAGGTTGCGGGGTCTCTTTCTCTTAATTGGTATTTCATATCTGGATCGAAACCTTCATGAAATTTTTATAGTGTTGAGACAAGTGGAGGTTTCATGTGAGGTGGAAGGGCATTATAGACACTGTTGAACCTGGTGCAATAGTCTTGAACACTTTCCCCCATATTCCTTTTAAGATTGTTGTATTCGGAAAGGATTTGAATGGGGTTTTTCCTGATTTCCCATTTGTTTATAAAATTTTGGTAGAGTGATGGGAGATCATGTATACTGTTAGGAGCCAAGTTTTTAAACCATTTCTTGGCTTCTTTGCCTAGGCTTTGGGCAAACATTCTCATCTTTATGGTTTCATCTTCTAATTCCATGTAGTCAAAAGCATCACTGATTCTATCTACATGCTGTTGGGCAGTAGTAGACTCAGTCCCGGTAAAGTGTGGGATTCTGGATTGGTAATCATTTTGCAATGGTACCAAATATTGTGGTAATACTAAGGGTGCATACCAGGCTACCATGATGGGAGAAGTTGGTAGATTCAAAATAGGAGGATTTGTAGTATGGGATGAGGTGATTTGCACAGTGGTGTTTTGAATGGGTGGGATGGAAGTACTTGGCCTTGTAGACTGATTTTGAGTAGATTTGGGGCGAAAAGAGCCGAAGTGGTGGAGAAGCTGGAAATTGGGTGGTGTAGTGGGTGAGGCTTCTGTGCTATGACTCTGCTGCAAATATAAGGGCTCAATATCAACAAGGTTGATTCTACTTTGTGACTTGTTTCTAAAAAGGCTTTTTGATGAACACAAGTCAAATTTGAGATCTTGCAAGGATGTAAGATGTTCAGGTACAAAGATTTCTTTGTGAATGGTCCTACTGGTAGCTAAGTTACCCGTTTCAGAAGTTTTCCACAAAATATTTTCTGGGTCGTCAACTATGATAGGAGGATTTGGGTCTGGGTGAGATCTGGTGTTAATTCTTCATGAAGCTAGATTTCAAAATTCAAAATTTAGAGAGGATGAAAGTTGTGACTGTTTTTGGATGGTTGTCCTCCCTAAGAGTCTTATGGATGCTAGTAAATTTTTAAAACTAAATGAAGGCTAGTGGAGTTTCCAGGTGGATGCTTTGAATTTTATGGTCTACCACCAATACTAACAAAGGTGTTTTTAGGGAAAAAAAATTTCAGAAATTTTTTTTATGCAAAAACTTGTAAGAGTGTTCTAAAAACTTAGATCAACAATTTGCTAGAATGTTGAGAAAGTTATAACTCTATTTTTAGGCTATTCTGCTGATTTTTTATGTTTGATGAAAATTTCTAAATTCCTAAGTAGTACTTAGTTTGTCACTGATTTCAGAGGATGCATCATGATCTTTGTCATTGGGAAGGTAAGTCAATAGGATAACATGCTTATGGAAATTTTTTAGTTTTTTAAATGGAGTATTAGGCCTACTGGAGGCTAGTGGAGTCGCCAGGTGAATACTATTGTCTTATAAATACAAAGTTTTATGGTCCACCACCAATCACTGATAGAAACCAATCTAGGGATGTTTTTGTGAGGTTTTTTACAGAGTTTTATATATAGCTTATTCCGTAAGAGTGTGCTATATTTGATTCTTCACTTAGCTAAGGTGCTGAAACAAAAAGAGTCTACTCTAAATGGAAATTATAGGTTGTTTGTCTGAATTTGATATAGAAGGACTAAAGATTCTACCGAGGCTTGTTAGGCTGTTTATGTACTTAGTGTTTCTACCAAAATCGCCAGTATGATCAGTGTGGCGATGAGGAGGCAGATTCAATGGTATTTCTAAGTTTAACTAAGCTTGTATGAGGTATTCAGGCAACTATGTACTCAAAGGTCCCACCGTGATCGCCATTATGTTGGAGTCCCGTGATTTAGAAGATTGGTAAACCAAATGACAGGGAAACAATCAGACCAACTTTGGAGTCCTAGGACCTAGCCTTCTTGGACTCATAGAGGGCTCTCTCTATTATGCGAAGGATGTGAAATTGTTCGCTTTGTATGTTTGATTTTAGGCTAGCTGTTAAGTATATTTTGGTTTGTTTTTAGGGTTTTTGAGGTAAACTGATCAAAAAGGACAAATAGAAAGAGATTTCATTGAATCAACAGGGCTATGGGATCAGATAGAGTCGGGATTGTCTAAATGGTGGACAAGGTATTACTGCAGGGCCGGTTTAGTCAAGGTAAATGGATTCTTTGGGTGAAAATGAAGTGAAATGAACATTAAGCTGGTGAAAGACAAAGAGATCTTAAACATATATAGTTTTAAAGCAAGTATTCATGAGGTAGGGAAAACCATAAATCTTTATGAATAAAACTCAAACTGATACATATGAAAGATAAACAATCCGGCGATACATAGAAGCATAAGAACCTCTAACTTTGGAAAATCACCTTCAGCTGTTGAGAAAACAAATAAGATAAACAAACAACTCAATATATGAAGAGGGAACTCCTAAATAGCATATCTTGAGCTATCGGGAACTCTGAAATAAGTTTGCAAGCATGGACAAAGGGCAAGATCGAACGAGACCTCTTTGACTTAACTAAAATAACCAATATTTCATAGAAAGATTTAAGAAATGGAGTTTTGAGAAGCTATAAGTAAGCAGGGCATACCTTAAATCATACAAGATAGAAAAACATACTGACCATAAATGAAACAAATAACAATTTCTTGATGGACCTAAAGGGTAGTTAAGAATCCTTTAGAAATGATCAAGAAGAGGAAAACATTAAAGTTGTAACGTGCAGGATGTTTGAGGTGCTTCCATGAGCATGTCTCAACATATAATTTTCTAATCTACAAAAAATGAGAAATATTGAACATTTATGAAAACAAGAAAACATAAACAAAATTAGATAAACATCACCATTCACCAAGCCATGGAATCCTGCACACAATGCTCCTCCACCATCAAGCCAAGCAAGACATCATCCACTTCATAAAACAAGTATCTCTTCCAAGCTCATAATGCTATGTATTTCTCTCAATATATCAAGTTCTGCCTCCATATTAAAATGAACCCTCTTGGTTATATAATCCAAAGAGGATGAAAACCACCTAGAGCAACTAGAAGGCCATTGGCCAAAAACAAATATCTAAAACTCTCCTTGAGGCTTAACAAAGTCCAAGGCACAAAATATCCTTCAAAAATATCTTTTCAGACCAAAATAAAAAAAAAGGATCACTTTCAAGGCCTGACACACTAGATAAACTTGCTTAATGCACATTTGGCCCAGTCATCACTCAGAAAACTGCTTTTCAGCAAAATCTACAGGAACGTAGCACCAGAAAAAGGTCTGTGTTGCAGTGAATTTTTGGCTGACCTCCTGATGTCGAAATGAGTCCTGTGATGGCTCTTTGGAAAGCTACGAATGTCTACTTTCCAAAAATACTTACGTTTTTCCAATCGGGTGCATAGAAGTTAGTCAAAAAATAGAAACTGTTAAAAAAACCAGGAGTGTAGCACCTACTAATATTAGGGGCAGAAAGGTGAAAAATGACAGTTTTTGGCCATTTTGAGAGACCAAAAAAAATTCATTTGATCTGAAAATTTCTGAGCATGTTCCTTTGATGTCAAGGAATCCAAAAATATATTTTTCTTTAGTTGAGGATGCTCCAAGAAAAATTTAAGGCACCAAATATTTTATGCTTTTAGGCCTAAAATTCACAAAAAACAAGTATGTGTCCAAAAATTCCCGAATTTGGTGAGTAAACCCCTTAAGGGTTTTTAGAAACATGTAATGAAGCTTGAGCAAGAATTCCAAGCTGGAATAGGTATTTTCCATTTTTTTCCGACAGGCACCTCCTTTGAGAAATTTGAGCTTCCTTCAGGCAAATTGATTTAACTTTTTGTAGTGCTCAGTCATTCTTCTTTGTAGTCCCAAATCCTTGTTAGCTTTCTCCAATTTGGCTTCCAAACGCTGATTTTCCCTCTCAAGCCAAGGCTCTCTATTATCTTCAATTTCTTTGGCAAGGAGCTCCATAAGAGGGTATTGTTGTTCACGAGCCGATTCTTCTTCTTTCTGCTTTTGTAATGCTTTTCTAAGACCCATGGTCCTAGGTCTCTTCCTTGTTGGTCCTTCTTCTTCATCATCTTCCGCATAATCACCCATCTATTCTTCTAGCCTCGCTTGTGAATTTTGTGCTTCTCTTTTATATTTGATTGCCCGAGTTTCATAAATAGCCATCTATCCACTCATCTGTCTGTTTTGCATTTGCAAAAAGTGGATAAGGTCCTTTTTCCTTTCTAGGTCATTTTCCAAGTCTTTAACTTGGGCATCCTGATCTTGCGAGAGGGATCTAAGAATCCTAGCCTCATCTTCTTCAGCATCACTGCCTAGTTGTACTAGCTCAAACTCCCTCTCATGCTCATGACTGCTTTCTTGTTCTTCAATCTTCTCCTTGCCCTTTCCTTTGATGGGCTTCTTTCCTCTGGTTTTATTAGGCAATTCAACCTTACCCTGTTTTCACAATTTACCTCTACTTCTTAGTGCCCTATTGACATTGCTAGTCACCGTTTGAGTGGTTTTCTTCCTTGATTTTTTGGTCTTTTTAGTCTTTGCTATTTTTTAATAAGGAAGCATGGCCCATTGCCTTGGAGAGGCAGTAAACACATGCTCTTGACCTTGCTGATGATGAGTGAGAGGAGGAGTTAATACATGGGCTTGTTTATTTTGTTCTCCTGTAGCCTCAGGGCTATCCTCTTCTCCAAAAACATTCTTTACTTGCAATTCTTGGTTACTTTGTTGTGGGGAATTTCCTTGTTCATTAATTTTGATAGTGGTAATGAACTCATCACCAGGAGTAAGCTCAGAAAGATCATGCCCCTTTTCTGATTGGTGGGAGATGTATAGGTCTACTATTTTTCCATTTCAAAACTATCTCTGCCTTCATCTATCTTCTTGTTGTCATGACTGTTTTTATTAATTTCATTGTTTTCAATGTTTTCTTGATGTGGACCACCTTCATCATGATTATTGTTTTCATTTTCTTGTTGTGGGTTGCATTCTCCTCTAGTATCTTCAATGTCTCTCTGTGGGCTGCCTCTTTATTCATCATTGTCTTAATTTTCTTGTTGTAGACTACCTCTTTCTTCATCACTGTCTTCATTTTCTTTTGGTGGGCTGACAACTTCATGATTACTGCTTTCATTCTCTCCTTGTGGGCTGCCTACCTCATCATGCTTTCCTTTCCCTCTACTACTTCTTTCATCACTGTCTTGATTTTTGTCACCATCTCTTCCCTGTTCTTTGTCATCATCACTTTCTTGCTCCTTGTCATCATCACTTCCTTGCTCTTTGCTTTTACTACACTCTTCTTTCTCACTGCTATCTGTGGAGGATGATTTTTTTTTGGGAGTAGACTCATGAGAAGAAGAGGAAACATAAGGTGTGGAGGGAAATGAATGAGCATGAGGAGGGCTTTGGGATGCACATGGCCTGATCTATAGTGGCATAGAAGATGCAGAAGTGAAATCAGGGTGAGAGATGAAAGTTTCCCAAGGGATGCCCTTTTGTTTCAGCTGGTGAAGGATAATTATCTTAATGAGAGAGTGATGGAATAAAATTGCTTTCTGCTGAGTTGGAGGCTTTTTTCTAACAATGGAAGACATCTTGTCTATACTCTTGCATAGGAAGAAAGGTAGGTTTAGCAACTAAGATTTTGTGAAATGCATAAGGATTCTGATGTGATAGGCATATACTTGAAAATATCTACCTTTACAAGTGAAAAACTTCATGACTATTTTCATGAGGGCTGCATAGTCATCCAGCAAGTGTGAGAAAGGGAAAATGGAGCTGCATGTATCTTGATGATTTGGCTTGAGAAAAGGCTGATAGTGGCTGAGGTCAAGGTATGATTGTTTGAACCACACTTCTCCTATGTTAGGGATTTTGGTTGCCTTAGAAACAGCTCTAGGAGTGAGTTCAAAATCTACACCCGCTATGTGAACTTGCTTTCCATTCAACCTCAAGGAAAATAACTCTGTTATATGAGGGTGGCTAGTGACCTCTGGTATTTTTCTGCAAAATTCAAAACAACCTACCTCTTGAAAACAGGACAAGATTGAGGGAGAGGCAGTGATTTCTTGAATAGTGGTGGGCTCAAATCTGTTGTGTTGACATCCCTTTTTAACCCCTTTCCTTGGAGGCAGTTTTACCTTTCTATTCTTTTCCAAAATCAACTAGACAACTCTTAAATAAAAACAGGCTTTTTCTTCCTTTAACACTTCTTTCTCCTTTAATCCAGTTTTTCAAAATATTCCTTATGTTTTATTAGTAATTTGAGGGGTAAAAATAGTGATAAATACCTCCAAAACGCTTTTGTAGTGATGAACACTGACCTTTGAGGAAAACTGGCAAATTTGGCCCTTTGAAAGAAATAAGCATGTGCTATGCCCTTACACCCAGACATGTAGCATCTGAACGGAAGTTGAACGAAGAAAATGCATTGAGCCAGTTCAAAAAACTATGTTTTTGAACGGAGTCTGAATGACAGGCGGAGACTGAATGAAGGCTTGGGCAGAGACTGAATGAAGGCTCGGGCGGAGACTGAACGGAGGCTACACGAGGAAAAAACACCGAGCTAGTTCAAAAAAATGTGTTTTTGAACTGAGTCTGAACGATGGCGTTGAACGAAGGCTCGGGTGGAGACTGAATGAAGGCTCGGGCAGAGACTGAATGAAGGCTCGGGCAGAGAATGAACGAAAGCTCGAGCGGAGACTGAACGAGGAAATGCGCCGCGCCAGTGCACAGGCACGTCGCATCCTTTGTAAAATCCTGTGGTGAGGCGCTACAGGCGCATAGTGCTCGTCTACAGGCGCGTCGCGACCAATAAAAATTGCACGGGGCTTGCCGAGGAACCAGAGAAACCCTCCTTTTTTTTTCCAATCGGTAATATGAAAATGAAATATGCCCTTTGAGGCCTTTGTGCCTTGTGCAATGCTTTTTAAAACATGCAGCTTTCCTTTGACTTTTTCCAAATGGTTTTATCAAACCTCTGCCCTTTTTACTCATTTACCCTTTTTTCTTATGAAACAGTTTAGAAAAAGTTCTTTGCAAACATCACAATAAGTTTTCATTTTGTGTGTAAAAATAAAACTCCCCAGTGTTAACTTATAAAATTTCGCCCTCCACTTTTTATGAAAAAGGATCTTTTGCCAAATGTATTTTTCCCTCTGCTTATAATATTGAAGGAGGTCTTTTAAAACAATTTTTTGCCCTCTGCTTATATTTGAAGGAGGCATTTCAAAGAAAATGTGGTTTTTTGCCCTCTGCTTATATTTGAAGGAGACTTTTCAAAGCAAATTTAGGCCCAGTCTCTGTTTTCCAAATGAAGCCTTTAGCCTCCTACACAAAATGTTTGTGTCATGCCCTTTGCTCATCATCCTTGAATGAGGCTTGTTAGACATAAGCTGTTTATGGCCTTCTGCTCTTGATTTGAATGAAGCCTCTCTTTGAAAACTAAACCTTGTGCCCTCTGCTTATCATAATTGAAGGGGGCGCCTCATAAAACAAGTGATTTCCATCTGCTTTTTATGAAGGAGGAAATTCAAATGCTTTATCCTTTATAAATCTGTATGAGACAAGTCTCTTTGTAGAAATTTATAGCGAAGATAGTGAGCAGGTAAGGTATTTCAAACTCCAACATATCTTCTTGTGTCTCTTAGGTTAACTTTCCTTTGTAATAGCTTTAGCTTCCTTGTGATGACAGAGTCTTTGATGGTTCAGAGTCTAGGCTATAGGGATATAAAAAAGGCAGATGTTCCCTTTTTATATTCTTTTACTTTGATGCCTAAAACTATAGGAAATATTTTGCCAGAGAACTAATACACCTAGTCTCATAAGTTTGTTTTTCAGAGCTATTCCCATATATTCAGGAAGAATGTGCAAATGCCATTGTGAGTTGATATGAAGAGCTAGATGCAGAAAACTCCCGACCTTTGTACCCATTTTTCCATAATGGATGATTTTTTACTTTCTTGGTGCTTTGAATTTGTAGGTAATGAATCATATAGGTTCCTTTCTCTATGAAATCTGCATTTCTTTTATTTCCCAACAATCAACTGTTCCATGTTTGAAAACTTTCCTTGAAGTGTCCCTTTGTTTCAGAACTGCGTATTGCCATCTATCCATAGCACCCCTGCAGAGATACATGGATAAAATGTCTTTGACCATTGAAGACATTTTCTGAGGTATCATGATGATAATGCTTGAAAATTTCACTTGATTACTTTCTTCTTACATAGGACCTTCTTACTCTGTTTCTTCCTGAATTTGAAACTTACAAGCTTTGCTAAGACAAAATACAGTGATCATTTTGATGGTGTATGACCTAGGGGTAAACAAAGTTTTGTTTTTCCAGATAAGAAAGAGGATGACTGACTGATATTTGAAACCAGGTTTTTGACTAAAGACATTTTTCTCAAGATACCTATCCTAAACAACATCACCTAAACCTAGACACTTTGTCATGACTTCTGAAGGGTTTCTTAGACATAGTCAGGTCATCAAATGGATATTCAAACAGTGAGAGGGGAAATAGACAACATGTCTTATGCTTTGACAGAGAGCTGTGTGAAAATAAAGAATTTTGGATATCAGATATACAAGGCTTATAACAGTTATGGACAAGGGAGTTTTATCAAGACTGAACTTGATGACCACCTCTAACACAGTCTTTAAGAGATGAAAAAAGATAAAAATTTCTCTGAGCAGTTTTCTATAGGACAAATTGACTATTTGAAATTGGTTTCTAGAAAACCTAGGCAAGGCATATAGTCATCACAACAGGCAAAAATACTAATGACTAACAGTGTGAATTTCTAAAAATGGCAGGGATAGTCCTATGCCAATAAATATCACAAATAGGAATATAGGTAGAATGAAACAAAATCACCATCATAAAAATGGTGCCTGTTCCTCATGTAATATTCCAAATTTTTAGCCTTCAAGCTAAATGGAATATTAGAGTTATTTCATCACTAGGTAGGTGAATAAATGGGTAGGGAGGCCCATTAACCTCTTTAGAAGGATCAATAACACTCTTAATGTGAAAGGAGTAAGAATAAGCATCTTATTTGAGCACCCTTGGGTGTGAACAGAGATGGGGACATGTTGATTCAGTTAAATTTGACCAAGTCAACAAAGTTGTCTAGATACATTGAACCACCTTGATGGACAGCGCAGTTTTGGTGGAGAATGATTTTTGTTGGGGAGTAGACTCATGAGAAGAAGAGGAAACATAAGGTGTGGAGGGCAATGAATGAGCATGAGGAGGGATTTGGGAAGCAAATGGCCTAATCTGTAGTGGCATAGAAAATGCAGAAGTGAAATCAGGGTGAGAGATGAAATTTTCCCAAGGAATGCCCTTTTGTTTTAGCTAGTGAAGGATAATGATCTTAATGAGAGAGTGATGGAATAAATTTCTTTCTGCTGAGCTGGAGGCTTTTTCTATACAATGGAAGACATCTTGTCTATGGAGGATGATTTTTGTTGGGGAGTAGACTCATGAGAAGAAGAGGAAACATAAGGTGTGGAGGGCAATGAATGAGCATGAGGAGGGCTTTGGGATGCAAATGGCTTGATCTGTAGTGGCATAGAAGATGCAGAAGTGAAATCAGGGTGAGAGATGAAAGTTTCCCAAGGGATGCCCTTTTTTTTCAGCTGGTGAAGGATAATGATCTTAATGAGAGAGTGATGGAATAAACTTGCTTTTTGCTGAGCTAGAGGCTTTTTTCTAACAATGGAAGACATCTTGTCTATACTCTTGCATAAGAAGAAAGGTAGGTTTAGCAAATTAGCTTTTGTGAAATGCATAAGGAGTCTGATGTGATAGGCATATACTTGAAAATATCTACCTTCACAAGTGAAAAACTTCATGACTATTTTCATGAGGGGTACATAGTCATCCAACAAGTGTGAGAAAGGGAAAATGGAGTTGCATGTATCTTGATGATTTGGCTTGAGAAAAGGCTTATAGTGGCTGAGGTCAAGGTATGATTGTTTGAGCCACTCTTCTCTTATGTTAGGGATTTTGGTTGCCTTAGAAACAACTCTAGGAGTGAGTTCAAAATCTACACCTGCTATGTGAACTTGCTTTCCATTCAACCTCAAGGCAAATAACTCTGTTAGATGAGGGTGGCTAGTGACCTCTGGTATTTTTCTGCAAAATTCAAGACAACCTACCTCTTGAAAACAAGACAATATTGAGGGAGAGGTAGTGATTTCTTGAATAGTGGTGGGCTCAAATTTGTTGTGTTGACATCCCTTTTTAACCCCTTTCCTTGGAGGCAGTTTTACCTTTCTATTCTTTTCCAAAATCAACTAGAAAAATCTTAAATAAAAATAGGATTTTTCTTCCTTTAACACTTCTTTCTCCTTTAAGCCAGTTTTTCGAAATATTCCTTATGTTTTATGAGCAATTTGAGGGGTTAAAATAGTGATAAATACCTCCAAAACGCTTTTGCAGTGATGAACACTGACCTTTGAGGAAAAATGGAAAATTTGGCACTTTGAAAGAAATGAGCATGTGTTATGCCCTTACACCCAGGCACGTAGCATCTGAACGGAGGCTGAACGAAGAAAATGCATTGAGCCAGTTCAAAAAACTGTGTTTTTGAACAGAGTCTGAACGACGGGCAGAGACTGGACGAATGCTTGGGTGGATACTAAATGAAGGCTCGGGCAGAGACTGGACGAGGGTTGGGCGGAGACTGAACGAAGGCTGCACGAGGAAAAAACACCAAGCCAATTCAAAAAACTATGTTTTTGAACTGAGTCTGAACGACGGGCAGAGGCTAAATGAAGGCTCGGGCGGAGACTGAACGAAGGCTCGAGCAGAGACTGAACGAAAGCTCGGGCGGAGACTGAACGAGAAAACACGTCGCGCCAGTGCAGAGGCGCGTCGTGTCCTTTGTAAAATACTGTGGTGAGGCGCTATAGGCGTGTAGTGCTCGTCTACAGGCACGTCGCGACCAATAAAAAATTGCACGGGGCTTGCCGAGGAACTAGAGAAACCCTCCTTTTTTTTTCCAATTGGTAATATGAAAATGAAATATGCCCTTTGAGGCCTTTGTGCCTTGTGTAATGCTTTTTAAAACATGTAGCCTTCCTTTGAATTTTTCCAAATGGTTTTATCAAACCTCTGCCCTTTTTACTCATTTACCCTTTTTTCTTATGAAACAGTTTCGAAAAAGTTCTTTGCAAACATCACAATAAGTTTTCATTTTGTGTGTAAAAACAAAACTCCCCGATGTTAACTTATAAAATTGCGCCCTCCACTTTTTATGAAAAAGGATCTTTTGCCAAATGTAGTTTTCCCTCTGCTTATAATATTGAAGGAGGTCTTTTAAAACAGTTTTTTGCCATCTTCTTATATTTTAGGATACTTTTCAAAGCAACTTTAGGCCCAATATCTGTTTTCCAAATGAAGCCTTTAGCTTCCTACACAAACTGTTTATGTCATGCACTTTGCTCATCATCCTTGAATGAGGCTTGTTAGACATAAGCTGTTTATGGTCTTCTTCTCATGATTTGAATGAAGCCTCTCTTTGAAAACTAAACCTTGTGCCCTCTGCTTATCATCATTGAAGGGGGTGCCTCATAAAAACAAGTGATTTCCATCTGCTTTTTATGAAGGAGGCAATATCCTTTATCAATCTGTATGAGACATGTTTCCTTGTAGAAATTTACAGTGAAGATAGTGAGTAGGTAAGGTATTTCAAACTCCAACATATATTCTTGTGTCTCTTAGGGTAACTTTCCTTTGTAATAGCTTTAGCTTCCTTGTGATGACAGAGTCTTTGATGGTTTAGAGTCTAGGCTATAGGGATATAAAAAAGGCAGTTGTTCCCTTTTTATATTCTTTCACTTTGATGCCTAAAAATACTGGAAATATTTTTCCAGAGAACTAATACACCTAGTCTAATAAGTCTATTTTTCAAAGTTGTGCCCATATGTTCAAGAAGAATGTGCAAATGCCATTGTGAGTTGATATGAAGAGCTAGATGCAGAAAACTCCCGACCTTTGTACCTATTTTTCCATAATGGATGATTTTTTACTTTCTTGGTGCTTTGAATTTGTAGGTAATGAATCATATAGGTTCCTTTCTATCTGAAATCTGAATTTCTTTTATTTCCCAATATTCAACTGTTCCAGCTTTGAAAACTTTCCTTGAAGTTATTCCTTGATCTCTTCTCTGCATAGCTTCATTTGTTCTGCATTCATGGGAATTGCTGTTGATCTTCTTAATTTACCACTAAAATCTTTCTTTAGTGGCAACTCGACTTCTTGTTTCTTGATATGCCAGAATGCATTTGGATCATCTGAGCAACATTATTTGAACTTAGCAATAATTTCTACTATCTCTCTAGCATATTTTCCATTATCCAACAATTCTTCAGTTTTTAGAATCTCCTTTTTTGTTTCCATTTTTGCAAGAAGATTTTCCATTCTTTCAATCCTTTTCAATCTATTAGGTGAGTTGGAATTAATAAAAGGAAAGAATATTTCTCTGTTATGCAGGTTTACGAAATATCCATACCTTTGACTTTCCTGATCCAACTTTGCGTCATGCTTCTCAAAGTTCTGAAAGAATGGTGTTGCAAGATACATTGCACAATCCATACTTGGAAAAATAGGACAAACAAGATGTACTCCTATTTCCTCTGTTAGAAATACATCTACTTCAACTTCTGATACTGTTGTAATGTCACCACTTGCTGTAGTGACTCTTGGACATGCTGTTGGCCTTCTCAAATGAGTACTTACAACAGTATTATTGACAATATTCAACCGGGAACCAGTGTCCATAAAAACTTTCCAATATTCATACTGAGACCCGATTTTAACCTTCATCTTGACACAATACATAACATCTCTGTTAAATATATTGCATCCCAAACCATTTCTTTCTGTGTCGTCATTAGAATCTTCTTTCTCAATATTTTTATCTGGTCTATTTATTTCCTCTATGATTGGATTTTGATGAAATGTCCAATTTTCAACCTTACCAGACATAATAGGATTCTGTGATGTGGAAGCTTGATTTATGCCCATAAATTTGACTTTTAATTCTCTATGGTTTTCTAGGCATAACCTTTTATTTTCTTTCACGATTTTTCTAAGCTCTTTGATTGCTTGATGAATGCTAGGCAATGTCTGTGGCAAATATTCTCCAAAATCTTCATTTCTGAATTGCCTAGTTAAAGCTTCAACTGAAAATAAAGATGTTGGAGGAACATACCCTTTATTTGGCTGATCCTTTGGTTTTGAAGGAGACTGCTTCAAATGATTCATCAAGAGTGTTTTATACATTTCTTTAATCTGAGGATCAGTAGCAGCAATCATCTGAGTAAATTAGTTCCTGCTTGTTTCATCTTCATCTCCATCTGTCTTCATCATATTTACAGTATTGCAACTACAAATATCTGGATCACTGCAATCGCATTCTCTGCATTCAGTATAGTGAGGATCTCTGCAAATTTCTTCATCAAAAGACTCATCAGAATATAAAATGTTCAAATCATTATCTGAATCAGATTTAGATGTCAGAAGCTCATCACAACTGCTAGGAAGATCAAAGAAATTTACTTTGCCTTTTTTATTTCTATATGAAACTTTCTTCTTCCCTTTATCTTTCTTTTTCTTAGGACAATTATTGGAGGTATGTCCTTTTTCATTGCAATTGTAGCAGATAATTTCCTTTTCTTTTGAAAACATTTATGTATGTTTATAGGGCTTTCATTTGAAATGTTTTTTCTGGGAATGCGGGGAATTATTTTTGGCATGCTTGTATTTGTGTTTGCGATGCCGTCTATGCCCCTTTGAATTGCCAAGATGCCACTGCTTACATAGTTGTTGATAACCATGAGGTTTTTTAGGATTGGTAGCGGCACGGGCAATTTTCATCTGGGAGCAAAGCTCTACAATGACAGCTTTAACAGCCTGTCGAATAACACCAAACTTATAATCTCCCATTTTACCAGGGAGTTTATTCACTATAGCCGAAGAAACCCGGTGTGGGAGAGAGGACACAAAAATCTCCTTCCATTTTGGCTCAAGTATCAAATCTGGAGTCAGAGAATGGAGCCGATGTAGAAACTCATTAAAATAGTCATCAAAATGTTGCATGTTATGCAACTTCATAGCCAAGAGAGTGATGGTAGTGATTTCATTAGTGATTTGTGGAAATCCAATGAAATTTACTTGAATCCCATATAGAAGACAACCGATCATATTATTGATAGGCAGATGAGTTACTGGATCCATATAAGTACTACCATCAGCATTCAAAATGACTGATTGTTCCCATTGTGTGACAAGAGTAGGATCTTTCAAAGTTTTTGCTTTTAACCAGGAATCAAGGGTGCCTTCAAACCCACCAATGATTCTTCTGGTTGCATTAATGGCACCAATATCATCAGCAAGATATGTTCTATAAAAAACTATCATGGAATGTAACACAGACATGACTTCGGCTTCGGTACAGTTGTCTATGTTCCAAGAATAAGTAGAATTTGCAGACCAATCTTTATGATATTCAGATTTCATAGCATCTCTATGGTCGGGAGCAGGATTCCATGAAGTTTCATATCTAGATCTAGAGGAAGTAGCATGGACTTGAGTTGCATCTAGATCTGCTGATGTTTCAATACCAAACTGTGCTTTATCTTCAACAGAAAAATTATTTACACATGTCTCCAGTTCTTCAAGTTCTGGAGCATCAATCTTATGAAGACTTGTTTCTGGTTCATCCTTTGGTGTCTCAGATGTTTTAGGAATTCAGACAGACGGACTGCACGAGTATCTTTATCTTTTTGTGCTTTACCAAAGAAACTGGGATTGGAAAAAGGAGAATAGTTGTAAGTAGCATCCGCTGGAGGAAAACTGATAGTACTAGGTGCCTTTATTAGACTTTCAACAGAAGATGTGATAGTGTAGGGCAACGACACCTTAGGATCTGAGAACAAAGTGGAGGATTTATAAGCCTCTGAACCAGTGCTAGGGCGTTTTTTTAATGACTCAATTCCTGTGGAGACGTTATAAACCTGTTTCTTTATTATGTCAAGGCTAGAGTTTACCTTGATCAATTCTTTACCGTGAGCTACTGCAGCTTCATGAATCTTCTTGTCTGTGTTTAGGGTAAGTCTATCAAGACTTTGGGCAATAGCCTGATCATTCTCTGTGAGTACCTTGATACTCTCATTCAGACAAGTAGTATTATAGTCTTGTTTTTGCAAGACTCTGCCAATCATCAGTTTTATTTCTGAGTTAGCTTCATGAAGAGAAGAGAATTCTTTCTTCAAATATTTTTCCAAACTGGAGATTGCCAAATTCGTCCAGTTGGTTGCAGCAATTGATTCCCTTACAGATAATGATGATTCATCAACATGAGATGGAAGTATCTTGTACATCTTGCCATCTTGTTGTCTAATTACAAAATTTCTCCAAGGAGGAAATTATATATCTATTTCAAGCATAGAACCATCAAGAAGTTCCCATTTATGCTTGCTAGGTGTTCCAGTTCTTATCATATTTACATTAAACCGCAAGCAAACTTCTCTGATCAAATTTTCCCCTTTAGCTCTGGCTGCTATCAAATATTTAGGCAGATTGGGCTTAGATAACATAGACTGTATTTTAGGAGAAAATACTGGCAACTGTAAAAGAGATGGAATAATAACAGGATGTTGTTCTAATCGAGAATCAACATATTCATCAGACTATTTGATCCTTTTTTGCTTGGCTTCATTTCGGAACTGTTTGATCAAAGAGTCTTCAATTTGATTTATTGAAGGATAGTACCATTCATAGAATGATATCCACTGGTTATTAGCTTGCATCCAAGCTTTCCATTCAGAATCATTTTGACAATTAAATTCTTTCCTATCCTTCTTATCCAGAAGTTTCACTTCTTGTATATACAAATGTTCCTTTTCATGAGTATAGATGTCCCAGTTGAACATCTTATTTTTCCAAGGGTCTTCTGGATCATAAGGCCCTATGCCTTTGAATATTTTCAGAAATGCAATAATTTCTGAATCAGAAGGGATTTCAACAGACTTTGGAATTTTATCAATTGGATTTCGTCTATAAGAAAGAATAGCTGAAGGATCAACAAAACCTAGACCATGAGAGGTAGTCGGTGAAACAGACTGTACAAGGAGATCCTCATGTATATTAAAAAATGTAACTTGTTTGTAAGTTTGTTCTGAAGAATCTGAAGAAGGAACAAACTTAATCATATTTATTCTCCTGGACTGATCAGATGAATTTCCATGAGGCTGAGGAGGGTTTGAGGAGAATTGGCAATGTGTTTTTGAGCAATGATGCCCTTTGTTTCAGAACTGCTTATTGCTATCTATCCATAGCACCCCTGCAAAGATACATGGATAAAATGTCTTTGACCATTGAAGACCTTTTCTGAGGTATCATGATGATAATGCTTTAAAATTTCACTTGATTACTCTCTTCTGACATAGGACCTTCTTACTCTATTTCTTCTTGAATTTGAAACTTACAAGCTTTGCTAAGACAAAATATAGTGATCATTTTGATGGTGTATGACCTAGGGGTAAACAAAGTTTTGTTTTGCCAGATAAGACAAAGGATGGCTGACTGATATTTGAAACTGGGTTTTTTACTAAAGACATTTTTCTCAAGATACCTATCCTAAACAACATCACCTAAAACCTAGACACTTTGTCATGACTTCTGAAGGGTTTCTTAGACATAGTCGGGTCATCAAATGGATATTCAAATAGTGAGAGGGGAAAAAGACAACTTGTCTTATGCTTTGACAGAGAGCCGTATGAAAATAAAGAATTTTGGATATCAGATATACAAGGCTTATAACAGTTATGGACAAGGGAGTTTTATCAAGACTGAACTTGATGACCACCTCTAACACAGTATTTAAGAGAGGAAAAAAGATAAAAATTTCTCTGAGGGGTTTTCTGGAGGAAAAATTGACTATTTGAAATTGGTTTCTAGAAAACCTAGGCAAGGCATATAGTCATCACAACAGGAAAAAATACTGATGACTAACAGTGTCAATTTCTAAAAATGGCAGGGACTGTCCTATGCCAATAAATATCACAAATAGGAATACAGGTAGAAAAAAAAAAATTCACCATCATAAAAATGGTGCATGTTCCTCATGTAATATTCCAAGTTTTTAGCCTTCAAGCTAAATGGAATATTAGAGTTGTCTCATCACTAGGTAGGTGAATAAATGGGTAGGGAGGCCCATTAACCTCTTTAGAAGGATCAATAATGCTCTTAATGTGAAAGGAGTAAGAATAAGCAGCTTATTTGAGCACCCTTGGGTGTGAACAGAGATGGGGACATGTTGATTCAGTCAACTTTGACCAAGTCAACAAAGTTGTCTAGATATATTGAACCACCTTGATGGACAATGCAGTTTTGGTGGAGAACAACTTGCATGAGCTTGATGGCACATGTGGATGGGACCCAATGAGGAGAGGTTAACTTGCTATATATGGAGAGGATGGAGGTCTTTGTTATTCATGCTTTTGTATTTCAATCTTTTGATATGGTCTGTTTAGACTTGACTTCCTCTTGCTATTTAGCAGGGTAGCACTGGGTGTTCCCGAGCTTGATATGGTCTGTTTAGACTCGACTTCCTCTTGCTATTTATCAGGGTAGCACTGGGTGTTCCCGAGCAGGAATCCCACCTCTTCCCTTGAGAGGCCTCTTGGGAGAGCTTGTCCTGTATTGCTCCACATACAGGCTTAAGGCCAAGCATCATTATTCAACCCCAGTGTTATTTTTGTAGCATGATATTGTTGAGTTGCAGGGTGTTGCATTGGAGGATTGTTAGACCACTTCCGGGTCTGTTTCTCAGTAGAGGGTGCCTTCCTTCTCTTTATAAATCAGCTAGGAAGTTTTTTGAGCATATTTCATATCTTGGCAGCAGGTGAAAGTGGTTCTCATCTCCTATAGCGCACTCCCTTGTAGGAACTGCATCATTTTGCAGAAATTTGCTGCAGCAGGGTTAAGACCCTTGTTTCTGAGCTAGTTCCAAGGGAAAGGGCCAACCCTTCTCTCGGAAAGCTAGAGAAAGGGATCCTCATCCCTCATTTGTGTTATTCAGCTATATTCCTATAATTTTGTAGTAAGACTGCATTTTTTGAGCTGAATAAATCATTTCTTCTCTTCTTTGTACATGTGTCTCAAGAAACCCTTGCCGGGTTAATTATATAATACAATAAGGAGGCTAGATCTCTGTTTTCTTGGCATATTATTCCATATAACTCCATATCCATGTTATTTCATCATTATACTACATAAAACCTCATAAAATAACGTTGTACATGCTTCATTATTTTTCTGCATAACTCAAGTCATGGGATTTGGCCATTTTTAAGCTGTTAGGTAGCCGGGAGGTTTGTTTAACATAGAAAAATGGATTTATTTCTGATCCCCTTTTGTATGTGAGGGCCTAAAAACATATTATAAGGGAAACAAGTGTTATTTCACCCAGTAAAAACGTAGATATTCAGAAATAACATTTTCGGGTTCTAATTCCTGCATTTTCCCCACTTGGGAATGCGTAGGAATTATTCCTTTGCTGTTATTTCACTCATTTGAAGGCTATGTGTTCTTGAACACATCACATGAGTCTATTTTTTGGATCTCCACATTTGGAATATCTTAAGATATTCCCATTAGTGTAGAATTTCCCTATTTTGGGATATTGCAGTGGTATCAAAGCTTCAATCTTGGCTCAACCTGTGGAACTCAGCCATACAACTATCCAAAGAAGGAGAGATGAATATGAATAAGACTCCATTATGTGGAGTACAAATGGAAGATAGGCTTACAAAGCTTCTTCCAAAATATGTACAGTGCATCAATGAAAATTTTAAGAAGATGATAGGAGAGATGGAATCTCCTGAGGAGTTTGGAACTAGAGCTAGATCTAGATTGGCACATAATAGATGTGAGCATGAAGCTACACCCTATTATGAATAGCACAGTAAAATTCCCAGGTCTGCTATGAAAGATAAGAAAGAAGAGGAAATGCAGGGGAGGGAAACTCTTGGTAACTTTCTGCAAGAGTACGAATCTCAAAATGAGAAGTTTAGAGATCATATTACTTTCAAAGAGTTTTACAAGATCAAGGTGTAGAGGAGCCAGTTGCATTACATGGATAGACTTTCTCTATCTACCTTTGATGGATACCCAACTTGATCAACCAAAGCTTGGGTGGAGGAGTTGTGTACTTATTTGCAGCAACACCCAGTTTCTGAAGAAGAAGCCATCAGAGTTGCAACGCTACACTTTGAAGGTAAGGCATATGCTTGGTGGATGTTTGAGTCATTTTCATTGAAAAATTTCAATACTTCTTCTTTTGCAAAGTTCACTAAAATATTGGTTGAAAGATTTGATACAAAACAAGAGACAATGAAACCAATGAAACTTTTGCATAAGTTAGGAGCCTGCAAACTCAAAACCACTTCAAAAACCTATTGGAGGAGGTCATATCTTGCGTGATACCTTGCTAGAGGCAAGATATTTGTTTCATAACCTTGGACAAGAGGGCATGAAGGTTCATTTTTCAAAGAAGGATCCTCTTATTGATCAGTTACCTCCTATTCCTATTGAAGATGAAGAGAAGGATGGGGGTTACAACGCTCTCACATCTAGAGAATATCTAGTGCCTCATGTAGAGGAAGGAGAAGCACATGCTCCAAAAGGAGGATTTCTTGTGTCATTGCAAGGAGTTCCCCAGGATCTCACATATGGGAGACAAATTAAAATCAATGAGCAGCATGATTGTGAGATGATATTGATGGAAGGAGAAGGTAGGGAGGAAGGACATCATCACTTGATGAGGAGCACACACCCCTATCTATTTTAGAGAGCTGGTGCAAGGAGGAGGGAGACTGGTTTGCGCTGTGAGGGCAAGGGCAAGGTTTCCCAACCATATGAATAGTCCTCTCTTGCCATGGATGTCTAACTACATGGAGGCATTCCACTGGGGAGGCCAACAGACTTGGAGTTGGTAAGAGATATCTTTCCATTTGGTTCACCACTCTTGGACTTTGGAGAGGTGAAGAGTTTTGAAGGAGACTTTGGAACGGGGGAGGTCAAAGTAGCAGGAATCAACATGAAGGAAGTTTCACATTCCAGATCACCAGCGCTATCTCTTGGAGGGATTGATCCGTATTGGAGGTCTCAACTCTTGGTAGAGTACTCCAAGGATCTTGGTGCTTGCATGATTCTTGATGACCTCGATGGAGATGAATGATATATGGTGAATGATATGGTCATCTATTCTTATGTCAGAGTCTTCTTTACTAGAGCTTCTAAGCTCAAGGAGAAGCTGCTACATGCAGCACATGAGGACTTATTTTCATGCATTTTGATGCATATCTTTCCTTGGTAGAGGAGTTCATTTGGGAGGGAATTTAGCATGACATATTTCAGCATATAGAGAGATGCATAGCCCATATGGTGTTAGAGAGGATGTCACAGCCACCTTCCTACTCATTGGGAGTGAGGGAGCATTTTTAGTTGAGCCATTTCAGCTCAAGACCTCAAGTGCATGATGGAGGATGTACAATTTCACCTTATGTTTTGTAATTCTTGTTTTTTTATGAGCAACATATTGTACCAAGGAGGATTATTCATTCTTTCATATTGTATAATGATGTACTTGAAGCCATTTGTAGCATTGAGATTGGCTATCTCATTGGTGGTTTGTGGGGGAAGCCACATGATTTTTGGTGTGCACCATTGACACCCTTTTGTAATTTCATGTTTATTTCTTGTAAAATGATCGTGGCAGAAAAAAAGTGGCTGGAAAAGCACTTGTTTTGTTTGATTTTATGCAGGCAAGGAATGCACTCGCTGGTTCCTTGTGTGGGACTTTGATCCACTTTCCGGTTGTCATGTGACAACTTGTTTCTATTGGTTTTTTCTTCCATGTATTGTTGATATCTCTATGTTCATGAGAAGCTTTGTTTGGAGAGTGGGATATGAGTTGAAGATGCCCATTGGGAGAATTATTCTCCTTAATTTTCATGATGCATGTTTCCGGGGGAGAAATGGGCAGCCCATGATTGCAAAATTACATCTCACTTCTTCATGTGGTAGGAGCCATTTTGGAGAACTTGAGTTTTTGGAGGAGGGAATTCATGGTTTATTTGTTTGATGGGGTAGCTTGGGCCACTCTTGGAGGTCATAAAATTTTAGCCCAAGATCAGCAGCAGCCCCATACTTATCATAAATGGGGAGAGAAACCACTTGGTTGGGAGGATCCAATCTCTCCATGCAACCCCAATACATTGCATGAACCGGGCGTTGAGGATCTTTTTGAGCTAACTAGATTGGCTCATTTCATTTTGATGATAGCATGGGAGTGGGAGTCACTCATTGGGAATAATATTTCCCATGTTCATCATCACTCCTACCTTGAGGAGGCCATTGGATAGCAGGGAGGTTTCCACTTACATCTTCCACCTTTCTATGATGTGAGCCATATGGCTTTGCATGCTTGGGAGGAAACATTGGAGGATAGATTTGTAGCAGATCATATTGAGCAGTGGTGGAGACTTTTGATGAGGAGACCACAGGAAGAGGAGGGGTAGATTTTTCTCTCCTTATATATTTTCTTGAGGACAAGCAACATTTTGGAGGGGAGGACTGTAATATTCCAATTTTTTAGCCTTCAAGATAAATGGAATATTAGAGTTGTTTCATCACTAGGTAGGTGAATAAATGGGTAGGGAGGCCCATTAACCTCTTTAGAAGGATAAATAACACTCCTCATGTGAAAGGCGTAAGAATAAGCAGCTTATTTGAGCACCCTCGGGTGTGAACAGAGATGGGGACATGTTGATTCAGTCAACTTTGACCAAGTCAACAAAGTTGTCTAGATACATTGAACCACCTTGATGGATAGCGCAGTTTTGGTGGAGGACAACTTGTATGAGCTTGATGGCACATGTGGATGGGACCCAATGAGGAGAAGTTCACTTGCTATATATGGAGAGGATGGAGGAATTTTTTATTCATACTTTTGTATTTTGATCTTTTGATTTGGTTTGTTTAGACTCGGCTTCCTCTTGCTATTTAGCAGGGTAGCACTGGGTGTCCCTGAGCGGGAATCCCACCTATTCCCTTGAGAGGCCTCTTGGGAGAGCTTGTCCTGTATTTCTCCACATCCAGGCTTAATGCCAAGCATCATTCTTCAACCCCAGTGTTTTTTCTGTAGTAGAATATTGTTGAGTTGCAGGGTGTTGCGGTGGAGGATTCTTACACCACTTCCGGGTTTGTTTCTCAGTAGAGGGTGCCTTCCTTCTCTTGAGAAATTATCTACGAAGATTTTTGAGAATATTTCATATCTTGGCAGTAGGAAAAAGTGGTTCTCATAACCTACAGTGCAGTCCCTTATAGGAACTGCGTCATTTTGCACAGAGTTGCTGCAGCAGGGTTAAGACCCTTGTTTCTGAGCTAGTTTCCTAGGGAAAGGGCCAACCCTTCTCCCCGAAAGATAGAGAAAGGGATCCTTATCCCTCATTTGTGTTATTCAACTATATTCTTGTAATGTTGCAGTAAGACTACATTTTCTGAGATGAATAAATCAGATCTGCTCTTCTTTGTACATGTATCTCAAGAAACCCTTGCTGGGTTAATTCTATAATACAATAAGGAGGCTAGATCTCTGTTTTCTTGGAATATTATTCCATATAACTCCAGATCCATGTTATTTCATCATTATACTATAGAAACCCTCATAAAATAATGTTGTACATGCTTCAGTCTTTTTCTGCATAACTCAATTCATGGGATTTGGCCATTTTTAAGTTGTTAGGTAGCCGGGAGGTCTATTTAACATAGAAAAAGTGATTTATTTCTGATCCCATTTTGTATGTGAGGGCCTAACAACATATGCTAAGGGAAAAAAGCGTTATTTCACCCAGTAAAAACGCATATCTTCATAAATAACGTTTTCAGGGTCTAATTCCTGCATTTCCCCACTTGGGAATGTGTAGGC
Source organism: Pinus albicaulis (assembly GCA_034641835.2). NCBI lineage: Eukaryota > Viridiplantae > Streptophyta > Pinopsida > Pinales > Pinaceae > Pinus > Pinus albicaulis. The sequence continues at coordinate 529,454,369 of CM076583.1, forward strand.
ATTCTTCCTTTGCTTCCGTTTCACTCATTTGAAGGATATGTGCTCTTGAACACATCACATGAGTCTATTTTCTGGATCTCCACATTTGGAATATCTTAATATATTCCCAATAGTGTATAATTTCTCTATTTTGGGATATTACACCTCATAAGAAGCGAGATGTCAGAAGTTTCCTAGGGTTGGATAGCTACTATAGGAGGTTCAATAAGGATTTCAGCAAAGTGGCTTCACCATTATTCAAATTATTGGCCAATGATTCTGAGTTTTCTTGGTCTATTTTCTGTTAGGAGGATTTTGATCTCATAAAGGAAAAGGTAACTAGTGTCCCTATTCTTCTAGGTCCCAATTGGGCTCTGCCCATCCACATTCACACAGATGCATTAGATAAAGTTGTGGGGGAAGCCTTGGGGTAGTTGGAAAAGAAATTTCCCTATGACATTTATTTCATTAGCAATAATTTGTCCAAAGCTGAACTTAACTATACTATCACTGAAAATGAGCTCTTAGCCCTAGTCCATTCCCTAAACAAATTCAGGCACTACATTACTGGTTATCACACCTTTATACATACTGACCATGCAACAATCAAGTACTTAATGAAAAAACTGGATGTTAATGCTAGAATCATTAGATGGTTGTTTTTATTGCAGTAGTTTAATTTTACAATTGTTGAAAAACCAGGAAAGGAAAATGTTGTTGCATATTTTTTATCTAGACTAACTTTACCTGTAGATGGGGAAGGAATGGTGGATGTTCAACTTGTAGATGAACATATATTCTCTATCTTAGCATTCTCTACTTGGTTTGCTGACACAACCATGCTACTTGGTCACTGAGAGATTTGCTGCAAACCTTTCATCCAAAGAAAAGAGCAAGATTATAAGGAAAAGTTCCCTTTTCACTTGGATTAGTGGCAATATCTTTAAATAGGGTCTGAATCAAATTTTCAGAAGACGTGTAAGGGAAGAGGAGGCCTTCAACATCCTCTTAGCATGTCATTATGGTCCTTGTGGGGGTCATTTTTCTTCTAAGAGGATAGCCCTCAAAGCTTTGCAAGCAGGCTAATATTATCCTACCCTCCACCAACATGCCAAGAGATACACCAGTAGATGTGATAAATGTCAAAGGATGGGTATACCTACACCGAGGGATGAAATACCTTTGAAACCTCGGGTGGCTTTAGAGTCATTTGATAAGTGGGGCATGGACTTTATTAGACCCATTAATCCACCATCCAAGCAAAAGAGATATATCATAGTCTGCACCGATTACTTGACCAAGTGGGCTAAAACAAGGCTTGTAAAAGCAGCAATAGAAGAGAAGGTAGATGCATTTTTTAGAGAGAATGTATTCTACAAGTTTGGATACCCCAAAGAGGTAGTCACCTATCAGGGGGCTCAATTTACATCTCATCTCATTAAGAACCTCATGAGGTACCACAAGATAAAGCACAAGACTTCCACTACCTATCACCATCAAGAAAATGGCCAGTTGGAAGTGAGAAATAGAGCCTTGGAAAACATCCTCACCAAGGTTGTGATCCGAAGCAAGAAATATTGGGCAGATAGATTTGTGGAAGCCACTTGAGCTTACAATACCACCTGGAAGACAACTACAGGGCTTACTCCATATGATCTAGTTTATGGGAAGAAAGCTTTGCTCTCCATTGAGTTTGAGTATAACACCCTAAGGATGGTAGCTCAGTTGGATTTGGACATCACAAAGGCACAACAAGAAAGGTTGTTGTAGCTCAATGGTTTGGATGAATTCAAAATGTAGGCCCTCCTTTGCATAGAAGTAATCCAGCTGAAAAGAAAATTTTGGCATGAAAAGTACATCAAAGAAAAGGCATTTTAGGAAGGAGATTGGGCTCTCCTCTATGACTCTAGATTCAAGGAATTTAAGGGCAAGTTAATGACCATATGGCTAGGACCTTATCAAGTGGAAAAAATCCATGATAATGGGGTTTTTTAGATCAGAACCATAGATGAGGAGGGGACACCTCTGCTTGTCAATGGTTATAGGCTAAAGATGTACAAGAAGCCCCTATCTAAGGTTGAATTTATCAATTCAATAAACATGGAGGTGAATGTCATTGGAAGATCCATAGTTTCCAGCCCCCCACCTTCCTAGAAAAAGGAAAAAAATAAAAGAAAATAAAAAGGCCTGGGTGAAAATCTCTCTAAGGCATCCAAAGCCACCTCCTAGTTTGAAAACCTCCATGAGGAAACACTAGAGGGAAAAAAAAAAAAAAACATAGAGATAAAAAATACTTGGGTCAAAACCTCTTTACGGTGCCCAAGGAAGACTTGTGGGTTGAAAACCTCTGCTAAGGCAACCCACCTGTCTTAAAAAATAAAAAGGTAAAAAAGGAAAAGAAAAAGAATCAAAGGAATGAAACAAAACCTATGCACTAACCTGCTTTTGTTTTACAGATTGTTGATCAAGGACAATTTGGAAATAAAGAAGAAACATCCCTTCTATATCTTTCTCTCTTCTACCTATCCACTCCATTTCCAACCCCAGCATGCATTCATTCATCATTTTCTCCCACCGGGTGAGCAAAAATCCCATTTTCCCCTTACTCTCTACAGTTATACAAGATGTCCTAGGCTGCTACAGGATTTCCCGTAGTGCTACAGGAAACCCTGTGATGCTAGAGGGAAGTCACTCGAGGATGAATAAGCTCACCCAAGGCCACTTGTTGTCTTTATGGGGCCCTAAACCAGGTTTTGATAGTCTGCGCAGTCCAACAAAACCCACTATTATCGGCCCTTTCGGCAATGCTCTGCTTCTGCAGATCGAAGTCTCACCCGAGGCAATATAGGAGGATGTTAAAACCAGGTTTCTACATCCAGAGGGATAAAGGACAATGGATTTAGGGCTTTTCCTTCTTATCAGAGATCCACAGGTCAGATCTATCAATATTACGAGTGTTTTTCAACACAACTATTGAACTTACTCAAGGAATCCACAATCTTACTTAATTAAGCATTAAACACAGTGAATAACCGTCAAACAAATTGTGCTATTAAGTTATAGAAAAAACCCCTTATTCATCATTGTCATTCATAGAAAATAAGTAAAAATAAAACAGATCAATATAACTCAGATATTATCAATAATTGATTCATTCATATCCAGATCTATCTCATACAGTCTCTTTCCACCCTGCGCACACAGCTGTAGGAGCATTCTCCTCTAAACCAAACCATAGACTCTAACTCAGTCTTACATCCAAATGCATTGCATATCATCAATCATAACCTACCTATGGCTTCTATCTAGACTCCTTATATCGATTTAACTTTTAAAATACCATGGTCCTAAACCATAGGTGGATTCCAATGTTCACCACAAATCCCATCCCATTACATAATTAAGGGGCTTTTACCCACCCCAAAGCCCCTAAGACCAAAAATATACTTCGCTCTGTGCACTTCGCTCCTAGATCTGTGGAGTCTTTACTTCACGAGGGATCCTAGATCCAACATTCTCCCAACAAAAAACAAAACAGTGGTGCGCAATATATCTTTGCTCTGATGTCGCTCAAGGTATCCTTTAATGGAAAAACAATATCAGAGCACTGCTTTGAAAAATTATGAACTTTTCTGAGCAACTGTTTTGTGATGGATTTGGCCGCCTTCTGCTCTAACCCCCTCTTATTTGTGCGCGACTCTTTAAGATTCATCTCCACAGTTTTGGAAATTTTACTGGCTTCATCTTCCCACAGCTTCATCCTCATTATGAATAGCTACTCTTTCCGGTGCAACTCCTCAATCTGTTCCTGTAAGACTCGACCCTCTTGGAGACGTGTAATTCTTTGAATAGGTGCCAAGGTCTTTGTAGTGACCTTTATTTTATTTAGTTACTCCTGCTTCTTGCGCGCCTCGGTCTCAATCTTCTACACTTGTGGGTCCTCCTGCAGTTACTACCAAACATCCATAGCTTCACCAAATATGCTCCTACACTCCTGTATACCAGAATCAATCTGCACTGTGGCAGCCTTCAGCTCCGTTGTGTCTTGTTCTTGTACCTCTAGTGAAGTGGTCGGATGCCATTTCATTTGTAGCTTAATGATCTTCATCTCCATCTTGATGTGTACCTCAGCGACTCTGGCCTTGGAGTTTTTGACGGTTCTGGACAGCTTGGCCACTTTCTCCTCAGGCGCAGCTATAGCCTGAATATTGAGATCTGGTATCTCGCTACATGGTTTTGAGATCACTTCTTCTAACTTATATTGTTGTGCTACCTTAGCCTCGTGTTCCTAAATAGTAGCATGTTTTTCTACAGTCATGCTCTGGCATTTCTATTGTGCATATTTAATAACCAGCAAATCTCGTTGTTGTCTTATCTTCATCTCCTCAGTGATGCCATGATGGAACTCGTGCAAGGCTTGTAAAGGAATTGTGGCAAGATTTAATGTAGTGTACTGCCATCGGGGTGCCTGCTTCATCAGCTTACTTGTGTCAAAATGCAATGTGCCTATAGGAATAAACACTGCGTGGGTATCTGTAGATAACGCCAACTCCTGCGCAGTTGTACCTGTACTCGTTTGTGTGTCGCTTAGTGGAACCACACTCACTTGTAACACGCTCACGTACACCTACAAATCCTGTAGCCCCTTATGCACATCCTCTAGTACCTTATTGTGCTCTTCTTCGACATCTCCATAGAAATATTCATTTACCTTGCAGATTATACCCCTTTTTCATCGATGTCCCCCTCCGTGAGGACCTGTCTTGTGGACCAGCAGATCTTTCAAACTTAACCTTCTTTCCTGCGCCACCCTTATTTGGTTGCCTTCTCTTCGTAATAAATAGAGAAGATATGACAGATGGATATGTGCCCAGATCACTACCAATAGCATCCCCTTCATTCTCTGGGCACTCTACTTCAATATCATTTTTCCTAGTGGGCATAGTGGTCTTCTCCCCACTCATTCCTGTCATGTTTGCACCTTCCTGTCATGGAGTTAAACAATCGTCTAGCCATCGGATGATGATGGCTTCTATGTATTCCTCTTCAACCATGTACGGGAGCTCGTACCATACCTCACCAAGGTCCTTCTTTTCCTATATGTGGGTGTGGTGGAAGTCCACTTTGAACTCATCAATTTTTCAATACCATTCGACAATGCATGGTGACAGCCAAGGATTTTGGCTGATTACTATCCTCAAACTCATTTCCAAGTCGACCTAGAAAAATGTATTAGACATAAGCCTCATTGTTTTTGTTAAATTCCATAGGGAAGCATATCAGGCTACTTTTCAGAGATCAGGGTTCGCAACATTGAACTGTGACTCGTCAAGTTCCTTCCATTCCGTCAAGCAGGAGCCACACGTAGTGGAATTGCTTACCTTCTTCCTGTGTGGACCGAAAATATTCGAGGAACCAGCCCAATTGTATACCACGCCCTTGGCACACTCTACAGCTAGAGAAATTATAGATGTGAACGCATCCTCTCCATGGCTCTTCCTCATGATTTTTCTTGCCAATATGTACACAGTAAAGCACATTGTCTTGTCAGAGATAGAACTAATGAAGTATCCCCTAGGTCCCTTCGTAAGCCTGTATTCATTCTTCATTTGATCTACAAGCTGCTTGTCATATATTTTTCCCAAAAATCCCTTTCAGGGTCATATTCTTGACAGGGAAGGGTCGTGATTCTCCTTATCAATATTTCCGTAATGGGGATATTCTTCCCCAGCCATAAAAAACTGTTGTGAACCAAGGCCAAAAATTGGCACACAAAAATAGTGTTAATGGTACTTCATCCGAAGTGCAGTAAGTATAGCAAGTTTATTATCCGTGCCTGCTAGATACTCTTTACCCATTTCATTGGATCCAATCATGTGAGGCCACCGGGAAAGGATTTTTGGCACAGATAATAGCTAGGTTTGAACTGTGGGTACTTTCACCTATCATTGAAATCCCAGTCCTCTATTTTCAACTGGTGCACCATAGCAAGTAGATCACCTTCAACTACCACTTCGTCAAGAATCAGCGAAGTAAACACCTTATACTTCATTGCGTTGAGGTCTTTCACCGACTTATTAGCCTCTTGATTTTAGGTTGGAATATAGGGAGATAGTCTAGAGAGAGGCACAACCTCTTCAATGTCAATTTATTTGGGGAATTCTCTCGCCTCCTCATCCTCTTTTGAGTAAACTCTGATGGCTATCTCCTTTCTTCATTCCTGGGCTGCCCTAGCTTGTTTTTCCTTTGAAGGTTTTCTTCCAGGGCGAGGACCAATCTGTTGGTTTCTTAGGCTTCACGGATAGAGCTGCGTCTATGTTTTGTTGTCTGGGAAACCTAGGCCATGTGAAAATCACTGATGGTGTAGGCATCATGATGGACCCTAAGCCTCTCTAGAGAATTTGCACTCGATTTCTTTGAAACTCTTCTGGTACATGTAACTTCTAACTCGACTTTCTTCAAATATAAATTCTCTTTTCTAACACTTAGCACGCAAAGTGTTCCAATTCAGAGAGGGCTCCCTTATTTATAGAAATTTTTGAGTTAAAATCACATCATTGTCACTAGATACTCTCCATAAATATTGATTTGGCAGTAGATCTTCTCAGATATGTCCATTAATCACATTCCTCCCACTCCTCTTAATGGCCACATTTTTTTCCAATCAGCTCTAACTATTCCAATGATCATATTTTGGAAAAACTTTGCGATATTCAGCCCTTCATCGAAATCCTGCTACCCTTGGCGTAGTAACCTCCGGCTATGCATGGATTACATCTGTTGTTTAGTACCCCTACTACGCTGAAGTCATCCCCCAACACAAGAGGTTTGTGTCTGGTCCTAATGAGATTTACAGATCCCCTCCCCCAACACAGTCTTGGGAACCATGTCCTTCCTAAAAAAAATTTGGCCATCCTCGCAAGTTGGTTTTCATTGCGCAAACCAATTCGATTGTATTATAGTCCTTGGTTCCTTAGAAATCTGGAATACACTTGTTGTCACTTCTTGAAGAGCTTCATTAATGCGTTCCCATCTATCCACAAAGCTATATGTAAACAAGAACCCTTATACCATCTCATCCAAATCTGTCATTCCATGGTGCAATTATGTTTCAAGATACCATTGCTCAGGAATCATCTCCAAATAATTAAAGAACATGTGCACCCACTCTAGCTGAGGTTCTGCTCCCCAAGTTGCGGAATACTCGCGTGGATCCTTCTAGCCATCATACTTCTCTGCAATTCTTGTGTCAACTTGACCAAACCTCAACCTTATTAGTTTACAAAATTCTAGCCAACTTCCCAGGCCTTCTTTGTGTGCGCCCCACCATTAGGTGGGAGTGGAAATTAATGTGAATTCCAGAGCCTCGTACCTTTTTTCCTCCGGCACTTTCCGCTCGAATTCCTCCAAGAACAAGACAACATACCCCATTCCATCGTAAAAGGGTAAGTCACACACTTCTGACTTGACACAACATAGAGATTTGGTAACCCTGTTACAACGCTTCGTGGTTACTTAATGTAATCTATTATGCCAGTGTTTACACTCTTCGTCTGAATCAAACACGCACGAACTATCGCACTCCCAACATATTCTTCCATCTGCAGTGGGATTAATCCAATCTTCGTCCAGCGAAGTAAGCTGATAAATCTGATCAATCGCAGTATCATCATACCCATGCCAGACAAGATCTATATAGCGCACACCTTCAAAAGGATCTAATGGCACAAAAACTCAGGTACCATCCTTCTCAAACACCACTTGCCTATTCTTCAGGTTTATTAAGTGTCCATATCATACACCCAATCAAATCCTAATAGCGCGGGGTAAGAATTACTATCATCAACAATCTCGATGACCTCAAATTCAACCAACACACTTTCGCCATCAATATCTATGCTGACTCCCTGCAAATTCCCCATAGGGATGATCTTTTTCTAATTTTCCATCCTTAGTTGAATAGGCAACCATTGAAACTTTGGCTTTCCCATCCGCTCCAATGGTTGTTTTGGTAGAACATTAGCATCTGATCCCAGATCCAGATTGACTTGATCCATCTCGTAGTCTCCAATATGCACAATTAATTTCATCTCTGGACCAATTCTCTTTCTATTCCTGTACACTTTATTGACTTTGCGTTCCTCCAACAACAACTCTTCTTTACCAACGCAGTTATCAAGTAGCTCCTGCAATCCTTCTACAACCCTCTGGTCCCTTAACAGCTTCATGCATGTCTATAGGAAATATGCTAGGATCGACAAATCAAATTCCTTTACTTCATCATTCTCTTCAGGCTTATTTTCTACCGGGAACAACTGTCTATGCATGGTTGATGTCGCAGCATTAGGATTCATAAAAAAATTCTTCGTTGCCATAAATGTCTCCTTTTCGTGGTGTACATAAAACCCAACAATATTATCTTCGGCCTTCCTTACCCATGTCTCTGGCACAAACCTCTGCCCTTATGTGTAGTTTCCTCCAGTATTCATACCACTGCACACTACTATATTAACACTTGGATCTCTTTGGCGTGGTTCAACCTTCATCATCTGTATATTCTACACTTGTTGCTAGTTGAGCTTCTCCTGCATTTTAGCTAACAAAACGAGACAATCTTCTATTTCATGACCAAATTCCTAACAATACTTACATGACACAATAGTAGCATTCTAGCAATCTTGAGCAAGGTGTCCAGGTTGTCCACAATTGTAACAAACGATTTTTCCTCATCCTCAAACAATGCTTCCTTTTCGGTCACGCCCTCAGCCTTAAAAATATCCTCGCACAGTTGGTGAACCCATAGCTTTGTGACCTTCTACTTGCATTCAATATGCACTTGAATTGTTCTACATCATTAGATCGTAGCTCCTACAATGTTGTTCATCGTGCCCAACCAAACTATGGAAGTTGCAGAATAGCTGCTTCGGCGATCTACCAAATTTTGCAATAAGTGACAAAAATTTGTGGAATGTTGGCCTACAACTTCGCAAATACTACACCATACATTAGGCCCTGCACTTGGCCCTCCACTCGATCTAGGTTTTAATGGATTCAAAATCCCAGCTCCCACATAGTATCTAAAAACATGACACTTCTCCTTGTAGTGACCCTCAGCCTTGCACTTGATACACCAGATTTTTGGGTGAACCTCCTTTTCCTTATTTAGATCCTGGAGCTCCATATACAAACTTGCCAACTAAAATGAATTTGTTGCACCCCTATGCTTGCAGCAGCTACTAGCGAAGCCTCCAGCTTCACCGTGATCTTCAATTCTTTAGCTTGAATCGTGATCTTCTGTTGTGACCATGGAGATCTAAGATGTGGCAACAATGCAATAATAAACCACTCTTTATGTTGTTCATCTAGGATCTTAAATCTAATTTGACTCAACAATGTCTTAAATCATTGATCTACTACCCACACAGTCTCAGTAGTCAGCTGCTTAATCTTTTTGATCTTATTGATACACTGGGATTGCAACTTTGATTTCTTGAATTCAACGTTCAACAAGGTATTTATTTTAGCCAATGAAGAAACTGCATTCATTGTAACAAACTTCATGTACCAGGACAATGCTCGATCTTGCAATGCAGTAACCAACTGTGCTTTCTTCATATCTTCGTCTGTAAGATTCTGCGAACTCCATATCACTTCTACTACAAACCAAAACTATTCAGGGTCATCTATCCCCTTGAACACAAGCATTTTTGGGGGTTGGGACATGATGAATGGGGGAGGTGGAGGTGGAGGGGAAAAACGAGATGGAGTGATGATGGGGGTCGAAAGTTGGTGAATTTCCTCAACACTTTTTTGACTTACAGATATCAATTATAGACTTCACAAAGTAGTGGGGTTGCTTTAACCTTTCTCAGATTCAAACAATGGTTTATAATTAGTTTCAATGTACGTATCCCAACATGTTGTGAATCGCTTACCACTTCATGTAGCAACGTGTTCTTTTTCTTCAACCATCAATCTGAGCATAATCACAGTATACCCTTTTCACACAGCATAATTTTAATCCATAAATTTAGTGAAATCAAGTACACACCTTGTAAGCCTTTGAAAAATTTGCGCTCTGCTTCACTATAAGACACATATGTCTCAATCACGAACTTAGTGATGAGTCCTCCAAGGATACTATCAATCTAGTAGTCAATAGATCTCGCAATCTCATTATCAATATTTTTCAGCTTCTTAATCAGATATGGGGTGCACACAGTAGGTCTATTATTACAATACCCCGTTTTTGTAGCTAGTCTTGATATCCACTCGTGCAGCTCGCTAGAGAATTATGGAAATAAAAGCTTGTATTAATATGTATAGATATTCTTGTATAACTAGTGTTTAGCATAGATATGTGAATTTCTTCTTTCTTTCGCAGCAAACTCACATTATTTCAGATCTTTCAAATCTTCGATCTCTTTCATAGATGAATGCCACATCTAGCTATCCCTCAGTGAGATCTTGGTCCCGGAAATGGAACCATTTTTTGGCTTTGTAGGGCCCTGACCCAAGTTCAGATAGTCTGTGCAATCCAACAAAACCCACTATTATTGATCCTTTCGAAATTGATCTCTTTGTGCAGACTGAAGTCTCACTCGAGGCAATATAGGGGGATGCTAGAACCAGGTTTCTACATCCATAGGGATAGAGGACATTGCCTTTATGGCTTTTCCTTCTTATCAGAGCTCCATAGGTTAGATCTATCAATATTTCTAGCGTTGTTCAACACAATTGTTGAACTTACTCAAGTACTGTGCAATATTACTTATTTAAGCATTAAACATAGTAAATAACCATAAAACTAACAATGTTATTCAATTACAGAACAAAACCCTTATTCAATATAGTCATCCATAAACAGTAAGTAAAAAGTGAACACATCAATATAACTCAGATATTCTCAAAAATTCATTCATTCATATCTAGATCTATCTCACACAATCTCTTTCCACCTTGTGCACACAACCGCAATATTTCCTAAGGTCTTCGTGCAAACAATTACAGGATCCTTTTCCTCTAACCCAAAACACAGACTCTAAATCAGCCTTATAATCCAAATTCATTTCATATCATCAATCATAACATACCTATGACTTTCTATCTAAAATCTTTATATAGATTTATGTTTTACAATACCATGGTCCAAAACCATGGGTGGAGTCCAAATTTCACCACAAATCCCATCCCATTACATAATTAAGGGGCTTTGACCCACCCCAAAGCCCCTAAGACCAAAAATATACTTTGTGTTGCGTGCTCCGCTCCTAAATCTGCGAAGTCTTTAATTCACGGGGGATCCTGGCTCCAACACCACCTAACCCTCAAAAAGACATGAAAATATTTTTTCTACCTATACGTACCATTCTTAACCATCACTCCACCCGAAGCATAAATTCACTCATCAAGCCTTCTATTTCTCCATTGTGAGCTAATTTAGCTAAATACCCACACAGGGCCTCTCCTCTTATACCCTCCTCCACTACACCACTCCACTCACTTCCTAACACCACCCCTAGCATCCCTACACTATTTTTCTTCATTCCTTGAGTTAGTTGAGCTAAAAAATTGCTAGAAAATAATTACAGGAATATAATCACATCTTCTATAAAATTTGTGCATACAGCCAACACAATTAAAAGGCATGAGATGACTAATTAAGATGGCTCCTGAAGATCACCAGAGGACTATAGAAGAGAAGTTACACCAACACCAACATCCTAGTATCTCCATGAGGCACCTGCTAAAGAATTAAAAAAAAAACACAATAAGCACCTCACTCATAAAATAAGCTCCTCACTCAAAAAAAAAACAAACACAACAAATAAAACAAATCACTTGTGACCTTCATAGTGCACATCTCCCTACATCAAATGATCCTACCACTCATCAGCATCAGGTAGGCATAAGTATCGCTCCCTCACCCTCTCAATATGCATCATTTGACTAAAATGAGTTAATGTCGAAAAAGAGAGTTTAATAGGAAAAAAGGTAGGCAGTTAAATTTACCACCCTAGAAGAGTTAAAGTAAAGAGTTAGTGGGCTTTGCATGCCATATGGAGTTGTCACATTAGTTAAGGGAAAGATCACAAGGAGTTGGAGTTGATTCTGATGCATGTGGGAATGATTGGCTAGAGTGGGACCAAAATTCCAAATGAGGAAATCTCGTGCCAAATCCACAGATTCACCACACTAGCACATTTGCCCAAAATTCCGACGGCCAAAATGTCGCTCTTGCGACACTTAGGTAGCCCAAGAGCGATATTTTTTGGTGCACCAAAATGTGGCTTCTCCTCACGTCAGACTTCCAAAAATTGACTTAAACATCAGTATAGCGATGATATCTCCCACATTTTATATTTATGTCGCACTTCCGACGTTTAATGAATCGTCGTGTTTCCTTTAGGCACAAGCGTCGCTAGTCTGACACCTCCAAACGTTGCTAGAATGACAGGCACAAGTGTCACTAGTACGACACCTCCAAACGCCGCTAGAACGATGTCACTAAAATTTCAGAAGACTGACAAAACCAAAAATTAAAAAAAAAAAAGTAAACGTTGCTAGAATGACGGTTCTAAGTGGTCGGAAGACCGACGAAACCAAAAATGAAAAAAAGAAGAAGTAAATGTCACTAGAGTGACAGTTCGAAGTGATCGGAATACCGATGAAACCAAAAATTAAAAAAAAAGAAGTAAACGTCGCTAGAGCAACTGTTCTAAGTGGTCGGAAGACCGATGAAACAATTTTTTTTTTCTTAAGTAAACATCACTAGAGTGACAGTGCTAAGATGTCAGAATACCGACAGCACAAACGATTTAAAAAAAAAACTTAACCTCGAGGTACCGATGGAAACAAACCATTTTATAAATAAAAAAAACATCGAAGAAGCTATCAAAAATAAGCGAGGCTTTTTATATAGAAGAGGAGTACATGAACCCTCAAAATGATCAAGGTTTCATCTTTGAAATGACAAGCATTGGGAAAACCAAAAAGAATAAACAATTTCGGAGTACGAATAAAGAAGGAGAAAACATTTATTGTGCTTGCTGAAATCCCTAGTTTGTGGGCCAAATTTGAAAGGAGAAAATATTCAGGTGTCTTATCAGCATAAGGATAATACTAGGAGACTTTCATCACAATTCATGTAAAAGAGTGTCAAGTTCTTGACTCTTGAACATGTCTTGAACTACTTTGAAATTTCACTCATGTGAAAGTTGAATTCTCAAAAGGAAATATCAGTTCACCAGTGAAAATGGGAAGCCCTAGCCAGAGGGATGGATACCTATGCAAATTTAGCACGAAAACATATTTGTAGGTAGATCAATATTGGAATCATCATATATTCATGCATATAGTTAGCATAAGAATAAGTATTGAAATGACACTCTTCCAGTTCAAGGAAGTTGTGACATTTTGGAAAAATTATTGATGATAGTATCCTTTATAAATTCTAATGATGGGACTTGTTCTCAATAAAAGTTGTGAACAAGTCAGGACCATTGATAGTATGATGCAATTTGTATCTCTATGTCGATCTACCGAGGTAGTATGGTGCCAATGTTAGATCTAACTCTTGTTTCTCACCTCAAGTTTGATCTACCTACAATGGAACCCTACTCAGCGATAACATAAGGATTGAGGATTTATGCATGCATGAATAATACCTGTCCTTTTTATACTTATTTTTCAACCCAATGTCAAGTGTTTGAACTTGGGATATGATGTCACTTGTAACATACCCCCATGTGTAATTGTGATTTTTTTTTTCTTGTTTATCTTTGGGTGATCCACTATTCCTTGAATGGCTTAGTTTTGACCATTCTTATGTTATTTTTCCAACACCCTTTTGTTGAGGTTATGCCTAACATAATTTCTCTATTAGACGTGTTCTATAGGTATTAAACCTGTCGGTTGCAATTACAAGACTGGAAGACTATGCTTGAAATTCCTCCAAGGGAGTCAACACAAGAGGATTGTAAAGAGGGAAATGAAACCTGCAACTATCATTTCATACTGCTACCTCTAAAAAAGTCCTATTTTTTTCCTCAAAGGGAGGCCTCTATATGTTGCTATACCTACATTAATTTAATACATGGTGCATGTGGGAAGGGTCATCAAGTGTATACCCAATTATAAACCATTAAATAGGGTGATTACTCTTGTAGTACATACAAGAGAGGTATTATGATATAACAAAGCCAATAACATGAAAATCTTAATCTCATATCGGAGTGTACACATAATTGACATTCCTATTATGATGTACCATCCATGAAGTTTTCCTCATTAAATAAACATCAAAAGCACCATGGAAATGCCAAGTCACAAAGGAATTAACATGTCCAAGAATCTTACCATATCAAGAATGGAATGTCTTTTTACTAGTTCTTAGCATGGTTACACACTCAAGTGATGGAAATATTTCATATAAATACCAACTATATATTAAAATCACACAAATTATACTAATTAGTCTTATGCTACCATTACAGTGTAAAATACTCCATGAATCAACTATATTTTGCAAAATTTTAAAGGAAAAATGCACAACTAATTTCAGTTGGTTAACACAAATACCAAAGTTGGATAAGTCCACTAGTTTGGTGGTCAAAGGAAAAAAATTGGCGGTGTTAATAGTGTTGCACCACTAGATGTGAATTTTAGCGATGGACATTTTTTTGTTACTGTAGCAAGATATAATTCCCAGTAATTAAAACATCACTCCATTTCCTTGCTACTGTAGCAAGACACACTACCCAATAATTAAAACACAACCCCATTTCTTTGTTTTTGTAGCAAGGAAAACTGCCCAGTATTTAAAACACGACTCCATTTTCTTTCTGTTGTAGCAAGAAAAACTTCCCAACAATAAAACATGACTAAAAATATTTTATAACATCATCTTGTACCCTTTACTAAGGTAAATAACAATATCAAGTATATCCATAAAGGATACCTCTCGAAATAATACATGTCTATTATTTATAATATTATGTCCATTAAAAAATACACCATTCTTAATGTCAAATTTAGACTAATAATTGGCATCATGCCCAAGCATGAATATTCCATGGCAACACCTTGACATCATGCCCAACTGGGATAGCCTATTTTCATTTATTATCAGTTTGTATAAATGCTTCTAACAACATAATGCATCACAATATCACATGATGGCTACATAATTAGGAAGCTACAATTATTTCATATTGTCTTAGGTTTCTTTTATTGTCTATGGACCTACAAATGAAGGTTGGAAACTTGACACATATTATAACGCCACCATACCAAGTAAATTTGCCACAATTTTAAGAATTTTTAAATAAACTTGTATTTCATCTTTTTTTTTCCATATGAGATATAAGATTTCAACTCTAAATAATTGTCATGTTTTTTGGAACTAAATGAACCAAGGGAGTTTATGACGTAACAGAATAGACTTCCAGAAAATGGTGGTAGGGAGAAATTGGATACAAATACTCTAGGTCCACTCCTAGGCTAATATAGCAGATATACAATTACCAGAACATGGGCACTCATTCTACTAAAAAACGGGTCATTGGGTTGGGGAACCCACATATATTAAATTTATGTTGTTGGCCAAGAGTAAGGCCTTCCAAAATCAATGAGAAGGTGAAGAATGGTTTTTTTGACTTGATATAGGGCTCCTAGATTGTTTCAACCTGATACAACCAATGCTTCTTCTTATAGGAAAATTTCCAGGCTCCATTAAGTTGAATATACAAAACACGCCTTAGGCTTAGCCAACAATATCCATTCACTAGCTGTCACTTCCTAAACACTTTGGTGAAGTTCCCTCTCCAATCTCACGAGTTTCCACTAAGTTTCAGTGCCTTGCACCAATCTCGAGCAATAGATTTTCTATAATAAGACTATTTATGTGCTCTATAATTGACTTTTCAATAAATGCTAAATTAAACGCCTTCAATTCAGACCATATTTTTCCAGACTTGGGTTTTAAAATAAAAAATATCAATGAGTGTGGTGATATCTTGCTTAGGTAAGTGCTTGGCTGAGAATTAGGCAGTAGGTCACTTTCTCAAAAGTAGTGACCTACTTATGTTAATAACACAGTTGTTGTACTTGTCACTAAGGATTTTTACTTTTAAGCATGAACCTATCTAGGAAGATGCAAAAAAAAAGGTAAAAGAACACCTTTGAATTTAAAATTGTATGAAATTTTTATTTATAAGTTGAATTTTAAATCATATGAAAAGCTACAGTTATGTGCTTTGTCACCGGACTTGTTAAATGTCCCTAAAATTATGATTTCCCCCCAATTATTAAACCCTCTTCTATGCATGTGATAAAAACCATTGACTGTATCAATCATACAGGTCAAAAACCTCTTGCTAAAACTCTTATGAAGTATATGTTTTGTTTCCAGTTTTATGAAAATGTTGAAAATCCCACATTCCTTGGAAAATAACATTTTCAATAACTATTTTAATTTGTTAGGTGGCTTTATTTCATTCAAAATCTATTGTTTTTTCAGATTATTTGGCACCATTTTTAAGCAATATATCCACATTCTGGTTATTTTTGGCATCTAAATAAGTGTTAAGATATTTTAAACTCTATGTTAGCTGAAACTTTGTTGTGAAATTTGAAACAATTTGGCATGACTAGTTGAAATTTTTTGTTTCACCCATCTATTCTGGTCCACAAGGGTAGGAATGAAAGAAGAAATTAGGAAGAATATGATAAGAAGGTATATAGGAATAATGAGAAATATCTCCCCTCAAATAAATTTTATGTGCAGAAAGAGAGAGGAGAGACTTATGCCAACAGAATTATCAATCAACAAAAATTGTGAATTTAAAAAAACCCTAAAGTTGAGTTTATCATCCTCACTTCGAATATCCATTTAGGATTTTTGGTATGCCCTAATAGAGTTACAAAATTATTTCTAGATAGCTCAAATTATTGAAGGCCTTGAAGTGTGAGTCCCAAAGATAATTCTTAAATATTCAATGACATGTTTCCATTGTTCTTCTTTCTGCACAAATATCCTCAGATGAAATGGCAGCATTATAACTAGAAGTCAAATAAATATAATTCTCTTGAGTATCCTTTTGATGCACATAACAGAAGGTATTTAGAAAATAGATACATCTTTATTATGTCTGATAATGTGAGCACACTGTATTTGGACTCTGGAGAAACAATCTTGACTTATGTTCCATTATTTTTCAATAAATATCATTTAGACGTGAAAATTCCCAATAATCCTCCTTTCTGTTTTAAACAACATATATAACAAGGACAGAAAGGATGGAAGGAATTATAATTGGGTCTAATGATTCTAGTGATACCATGTAATTCAGGGTATTCAAAATCACGTGTATAAGCATATCAAGCCTTGGAACATTATTCCATTCCCAAAAAATTGACACTCACATCCAATTCTCGAGAGCATGAATCTCAACAGCTTCTCTGATACATAAGATCGCCTTGTTATTATATATTTCCACTTTTAGGAAAGTGGTTTCTTTGCACTTTGCAATACAACATCCCTCACCCCATCAATTATTTTAGAGTGTTTGAATGCCAAACTTGGACTAATAAATCCTCAAAGTACTACATCTCCTTGATGAAGGAAAGGTGATTGAAAGTTGTTTATCAAGTGGTACAATAATCTAGGTTTTATTCATGAACAAGTGTTTTTATTGTATCCAATTACATCAGTGAGATGATCATTTTTACAATTGCTTCAGCTAGTGTATGAGCTCAAAATTCCACCACTTGGCCCTGGAAACAGGTGGCTTGCATGGAAGTGTCACAATCATACCGGTTATGCAAGAATATCCATCTGTTCTAAACTGATTTTGTATTTTGAAAGACATTATAATGCATAAACTCACAAAGCCACATATGGAGAAATAGGATATAGAAACTCATGTGGGCTCAACATACTCTTCCATATTGGTAAAATTGAAATAAACATTCCTCATAATCTATTATACTAGTGTTAAAATTTTCCCCTACTCTCAAGAATGGTTGATTCTTGTTCAGTTAGCTCTAGGACAAGTACTCCCTAGATAGTCCATTGGTGGAATTCCCCACTTGCCCTTCTTGGGAGTCTTGGTCTCAAACTTGGGACTCAGGCATCCATCCCAAAGACAACAAACAAAAATATTGACACATGTTTTGATTGAGTCAAACTTATTTTAGAGGGACCTTTTGGAGGGAAATGAATTGTTTGAGGTTAGAAGTCTTGATAAATACATTTATCCCTCATTCTTTCTCTAGTGTTCCACTATCTAAAATGGAATCAACAATTATTCTCATGTTACAATTGTTGCTTCAATCAATCTTGTTGTTCTGGTTGATATGTTGGCGTACTATTATATGATTTCTATTTTTATTGTTCTCATTATGTCAAATGTTGATATGTTTCTACTATTATGTTGAATGCTACAATTATTACATCGAACTCTATCCTATAAATTGTGATGCCCAAAGAATAACACGTTGGACTGATTTTAGATATGATTTGTACTAGATATGATATACATAGAGTCACATGATTGGTTGGCTTTAACACATTCTACTGGCCTTGGAAGTGGATTTGTAACCAATGACTATAATATATTTATATAGACCCATATTCCCACTAAAGTGACTACCACGAAGAACATTCCTTTAAAATTAGTGGACTTCTACATTCATTATGGTTAAGGAACAACCCAGGATTTAGTTGCTTGTATAGGGAATTCTTGTAAGGTGGAAGGAATAATGCATCCCATAGCTCAGACCTCTAATTGATAGGCATTCCTAGTGTGTTTCCATACTTAATGGATTTATATTACTAAAATATGGGTATACATGGCTAAGTGGTACATGCCTTAAAAATATCTATTGGTCCTTAATAAACTGAATGTAAGATCCATATCTAACCCCTCGCTACAGAGATAAAGATATACACATATACTGGTGTGGTTATTCACATATCTAAAATGTAGTTGACATGTTCCTTAGCAATGTTTATATAATTTTGAGTGAATTAATGTGCGAATTACATATACAACTAGATTTAGGTCTAGAATAAAGTGCATTTCTAAGTTCAATACTGCTTGCAGAAGTAATCAAATACCTATCCACATAGAAAATACATGAGGTGCAGACACCAGTACATCAGCTTTTCTAATGGAATAGCTACCATTAAAGGTGGCTCCCACGTTGATTTAGTAGCAAACCATATAACAACCCATGTGATGAACATTGTAAATAAGAAGAACAAGACAGTTGTAGTGAAAGCACACACGATAAAGAATCATTTATGGATCATTGTCAATTCTTTGATTGACAATACTGCATTTGAATACCAAACTAAGGAGACACTGACAACTTGTCAGAAAAGCTTTGGTTCAAAGTGTGAAATCTCTCAAGAGTTTTTGAAGAAATTTGATAAATGTGGAGTTGTTGAGAATATATTATCCTGGGCAGAATTCAACTTCATACACTCTTTCTAGACATCTCTACTCAAGAGTCCTTCATTTATTGTTGAATTCATTAATCCTATTTTCAAGGCAACCCATAAAAATGGACAGTATTGTCTTTCTATACCATTCCTGGGTATGAATCATGGAGAGAATATTTGGGTGGATCAGCATCAGGATGGACCATAAAGTACTATAAAGGTCTCGGTATAAGTACTTCTAAAGAGGGGAAAGAATATTTAAAAAATTTGGACAAACATAAAAAATACTTCATGTGGATAAATGAGGAAGATGGAGTTGCAATTGAATTGGCCTTCAGCAAGAATAAAATAGAGGCCAAAAATAACTGGCTAATACATTTTGAGCCGGGAACATATTTGGACCAGACTGACCCGCTTATTAAGTGCATCGACTTTTTAATCAAGGAACTGATCCTATATTCCATGGCTGATTTGAAAATATCCATCCCATCCATGGTTGATGGTTTGAAACCAGGGCAAAGGAAAATATTGTTTTTCTCTTTCAAGAGAAATTTTGTTACGAAAGCAAAGGTTGCTCAATTCTCGGGTTATGTCTCAGAGCATTGTGCTTACCATCACGGTGAGCAGAGTCTTGCTAGCACAATTATTGGAATGGCACAAGATTTCATTAGAAGTAGCAACATTAAACTCCTTGCTCCACTTGGGAAATTTGGTACCAAAGCTCAGGGTGGAAAAGATCATGCAAGCGCTTGATATGTTGGCGTACTATTATATGATTTCTATTTTTATTGTTCTCATTATGTCGAATTTTGATATGTTTCTACTATTATGTTGAATGCTGCTATAATTACACAGAATTCTATCCTATAAATTGTGATGCCAAAAGAATAACACATTGGACTGATTTTCGATATGATTTGTACTAGATATGATATACATAGAGTCACATGATTGGTTGGCTTTAACACATTCTACTAGCCTTGGAAGTGGCTTTGTAACCAGTGACTATAATATATTTATATAGACCCATATTCTCACTAAAGTGACTACCACGAAGAGCACTCCTTCAAAATTAGTGGACTTCCACATTCGTTATGGTTAAGGAACAACCGAGGATTTAGTTGCTTATATAGGGAAGTCATGTAAGGTGGAAGGAATAATGCATCCCATAGCTCAGACCTCTAATTGATAGGCATTCCTGGTGTGTGTCCATACTTAATGGATTATGTCCATACTTAATTCTTGGGTTATGTCTCAGAGCATTATTCTTACCATCACGGTGAGCGGAGTCTTGCTAGCACAATTATTGGAATGGCACAAGATTTTGTTGGAAGTAACAACATTAACCTCCTTGCTCCACTTTGGAAATTTGGTACCAGAGCCTAGGGTGGAAAAGATCATGCAAGCGCTCGATATGTTTTCACATGCATTTCACCAATAACACGCTTCTTGTTCCAAAAATATGATGATGTACTCTTAGACTACTTGAATGAAGATGGCCAAAAAATTGAGCCAACATGGTATGTGCCAATTATTCCAATGGTCCTTGTAACTGGAATGTGAGGGAATTGGAACTGGTTGGAGTTCCTTTGTACCTAAATACAACCCAAGGGAATGCAATAAGATGGATACGATACAATGGTGGTTATATCACCATAACTAGAACAAGTAAGTCTAAAAATAGTATAAAAACAAAAAATGTTTCGATGTTTAAAATCATGTTCAAACTTACAATCAAATAGAGGAAAAAACACATACAAAAAACTAGATAATAATCATGAACAAGCTTCATCTTGAATTCTGAACTATAAAGGAACTTACAAAATGTGACACTACAAAACTAGTTAAGCACACAAGAAAAAAGATCATGGACATGACCCTAGTTGAAAATTTGGATTGCTCATGATGCAAGAGGATTTGTACCTGCGTTTCCAAGTCATTCAAAATCCATAATTATCTATACAAGAAATAAAAGTAATTGATGTAGTATTTTTTACTCTAAGATGCATTCTTATGATAATGTTAGAAAATATGTTGACAATGTCAAAACATATCTCAATAATCTCCTCTTTGTTTCGAGAACAATTTATTGGAGTCGCCTGAACATGGAACAATCCTCCCATGATCTGAAAGAGTAGCAATTAAGTCAACAGTGACTTTTTTGTTGCTACGTTGGATCAAGGGAGGTTTTCTCCAAGATTAAATCGCTCCAATAAATTATTATCTATTAAACAGGTCCAACCACGTGAAGATGGAAGCGCTTGTGCCTCCCCCCCCCCTCCCCTTCACCTCACTCTCAATTTCCCAATACCCCATCTATATTTCATTTTTTACTTTCATGAGCAGAAATATATATATATATATATATATATTCAACAACTAATAAAAAAGAAATGCAACAAAAAGTACGCAAGAAAACATTGAAAGTGCTTGGCATAAAAATAGTATGATAAATGAGTTTTTATATAACGCAAAAAAGGTTCTAAGTATGGTAACATTTGTCTTATAATAGTACAATATTTTACATTATCAAAATTTCTTTTTCTTATTCCTAATCTAAAGCTCCTAACTACGTCATCAACATCATTGTGCTCTACTTCTGTTTTGTGCCTTTCCCGCATAGTTCACCTAGTTGTGTACTCATGATGTCTGGTTTCATGTAGTGACGGGGCATCGCCTACAAAAAAAAATATATTAAATTTTAATTGTCAGTTTTTAAATAACATTGAACTAGTTCAGTAATATTCATAGAAAAAATTTGCAATGACATTATTTACCTAGTGCACCAGTTGTCACCGTTGAAACCTTTGCCCTATGTTCCTCTCTGGTGGTAGGATACTCAAGTACATCATTCTCTGTCATTTAAACAAAAAACGTTATAAGGACACAACCCTCAAGGTATAATTAGAAAAATTTATAAGTAGAAATTAATTACTGTCGTGGTCCTCACTGATAGTAGCATTGTTGACCTGGTCCCCACTGGAATGATCAGGTTACATGTGAGGACCATGTACTTCTGGAAATATTTCAATCTCAACGCATTGCTCTACAACTGGGTTATTTTGCTCATTGAAAGTGTTGCTCCCCTAATTTAAACAAGTTGTTAGACATTAAATTTATGGACGAAAACAAACATATTGAAAGGTTAACGTTTTACCTTATTAGGCATTATGGATCTTGGGACATGTCCCAAGCTTCTACAACGTTCAACTATGGCTTGATAGCCGAAATGGACAGAAATCTCTATGTCTTCCTATGTGGATTCCATTCCAAATTCATCACCCTACATTACATATGATTGTGTATTTTTAATGTTATTTGATGGGATTACAAAAATGTTGGAAGGCGATACAATTAATTATAAGATATTTAGCTACTTACAATTCTTGCGGCTAATTTCAAGTAGCCGCCCTAGCCTAGCTTGTGATGGCCTTTTTTTTCAATCCTAGTTTTGGTTGCCTTCGAGGTGTCAGGAAACCTATCATCAAAAGCTTGAAGTCAGTTATGTAACACATTTTTATTTTACACATAGACAAAATTTAAAGCTATTGAATTAAAGTTTTAATTTACCTTGCGGGTCCAGTTAGCATTTTTCCTTCTTTCTTGGCCTTTTTCTCTTTTCCGTCATCGATGAGTGCTCTCCACTCCCTCTCTGGAAATGTGAGAGGATGCTCATATCTAGAGTTAATTTTCAAGTGCGTCTTATAGGTGTCCTGGGTATATTTCAAATATTTTCCAATTTCCTTGGCGACCGTTGTTCTATCAAATGTGCCCACCCCAAAAATGCCTTCTAGATAATCTAGAAGTTCTTTTTTTCAGGTTGGAATTCTGGGAATTCCACCTTGTGCGTATGGTTGGGCCAAAAATTACCAACGCCTTGCTCTCCAAGGCCCTGTAGAAATCATTGTTTCCTACACAAAAAAAGATATTATCATTAATTTAAAAATAATAATCATGATAAAATATGTTTTAGGTAGAGTACATGAAACAATTAAAATATTAAAACTTACCTGGGATTTGTACTTGCTTTATAGGAACACCTTTCCTGTTCACCAAAAATGTGCCTGAAATGGTCCCCGTGGAGGTGACATGTGTAGCTCCAGGAAATGCAATAATAAAGTTGGTCATACCAGCCTCATCACTACCAACACATTCAGCAGTTGGCTGCGTGTTTTCTTGGAAAGGGTACATTCCTTGGCTGCTACCTAAAGGCATAGAAGGTGTATGAGAGGGTTCCTTCGGAATATCTTGCCTTTGTGTCCCACCACCACCAACACCGGGGACATCAGATCCCAGAAAATTCTACACATAAAAGAATTTTTTTCTTAGTTTAGTTAATGTAAAAATTAAAAATCAACCTATCACAATTGATCTCATGCAAAACAATAAAAATATCCTTTTGATTTTTTGTTATTACCTTATATGTTTCTAGTTGGGTCATAACTTTTCTTATCATTTTTCCTAATTTAAGTGTTTGAGGCACAACGTCTACCAAACTCTCAAGTTCCTTGGTTGCTTTTAGCGTATTTTCTCACAACAACACCAATGGACATGGGGATGAAGACAACTCTTCCTCATTGAGGGAATCATCAGACGCACCATGGGCAGGCGCCTGCATATTTGAACAAAATTAACATTATTTCAATTATGTAAAGAACTAAAATACCTGAAGATAGAGCAAGGTTGGCACTTTACATGTTATTCGTCTAGCCCCTTTCCGCGATCATCCTGCCGCATTATAAAATAATAATAAGAATGAAATATATAAAAAATATTGTTAAAGATAAAGAAACTAATATGAAACTGAAATTTTTATTTGTTTACCTGTCTTGTGGTTGTTCATGTAATGCCACGATTAGTCTGCCACATTGCAATAAAATTAGAAATGTGAAAACTTGAAAACAATATCTAACTTGAAAACACAAAATGATTACTGAAATAATTTCTAAATTTACCTTTCTAATACTTAAAATTTGTGCATTAAAGAGTAAAAATTTACCATCAAATGAAATTCGAGTTTATAGAGAGTAAACAGTAAATCACAAATATTAATATATTGTCTTCTCTAAGTTTTCATATCAACATACAACACAACAAGTTAGAGGCATATTTATAAGGAATGGGTGTGAGCCAAACATTGTGACTTACAATTCTATGATCATTGGTCTCTGTTTTGTTGGTAGAGTAGAAGAGGCCCTGGAGTGGTTGAGTATAATTAAAAGTAAGGGCTGTAAGCCAAATATTTATACTTACACCTTGCTAGTACACAATTTCTGCAAAGTAGGTAGATTATATGAGGCTAAAGAGATTTTCAGTGAAGCTTTCATGAGCGCAATAAAGCTAACTGTAGTGACCTATGATGCATTGTTCAATGGATATTGCAAGGGAGGGAAATTGGATGAGGATTTCCTTCTCCTCAAAGAAATGAATCAGAATGACTGCATGCCTGACATAATTACATACAGTACCATAATTTATGGGCTAATAAAAGAGAACAAGATCTTAGAGGCTTTGAATTTACATGATCAGATGGGAGACAAGGGCTATGAACTATATATGAAGACAATGATCACCCTATTTTGAAGACTCTATAGGAATGCTTATGCAAAATATGCAATTAGGTTATTTATAAAAATGTAGAATAGGGGCCATAGGCATAATTCCCTTAACTACTATTTATTGATACATGCTCATGCTGCAGAAGGAGAGATAGATATGGCCCATACACGTTTTCATGAGATGTTGGGCAAGGGCTTATCCCCCAATCTAATGACATACAGTATAATAATTAAGGGGTTTTGTATACAAAAAACATTAGGTGAGGCTACTAAGATGCTTGGCTTTATGGTTGAAAATGGTGTGGATCCAAATATTATCTCTTAAAATATTTTGATTAAAGAATACCAAAATTTGGACATGACAGAAGGTGCGGAACAACTTTATTCAGTAGCCATAAAGAGAGGTGTGTTTCCTAGTAGAAAAGCAGAGTCTTGTTTTGAAGTTATTGTTCAGACACCAGAGATAGATGGTGAATCACTAGGGCTTTGATGGATTGGTTTCTAGGTTTATCCTCCTAGCTTGCCCTTTTTTTCCTACCAGAGAGGCCAATTTTATAAGCTCGTGGATGATGATTCATGACAATAAACATAAAAATGGAGAAGAAATGAGAATAGCCTGTAGCATAATTGAAAAATGTCTTCATTTGTTTGTTTGAATGGAGTTTCCTGGATAGGCCTTTCCAATCTGCATCGAAGTAGAGTTTCCCGCATAGGCGTTGACTACATTGATGAAATCTGATAGTGAAATTTCTACTTGAACAACCAATCTCATCTTTGTCCATTCTTTCGATTACTTTTCTACTTATCTTTTCTTATGATTTCATTTTTTTATTGATTCCATTTCTCATAGTGGAGTGATGTGCATTCTCCTAGAAATTTTTTGACAACAGAGTCTAAAGATCTTATACCATTTTGTGATGCTAAGGACAAACTGAAATTGTAGAAATTGATTGTTTATAGAGTGTAGCCACTCAATTCATGGTATAATGCATCATTCACAAAGAACAATTTATATGATGCGTGTAAAAGGTTATAATGTCTACTCTACAAATCAGATAAAATGGTTTTTAAAATGGAAACTCTAAATTATTGTAAAGAGGTGATAAGAATCTGATAGTTGGTATTCAAGTTGAAGCACTACTTCATAATTGTGTTGTAATAGTTCTGATGATGGGAGTAGTAACTTAATGAATGCAAGTTGTTCATTCCTTGATTCAAGTTTGTTGAATCGATGTAATTTACTAAATTGATGGGTTATAGAATAGATAAGTAGAAAGAGATCCGTATTTTGGGTTCAACATATTGGTTGGAAACTGGTCTTTTTGTTCTTGTTTTACTTCACCATTAGGTAATTTAAAATTTTTGAGTTCTTATGAAAAGGCACTGAATATTTGTGATGCTATGACACTAGAAGGTAAGAAAAACGTTGTTCTCATTCATGAGAAATATTGTTAAATGATATGATGTTGTATTGTACATGTTTATAAATCTATTGGTGCTTTCTCATATACCAGAAAACACAACTTCAAAAAATATCATGAAAGTAGGACTAGTTACCATAGGGCATGTTTTTATTAAAAAACAAGCCTGTAAACTTCAACGTTTTTTTTGGCTATTGGATCTTCCTATTGGATCCAATGGACCTAGACTTGGAGATAGAATGCTTTGGGTATAAGGATTCACAAATCTGGGAGAGAATTGCATTTTTTTGAATCTCAGATGATTTTCTTGATTTGGAAGACAAGCCGCGAAACATTTCCCAACTTGTGATGATTTTCTTGATTTGGAAGACAACATGTGAAACATTTCCCATCTTTTTGGAATACATTGTAGGCCAAAAAGATAAACATTAAAGGAAGCATAAATAGAAAAGAAGGGGTATGCCATGGGAATCCTATCAATAGTTACCTCATAGAGCAATATACCTATTAATATTATGTCACGCTTAAAGTGGCAAGGAAAAACATGAAATTCAAAATTCTAATAGAATCTTCTAAGGTTTCTTGAGATCATGGTTGTATATCCTCTAAAGTTTCCCTTACATGCATCATTAAATTATGAATATGGTGCTCAGCATGACAATTTGATAATTAATCATTATTTTTTCCATAGTTTCCATAGCCTTGGGTATTGCTTGGGAGTACTTGTGTGCAGTGTTTTAAAATTTGGACCAAGTTGACACAGACTACCATATCAACTTGTCCAATGGATTGGTTCAGAGGGCCAGTACCTACTTGGACGAGTCAGATTTTTTTGGTACCAAACCACAAGGCATGACTTGGATGGTTTGGTACCAAACCGGCCCAACTCGATTGAGTCCGTACCTTCTTGGCCAAGTCATTTTTTGATGGAATTTGGGCATGTTATGTAATGCATAAGTAATTATTTGACCTGTATTTTTGCTGATATTTTAGAGTAGATTTTCCTGGACAGAAATTTGGCCTTATTTCAGCCTCTTCCCAGCCCCTCCACTGACTTTTTCTTGTTTCTGTCAGCATGTTGTAAATATGCCCAGCAAACCTAGGGTTTGAGAAGATCTATTTAGTGTGCCTATGGCATGTTTATTCTAAGGGATTTTGGAAGTTTCCTCCTCCACTGTGTTGTTGGTACGGGCATGTCAATTACATGCCACAAATTTTGTTGCTGGTTGGAGGTATTCCTGTGTGTTATCTTGGGTTTCTGGTTGTGCTTCAACCTGTTTGGCACATTTTTATAGCATAAGTTTGGTTGTTGGTAAGCCTGCTAATTTAGGGTATGTATAGATTTGTGGGTTTATCTAGGATCAAAATTTCTGTGTGCAAGCAATGATTCATCACATGTGTGGTTTTTTGAATGTTCCCACAACAAATTAGTATTTCTTCTCACTATAATTTTAGTGGAGTATCTCTAGGTTTATACTCTATAGATACTTGAAGGCCCAAGGGTAAATTTTTGAGGGAGGGTATTACCTTTTGTCATTCAAAAATTTTATTTTCCTAATCCTTTTTAAGGGCCCTTCCCACTCTAGAGGCCATGTAGAGCCTCACTGATTATATATATATATATATATATATATATATATATATATATATATATGAGTAAACTGTGCATATTTTGTCTCTAATGGTTTGGAATCATGGCTTTGAATCTTCAAATTTCAAAATATAGTTTTTCATTAAAATTTAAATATTATCTGTATTTTTTTATCAAACCAAGCAATTAAAATCAGATCAATCTGAGTCATTCCAAGTCCTAGTTGACCCTTGACCAATTCTGAGGCTAAGTCCAAGTTTTAAAACATTGCACAGGAGTGTGGCGGCTTGGCGAGTACTTGGGAAAAAACTCACATTGACCAAGCATTGGGCAGTCAATACTTGTTGTACTTATGAGTGTTGGCAAGTTCTCCCATGCGCAGTGGAGTATGGTAAGTCTAAATTAATGGTAGTTTTTGATGTTGCTGGCGGTTTTGGGGATAAGAGGGAGTTTTTCACCTTGTATTTTCCTTTGAAACCCCTTGACTTGAACACAAAGTCATTTGTGAGAATTTTTTGAAGGCCATTTGCAAGCATATTTCGGGGTTTTAAGGAGAATTTCGAGTGAATTAATAGGCTAGTTGTAATCTTTTGGCCTTAAGGTGATTTTCAGCTGGCAAAAGATTCAGTCAACTAACAGTTCTTATTTTCTTAAATTTCTTTATCTTAGGATATTTTCTTCAAGTGCTTGGGTGTCTTGGGAGTGCCATGGAGCTGTTTAGAACCAACATTGAACCATTTGAAGGCATTTAGAATGGGTTTTGATGGGTATAACAGGAAAAATAGAGGCTACAGCCCATGGTTGTGGTGCGTAGCAGCTATTAGTGAGGTGATTAGGCTTGTATTAACACAGAGATCCACATTCAAAACCTCTTGAGTGGGTGTAGATGAGGCCAGGTGCAAATCCTGGTTGGTTTTGATGGAATAGGGATGCCCCTCATAGCATGCCCACTTAGCTAAAAAATAGATATAAGTTACTATAATCAAAATGTCCGAAAAAAATTGGGACTGCATTTTGATACATAAGATTTCATATTTAGTTTTTCCCTCAAATTCCCATCTTTGAATTTCTAGGTCAGTTTGGTTAAGGCTTCAAATTTGCTTCAAAAGCATTATAAAAAATATTAGACACCGTTGGCAATTTGGGATAAATTTAGAGGGTTCTTGGGTAAGATGTGAATGATACAATGATAATTCCTTTGGGGGTATAAACCAACTTGTATACTACGTGGCTACACTTTCTGATAACAATCTAGTTGTTTGTCCCAATAAGACATTTGAAATCATGATATAGAGATGCAAAAAAGAAGAAGGAAAGAGGCATGCAACAAATATT
Organism: Pinus albicaulis; assembly: GCA_034641835.2. Lineage (NCBI taxonomy): Eukaryota > Viridiplantae > Streptophyta > Pinopsida > Pinales > Pinaceae > Pinus > Pinus albicaulis. Next base: position 529,483,700 of record CM076583.1, read on the forward strand.
GGGAGAGGCCTTGGAAATTGAGGTGAGGGAGGTTCCTTAAGGGTTTTAACATTTTGGAGATGATGTAAACATCTCAAGTAATAGACAAACTAGTCTATGATTTTACCCATCCACTAGTTGGCGCATAAATCACCTTAGATTCATGTTGGAAGGCAAAAGAGTAGCAAAAAGGCAAAGAGAATTGTAGGTAGATGGTGGTATTTGTCTAATTTTACTTAATGCCTCTTAAGGGAAACATATTATATCAGCCTATGATGCAATTGATATTTTTGGTCTAACTTTTAAAGACTCTTAACTATGAGCATTGAGAAGCTTAGCAATCCCTTTGGCGAGCTAAAAACATTGATACCATCTATGTCACATGGTTCACCGAAATTCAAAATTGAGGTTTAAAATTCAAAGAACCTAAAGAAAATTCTTAGGTTTGGTTAGGTTCTTCAAACCTCATGACCGAACCTCAATTTGAATTTGAACTTGAAGGAAAAAATGGCTTTTTTTTATCGGTTTTCTCGTTTTTTTATAAATAATAAAGTAAATTTTTTCTAACCCTAGATCCCTTGACTTAGAATTTTTGAAATTTTTTGTTCACTCTTCATTAAACCAACTTGTCTCCATTGCCCATGTCACTGACCCTTTTTCCATTACTGCTGACCCTTGATCCTGCTAACCTTATTCGACAATGTGATTGCTTTATGCCAATTCTATTCTTAATTCTCTTCTCTGTGGAATTAGACCCTCCATTACCATTGCCATATGGACCATATACCTACCAAGTTGATGGTTCACTACCCAAAAAGTCTTATTTTGTTTGCGATTTTCCACCCTTGTTGTGCCCAACCTCCAGGGGATTTGATATGGCTCATAACTCAAGCTGTCGCCTATAGTCTGTGCCACACCCACAACTCAAGCTATAGCCTATAGCATGTGCCATGGCCCATGGGTTTTGTATCTAGGACCAGTCACCACTATAGTCAGACTCTATATATAATGAAAAATGTATATAGATGAGCCTCATCGCAAACTTCATCTGAACCTCATCAAAAAAATTTGAATTCAAAATGAACATAATTGTTGTTGAACCCAACCTCATATTTGAACTATTTGACTTAGGATACCATAGAGAGGTTGATAACATTAAGGGGATATTGGATAGAAACTGAAGGGACCAACACCCCGAATCTGTTATTAGAGGTATCAAGCTAGAGCTCGATTTTGAGTAAGAATAAACAATTAAAGATGAGAGGGAAGTGTAATTGGCCATATTCTTAAATGTAAACAAAATCATTTCTATGGAATGTTGAAAGCTATATCAAAAGAACAAATAGGTCCTATTGTAAGTCTAAACATAGTCCAAAAAATAACCAGTCTGTTTAAAATCAAATAAAGGTCATTACCATTTTGTGGGTTGGAAAATTCCCCCCTGAACCAACGTATGTGAAAATGTCTAAATGCAGCTCCCTTTAGTACTATTGCCCCCACTTCCGGCCTCTACTACTCTGATGCTTCCATGGGATATGCTTTCATTCCAACTGCTGGATAATATGGAACTAAAAAACGATTACAGGGCCTGCGCGTGGAAGCTACATTAAGTGGTAAGAATTGCATTCACATTGCTCGAAAGATTTAGCAGTAAGAATTGAATTCGGTGAATATTGTTGGAAAAAAGGCAGTAAGAATTAATTTCAATTGATTAATTATGAATTAGTCAACTTAATTACTAATTACTAATTAGACTATAATTTTAATTGATTAATTAATTATTATTTTTATGTTAGGGGCTTAGGGGTTAGGGGAATAGGGGATTAGGGGTTAGAGGATTAGGGTTCAAGGGTTAGGCCATGCACCATGAGTTGATTTACATGTGACACTACTGGCCTACCATGGCGGTGTAGATTAGTTGGGTCCCACCAAATTCCCCATCATATTAGACCAAGGTACAAAGAAAGGAGACATTCTTGTGAGAGGTGTGATCAAAACATGCACTAAACCCATTTCCCAACCCATATTAACAATCATTTACCAATGTTGGCTCTCACTATTTTAGATAGGTTCAAGTTTCCGAAACCTTATTCCAACATGTGTAACCTTGTCTAGTCCACTAATAATCTTATTTAGTGTAGGGTCCTTGTCATATATGAACCATGAGGACTTCACCTTGTTGACCAATATCTTATAATGTTCATTCATAAAGGAGGTTTTTAAGTTATGATGAATAAAGTCAATATATTGTAGGTATTGGGGGGATATAATTGGGTGTATCGGTGGAGGGGGGTTGGGGGAGGGTTTAGAGGTATTAGGAAGTATGCAAATAGGTATTTAATAAAAATAGGGAGCCTTAATAGGAAATATGTATTAGGAGGGGGATTCAAGAAAATTATTTTGGGAGATCTTTATCAATATCTATGGAAATTGAGGGTATTATTTAAAATCCGATGAATGCATGTGCTATGTCACGAGTTTATAAGTGAAGGTCTTATGAGATGACCAGATCAACCAACTCCTATAATTGATGTGGTTGACAATGAATGGCTATTTTCTCAAGAAGATGTTATTTGTTTCTTTATATTGCTATGTTTACAAATAATATAACTTGAATTCTTCATTAAATTTATTTTTTTGTAACCACCAATCCACATATTTGATCCTAATACTTGCCAATAAAAGCTTCTCTTGTGACATTATTTTGTATTATTTTTTTTGTTAACTATTCGAGACTTGTGGGACTTGCAACAATATTTTATATATATATTTTGGTTTACTAGCTATCAGTGACTGGCGAGACTATCTTGTTGTCTAATAAACTACAACCCAGGGGATAAGTTATCAAAGTTATTTGCGGTTTGCAAGACTAGCTTGTAGCTGTCTAATAAAACATGACTCATGGGAATATAAGATATCAAAAGCATTTGAGATTCATAGCTATCCCAGGCCACACCAACCCTCAACGTGGATAGATTTTTGTTGCGTCTCTTCCTTGAATTTTGAACCTTAACAAAATTTCAAAACAAAATCCTCAAATTCCAATCGCACTATATTTTTTTATTAATTACAACATTCTTTTAATAAAAAAGGGAAAATTAAGATATATAATATTACAGTGATAATATTTATTTAGCTATATAAAAATGAAAATCACATGATATACGAGCAATTTTAACTATATATAAGTTCAAATTCAACTCATGACATTCATGTTCATATTCAACAATAATGAAATATAAGAAAAAATCATCATATCTAAAATATTTGATAAAATTCGCCATGAAATTCATGTGTGTGTGTGTGAGGTTTCTAGTATATTCCCTTATCCATTTGGATGAAGGTGATCCAGATCGATTGATATGGTCAAAGAATACCATTTAGGGGAATGCACAAAAAATTGGGTTACTAGGCCTTTTTAGAATCAAATACCACACAGCGACAAAGGTGGTGGTGGCAATATTTATGGAAACACTATTTTCAACTCAAATGTAAAGTGATTTTATGGTTGACATTGAGTAGTAAATTTCTAACATAGGAAAATATACTCAAAGAGGATGGTCTCGTCCAAATCATTATGCCTTATGCCATGTGGAGGAAAAATCCATCTCTCATACATTCATTTCATGTCCCTATATATAAAATGCTTGGATTGTCACCTATTCAATTTGGCTCCAATTTTTTTTCGATAGAATAAAGAATCATTAAAGGAATTCACTCAAGATTGGGTATCTTATTGTTTAATTCAATTTTACCGATATTTCCCTACTATCTCGTGAAAAACATTTGGTGGCGTGAAATTAGGCAATTTTCCATAACAAATACATACCACCTAAAGTGATGAGCGATATCATATAGAAAATAGTAAATGAATTTCTGGAAAATCCAAAAACAAAGAATACCATGGGATTAGGGGTTAGAGGAATAATGAGGATTAGGGTTCAGGGGTTAGGAGAATAATGAGTTAGTGGTTAAGGGGTTAGGGATTGGGGGCTTAGGGGTTAGGGGATTTATTCGCATTTAGGGGTTAGGGGAATAATGAGTTAGTGTTATCTCATGGTTTATTTCCCGAGTCTGTGGAAGCTTTACAGGTACCTGGGGCTAGTACTATCGGAGTGGTGCAAGTGGAAGGGTGTTTTGGGCTTATATCCGAAGAGGAGGGGGAGGATGTTTGTTGGGAAAAATACTGAGAGGAGGGGGGTGAATCAGTATTTAGGGCAAACTAAAACTTTTTACTTTTTCATGCTCTAAAACCCATATGCTACTTTGCTGAAGCCAACTAGCGTATACACGCGGATACCCTTCATAAAACTCGCGTATACCCAGAGATCTAATTATGCCATTAGTTCTTCACTTATATCATTCCATCATTCATTCATTAGATGTTCTATAAACAGTAAACATGTGCAGTAAAAATAGAATAAACCATCACACAAAGCATCACACATGAACACCAGGATTTTTAGGTGGAAACCCAAGTCGGGAGAAAACCACCGCTGCAGTTGCTCAGCCTTCAATATTTTATTATAGAGAAAACATCTTACAACATATGTCCTGGTGGGAATACCGACACGCGAGGAACCCACACACTCGTTTGACCACTCTCCACGGAAGGGAGCTCCAGCCCCACGGCTCATTTACCGGCCTCTCACGGAAGGGAGCTACGACCCCCTGATCTCGTTTACCAACCTCACCTGGAAAGGAGCTACGACCCCCTGATCTCGTTTACCAGCCTCACCTGGAAGGGAGCTACAACCCCCTGACTGAAGGCTACAACCCTCAGCACCTCTATGGACCACGTTTCATCAATTTTCACACTGGATCCAAAAGCTTCCTTTAGGACACAACTTGCAGGACACGTTTCAACATATTTGACTTGGACCCTTTCCACTACTTTTTAAACACGATCAACCATGAAACAGATACATATAACTCACTGACAGATATCAGTAAACCAGCAGAACAGATCAGACATTTCTTACCATAGACTTCAGCAAACCCTAGTTTGCATACGCGCTTTCACTTCACTGATGCCGCGTATATACGCGCTTCCGTTCACACAAACCAGCGTATACCTCTGTACATATTTCATTGCGCATACGCGCTTTCTCTTCGGCGAAGACGCGTATATACATGCTTCCTCTGCGGCGAAGTAGCGTATATATCTTCAATCATTATAGAGCAGCATACTTCTTCAGATCAGATATTCAGTTTAGATTTATCCTTTTACTTCAGACAGATGTTCGCCTCATTTCAGATCTAAGCCTTCCATAAGTAGATCTAGTAGATACAAGTACATTTCAGATCTAGATCCCCTTCTTCATCATTGGTGCATTCATATTTATCATTCAAGTGTAACCCTTTCCATTCAGATCTACTTCAGAGAGAAGTATTCATTCAAGCTCAGACATCTTGCACCCACACTCATGATTTGCATAATGAATTTCATCTCTTTATATAGGTTTACCATTTCTCAATACCATGAGCCCCTTTTTCAATACCATGAGCAAAAACAATATTACTTAGATGGTTTTCTGGACGGGGTCAATTAGGCGGATCATTACCCAATACCATGGGTCGATACCATGGTGGTTACCCTTGGTTTTGCACTTTTTGAGCGCTTTAGCCCATACGCGACTTGGCACGTTCTTTTCCGCGTGCATACGCGACTTCCCCTAGGCCAATCCGCGTATACAAAGAGACATACTCTTTTCATCATATTTTGAGCACATTTTGAATTCCTTTCTTCATTGCCTTCTGTACACACTGTAGAAACACCATATTTTCTTCATCAGGAACATATTCTCTCAAGCACAACTTCATTAAGTTGTCATCATCTTCATCAGGTGGGTTTCCTTTCAAGGACAGCATTCAGCATCCTATTGTCAACAAACATTATATCATATCGGATTTACATCATTTACTAAGTCCATCAAGTCAAGAATGACTTCATCGGGTGGATTGTCATCAGGAAAACACATGTCAACAATCTCATGTCTTCATCTTCATTCGGTGGGTTTCCATCAAGGACTTAACACTGCATCATATTATAGCAGTTGCGCGGTTTTCATCGCTTCCAGAACTGCCCCAAAACTATTGACAAGCAGGGTTAAAAAGAAAAAAAAGGAAAATTCATTAAGAAAAACTTTGAATACCCAAATCTAGTTTTCGGAGTGGGCATACGAATATACCAGATGATGGCGGCCTTGGAGACCATATTGGTGGGCATAGCGCGTGGAAAATTCTTCTCCGCTCAATTTATAGGTGATTGGATTGAACAATATTGGGGAGAATCTATGGATAAGGAGGTGGAGGTGATAACCCTATCAAAGGGGTGGTTCATGATCAGGTTTGCGAACAAAGAGACCTACATTAATGGCTCCTTGTGCGCAATTGGAGTTTTGGCATTGCGTTGATTCTCTTCAAGTGGTGAACACCCATATTTGATGTGAAGTGGGAAAGAGTGGATGAGATCTTGGTTTGGGTGAGTATGTTGGAATTACCTCCCCTCTTATGGACAACGGAAATTTTCAAGGCCATTGGGAATATTATGTGCATCTTTTTGGATGTGGATATGTCATTTCAAGTCAAGAAATATCAGAATGTGGCTCGTATACTGGTTCGTCTTGTTCCAAGAGAAGATCTGGTTGAAAAAATCCACTTACATCTCGATGGAAAATATTTCTTCCAAATTATTGATTATGAGCACCTTCCTTTTTAGTGCCATAGATGTCACAAGTATGGTGATCATTTGGTCAGAGACTTCCCTCTAGGAAATATCAAGAGGCATCGTCAAAGGGTAGTCTACAGGAATGATTATCAGGCTCAGGTAGCTGATCAGTCAGAAGGTGGTGAGTAGGAACAGATGTAAGAGGTGGTGCATCAGAAGGAAGAGGGGATTATCCTGATGGAAGGGATGGAGGAAGATATTAAACAATTGTAGATCCCTCTTGTCGGTGAGATATTGAACCAAGCACAGGACACTTAGGCTCCAATGGGACCTGCACCGGACTTGGTGGGTATGGTCACTCGATCCCTTCCTTCTATTCATGATACTCTTGATCTGTTATTAAATGTTATTCAATTGCCTGGTCCTTCCAAGCCCCTAGTAAATGAGCCATTGTGCATAAAAAATATTTCTATAATGATTAAAATATAAATTTATAACATACCATCTCATACTCGAACAAAATATCTATATTAATATTCTTCTTTTGTATCTTCTTGATCTTCATCCAACTGATCGACATCTATACCAACATAGGATTCAAAAATAATGTTGAAATGATCGACCATGTCATCATCATCATCAATTATGTCATTTTCAATAATATCCTCATCAAAATCATCATCAATAATTGTTACCTCGTCTCCTATGCCTGGTTCATCTTCTATATCTTCTTCGTCTATCATTGCATTTTCCTTCTCATTTGTCGCTGCATCATATTCTTCTTGATCAATATCATCTTATTTCTCTTTTTGACTTCCTCTTGGATCATATCTAATAGAAAATTACCATCTGTTCTCAACTGTAACCTCTAAGTAAAAGACTTGTTCACATTAGATTGGAAAAACATAGTGATCTTTTCTTGCTTCAAACTGTGATATTTTAACCATTGGAAATCCATTTTCATGTTGAATAAGAGTTTTGTCATCATCACGTACATTCATTCGTAGCCTATACCATTTGATATCGGAAAAAAATAATTTTAAGGAATTTAAGTCACACTCAACTATATATCATCTAAAAACCCATAATATCTATTTTCAGATTCTCAAGGATGTCTGTCACTCTTGGAGGAAAAATTATTGACCTGGAATAATTGAGTCTATCATATTCTGATTTTTGTTGTAATAAATTGCCATTTCATGAAATCACATCAAGGAATCTTCAATTTATGTCAACATACTCCATTTGTAAATGGCTAGTATGGCACGATGGAGCAAACGAACCTGCCTAAACGTGTTTCCCTAGGCACCCTCACATTACAGCACAACCAGACCCGACTCAAACCGAACATGTTTCCTTGGGCACCATCACATGACCTGACCCGACCCAACATGCCTGAACATCAATTAAGTTGGCACGAGGGAGCACAGGAAAGGGTTAGGGGTTAAGGGTTTAGATTTTTAGGGTTTAGGGGGTTAAATGTGTTAGGGGTACCTAACATACCTAGCCTTGTCACTCCCTCCTTAGCACACTAGCTAGAACTTGCTAACACTCCATATTACACACTCTTATTCATGTTGGTTGTTTCATAAAGGAAAGAAACATTGATGCAGATTGTTTACCACTATTTGTAATCAAGAAAAATCTAACCAAATTACCCGACCCGCCCCGACCCACCCGAACGCGTTTCCATGGGCGCCCTCACACAACCTGACCCAACCTGACCTAACCCATCGGAACATGTTTCCTTGGGCACCCTCACGCGACACGACCTAACCACACCCACCCGAATGTGTTTCCTTAGGTGCCCTCTCACAACTCGATCCAACCCACACAAACACGTTTCCTTAGGAGCCCTCACACAACTCGACCTGAATCGACCCGACTTGCCTGAACGCATTTCCTCAGGCGCCCTCACATGGCACAACCCGGCCGGACCTAACCTAAAGTGAACACACTTCCTTTGGTGCCATCACATTACCCGACCTGAGCCGACACACTCGAACATCGATTAAACTGGCATGACGAGGGAGAAAACGACAAACGGGTCGCACGAACGTGCACAAGGCACACGGGCGGTTGCAACTTTGATTTTTTGATATGGCCTCCCTCACACGATCCAACCCGAACGTGTTTCCTATCGCGCCCTCACACGACACGACCCGACCCGCCTGAATGAAGGCACGATGGAGAAAATGGAAAATGGATTGCACAAACATGCAGTAAAAGGCAATCGGGCAGTCACAACTTAGAATTTTTGATACGACCACCCTCACATGACTCGACCCACCCAAATGTGTTTCCATAGGTGCCCTCAAATGACCCGATGTGACCCAACTTTCCCGAACACATTTCCTTGGGCACTCTCACACAACTCGAGTTGACTCTCCTTGACCTGCAGCAAATGCATTTCCTTGTGCGCCCTCACACGACCTGACCCGAACCAACCCGGCCCGATTGAACACGTTTCCTTTGGTGCCCTCACACGACCTGACTTGACCCAACCCACCCGAACGCGTTTCCTCGGGCACCCTCACACGACACGACCAAGAAAACCCACCCGAATGCGTTTTCCTGAGCGTTGCCACATCACCCGACCCGCTCGAACATGTTTCCTTGGGCGCCCTCATAGGACATGACTTGACCCGACCTGCTTTAACGTGTTTCCTTGTGCAGCCTCACACAACATGACCCGATAGAACCCTACCTGACCCACCCGAACATGTTTCCTTGAGTACCCTCACACGACCTAACATGACCCAACTCAGACGTGTTCCTTGGGCGCCCTCACACAACCCGACTCGACCCGACCTCACACAACCTGACCCAACCCGACTCGACCCGACACGACCCGAACTCACACAACCCGACCTGACACTGCGACCTGACACGACCCCACCCAACCCGACTGAACCCACCTGGACAAAGGAAATTGGGATGTGAAGCTTGAAAAAAGGCTAAAGGGATGACATGCATGAACATAGGGAGGGTAATAGAAAGTTCAAGCATAAGGCTAGAGATGGAGAGCTATTGAAGGTAGATAATGGCTAGAAGGCCAAGTCCTTAAGGTCAAGAGGTCTTTGCTGAGAAGCTGAATCACAAATTTTATGACACATATTGCAACCTGCACCAAATGATATGCTCTAGCTAAAAGGGATGTTAATCTTAAATAACTTTGCATGTTCATGGTAGTTAAAGCACATGAGAGTATTGGACTGAATAATGTTGCTGAGACTGAGGGAGATCACATTACCATTATTTGGGCACACTATGCATGATTTAAGGGAATTTCACTCTACTTGGAGTTGCGATGGATATTGTGCTACGTGCCAATGCTCTTGTTGCACAAGGTTTCCATGGTGGCTGCTTCCTCAGGGAAGTGATTAGGGGTGTTTTGATAATGAATGAGATCCATCATATTACCATTATGATACAAAGTCTTCACCATCAACAATGATGTGGTTATTTGAGGTTATACTGGCGTGGTACAAAAATTAAGTAACGTTGAAGGCAAAATGTCATGTTGAAGTGAATTTCCAAGGTGATGTGCACATTAGTCAGTAATAGGCGAGTGACATTCATGAATTGCAACCCTTGAAAGTGTTATCTGTCACCATGTCAAAGAAGGTGGGGAGGGCCCACATTGGGCTACAATTTTTTGGGTGATCACAAAATATTCTTCAATACACAAGACATTATATTCTGAAAAAGTTATAATAAAACTTCTAATTTATTCATTCATTAAATTTAAAGATAATTTTTTTAAATAAATAAATAAATAAATATATATATATATATACACACACACACACACACACATATATATATGTATATTCATTTTTAAAATTAAACATGTTATAAGTTAAATAGAAATTAATAACAATTAAATATAACAAATATATTATTATTTTTGTTAGCTTGACCTAGATAACATAGTAATAGCTAACATAATAATGGTTAATTAAATCACCCTAGTAAACAAATAACAAATATATTATTATAATCCTATAAAAATTAATAAAAATAAAAAAACAACATTACAAAATATTCTACCATTACAAAATGTTTACCGTTGTCGTTATTTTGATGTTTGGTCTAAATGTCGCAATACCAACAGTTGTCCCCAAACTGTCACAATACCGACGACTGTCCGCAAACCATCGCAATATCGACGGTTTTCCCCAATACCTTCGCACTACCTACAAGTGTCTCTAAACATCGCAATAGCGACACTTGTCTCCAAATGTCGCAATATCGATTCATGTCTTAGAAACGTCACAGTTCTGACATTGTGTCCCGAAACTTCTATATTCTAATGACGTTACTAAATGTCGCAATAATAACGATTTCCCTAAACGTCGCTATAGCGACGTTTGTTGGCAGGATTTAAAAAATTAAGAAAAATTGGGGAAATTTCCTATAATAAATCAAAAGTGTCAGAACTAAAGTGTCAAAATTTTGATGAAATGTACTAGTGCCACTATGCTCCAAGCCCGCTTGATTTGGAATAAAAAGTGTACTTTGGCTCATTCCCCCTCATTTTATTGTGTATTTCGAGATCAATTAGAGTAGGGCTGGGACAAGAGACACCGAGGAGCTTTGATCCATGGTCTAGATTTGCATGCATCTCGTGCTACAAGAAAGTCTAACATTGGTACAGGAAGTTTCCAGGGAGGCCACACAGTCATATAAAGTGTCATGTAGGCCAACCTCAGAGTGTATCGACACCCCAAAACCATCCTTCAAGCAAGAAAATATCATAATTTTAGAGGTAAGTGGCCATCACCCCACCAAGTCGTAAAAAAAAAAAATCATGGTAATTTACACACAGTCAAGCCATAATTCAGGAAATTAATAGGTTGTTCAAAGGACTAGGGGTAAGAAAATAACATTTTTTGTTAAGAAGAAACCTTTGGGTTATGTAATATTCCAAAACAGGAAAAACAGGAATATTGAACATAAAACAGGAAATTGAAGTAAATATCAATACATCAAAACATGAGCATATGATTGAGCCATTTTATTATATATAATAGCATAAATGAGTACAAGTTCTTGAGGAAAAAGACACTCAAGCTAGGCAAAACAAGCTTGAAATGGCCCAATACACCAAGACATGAAAATTTGTTGCTACACAAAACGTCGGAAGGTTATGACTGCGCAGTCCTGTTGGGAATAACTGCAGATGGAAAATAATAATACATGGATTACTAATATGTTGCTCAGAAAATGCCAGGATCAGAGATCTAGGCTTTCTAGCACAATTCCAAGATAACCCAGAAAGAGTTTCTTGAAATACTCAAGATGAAAAATGCAGCCCTAGGGCTGAATTATGCTCTGCAACCAAGTACCCATCAAGAGGTGGCTGATATGATGAGAAAATAATTGATACTCCTCCCCAATGAACTTCTGGATGAAGGACTGCTCCCCTCACTAGAAAAAAATCTCAAGAACTTGGGTTCTCAACCCTCCACTGCAATTTCCTTCCTGAATTATGCAATTACTGAAGGAGAATACGTTGCTGAAGGTGGTTGAAGGTTGTCCTAATGCTGGATGATGGAATGTAGCTCAAAGGAACCTATCCTGAGTGGGAACTCGAAGTCCCATGAGGATGAGGGTGGGATTTCTGCTTGGAAACACCCTTGTGCTAAACAACACAACAGACTCCATTAAATCGCTGAAGCATGCAAAAAGTCATAAAAGACAATATATAAAAAATATTCAGAATGATTTCTATGGCTTCCATCCCCTTCCTTATATTCTTTTTGAGCCTCCTCCCCCTTGGTCCCACTCATTAAAGATGCTACTCTCATGGAGACTTCCTCCTATTATGATTGTGATGTCCTCCAATATCTCTCCACTACCTCCATGAATGCGTTATTGATTTGGTCAACCTTGATCCCATACACATCCATTGACTCCCATTCACACCAAGGAGTGCTTTATTCAACAAGATGCAATGATCCACATTCACATTAGAAGTGGTTTTATTCCTACTAAATAGATTTATGGGTCTCTCTACACTCTTATTCATCTATCTTATTGACAAAAGAAAATTTTAATATTCCAAATAGCTGAAAGATAATTAGGGATATTACAGTCCTCCCCTCCCGAATGTTGCTTGTCCTCAAGCAACTGCAAGGATGGATGTTGGTGAGCCCTCGTATTGCACCAAGAGTGCTGCAACTCCCAGGGGCCGCCCTACTTTACTTGATCAACCTGTGGTTCGTACAAACTTGGAGGTGACAATGCTATATACATAGCAGATGCATTTTTCTCATGTCATCATCTTCTTCTTTATGAAAGGGTGCTATTTCTTAAACTAAGATAAGAGCTGGAAAGTAAATTGCTAGAAGGAAATGACATAAGGAAACTAAAATAAATTGCTGAAAGCAAATGACATGAAGGAAACTAAACTAAATTGTTGAAAGGAAATGGAAGAAAGGAAACTAATTTAAATTGCTGAAAGGAAATAATTTAAACCACACTTAACTTGGACAATCGGCTAAACAAACCCTACTTATCTTAAGCTCTATCTACAATGCTTTTTTCCATGCAGCTAAGTTATCCATGACTTAATTCTAATTTAGAAAGTATTGATTTGTAGCTTGGAGAAGAAAGGGGGAAAGGTTCTAATGGAGGGATAGACACACGAAACAAGGATTAGAGGTGAAAAGAGGGGTTTGAACCTTATTAAAACTTTATTATAGAGCAAAAAATCTTCGAAGTGGAATTTTTTGAAAAGTGCGATGGCAGGGAAGTGCGATATGCGATATGAAATACCGCAAAGTTATAAGAATAGCAGAAGTGTTGTTCGGGAGCGTTAGTGAAATGCGAAATGCGATGAGGTAAAAACTATGAAGTGCGAAGTGCGACGGGGTAAAAAAAGTGAAGTGTGAAGTGCAATGAACTGCGAAGTGTGAAATGCAGTGGGGCAAAATTTTCGATTTGCGATGTGGTAAAAGTTGCGAAATGCGAAATGCAATATCGCAGTTTGCAATATCGCAAAGTTTGAGGGGTAGCAGAAATGTTGTCTAGGAAAAGTTGCGAAGTGTGAAATGCATTGGGTCATGTGGCGGTGCGACCGGCGACAGAGTATGGAGAATATCGCAATCAACGTTTGGGGTGGTAAGTCTTAAAAGGAACCATATAAAAGATGCGAAATTTGATTTGCAATGTGGCGGAGTTATCACAATCGGCGTTTGGATTCGGTAAGTCTTAAAGGCAAAAGGAAAAAAGTTGTGAAGTGCGATTTGCGAAAAGGCCAAAGTTTGTGATGAGTTAGATGACGTGGGGGTGGGACCAGTGGCGGAGTGCAATACCAATATTGCAATCAGCAGTTGGAGCGGTAAGTGTTAATTGGAACCAAAGAAAAGTGCGAATTGCGATTTACGATGGGGATAAAAACTGCGTGATGCAATTTGCGATAGGATAAATATTGCAAAGTGTGATTTTTTATTTGTAGTCTGGGGGAGTATGGAGTGATATCGCAATCGTCATTTTTAGTGCTAAGCATTAAAGGGAAATGGGAAAAAGGTTGGGAAATTCAATTGCGATGTACGGTAGCAGGAAGTTCGAGGAGCGAAGGCGGAGGTAAAACTTTTAGCGATTTGAAGTGTTTTTGGAATAAAAAGGGCATGACATCTGATAACAAGAGTAAGGAGGGGAATGGAGGCATAACAACAGTGTTCAGGCCATGAATACAGAGATGGAAAATGAAGTGGGAAGGCGCCAATGAACTTCTTCCTAGCTACCTGCGCCTGGAATTAAACTGTCAATTTAGGCAAGAAAGATGGACAATGCATGCTAAAGACAAAAAAACAATTCTAAACTAGCCTTAGAAATAGATAATCATAACCCAGAAAGCATTTTTGTTCTACGAGAAGGTCTAACCTCCTCGAGCTCTATCGATAGAGATGAGAGGGGAAGTTGCCTCACAGTTTTATGGAGTTCATCAACTATTCTACAACACAGATAAGAAGATTAAATCTACAGTAGCAAACTATAATAACAATGAACATATTAGAAATAAAACTAGAAAAATGACAGAAAGAAAAGAATAAAAACAACAGAGAAGCTGAGGCACATGGGTTGGGCCCTAACCCACGAGCCTAGCTCTCTGGAACTAAATCACTAAAATAGATTATGTCTGCTCATTTCAGGAAGATAATAGCCTCATTACATTTCTGAAATTTTTATTGTTGAGTACAATAATAAAAAATCTCAATATCTTGCAGCAAAGTCCCTAATAGAATCGAGTGGAAGTCCCCCTTCCTGGCTCTAGCTTTGCTCTATTTATTCTACATGGGAGCTACCAACAACTCCCTAGAAAATAGTGATTGATTCCACTTGACTCCAAGTAAACAAAGATTGAGTGCACTCCTCTTTGATTTTCTTGGTTGCCTCTAGAATTCGAATTGCTGGAGAGATTCCTTGGGGATCCTTTGGCTGCCTTTGAGAGTTAAGGAGGGTAGAAAACCCCTTGAATCTCTCCAATATTTCTCAATAATTTCTTGATATTGTGCTCATTTATTCTTCAATATTGATCTTCCAGTGGCAGGGAGAAAGTCCCTAAATTATCTCCTTCTCCAAATCTGCATAATCTGCCCAATATTCTCACAATATTCTACAAAAATAACCAGTATTAGGCACAAATATGCAATTACCTTTAAACCTTCCTAAGAACATATTAAAGCATAAGAAAACATTATTAAGTGCAGAAGGAGAGATTTAATATATATTTTTATGTGCATAAGGAAGATATATGGGCTTAAGAAAGGTTAGATGGAACTTAATTAATGTTTAATTTAGAGGCCCATCAGATGCTGTAAAATCATCTCTCCTTCCCAAGTAGCATCCTCATCCGGTATATTCATCCATCGAATCGTATATTCCTTAATAACCGTGTTCCTTATCTACCTCCCCCGAATATAAAATATAGCTTCCAGTTGCAAAACCAAATGGCCCTCATCATCAATAGGTGGGAGATCCACAGTAGCAACTACATGTTATCCAATGGCCTTCTTGAGGCATGAAACATGAAAGATGTTATGGATCCTACTCCCAATGGGGAGCTCCAAATTGTTAGTCATCATTATTTTTACCTATTTTGATGACTAGATTCCTTGGCTAAGTTTTCTAGAAGCTAATCTAAATCTGTCAATTTGTCATCTAGAAAACACCTCAAACAAATTTTTGTTTTCCTACCCCTCTCCTTCACCCTATAATGAGAAAAAACCCTTCAGTTTCCCTACCTATCACAATTTAGCAAAGTCTCCCTGTCTATATTTGTTATAATTTTGTCTCTTTACCATCAAAATCCTTTGTTTTTCATGCAACTCACTGTCCAACATTTAACAAAGTGTATACGCCTCTCTCACTGATCACTTTGTCATGCGATAACCTACTCATGCCCAAGAAGCCATTCAAAATCCATGACAAAGTATGTAGGTCTAGGTGGTGGTGTTTTAGGGAAAATTCCTTGGCAAGACTATTTTAAGCCAAAAACTTTGTCTTCAATATCAGTCAGCCATCATGTCTTGTTATTTTCCAAAGCCAAAACCCTTGTATATCCCTAGGTCACACACCATCAAAGAAGTCACTTTGTTTTGTTTCTAGCAAGGCTCAGGAATGTTCAAATCAGGAAAAGAGAAGGAGTTTTCCCTATTTGAAGAAACATGATTAGTTTAGGCATGATCCCCATGAAACATCAAAGAAGCCCTCCAAACTTCAAAAGCATCTGTTTTTACATCTCTATAGGGATGTACTAATTGATGACACTAAAAAAATTATGAGAAAAAAGAGCGCCTCAGGAGAAAGTTTCATGTTGTGTCAGTTTACTATGGAAGTTAGAGAAAAGTGCAGATTGTGGCCAGCCCTACAAATCAGCCTTGTACAACCAACAATGATAGTCTTCTAGCAAAAAGAGCTTTAAAGAAAATTGGGCATCATAGTGAAAGTATAAGAAGGACAACTGCTTCTTATACCTCATCATGAACTAAACTTTGAAAGACTGTCACAGACAAGTTCACCACACCTTATGAATACACAGTCAAGGGAAGAAAGAGTTGTTTCAAGGATGCATAGCAATGAGCGCTCACCATTTACAAAGCACATTATTTACTCCTAAAGATTCACAGTTATTTTATGAAAAGGGATGTACATTACTGACAGGTCCTCATGAAGCAAAGGGCATTATGATTTAGACGATTTCATCGAGGATAAGTACCAAAGATTCACTGTTGCTTTCTATTTTGTATTTTTCAAACAAACAGACAGGGGTCACAATTTTGAAAATGAATGAAGTGTTTTTAGTTTTAAGGACCTCCATAAATAAATAAGTAGGGCATCTTATAGTAGGTCTGAAGGGTCACAAAGACTATGTTTTGGAAGCCTCATTCAAAAGATAAGCAGAGGGTAAAGGCATAGTCTCAGAGGACCCAGATTTGGAATAGGTAGCCTTTCTCAAACGTTAACACTGACAGATCAAATACCTCCTTTCAGAGAAGAAAGGACACCCCTCACAGTCCTAAAGAAACCTCCCTTGAATGACAAGCACAGGATCTCTTCTGAATGATAAAAATAGTTTGTCTAAAGAGCCACAAACAATTTGTTCATGGACATTGTTCAGTTGGTTAGCAGAGGTAAAATAAGCGCCCATGCAATTTGTCAAACATTTCCTCCTTCATGATAAGTAGAGGGCCCACAGAAATTTTTTTCAAAAATAGTCTTCAAATGATAAACAAAGTATGTTGAAAGTGCCTCCTTCAGTAATAAGAAGAGGGCACTCAGTTTGTTTGAAGATATTCAAGAATGACAAGTGAAAAGGATCACATTTTACCCCTAATGGTCTATTCATAGTAATAGAGAAAACTCATATAAAAAGACCTCCTTCACATCATAGACAGAGGATTTACATAATGGTGTTGAGATGCTGCAGTAGTGATGTTTTTATAAGCCTTTTAAGATGATAAGGACAAGGTTAAAGTTTTGAGGGAAACTTTCTTGACAGACAAAGCTTGGATACATAAAGTTGAAACCTAGAAATATCAAAGAGTGCCCATAAATTATTTTGAAATCCCCCCTTTACAAATTAGCATAGGTTCAAAAGTGGTTTCAAGTAACCTAAGTGGTTACATTAGCCAGAATGCCTCCTCCTAGATATGAGCAGAGGGAAAATCACCAAAAGTTAAAGTTTGTTTGAAAAGAGAGAGACACTGTGTTTTAAGAAAAATTTCAGTTTGATGACAAATACAAAGGCAAAAGTGGAATGTCAAAATCACCACAAGGAGGGAAAAAAGCATTCAAAAACGTTTTAAAAAGAGCTATAAAATCTCTCAAATGAGAAGGTCATTTTATATTGTGCAAAAGAACAAAATAAGAGCGTTTAGCTCGAACCCTAGGCAAGTAGTGGTAAAATTTCACGACGCGACGCACCTGTAAGTTAGTGAGACACGCCTGTAGCTTCTTTAAAAAGGTTTTTACACACAACGCGGCGTGCTTGTAGCATCGTGCGACGTACCTGTGTGTCGACCAACCAACGGTCAAAGGGCGCCTAGTGCCCGACCCGACAACATCCACAACGGCGTGCACGTGCTACGCGCCTGTGCACAGGAACGTAGCATCGCTCAAACAACCTCCAATTCACCTCAAATCGTATTTTTTGCACAGTGAACTTATCTCCAAAATCAGCCAATACATTTTTAAGAGGTATTTACTTTTTTCTTCGCCTAAGTTTTTGAGTTTGGGAGGTGTTAAGAGTCAATTTTGTTAAGAAAAAGACACAGTCCAAGGAAGGCAGAAACACAGTTTATTCTTAAAACCATCATATTTACTAAGAGAAAAAAAGACAGTGTTTAAGGAGGAAGGAACCTTGTTAGTTTAAAAAACTTATTTGTTTTGATTGTTTAAAAAAGAAACACAATCCACAAAGAGAAAAGCAGCTTTTGTGCTAAAGGAAAAAGGGTCTGTTTTCAAAGTCAAAAATGTGTTTGAAAAGTGATGAAAAGAAACATAGTTTAGAGAAATAGACTTATTTTCATAGAAAAATACAGTCTTGCAAGAGGGGAAAACAGTGTTTGAAAAAATACTTAATTCAGTCAAAGAACTATGTTAGTAAGAGAGTGAAGGAAAAGCCTAAACAAAACTATGCCTCCAATGAAAATCAGCAAGGGTAGATTTCACAAAAGATTTGAGCCTGTTACAACTCAGGAAATAAATGACTCCCCTTTGGTTCTTTTCAACTTCCATGAGGTGGGATGCCTTGATTTTCGCCAAAAATTCCAGGAGGTCACCAATTACCCTTCGTTAACATAGCTGTTCACCCTGAGTCTGCAAGGAAAACATGTCCACCTAGCAGGTCTGGACTTTAAACTCACTCCTAGGGTTGTCTCCAAAGCAACTAATATCCCCTATATTGGAGAAAAGTGGTTCAAATAGGCATACCTGGATCTAAATCATTATAAACCCTTCCTAAAACCAGACCATCAGGATGCTTGCCAAGCTATATTTCCTTTTTCTCACTTTTTAAGTAGCTATGCCCCCCTCATGAGAGTTATCATGAAGTATTTCACATGTGAAGGGAGATATTCCTGACTTTATTCCTATCACATCAGGCTTCTCATGAATTTCACAAGGACTCAGTTACTAAATCTCCCTTTCTTCCTCTGCAAAAGAATAGACAAGATGTCCTCCCTTTTTCAAAAGAGACCTCCTCCTCAGCAAAAAGCTAGTCTTTTCCATCATTCTCTCATCAAAATCATCATCCTTCACCAGCTTGAAAAGAAAGGAGTGTCTTGGGAGACTTTCATTTCTCATCCAGATTTTGATACTGCCTCTTCATCTCAGGGCCCATCTCATATATCCTCCTCACCCTCCGCTCACTATGTCTCTCCTCCAGCAAGTCAAAATACACCTCAAAGGAAAACATCACCCATGATTGATAGTGAAAAACAACAGTCTTATGAAAGCAGGCATGAGGTTAGTGGTGATGAGAAACATAGTGATACTCAGCAAAGTAGTAAGGATAAAGAACAAAGCATCCCTAAGCAGAGCAAAGAAAATGAGCATGGGGACAACCCACCCACAACTAGTGATGATGAGGAACAAAGGGAAGAGGTTCAAAGAAGTGGTGAAAAACAAAGCAGCCCTAAACAGAGTAGTGAAAATGAGCAAGGGAAGAGTGAAAATTCCAAACAGGGTAGTGATGATGAAGAGCAACAAGCTAGTGATGATGAAGAGCAGCAAGCTAGTGGTGATGAAGAGCAAAAGGGAGATGTTCAAACCAGTGATGAGGAACACCACAGTCCTCAACAAATTCATGAAACCAATCAAAAGGACAGTGAAAAAAGTTCCTCCCAGCAAATTAGTGACCATGATGGCATCCCACACATAGAGTCTAACGAGAACATTGAAGAGGGAGGTGACAACATGCGAAATGACAATGAAGACAGTTCCAATGAAAAAAATCCTAATGAAGGCAACTCTCAAAAAATTCAAGACAGTAAGGAGGGTAAACAAGGTAGTCAAACAACAAAAAGAGATGATAAAGCTAACATCCCAAAACAGACTCAAAACAATAAGGAAAATAGTGAACAGGGAAGCAAAGCAAGTAATGATGGAGGCAGCAGGGTAAAGGACCAAGTTGAGCAAGTGCTAGTGATAAAACCTCCTCTCTCTTCTCCTCAACGCAGACAAGAACATGTGCTTGCTGCCTCTCCTAGGCAAGAGGCCATGATTCATTCTCCAAAAACACCAAAGGCTAAAAACACCAGATCTACAAAGAAGAAGAGCAGCCAGTAAGAAAAATGCCTAGGACTATGGGTCTTAGGAAGGCTTTGGAGAAACAGAAGGAAGAAGAAGCAGCCCTTGTTCGATCTTAGCCTCTCACACAATTGCTTGCCCAAGAAATATAAAATAATAAAGAATCATGGCTTGAAAGAGCCAACAAGCTTTTGGAGGGTAAATTAGAGAAAGAAAATAGAGACTTGGTTTTGCAAAGGAAGATGACCGGGCATTACAAGAAATTGAACCAATTTGCCTAAAGAAAACTCAAACTTGCTCAAGAAAGGCTAAAAAATGCCCGAAGGAGGCGCCCAGTGAAAAAAGGGGAAAAAGGCATATCTAGGCTTGAAATCTTGGCCTCATCTTTCTTGCATGCTTCTAAGAACCCATAAGGGGCCTGCTCGCCAAAATTGAGCAAATTTTGACATGATCTTGTTTTTTGTGTTTTTTGGCCCTAATTGCACATTTTTCTAGGCACTGCCATAGGTTCTAGGAGAATCCTCAGCTCATGAAAGTCATTTTTTTGGATGTATTAAATTTGGGGGTAGCTACTCACAAATTTTCAGATAAAAAGGAGGTGTTTTGGTCCCCCAAAGAGGCAAAAATCAGTCAAAATTCACCTTTTTGCCTCACATATCAGCAGATGAGACCCTCCTAGGTTTTTTCACTCAGTCCACCTTTTGACAAACTTCTAGGGATAATTTTGGGAAAAATCAAGTATTTCCAAAAACTAGACATCTATATCTTTCCAACGAGCTATCACGGGCCTCTTTTTGACATCGGGAGGTCCCTCAAAAGTTGTCTGCAAAATAGGCTTCTTTCTGCTGCTACGCTCCTGTAGCATTTTGGCTAAAAAAGTAGTTTTCTGGATATGATCATCCAAATGTGTGTTTAGCTATTTTTAACTCTATGTCAGAGATTATAAGTCAATTTTCTTGCTATTTTTGGCTTAAATAGATATTTTTGAAGATATTTTGTGCCTTGGGCTTTGCAAAGCCTCAAGGACAAAATCAGATATTTGTATTAGGCCAATGGCCTTCTAGATGCTCTAGGAGGGTTTCTTTCTCTTTGGCCTATATAATCCAAGAGAATTCATTGTAACCAAAGGCTGAACTTGATTTTATAGAGCAATACATAGCATTAAAAGCTTTGAATAAATACTTTGTCTCATGAAGTGGATGATTTATTGCTTGACTTGGATGGTGGAGGAGGATTGTTTGTAGGATTCCATGGCTTGGTGAATGGTATTGTGTTCCTTATCTGTTATGTTTCCTTAGTTTATCATAAATTTTTTCATGCTTCTTGCTTGCTGTAGGTCAGTAAAGAATATATTTGAGACATGCCCATGGAGGCACTTCAAGTTTCCTAATTCATTACAACTTCTATGTTTTTCTTCTTTCTTGGTTATGTCAAAGAATTCTTAATTGCTCTTTGGTACCCTAAGAACTTGTTATCGGTTTCATTAATGGTTATTATGTATGTTGTCTAGTATGATTCATGGTACGCCCTGCTTAATCATAGCTAACCAAAACTCCATCTCTGAAATCTCTCTCTTAATTATTGATTGTCTTAGTTAAGTCAAAGAGGTCTTGTTTCGATCTTGCCCTTTGTCCATGCTCTGCAGTCTTATTTCAAAGTTCCAAATAGCTCAAAATATGATGTTTAGGAGTTCCCTCTTCATAGATTGAGTTGTTTTTTTGTCTTATTTTTTTTCCCAAAAGTCTGAAGGTGATTTTCCCAAAGTTAGAGGCTCTTATACTTCTATGCATCGCCTGATTGTTTATTTTATGCATCTATCAGTTTGAGTTTCATTTATAGTGATTAATGGTTAGCCCTACCACATGGATGTTTGTTGTAAAACTATTTATTCTTAAAACCTCTTTGTCTCTCACAAAATTAGTGTCCATCTCATTTCATTTTCACCCAAAGAATCCATTTATATAGACCAAATCGGCCCTGCAAAATAACTTTTCCACCATTTGAGATAGTCTCGACCTTTTCGACCCCACAACCTAGTTGATCCGACAAAATTTTTATCTATTTATCCTTTGATCAGTTCCCCCTCAAAAAAAACCTAAAACAAACTAAAAACATACTTAAAAACTAGCCTAAAATCAAATACATAACAAGCAAACAATTTTATATCTGTTGCATAATAGAGAGAGCCCTCTTTGAGTCTAGGAAGGCTAGGTCCTTGGGATCCAAATTTGGTTTGACGTTAACCTGTCACTTGGATTTCCACTCTGCCAAATCACAGGACCCTAACAAAAATCATATGCTACCTCTCTAACACAACGGATCACCCCATATGCCCCATAGAAATGGGGCTTCATCTTCTCAATCCCCTCCTCCTTTAGCGTAGATTTCTTGTAAGGTTGTAGACGGAGATAGACCAAATCATCCACCTCAAACTGCCTCTCCACCCAACCACAATCTGCATACAACTTCTGTTGATTGTGGGTTGTAGCAATGTTATCCTCAAGAGCACGGAGTATATCCTGACTCTCTTGGATCCACTCTTTGGCTCTAGGAGCCTTGCTTGCTCCAAACATCACATCAACAAAGGATAAAGCATCATATCCATATAGAGCCTGAAATGGAGACATATCGATCGATATATGAAATTTCATGTTGTAGCAATACTCCCCCAAATGGAAACAGCCCAGCCATGCTCCCTGCTGCCCTGCAACATAGTTTCACAAGTAGCCTTCCAGCCACTTGTTTACTATATTTGTTTAACCATCTGTCTGGGGGTGATAACTGGTACTCAGTGTCAACTCGGTACCCACCGAACGGAAAATCTCTTGCCAAAATCCACCCATGAAGTGGCTATCTCTATCACTAACTATGGTCTTACGAACATGAAGTCTGAAAACATCTCTATAGAAGAGCTAGACCACTTTTGAAGTAGTGTAGCATGAATAAATGTAAAATACATGTGAACACTTTGTTAGTCGATCAACGACCACAAAGATACAATCCTTGCCCTATACTGTTGGAAAATCGGTAATGAAATCCATAGAAATTCTCTCCCATTTACCTTCTGGGATAGCAAGTAGCTATAACAACCCTACAGGATGGTTGTTCTCTCATTTATTCTGATGGAAAACTATTGATCTGAAAATGAAATTATTTGTATTTTTGTGCAAAGTATTCATTTCCATTTAATTAAGTGTGCAAAGTGTTTGTCATGTCTTGCAAATTAAACAAAGTGTTTTTGGTAACTGTTTTTGAGTTTATGTGTGAGGGAATGTTAATTAAAATTATTTTTTAACATCTTGAATCAGAAATACATAGCATCATAACTTCACCATAACAACACAACAACATGATGAGGCAGTTCACCCCTCCTGGGCTATATCTGTCGGGTCCAAGGCTCCCAATGGGCATGTCCTTGCTATATAATGATGCTAAAATTGGTTTTACAGTGAGAAAAAGGCCTAAACAGGAAAAACTAGCTGTGAAAATGAATTCAGAAGGCAGAAATAAGCTAAGAATGACTTTTATTTCACCTCAAACAGTGAATTATAGCCCAATGCAGCTCCATTTCCCTCATGGCCCTTATGGCTCTCCAAGTTTCCATGAAGAAAAAATGGCTGAAAAACACCTCTTTTGGCTCTAAAACCTGTCCCAATGGCTCCAAAATGCTCATAATACCCAAAATTGACCAAAATTTCGTCCAAATTGGTCCAATATTGGAGACGTTATGCTCAAAACAAATTTCTGCCTAAATATCCCCAAAAACCTCCACTAAATGTGGAGAAACTGGAGTTAACCACGCTAAAACTAGCCAAAGGCTGAAAATGGAAAACTTCGCTCCATATATGGCAGAAATTTTTAGGCTGGCATTAAATTTTAAGTGGGACGATCACATGTGATCACCGCCACAAACTTTGTTTAATCTGCCACATAAACCGTTACTTAAACGGTCGCATTAAACGTTTAAGTGTGAACACATGGAGGTGGCGCTAACTGAAACATTGACCGCTGGTGTGTAGCCCCCCGGTCTCTACCATATGATCGCATGGATTATGTTGTGTGGGGGTTGGCCCTTAGGGGTTGGCCCCCTTTGCCACCCATCCATATTTCATTTAAAATTTAAATATGTATTAACTCCATAACATATTAAGAACTAACATTGTGGTATGACAGTCGGGCGTGGTGCTTGTGACGGTGAGGTCCGGGGTTCGAACCTCGAGGACTTAAAAAAAAAAAATTCATGCCATTCTATCCGACCTGGGGCCACGTGGCAGCCTCCGGGCCTGCCACGTGGCAGCCCCTCATTGGTCCAGACAACCAAAGGTCAAACCATAAACCAATTTGCACTTGCCACTTGTCGAACCTTCATTTGCCCAGATGGAATATTCCATGGAATATTTTGGGGAATATTTTGAGGAATATTCCTAAAATATTCCAAGGAATATCATTTTTTTAATATTTTCCAAAGTCAAAGTCAACCCTGGTCAAACTGGATTTTTGAAGGTTACTAAAAACTTAAAACCTGCATAACTTTCACATACGATGTCAGATTTGAGTGTCATTCATGGTGCCAAAATCACAGCGATGAGGCCTATCCGGTTGTTTAGGCTTCAACCAATTCAAATAAATTCCATTTTTGAGCATTTTTTCAACTTAGGACATGATCACCTGATCACACCTCCCAAATGGGAAGCTTTTGGACCCCAAAAGCTCTCTGATTTACAGAAAATGAAGATGAGGAGACTGATTCTCCACTCTTCCAACCTTGAACCATTGAAATCTTCCTGACTTCATCAAATTGAGCTTCTCATAAAAATAATAAATTCTTCCTTGAATCTGTTGACCGACTGTTGCTAATTTTGACTGAGTCATGATGAAAATTTTTGAAATTTGCAGAACAACAACTATAATTTGCAGAAATCATATTGTTTCTATAATGGTCTAACTTCAAAGGAGACTGAAAATAAGATTCACCTTGCCAACTGTCCTCATGGCGAATTTTTGACAATTGAGCCATGTACTTGCGTCGAATCCCGACCAAGTTTTCTTGCCATACCAACCTGCCATTCTGAAACCAGCATTGACCCATGCTAAACTTTTTGTCCTATTTGCTTGCATGCTTTACCCTCTCTTGGATTATTGCACCACCTTGCACTGACACTTTGTTCTTTGCACCGATCGACACCAAAGGCACTTTCTGTAACATCTTGTCATCTTCAAAAGACGACTTGCTTTCAGGCTGAAGCATATCATCATTTACATCAGCAATAACATGAAAAGGAGAATGTACAAAATATTTTTGCTTAACCATCAACAAAGTCAAATTTTGACTTGCATTGACAAGCCTTTTCAATTGTCCTGCATTGACTAAAGAAGATTCTAGCTTCTTCCGATGTGCTCTCACAATAAACTCTTTTCCATCCTTAAAGAGATGATACTGGTTCTCATGGCGATGGAAGATCACTTTTCTATCATATAAATATGGACTACCCAACACAACACCAATAATTTCAAGCGATATTGCATCTAGTTCAACCAAATCAACATAATGAGCTGTTATGGCGAAGCGCAACATGCACTTTCTTGAGACTTGTAAATTAGCATCCTTGCAAATCCATCCAAGTGGATATGGCTTTGGATGAGGTATGGTCTCAAGTTTTAGCTTCTTGACAAAGTCTTCTAAGATGAGATTTGCTTGAGACCCACTATCAAATAGTGTGTCTATCTTTGTGTGTTTTGAGATTATCCTTATATGAAATAGCTCTATCCTCCTCTTTTCATTTTGAGCTTCTATGTGACAGTTTAAAGTGCTAGAACAGTGATTTGTTTCCTTTACAACTTCTTTTCCCTTTATGTTCCTTAGTACCATGGCTATGCTTTTAGTTTCGTCACCTAATTCAGACACTAAGTCTTTTTCAATAGTTGCAATAGTTTTTCCCTTTTCTTTGGCCTTATCTTTGTTTTTAAATTTCTCTGGTTCAACTCCGGATGAAGCTTCCAACAATGGTCTTCATTGTGGCTTGTTTTGGAACAGTTTTTACAAAAGAAATTTCATTTTTCTTTCCTATAGTTTGCATTTCTTTTCCTCCCTTTGCCTTTAAATTCACTATCTATATTCTCATCAAAATATTGTTTCCCTCTAGCCTCTAAATGCGTAGCTTGTACACAAACTTTGTCTAGACTAGTAGGATTGAACATAAGGATAGTATGTATAAGATATCTATGTAAACCACCTATATATTTCAGCAAAGTATCTTGACTATGCAAATCAATTCCTAACAATAGAGCCCTTCTTCTAAACTTTTGAGCGTAATCTTGAACACTTTGTCCTTTAAGTTGTCTAAAACTTTGCCAATTAATGTAGCCTTTTGTAAATGAGCTAATGGATAAAATTTCTGCTTAAATCCGGAAATAAATTCAGCCCATGATAAAGTGATATTACCATGATTTTTAATTTCATCCTTGGTCTTGGCTTCCCACCATACCAATGCTGCTCCTTCCATTCTTAAAGAGGCTAACTAAATCTTGGTGTCGTCTTCATGAAGGTTTTGTATCCTCAAGTAAACTTCTAACTGTATTATCCAATTGTCAAGTTTCTCTACATTGACTTCACCATTAAACATAGGCAACTCAAATTTAACATCAAGCTTTAAAAATGGACTTTTACCAGTAGTTTTAGACTTGTGGGATTGATTCACCAAAGTTTAGGATTACAATGTAGAGGAATAGGATGAAGATGGGGATGGTGGATCACGATTTCCTCCATGTCCTTTCTTTGACTTGTCATCACTTTTCTTTCCTCCTAAATAACCTTCTCCTTATTTCTTCTTTTTAGACCCTTCTTCAACAAGCCTATCATTCCTTTCTTGGTAGAGTATCCTTACCATCTCTGTCGTGTCTAGGAAAGCTTTCCGGAATACCTATTATTCTTCTTTGGGAACAATGTCTCCTGGAGCTTCTCGTTCTCTTGAAGACATACTTGAGGCTTCTTCAATAACTCTTGAGGGTGTAATATATGGTGGAGACAATGGCTCTTTGGCCCTCCTTGGTTGAGGATAAACTTGTGCTTTAACCAATTGTCCTTCCCCTCTTTTGAGTTTAAGCCTAGTAAGCATCAAAACTTGCAAACAATCAACTATATCTTTGCACAAAACAAATGCTGAGTAAAAATTTAGCTCCTAAGGCTCAAATCCTTAACTCCTAATACTCAAATCCTGACCTCTAATACCAATTGATCTGAAAATTAAAGTATTTGTATTGTTGTGCAAAGTATGCATTTCCATTTAATTAAGTGTGCAAAGTGTTTGTCATGTCTTGAAAATTAAACAAAGTGTTTTTGGTAACTGTTTTTGAGTTTATGTGTGAGGGAATGTTAATTAAAATTACTGTTTAACATCTTGAATCAGAATTAAACTGCAACATAACTCCACCATGACAACACAACACATGATGAGGTAGTTCACCCCTCCTGGGCTACATCTGTCGGGTCCAAGGCTCCCAATGGGCATGTCCTTGCTATATTATGATGCTCAAATTGGTTTTACAGTGAGAAAAAGTCCTAAACAGGAAAAAACAGCTATGAAAATGAATTCAAAAGGCATAAATAAGCTAATAATGACTTTTATTGCACCTCAAATAGTGAAGTATAGCCCAATGCAGCTCCATTTCCCTCATGGGCCTTGTTGTCGCTCCTAGAGACAGCCTAGAGTTGTGATAGACTAGTGCCTAGGACATCTTAGCATATCAAGCAACGTATAATATAATGTATGAAGTTGTCAAATTCAGCTCACATGCTATCTCCTGTAAACAGGGAAATAACTAGAATGGGACCAAGACCCTCAGAAACTGACACAGAGAAAGGGATACTACAGAGGCAAAGTGCATAAATCTAATATGAAAGCAACAGACAATTCAGAGACAGTTTACTGCAAAGCGGGCCAATTTAAGTAATATGTCACAGATATCAAATATCAGAAGGTGTATGTAATGAAAGAAATGTTGAGAAGATATTAGTCAACATTGATCTGGTATCCAGATACACAATACCACCATGCATGGGCTTACCAATTTAAGAATCCATACATGATAATAGCGTTTTAAAAACACCCTCCAAAAGCAACTAATATAGCAGCAATACGGTTTAGATTAGTAATGAAACATAATATCATGCATGAGCCATATTTAAAGCGCTTGACCGATCCGAGCATGGGCATCAACTAGGATGAATCCATACCAAAAATCAGTGAGCCACTCGCATTCCAAAACATGATACAGGAAACATGGATGAAATGAAATGACGTATTAAAATAACACATAAGAGAAAGTTACAGACTGTGAAATACCAAAGACCAGAATCCTCTTTAACAGATGGAACTCCTCCTCACTGAGACCCTATGGGCTCTGAGCCTTCATACAAAAGTTTTACAAAATGTATACAAAAAGCCTTTCACTGCATAATTTTCTGATAAAATCCGGAACCCTCAATAATCTGTTCTTCGGGGGTTTTATAGAGAAAGAGAAAACTTAATAAATGAAGTAGGTGATGAAAATTTAATTGTATCATAAAAACAAAATGGAGGAGACGTGCACGCCCATACTGCTTGATGCCTTTGTGGTGTTGTACGTTCTCAGTAGCCTACTTTCTGAAATAAATGCACTGGGTGAAAGCCTCTTCAGGAACACGGTATAGAGATAGGACCATATGATCATTCTGTCCTTTCATGAAAGAAAATCCTGTTGAAATGAAACCTGGAGGGGATTGCTTCCTGTGTGTGGTACCCTCTGTCTTCTAGCCTTGAATTAAGGCCTGAAACCTTCAATGTTGATTGTCGAATTCCTCTGATTTCCCACTGATACTCTCTGTTGCTTCATTAATATCTTCATCTGCGAAATCAGCGCCTTGAATGTCCCTACAGGGTTTGACAGATTTTAACCCCGCTTCTTTAATGGAAGTCTTATCGATTTTCCTTCCACGGGCTTTCTCCATAGATTTTGCCTCTGCAAAATGGTCCTTTCTGCGATCTCTGCTTCTGTAATAGAGGCTGAGAATAATAGCAATTTTCATCACCAGACAACCTTGCAAAACCCGAAAACATGTTAAGAAATCCAAGCTATGAGTATGGAGGATGTGGCAGGGTTAATGAAAATGGTCGTGCAGACTGGCGGAATAACGCAGGGTGGCGGTGAAAAACACAGTGAAAACGTTTTTAACGTAAAACACTACAATTTGATAAATGGATGTGATGTATAAACGGCAGAGGAGAAATATGACAAACACGTGGAACGGTGATGGGTGGATGTACGAAAGACTATGTGGAAAGGATGACGTGGTGGTACGAGGTCAATGACGGACATGTGATCAAATCTTGACCATCCTGATCTCAGGAGGAGATCGACGGTTGAAAGAGCGTCGGGGGCGATGGACAGTGGGCCAGGGGTACGATTTCCTTGCGTTAAATCCCATGCAGCTTCAGAGCGCGATAGCCATTGGATGAAGAGCTTCAGATCAGACGGCTGACAGCGATATCACTGGGCGTCTTGTTCCGAACAATAACGCGCAATGAGCCAGCGGTTTTCAAACAGTGCCGCTGCCACGCATCGCGCGTCGTATGGAATCACTGCGAAAATAAAAATACCACCTGCTAACCAAAGGCGGTGCGATAGAAACCAGGTGGTTTCTTCTCAGAGCATGGCGTGGGGACCACTGGAGCAGATGCATCGCAAACCGTTGATTTTCGATCTGATCGGACGGCTGACAGATGATTGGAGCGGTAAACGGGCGGGCCACATGCGTGAAGAGGCCTTGCGAACACCGTCTGATCTGTACAGATCAATGGTCATGAAGGAGCCCAATATATCTCTGTGATAGGCGCCCTCTGGGCTAGCACTTGGTCTAGCGCTCATACCATATGAAGAGAAATACTAAGGGGCTAGGGCCGAAAGGTGCCAGGCTGTATATATCATTAAATGCGGGTTTTTTGGGCCTTTTTATGCAGTTTTGAGATTAACGAATGGAAACGATAGGCGAAAAAGGGATCTTTTGGGACAAAAACGAGGGAGCTTGAGTGGTTTAGGCAAGGTTGCCTATCCAAATTTATAATAGAATGCTAACATGATCAACATTGGCTCCACCTGGGGACGGCACGTTCATCCCTGGACGTGTCGAGAACTTCGCAGACCTCTTGATCATCTTCTATGCAGACCCTACTCTTCAGCATCTCGACTCACTTTTCATAATTCATCACAATGCCCACATTATTCAACATAGATAGAAACAGAAACTAATATACAATATGATACATCAGGCTATCTCAGCCTGCATCAGAACTTGAAGTAGGGTTTAAGAAACTGACCATTCACAGGGGCATCGAGCAAGTCACCCTGTAAATTTTCCAACTTGAAAGTATTGTTACCTCCCAGCTCCACAATCTTGAAGGGACCGAACTAGAGTGGATCAAATTTACCATGTTTTCCTTTTTCCGCCCTCCAGATATCCCACCTGAGTACTAAATCACCAATCTGCAGATTCCTGTCTTTAGCATGCTGATCAAAAAGGTATTTCATCTTCTCCTGATACTCTGTCAGCCTTTGTTTTACCTGATCGCATGTTTCTTCTAATTCCACCAGCTGATTTATTCTCCTGGTCATATCATCGGGCTCCTCCTAAATTTCCTGCATGAATCGAGCATCTGGTAGGGCTAATTGAATAGGAAATACTGCTGCCCTCCCATATACCAATTCATATGGGGATTTTCCAGTTGCTCTCTTGCTGGTAATTCTATTGGCCCAAAGAGAAAATTTTAACTGGGAATCCCAATTTTTTGTTGGGAAAAATACTGAGAGGGGGGGGGGGGGGTGAATCAATATTTACTGCATATTCAAAAATTTTACCTTTTCTTGCTTCTAAAACCCATACGCTACTTTCCTGAAACAGACTCGCGTATATACGCGGATACCCTTAATGAAACTCGCGTATACACAGATATCTTATTAGATCTTCGCTTAAATCATTCCATCATTCATTCATCAGATGTTTAATAAACAGTAAACATGAACAGTAAGAGCAGAGTAAATCATTACACAAAGCATCACACATAAACACCAGGATTTTTAGGTGGAAACCCAAGTCGGGAGAAAACCACCGCTGTCGTTGCTCAGCCTTCAAACTTTTATTATATAGAAAACATCTTACAACATATGTGCTGGTGCAGACTCCTACCAGCACGCAGGCACCCACCTGCGCTCGTTTACCAGCCTCTCCTGGAAAAGAGCTCCAACCCCCTGACTCGTTTACCAGCCTCTCCTGGAAGGAAGCTATGACCCCCTGATCTCGTTTACCAGCCTCACCTGGAAGGGAGCTACAACCCCCTGACTGAAGGCTACAACCCTCAGCACCACCTTGGACCACGTTTCATCAATTTTCACACTGGATCCAACAACTTCAAAAGAACACAACTTGTAGGCCAATTTTCATCATATTTTCAGACTGGACCCTCTCCATACTTTTAAGCTCAAACAAACAACCAAACTGATACAGACAACTCAGAACAGTAGACTACAGATAGCAGCAGCACATCAGAATAGATCAGACATTTCTTACCACAGATTTTAGAAAACCCTAGCATACGCGCTTTCCTTTGACTAATGTCGCGTATATACACGCTTCCGTTCACACAAACAAGCGTATACCTCATTACAAATTATAGAACCATTTTCATTGCGCATACGCGCTTTCTCTTCAGCGAAGCCGCATATATACGCGCTTCCGTTGCGGCGAACTAGCGTATGCTTCTTCAACCATTTCAGAGCTGCAAACTTCTTTAGATCAGATATTCAGTTCAGATTCCACCCTTTACTTCAGATAGATGTTCGCCTCATCACAGATCTAATCATTCCATAAACGGATCTAGCAAATACAAGTACATTTCAGATCTAGATCCCCTTCTTCATCATTGGTGCATCATACATTCAGATTTATCAATCAACTGTAACCCTTTTCATTTAGATCTATTTCAGAGAGAAGTATTCATTCAAGCTCAGACCTCTTGCCCCCTCATTCATGATTTGCACAATGAATTTCTTCTCTTTATATAGCTTTACCCTTTTTCAATACCATGAGCCAAAACCACATTACTTCCGATGGTATTCCTGGACGGGGTCATTTAGACGAATCAATACCCAATACAATGGGTCAATACCATGGTGGTTACCCCTGGTTTTGCACTTTTTGAGCACTTTTGCCCATACGCGACTTGGCACGTTCTTTCCCGCGTGCATACGCGACTTCCCTTAGGCAAATCCGCGTATGCCTAGAGACATACTCTTTTCATCATAGATCTATCACATGCTGAATTCCTTTCTTCATTGCCTTCTGTACTCACTGTAGATACATCAGATTTAGTTCATCAAGACATGTTCTATCAAGCACAACTTCATCAAGTAAGTTGCCATCATCTTGCCATTCAAGGAAAACACTCATCATCATATTGCTAACAAACATCACTTCATATCAGATTTACATCATTTACCAAGTCCATCAAGTCAAGAATAACTTCATCAGGTGTATTGCCATCAAGGACAACACATGCCAACAATCTCATGTCTTCATCTTCATTCAGTGGGTTGCCATCAAGGACAACACTTTGCATCATATTGCCAACAATCTTCCCCTTTGGACTTGATGGCAACCACGATGGTGTTTGATCACCACAACAGATAGGTACATTAAGAATACAATGACACCATGTCACTCTCTCCATTTTTGACACCATTCTTTCTCTTCATTCAAACACCATGTCACTCTCCCCCTTTGACATCAAGGGAAAAGGGTGGATCAAAAACCAACATACTCTCCCCCTTTTCTTCTCATGGGGAAGAAGTGTTTTGCATATCGGATATATACTAAAGTGACCAAGCTCCCCCTGAATTCATGCTGAATCTTCAAACATATTTTCCAATAAAGTATATGACTCTATGAACTTTCTATCACCAAAGACTCATACTTTCATCACATATCCAACCAAGTGGATTTACATATGAGACTCAACTTCCCAACCAAGTGGGTTTACAAATTTGACTCAGCTACCCAACCAAGTGGGTTTACAAAATTTGACTCAGCTACCCAACCAAGTGGGTTTACAAAATTTGACTCAGCTACCCTACCAAGTGGGTTTACAAATTTGACAAGTCCTTACATGACTGAATATTACAAATTTACATCATGGGTCTCATGGGCTTATTAACTATGATTAACAAGTGTTTGAGTTCCAGTTCTAATCGCAAACGGAAATTTGTGAAGGCGCTGTTATATATAAATATATATATATAAAGTTGTTGCGATTGTATTGAAAAGTGCCACGTGGTCTGTGGACCCACGGGCCTCGGCTTAAGGTGGAGGGCGATTATCAATATACAATGACTGTGATATATGTCCGTTCCGCTTGCGGAATGTTCCACATCAACAAGACACCCGTGGCATGAAAAGCATTGGAATATGGCCCAGAATTACAGTCAGCATATTCATTTATATATATAAAGCGCCGATATAAAAATGAAAAATGCAGTTACACAAATACAGAAGTTACGCAGCAGCCATATACAGAATGACATACAGAGAACAGAAAAGAGATAAAACACAGTCACAGAAAATACAAAGACACAGTCAGAGAAAAGACAAATGCGCAGTAAGCCAAGAGACAAAACGAGTGAGCTGGAGTTCTCATTTAAATTTGAATGTAAATGTTTTAATTGTTTGTGATGCATTGGCAAGTCTCCGAGAGAAAACAAACTCCCACTGTAATGTTAAAATTGACACCTACAGTTATAATTTCTGAGTAAGCTGATAAAAGGAGTGAGAAGGCAGAAGGAAAAGAGACATGACTGTCCATTTCGAATTCCAAGTAGAATACAAACAATCATGTGAGGAAATCTATAAATAATATCATCTTGATAAGCAAAAAAAAAAAGGAAGGGGGTTAGAGAGTGTAAATATAGAAAAGGCAGAGTACAGAAGAGTGAGGAAGAGAAGATTAAGAAAAGAAGAGAAAAAAGAGAAACTACAGAACAGAGCTGATATCTGAGGTAAATCAGCAAAGATTCAGTTTGATAAATTGAGGAAGTTGGAGCTTCCCTATCAAGTTGTAGCTTGATAGATGTCAGTTGTAGCTGACTGAGGTTGGAGCCTCCTGTAGGTTGGTGCCTACAGAAAATTGATGGGAGTTGGAGCTTCCTTGCAAGTTGTAGCTTGCAGAATTGAGGTAGGAGCCTCCCGTAGGTTGGAGCCTACAGAAAATCAGTGGTGAGAGGGAGTTGGAGCTTGCCTTTGCATCACAACAATAATAAGATGTGGTTTTCTCCCTTATGGGTTTCCACTTATATCCGGTGTCTATGTGCATGATGATTATGTGTTGATCTGATATGTATCATTTGCTTAATACCTGCTGCTCTCAAATTAAGTCTACTGCTATATTAAACTAATACTTTCCGATTACATTCTAAGATTACTCTCACATCAAATAGAGTTTTAAATGAAGGTGTAAATAAGTTTATTGAAAATTTTAAAAGATCAGGAATGTATTAAACTGATTCACACCCCCCCCTCTCGCTTAATTAGAGATTCAACAAGTAGGGCACAAAATATATACCAAGTGATTTGGCTACTAACTGAATGAACCTGGTCATTGCAAGTGTACACGGAATGAGTGGGTCGGTCAATGAACAAAGCCGACCCGACCGAGAGGGCTGGACTCGAGGAATAGGTTGGACTGATGTGAGGGCCGACCTCCGAATGACCAAAGCTGGACCCAGACAGACAAGAGGCGCCTTGCGCAGCGACTCGGTTGTAAGTGAGGCCCTAGGTTGTACCGATGGGCTTGCCATTCGGGAGGCGGACACCGGGTCAGACTTGATGAACCGGCCTGTGGGTGGAACAGACCAGGTGCTTGCTGGAAACCGGTTTGACCTGAAGTAGAACCATAGGATGGTCCTGGATGATATGCAACGTTAGAAATAATAGGGTACTGCGGTTGCATCGGTAAAGAAGGCTGGATTTGCCCCCCAGGACCATAGACTGGTCCCGGTTGATACCCCGGCTGAGGCTGAACAGGTTGACCAAAAGGGCTATAATATTGTCCTTGCGGACCGTACGATGGCCCTTGTTGGCCGACAGGGTAACCTTGGATGGGCTGCCCCTGTGGATCATAAAGATAGACAGGTTGGCCCGTAGGTTGGCCTTGGAAAGGCTGTCCCTGCGGGTTATAAGCCTGGTTAAAGGGTAAACCTTGAGCATAAAGATAAGCCTCAAGTGCGGGTAGACGCAAAATCTCCCCGTGCTCGCCACCGACTCGGAGTATACAATGTGAGTACCATCCCCGTGCATAATGCGGTGCAGACCCGTAGGGATCTTGGGAGGACAGTCCAACCTTGGCGTTCGACTGTTGCAAAGACAACCGATACTCCTCCGGAGAGATGTTCTTCGGTATAGCAGTAGCTAGATAAACATCTTCAGGAGTTGGCCCAGCCCTATTAGCAGATGCTGAGACAACAGGAGAAGAGGCGGCCACACAGACAGTGGGCCGGATGGAAACAGAAGTGACAGGCGTCTGAGGAGACACCCTGGGTGTAGTAGCAGCTGGCCTCGAAGTAGGAGATGATATTCCCATAGAGGCTGCAGCGGAAATGATCTGACCCAGAGATCTGTAACCCTGTGGTAAAGAAGGACTGGCTGTTGACATGGCAGCCAGTTCAGAGTTGTCTCCCTCAAATAATCTTCGTGGGAAGAGCTGATAGTCTTCACCAGACGTTGGGATTTCCTCACCAGAATCACTCATGGTCGATCCTGCCATTAAATCATGCAAAAGACGGCGAGGACTAGGAGGAAATACAACAGCAACAAAAGGCGAACCCGAGGTAAGAGAAAGGAAATCAGCTCCTAATCTCAATTCAGACACAGGGTCCGAAAAGGGCCAATTGAACTCAACTGGTCCTCCAAAGGGTTGCTCAGCGAGAACCGGTCCCCCGTCAGGAAACTTGGAAACAACAGGCTGCTGTGGTTCGACAAAGGATTGGGAAGCCTCCGAAGAATCGTCCGTGTAAGGACTACCAGTATACGAAACCGAAGGTTCCGCCACTGTGGCAAAAGACCAGAGAAAAAGAAGCAAACACACACACGGGCTGAAAACGAGTTAAGACACACGATCAAACGGTCAACAAGCAATATCTAAGCGGGCGTGTAATCGTGGGTGATTAATTTTTACCACATTGAAAAGTAAGAAACTCTACCGTTTCATGTTTTAAGAGTCGAGAAACGATAGAAAGATGACTCTATCTCTTTCAGATTTGATACAAGCGTGAAAGGACAAGCGCTTGACGGTCTTTTCAAGTTTAGGGAGTCAGAAAAGACTAAATGACTGCTCAGGAAAAACTAGGCACAAAGGGTGTACCAAATATCCGTGAACTGCAATATACACCTTGGTTTGAAAAATGAAACAGAAATCGACCAAGGACTTTCCGTACGTGCAGGTAGTCTCCCCGAATGCTGTGTTCGGTGTATCACGGGTATAGGGCGGCAGACTCGGCTTCCCGTGGATAAAGGATTGAAAACCTAGAGGGGTCTCCCTTTATATACGCGACGGTACGGGGAGCACAAGTCCGTACTAGCGCTGTCTAAAGCCAAAAGGCGAACGACAACTGCTAGGTTTAAAGACGCCGGAACACGTCTCTAGCCTAGACCTCTAAATATGTTTCGTTAGATTTCAATGCTGCCTTAGGTTAATTGGATAGATTTTAAAGTTGATCTTCAATTAAGTTTCAATTTTCAGGCCCTATCGTATGTAATGTCTTAAAAGACTCTTAAGTGCAAAGCTACATGCCACAGCCCAACATTTCGTTCGATGAAAACTAGTTACAGAAGAGTTGAGAGCTTTTACACAAACGAAATGATCGGAAGACAAACAATGAGATCTCTAATGCAACTAATGAAATTGAAAACTTTTCATTCAAATCACTAATCACTAGCAAAATCGAAAAGGTTACAATTTGCACTAATTCAACCAAAAGCACAAGAGATTTTTTTTGTAATTTTCAACGTTTGATAGCTAATATGCACTAAACAAACTGAAAACAAACGGAACAACTTGAGAAACGATATTGAGAGAGAAAAACAAACAAATTTCACTCAACAACACAAGCAATCAGATCCCAAATCGACCAAAGTCTCTCAAAACCAAGAAAAGACTCAAAGGCTCCAATGGGCTGTGTGATCTAGGCCCAATGCAAGACCAAACGAAATTTGAATGAAGGAATGAGCAATCACCCAAAAATCGCAACAAAACAATGAAAAACTACTAAGAGGATGTGGAGAATCAATCAGGAAGTCGACCGGACAAACGAAACACCAAAACTCCCAAGGAGGGCTCGATACACTAAGCCACTAGATGCCCTAGGGCTCAAAACGTGAAATCGATAGATAAAAGCAAACAACCAAAGGACGGAGGTGAATTCCCAGTCAAACAGGACTCCAACACACTCAGGTAGTCGGAAAATCAAGAAGAAAAGCACTGACCAAACCTAGAGAGCTCAAAATTGAGGAAACTCAAAAACCTTACAGGAGTGGCGCGACTGTAAGGCTGCAACTGGCGCCAGAAAGCAATTAGCGCGGGCTAAACAAAAGCAACATGCGCCAATTGGCGCGACTGTCAAGCTAAAAAGCACGCCAGTCGAGTTTCTCAGCCAAAAACAAAAAAGAACTACTCCAGAAGCAGATCAATGTATACTAAGCAAACCAAGAAGTAAAAAACAGCAAAAGAACCCAACCCAGAAGGCTCATCAAGCAAGGAAAAACATAAAATAATCAAAACGAGACAATATAAACGAAACAGTGAAATCTAGACGATCCCTAGCGGAGTCACCAAATTTTTGTGGAGGTAAATCCCCTCTGCGGACAGAGGCGATCCCTACTAGCCCAGCAGGGGTCTAGCAACAATCACGAAATGTTACGACGCAAGTTCCTAGTTACGAATGAAAAGACCAAAGATGGAAGCCTACCTGGAATCCAATGCTACGATCCGAAGAAGAGAGCGTTCTCGTTCCTCAGCCTCGGCAGATCACGATCCTCCACGATCTCCGCGGATGGACACCTGCACATGCAGAAACAAACAGATACAAGCATAAAATCCATCATACGCAACTAAATATCAGTCAGAAAGGATATTACTCATATTAACATAATCGAAAACAGAGTGGAACCATAATCGTAATCATTCATTAAATAACAATCGAAAGAGATTACAACCAATGTTCTGACGTCGTGGTCTCCTTCGGATGGGTCTCCAGTCGTTCACGTCTCGCAAAGCTCGCCAGGGAAAGGGCAAACCTCTCTAGAGTCTCTCGACGATAGTCTCCTTACTTGAGTCAGCCTTAAGGGAAGAAAGAGGGCTCTTACAGCACAAAGGCTCTTGGGAATTTGGAGATTCAAAGCTTAGGCACTTCAAGACTAGCTTGCCATGGGATTGAGTAGGCTTTTATAGATGGAGAAGGAGGGAGTTGGGATCCCTATTATTGTGGGATTGGCCCTATCAACAATGAAGGTTCCATGGGAGGTGGCAAACCACTTCCCTTCCATAGAACTCCCGCAGCCAAACCTCCCAACTCAAGATAGGCAATGGTTTCTGAGTTTGTTGAAACACAACTTCCGCCATATTTATTTTAAAAACACTCCTTAAATTGGCTGGCGCGACTACTGCTCTGGGACAGAGCGCCAGTTGGCGCAGCCTCTTTGTAGGATTTTCCCCATTGGCGCGAGTGGTGAACTGTCTGCCCGCGCCAATGCAAAAAGAGATGTTTTTATGATTTTCTGCAAGGATATGTCTTTAGAGAAATTGAAGCTCATGCTTAGAGGAATGCATTGATGATGTTTTCAAGGCATGACAATGTTCACAGGTCACAAAATGGGTCCTCCATTGTGCGGGATGGAGAATGGTAGGGACGTGACAAATTACTGTGTAACACTAAGGCTGTTATATTCAGTAAGTGCTTAAACTGGATTGGTTCTGGTTTCCCATTTTCTAAAAAAATTGTCTTCAAACTCATCCCAAGTTCGAATACTTCCCGGTGTGAGAGCTTTAAACCATTTTCTAACTTCACCGGTAAAAAATTGTGCAAACAGTCTTAACTTCACATCTTCATTATCAACTTCTTCTCTTTCTGTAAAATCATTAAATCTATCTACATGTTATTTTTTTGTGATTTATTCATCACTACCCCAAGTAGGGATCCTAGTAGCATATTTACTAGGAAGTTCATGCAAAACAACAGGGAGTACAAGTGGTGCATACCTAGCAGGAGCATCCATGCTTAAAGGATGAACAGTAGTTGTAGGAATGGAAGAAACAGAAGATGAAGAACTGATATGAGGAGGACTATTTGGTTTTTGTAAGCCACTAACAATTGAGCTCCAATTTATCTAGAGACTCATTTTCTAACAACAACTCAAAGGTAATAGCTTCCCAAAATTCTTCTTTGTCTTCTTGTGTTACTAGGGCTGAAGTGTTAATTCCTCTCTTTTGCAAGTCTAAGATAATATCAATGAGTTCCTTTTCACTTTCTGATCTAAACAACACTTCATGAATTTTATCATCAACTCTTTTGTCTTCAGGACTTCTTAATATTTCAAAGGATAAAGATTTCGAAGGAAATGGAGTACCTGATATTTCTGAAATTATTTGAATACCTCTTGAAATAGTGTTTGGATTGTCCACAATGGTAGGTGGATGGGGATCAATATTGCTCTGTGTGTATCTCCTTCTCGAAGCCACCTTTAAACTTTTTAAAATGTATGGAGTCACCAAGGTAGATGCAGCCTCGAAAAACTTTATGAGCTCCTGCTACCTTCAGAAGTTCAGCGTTCTTGATTTTGGGAATGAATAGTCTTCCGACTCCCGGCAGACGCACCAAAATGTTATCACAAAATCTGACCTTGATAGGCTGCTGATCAAGTAGACTCTGAGTAACTATTTCAAACTAGACTTTTAGTCGAGGCTTAGCCTCCTCAACTTGAGAGGGCTCTCCCAATGGGTTTAAGATTTTGAATTAAGGATTAGATGGATAACTCTAGGAATAAATTGGATATAAAGTGTATAACTGGTTGAATTACTGATCAACAAACATCTATTGGGCTATGGAGTCAAGGTATGTTTCAACAAAACATCAAAATTAGCTTAACATGGAAGTGAGGGCATTTCAGAGTTTTAGATATATCAGCAAAACAATAACGCAGTGAATAAAACACAATTTACAAACATATGAAGGAAGTTAGAGCATTTTCCAATGAATTCTAACACATGTTCATAGCACTGCAAACAGGTAGATGAGGAAAGCCATAGGAAGATAAAACACCAAAAACTCTTTCTGAATCCTGAGTAGTAAAGCCAATATCCGTATTAAGATGAAAACACACATTCTACTATAATAACATAGTTTGCTTGTTAATGAAAATTTCCAACCTTTAGCAATTCAACTTCATGTCTCTTATAGAGTCATCATTACAATCTTGGATTCCCTTATCCATCTTGAAGAGAATTTGAATTTCTAATATTGACACCTATCTGATCCTAAAACAGACTCTTAATTACATCTGACAATTAACTGTCTCTTCTAGAATTCCTAATACAAATAGGAGTAAAACTCCTTATTATGACTAAAAAACCTTATCTAAGACTTAAATAATATCTCTAACAATTGTTCCTCCATATCTTCGACCTTGATGATGCCTCTAATCTTGTTATGCAATCATGCTGGTTCATGTCTTATTTTCCCTACAAAACAAGGAACATGTTTTCTGTAATTTAGCTTTTACCTTCATTGATGATCTTCGAACCCTTTTGCTGGCAATGTTGACCTTTTAAGATAAGTGACATGTGTTATCATTTCCATGGAAACATGCCTTTCCACTTGTACAAAAACTAATCCTTTGAATTTTTTTAAAGAGAGATGATATGGCTGCGCTACGAAAATAGCAGCTATTTTTGTAGTGCAGAATTTGTATCTTTGTAAACATCTCTCAACCATCCACTTTATTTTTCCTTGACACCTGAATTTTCATCTGTGAGCCCTTTCCATCCACCGCCAGCAAAAAAATTCAGAAACCAAGTGTTTTTACCCCTCAAAACCCTTATAAAATATTAAAAAATGCACCTACAATAGTTTCGTAGCGCGCTATGAAACAACTGTGTAGGTCTTTTTTACACAGTTTTTTCACATTTCTCAGACTTTAAGAATATTTTCACCTTTTAATGGTTTCCATGATGTCTATGGACCTTAAAAAAAATAAGTCAACTTTGAAATTTCCTCGAAAAGTGATGTCCTTCTCAAAAACAAGACTGTATTAAGGATTTGTCACTTACTGTTCTTTTTCTATCTCTGCTGTAGCTGACCTTCAGACTTTGTTAATTGAATTTCAAGATCTTCAATCTTCCTCTTCAGTCTCCTGTTAGTAGCCCTCAATTTAACATTTATCATTCTCATAAATCTCGCCTCTTTGATTGCAGGGACAGTCCAGGTAAAGTATTGAGCTTCACTGCTGACTGTTTCAGATTTGGAAACTCTTTCGACCTCCCATAGAGCCCTTATTTTGTTGAAGTTTCTCTTCTCAACAACATGTCTTCTTGCTTTCTTCTTAAGCTTAGCAATTTCGAGATTATCTAATCTCAAATTTTCTTTTATTTCTTCATAACTGCTCTTTTCTCTTTGAGTGTTGAAAAATCTATTTTTGTCACCTTCAGGCATTGTTAATGATAGGTATATGGGTTCTTCATAAAAAATTGAAACTTCCCCTACTTTATCTAACTCCATATCCAGCTCTTGCAACCTTTTTTATCTCCTAGTTAAAGGCCTTCTGGGCTTGAAAACAAACTTTGAAATTTCATCATCAAAATCTAGCTTTTTGGAAGATTTCATCTTCTTAGATTTCCCTTCATCCAATCTTATAAAGTCTGCCTGAACTAAAAGAGATTCTTCAATATCAATAGCCTGTAAAATTTCATTCAAACTACCTTTTAAACTTGGATTTTCTTCTAAAACCACTATTTTGCCTCTTTCCTTTGCTATTTGACTTCTAGTCAATATTTTCTGGGCTGATTTTCTGGTTGACTGTTCTTGTACTATTTCCTTAACTTTAGTTGCCCTATTTTGTGTAGGTTGAGGGGTTTCTTGAATAATCACTGATGTTTTAATCTTTGGCTCTTTCACTTGCTTTCTAGGTTTCAACTTGACAAATCTTTTTTATCTTGTCTCTGCAAGGTCACTGGTTTCTAAGGGTGACTTTTCTTTAGTCTTAGGACTAACATTTGTTCCTTGTGTTTCCACCCCAAATCCACACAAAAACAAGAATGTAGAACATTATCTGTTTATCCTCTGAAGTTCATGTAAAACTATCAATTTAACTAGACCATTATGGAAAAGTGAAGTTTCACAGTATTGAGCTTTCATTTGCACTTTATCTGCCATCTTAGCTAAACTTCAAAACAAGAAGAAAGGAAAATCCAAAGAAATCATTCCAGTAAAATGCAACAAGAGTTTGAAATGATAAGAATACACTTTATGGTATCTTCCCTCACAGGTGAAATACCTTTGAATGTTGTATAGTAGGTTGGCATAGGTGTTCTTGATGTAGCTTCTTGGCACTGCTTTAGTTAAGTCTGTCTCTTCAAACCCTAGCTTCAGAAATATTTTATAGGGTTCCATCTCAAACCTGAAATTTTTGAACCATATTTCTTCTCCCCTTGGAATCTCTGTCACTAATGATATGATCTCAGGGGAAATTGTCAAGTTTAAGAGTCCAACTTTTGTATTTGAACCTGTGAAATGAAGAGAAAACTCTTTTTTCACTTGATTATGACCTCCCTGCAATTTTTCATAGAATTTCCAACATCTTGTCTTCTTAAAGGCCTCCTCAAATGATTTTTCCTTGGTTAGAGCTTCTATGCTTTCAGGCTCTGTCCTTAAATAGTGGCCTGACCTGTGGTTCTTTCTTTCCTCTGTCATCTTTTCCTTGAAATTCCAGTGTGCTTCTTGAAAACCTGTAACCAACAGCCTCGCTTGATTTTAGAGTAAACTGCCTTGCTTGATTAGAGACACTGCCTCACTTGAAAGTAATAATCGACCTCACTTGATGAATGAGAGAATCTTTGGTTTCTTCTTACCATGAGCTTACCATTCGGAAAAGGGTATGCATCATGTGTTTCTTGCAATGAGACAATAAAACCAAAAACCAACCCTTTTCAAATTTGAAAATGACTAAGATAAATGACCTCTATCGAATGTCATGATGGCTATGAATGGTTGCATGTGTGAGAAAAGACTTGTGGCTGACACCTAATCATGAAGGATTAACGGAATTTTTGTGGATTTGATAACTGACAAGACATGCTATGAATCCCCGATTTCGTAGCATGCCTAATGCAATTTTAGGGTTTTGAGCTACAAAAGAGTAGCATTTTCGTAGTGCAAAAGCAATTTTTAACACTGTCTGCGCTACGAAAATGTGGTTTCGTGGCTTAATCAAATTTTTTTTTAAATGGTTAAAAACTTGACTCTCTAAACATGGTATGAGACTCTCAAGGTATGAAATAAGGTTTTTATACCTTATTATGTGAATGAAAATGAGACTCTAACCCCTAAAAACTTAAAATGACTTAACAACTATCTAAAAACCATGACTAGGAACAAAGCAAACTGTCCAAGTTTGGAAAAAAAAAAAGTTATAGTGATAACAGTGGCTCCACTTGGGATAGTGTGCCCCTATGGTACACTAATAACCTACAGCTCCAGTGCTATCCATTTTTGATAAAAACAGAAATTTGTGTTGACAAGCA
Source organism: Pinus albicaulis (assembly GCA_034641835.2). NCBI lineage: Eukaryota > Viridiplantae > Streptophyta > Pinopsida > Pinales > Pinaceae > Pinus > Pinus albicaulis. Next base: position 529,527,977 of record CM076583.1, read on the forward strand.
TCTTCTTCAAACTGTTTGGGCCTTCACCTCGGGCTTAATATATCTGTTTCAGCTTGTCATTATTAGCAATAAAACTGACAAAGATGGAATATGTACAATGTCATGAGTGACTTATAAAAATTCAGCAAGCATAATGCTTTAGGAACCTGCCATTAACAGGCCCTCCAGCATATGATCCTCCATCAATTTCTTGCAATATATAAGTGTTTTTCCCATGAAAACCAGCAATCTTAAAAGGACCCTTTCATAAATTCTCAAACTTATTGTGCTTGCCCTTTTCCTCAATTTTGGCCTCCCATTTCAGCACTTTGTCTTGTAGCTGGAAACTGTCTTCTTTGATCTTCGTATCAAATGTGTTCTTGATTCTATTTTGAACTTTCTCATGGTTGTCATAGATTTCATTTCTCTTTTCTTGCAAGGCTATCAACTGGTTGATTCTTCTCTGAATAGCATTTGGTTCCTCTTCAAGTCCTTGAATTAACTTCATGAACGGTACCCCTAGTGATGATGGAAAAACTACTTTGGCACCATAAAATAATTCATATGGCGAAGTCCCAATTGACCTCTTTTTACAAATCCTATCAGCCCATAAGGCGTACTTCAGTTTTAAGTGCCAAGCTTTCTTGTTCTCCTGCAATACCTTTTTGATGATTCAACAAGACCATTCCCCTATGGATAGTATGTTGTAGAGTGTCCAAGAGTGATATGGTAATGATGGCAAAAATTTATCATTTTCTTGGACTTAAATGCTTGAGAATTATCTGTTATGATCTTCATGGGACAGCCAAATTTAGACAATATATTATTCTTTAGAAAATAAATAAATACAAAGTCATTAGATTTCCTTGTTGGTATTGCCTGCATCCATTTGGTGAAGTAGTCCATTGATGTGAGAATCCAGCGTCGCCGTGAGAATCCAGCGATGCTGCCATGATGATGATGGATGTATCTCTCCAATAAATTCTAACCCCCACTGCTGAAAAGGAGCTTCAACATAGATAGGAACCAAAGGTAGAGGTACAAGCTTTCTTCTTCCTTCAAAAATTTGGCATTCATGATATGAAGCAATTCTTTTGTAAATGTCTTTAAACATCGTTGGCCAAAATATCCTGCTCTTAGAATATTATTTGCTATGGCCTTCCAATAATGGTGTCCTCCACAATCACCTTTATGAAATTATTCAATGACTTTATCAGCGTCTTCTTCAAGTAAACAATTCAACAAAATTCCTCCTGTATCTTTCCAAAACAGATTTCTGTCATATACAAAATGTCTTAAATATTTCAGCTTTACAAACCTTGCTTTGGAATTTGTTAGATCAGCGGGAGCTTTGTGATGTTGTAGAACAAAAACCACATCCTTATACCACTCTAAAGTGATGTATTTCTCTTTAATTTGAACCAATTCTTCCTCATTTTCAGAAATTTCTGATATTTATGCATTCATATTTATGTCAAGACAGTCCAAATTTGACTGAGACATTAGTTTCGCCAAGCCTTGTCCATTAACCAACTTGGTTGGTTTGATGTCTATATCATATTCCAGCAATTTGGCGATCCATTTTCCCCTCTTACCATTGGGATCTGCCTGAGTTAGAATGTCTTTTACCACAACACTTGGAACAAATGCCATAATATGAGAATGTAGAATGTAGATTCTAAAATCTTTAATAGCTTTCACTAAAGAATAGGCTTGTTTTTCTAGAATATTATACTTCAGCTCAACATTTTCTAGTGTTTTACTAAAGAAATAAATAGGTTGTTCAGTACCTTTCTTTCCTTTTTGTAACAGAACTCTAGCAATTGTGTTTTTAGAAGCAAATGTAAAAACCATAAATTCTTTGGAAAAATATGGGCTGATGAGTACCGGTGCTTGTGTGAGTGCTTTCTTGATTTTCTCAAAAGTTTTTTTAGCTTCAGCTGTCCATTTGATATCAACTCCTTTCTTTAACATCCTTGTTATATCTTTGACAATCTCAACAAAATTAGGAATGAAGCGTCTAACAAAATTCACTTTTCCAAGAAATGATTGAATCTCTTTCCTGCTTCTTGGAAAATATACCTTTTTAATTACATTAAATATATTAGGATCAATCCTAATTCCATCTTCAGAAATGATATGACCAAGTAATTTTCCTGTAGTTAAAGAAAAGATGCTTTTAGTAGGATTAAGAGAAATACCAAACCTTCTACATTTCAGTAGAACCCTTTCTAAGGGTTTCAAATGATCTTATTCTTTCTTTGAAAAGACTATTATATCATCAAGATAAACAACTACTGACTTATCCTTTTCTTCAAAAAAAGCAATGTCCATTGCTCTTTGAAAAGTGGCTACCGCATTCATGGGACCAAAAGGAATCTTGGCTTACATGAATGTGCCCTGTTAGTGTCACTTTTAGCCTTCCCTCAAAGGGATCAAACATGCTCACAAAGTGATTTTGTGTCAAGGTCAAATTTTGTCATTTCAATCGAGTCTTCAAAATTTGGTCACTAGGTATTAGGTCTAGGGTTTGCTTTTACTCCTGTCAAAGTTGTCCAAATGTCGGTCCATGTCACCATTCAGCTAAGTGTACCATCATTCAGAGGGTTTTCATCATCATTTCAAGTTCCACTGGGTCATTTTACACCTTATTCATGCTTCAGTTGTGCCTAGGTAAGGTTCATTTCCCTCTCCTAGGGTTTTGAAGGTAATTTCTCTTGGATGGTCAAATCATCAGCAAAACTTGTATCCCGATGTTCATACACCTTCCCCTATCCTTAATGTACCTTATTAAACACTTCCCATCACTGATATCCCTCAAATTCCTCATTTTCGCACAAACCCTAGTTTCTTGCTACAACTTGACAATTTTCTAGGCTAGGCCTGTGTTTTTCCCTTTTGGACCTCTTCCCCTCACTCAATCTCTGAAATTCCACTTTCCCCTGCTTCCTAACATCCCTCCCTACTTCCCAAATTTTTCTAAAGAATTTAGAAGCCCCTTATCCCCTTCATTTCACTTCATTTCGACAAATCCCTTGTTTCACACATCGGGATAGGTTTTACTCCAATGATGTTTCTGAGCAATAAAAGATGAATTTGGGAAAACTGAGAGAGATTTTTGTCCAAAATAGGCCAAGGAAGAAAAAAATCCTTCACGTTTTACACAGGTGTCATGGTTTTAGAGAAATTTCAAAAATACAGTTGCCTCAGGAGAATTGATGCACCTCTAAAGTGACCTTGGGAAAATCAAGCTTTCTCCTAGCTTGGTTGGAAAAATGACTTTCTTGATGAGTCAAATGATAACTAGACACAAATAGATTTCCAATGAGATATCATGAGCTCAATTTGGAGTTGAGGAAGACCTTAAAAAGTTGACTGCAACAACACTCTACCTTGAGGCAGCCTCATTTTGCACATTTTGACCAGTCTTGGGAGATTTGATTTTTGACAGGGCAAATGAACTCCAAATTGAAAAATTCCAGTTGTGTTGGAAATTAGACTCAATAATATTTCCAACGAGCTATCCTGCACCTAATTTGGACACCGGGAAGGTCTCCAAAATTTTCATGTAAAAAGGTGCGACGCATTGGGTAAGAGGGACGGCGCATTGGGTTTGTGGCGCGGCGCATAGAGCTGCAAGCCATTTTCACCACAGATTCATTCAAATTCTCAATTTTCTTGGTTTCCTCTGGTCCAAAGTAAGTCAAAAGCTCTTCAAATGCCAATGAAAGTGTGTCTTAAGATGTTTATGATGATTTAGTAAAAAATTTCAAACCCTACTTCCTTGCAATTGTTGCTCAAGACATGATTTCTTAGGGTTTGTAAATTTGATTTTGTGGCCATAATTCCCTCACCTTTTTTCTCCCTCACTTATTTTCTAGTTTCATTAACCCATTTTACTATCCCCTTAATCCCACTCCCCTCATACATTTTCCCCTTAATCCCCTTCTCCACATATAATTTCCCAAACCCTACACTCCCTAAACCCTACTCACATCCCTAAACTCTGTTCACACATACATTTTTACACTCTCTTCCATAAAATCTACCCATTTCATTCCTCCACCATATTTTCACATTGTTATCCACAAAACCATCCATGTACAACCATATTTTTCAAAACTAAAGGAAAACAATGGAAAGAGACAGTGATAATGGGTATGAGCAAGAGATTGAACATGACCAGGAATATTGGCTTGAGAGAGAAAAATTGCACTTGGAAAAGGATGCTAGAGAAGGCCAAAAATAAGAAAACTATGTTGAGGCACATGGCATACCATTACTTGGTCAAAAACAAAAGTTGCAAGGCAAGAATCAGGAACTTGAAGGCCAAGTTGAAGAAGGCATCGAAGAGGCCAAAAAAGCATGATAAAATTCACATATTGGCTGAGGCTTCCTTAGCCCAACACAGCACTTGATGAAGAACACTCAGCCAAAATTTCAAAAAATTTGGGACATTTTCTGCATTTTGAAATTTTTGGCCTAAAAAACAAACTTTTCTGCTCTATGTGCCGTGCCACTTGGCGCTCGCTTTTGATGGAGACCTCATTTTGGTGAAAAATCAACCTTTTTGGATTTCTGATGGAAAAATATGCATGCCTACCAATGGCTAAGAAATTTTTACAGGTTTTTGGCTTCCAAAAAGGTCAAAAACACCCCAAAAATGACCTTTCTGCCCCTTTTTTGACACACAGGAAGTAGTGTTGGGAGAACTCAATTTTGGAGGGGCAAATGGAAGCCAAATTCAAAAATTCCACTTGTGTAGGAAATTATATAGGCATACCTTTCCAACAAGCTCACTTGGAACAAATTTTGACACCGGGAAGGCCTCCAAAATCAGCTGCAAACAGGCGCGATGCATAGGGAAATCAGGCGCGGTGCATTAGAGGAATTTTGCTCATTTTTGGTCAAAAACTCTTGCCATTTGCTTACGCTTGACTTTCTTACTTCTAAATTTCAAACTCATGATGTAATTTGATGTAATTTTATGGATCTTGATGTAATTTTGTTAACTTTTCACTCATAGAAGTAGATTCATCCATCAAAAGGTGATTTGCAACTGAATGAATCAGTTTCCTAGTTTATAGAGGCATGCTGTTCCACTACCTACATTCTTGTTCTCAGTTTATATTTTGTTGGAGCAGCTCCTAAACTCATGAGCTCGACCTCTAGAAGCTAGGATGAGTGGTTTTTGGTCTATATCTTGTGTTTTTTCAGTCATTAGCATGGTTGGACATTTGGGATTGCTTTGAGCATCATTGTACATCATTTTTGTAGTTTAGAAAAGGAATAGACCAGGGTTTGCAGAACTCCATGGGATTCATGTGGTATTTTGCTTTGATAGTGTGTTTCTCTCTGTAAATGTGAGTCTACTGATGTTTTATGTATACCACTTTCTCTCTTATTTCTTCTTAAGTTAAACAAACAAGGATAAAGGTAGAATTCATTAAAATTTGCAGTGCTCTACATAGGGTTTGTTTAATTTTCTATGTTTTCAACTGTTTGAAGAGGATTCTTGAAGGTTTATAGCCCTTTTCAACTCCTCACCTATCTAAGCTCTCCATTTCATTCAAAATTGAAGTGTCAAATCAATTTCCTACCTTGCCCCATTTAGATCTCTGCAAAACTGAGCCTCATTCCTCAGACCCAAAATCTGCTTTCATTTGATCCAACAAAACACCCTTAAAATCAACAAAACTCATTTGCATACATACCTAGCCTAAAATAAGCCTTCATTCAAGTCATCTCAAGCCTCATTGATCATTTTTTTTGCTGATATTGACCAGGAGAGAGCCCTCTCCCGATCTGGTAGGGCTAGCTACCATATTAAGTGTGGTTTGATGTTACCCTAGATTCTTCCTTTCTCAGCCTGAGGTAGATTTAGGCCATAACATTCCCCGTGGTGTTGTGAAGGTTGTTTTCTCCTGATCATCCACATGTACAAGAATCTAGTTGTAACCTGAAAAACCATCAAGCATAGACATTCTTTCAGAACCAACAATACTTTGTAGAATTGTAATCTCCTTTTCAATCAATGGCATGAGAAGAGAATTAATTCTCCTCAATTTCTTTTTGAAAGGCATCTCATTTTCTTTGATAGGAATAGTATGCTGAATAATGGAAGGATCATAATTTATTAAATCAACATAACTCCAAGAAAAAACATCAATAAACTTCTTCATCATCTCAATATATTTGAATTTCATATCAGCTAAAAGGAACTTTGAGATTTTGATCATTTTAGGCAAAGCTCATGTACCAAGATTACAACTCTCTACTTCCTCTTCATCAGCTTGTAATTTTGGCGATTTGAAAACATCATTTTGATCAAAAAGCTTCTCAAGAGGAATAAGACCTTTTGGTATTGCATTATTCTTCAAGTGAAAAACTTCAGAATTTTCCTTAGACTCAACAAGCATATTTTGCTGATCTACATGTGTACTTTCAAACTCTTCTTTCAGCGCAATAAAATTCTTTACCTGTTGATCATCTTCAAAAACTTTCTAGTTTGTGATATTTTCTGGTATAGATGGTCTATGACAAACTTCAATCTCATATTTTTTAGTTGAATGCATAGGAATGATGAAAATACTTGCGGAGACATCAAGGGAATCAACAATGGAATTTTGATCTCTAGTTTTGACTATGAAGGAATAAGACTAAAAATTCTCCAACATGTCTAAAACTAAAATTCTGTAGGCTCTCATTCTTACATATTTCGTTTCATAAACACCTTCAACTGGTCTAATAACCAATTGAGAATGTCCAAAAATAGAAATATTTTGAGCCTTCATCCTTTTCAAAACATCTAGACCCAAAATCAAAGATTCATATTCAGCCATGTTGCTTGTGCAATCAAAATTCGGTTTGTAAGAGTAAAACTTACTCTCATCACTTGGATTTGTAATCCAAATCCCTGCTCCTGCCCCTTCTTTTCCTGTTGATCCATCAAAGTACAATGACCACCATTCTTCCATCCTTTTGTCATTTACTTACCAATTTTCTGCTTGCTGATTTTCTGAGTGCTGATTTTCTGAATGTTGATTTTCTGCTCTTATTTCTTCCTCAACACTATCAGCTGACTCATTGAAAATAATGGCAGATACAAGCTCAGTATCAAAGGCATAAATAGGAAAAGTTTGAGTTTTATCCTTGCTACTTACCATGTAAGCCATTCTAGTCTCCCGATATAATCTCCTTTGCTCACCAAAAACATGCATAGTGGCATAGGAAAGGTCCATCTGCATTGTGTCTTTGATTTTTGCTACCCAAGATCTTGACAATAACATACCAAACTTTGACAGAACACCAGCCACAACAATGTCCATAACAACTGCCTTTGCTGGAATTTGTGTTAGACCAACAACAACATCTTTGATTAAACCAATACATTGAACCCTTTTAGAATCAAAAGAGAATAAATCCTTATATGGTCTTGTGATTTGCAATCCCATTCTTTCCATGATTACCTTGGGCATAAGGTTATGAGAAGCCCCTGAATCCAACATAGAATTATGTAAATTCATATCATGAATACTAATGCTTACATAAAAAAAGAGGAAATTTTTCGTTTTGATCATATTCTAACCTTGGACCCAAATATATAGTAGGATTATCTTCTTGGACATTCAAAATATCAGTAGCTCCTGGTTGTGAATTCAACATCTTAACTATCTTGCTTTTATGTTCATTTACCTTGAGAATCTCACTAAAGGGACTAATATTTTAATCTTTGAAATTTCATTCTCAAGGTTGAAAACATAAACATATTTTTCAGCTTCTTTGATAAGAGGAGGAAGTTGAGTGTCTTTGTTACCAAGTGGAGTATCCTTTCTACCTTCAGCCATATTTGGGGTATCATTTTTAGCTTCAACAGCCTTTGGTGCATCTTTCTTTGGTTGCGCTTTGTTTGCAATGATAGGCACATTTCTATTTCTAAGATTATATTGTTTTTTCATCTCGAAAATAGCATGTTGATACCCTTTAAAATAATCTGATGGTTCTTCTCCTTGTTTAGCCAAATCTGACTCATCATGCTCTTCTTTAGTCAAGAAGATTCCCGACATCTTTTCATGAAGACAATGGATAGATTCTTCAGGAATTTCAGGCTCATCTTCTTCATCTACCAAATTCTGTTGAAAAAGAGGTCTCCATGGAGGATCCAGTTGCTGATTGATATTTTCTCTTGGCCTTTGTTGGTTTTGAGGTCTCCTGAATTGAGGATTTCTAAACTGAGGTTCATGTTGCATAGGAGCAGAATTGTTTCCAAGAGCTAACCTATCCATCAAATTCTCCATGGTTTTCATCATTGAATCAAATTTGTCTTCAGAATTTGAAGTGGAGGGTTTCTCCTCTTCTTTCAATTTAGTTTTTCCCATTTTTGACTTTTTTGCAGCTATCATGTTTACCTCTACCTTTACTGCATCACTTTCAATTTCAACAAGTGGAGGTGACTCTCTTTCTCTCAACAAGATAGAAAATTCATAGTCAAATGCTTCAACATATTTCATTTGTGCTAAGACTTCCGGAGGTTTCAAACGAGCTGGAATTGAGTAAAAAATTTTATTAAATATTTTTGAAAAGTTTTAGACAGATTCATCAAGTGCCCTTGTAAGGCTGTTATATTCAGTAAATGCTTGAATTGGATTGGTTATATTTCCCCATTTCCTTAGAAATTTATCTTCAAACTCATCCCAATTTCGAATGCTTCCCGGTACAAGAGCTTTAAACCATTTTCTAACTTCACCAATAAAAAATTGTGCAAACAGTCTTAACTTGACATCTTCGTCATCAACTTCTTCTCTATTTGTAAAATCATTAAATCTATCTACATGTTCCTCTGCTGTAATTTCTTCATCACTACCCCAAGTAGGAATCCTAGTAGCATATTTATTAGGAAGGTCATGAAAAACAACAGGGAGTACAAGTGGTGCATACCTAGCAGGAGCAACCATGATTAGAGGATGAACAATAGTTTTAGGAAGGGCAGAAATAGAAGATGAAGAACTGATATAAGAAGGACTGCTTGGTTTTTGTAAGCCACTGAAAATTGAGCTCCAATTTGGAAGGGGTAAACCAACTTTGGATTTCAGCAAGACTTCAAAAGGGTCAAGTTCTTTGAGTTTATCTAAAGACACTTTTTCTAACAACAGTTTAGAGGTAACAGCTTCCCAAAATTCTTCCTTGTTTTCTTGTGTTACTAAGGCTGAAGTGTCAATTCCTCTTTTTTGCAGGTCTAAGATAATATCAATGAGTTCCTTTTCACTTTATGATCTAAACAACACTTCATGAATCTTATCATCAACTCTTTTATCTTTGGGACTTCTTAATATTTTAGAGGACAAAGATTTCGAATGAGATGGAGTACCTGATATTTCTTAAATTCTTTGACTGCCTCTTCAAATAGTGTTTGTATTGTCCACAGTGGTAGGTGGATTAGGATCAGGATTTCTTCGTGTATATCTCCTTCTCGAAGCCACCTTTAAACTTTGAAAATGTATGGAGTCACTAAGGTAGATTGCAACCTCGAAAAAATTTCTGAGCTCCTGCTACCTTTAGAAGTTCAGCTTCTTGATTTCGAGAATGAGTAATCTTCAGGCTCTTGGTAGACGCACAAAAATGTTATCACAAAATCTGATCCTCATAGGCTGTTGATCAAGTAGACTCTGAATAACTATTTCAAACCAGACTTTTAGTTGAGGCTTAGCCTCCTCAACCTGCGAGGGCTCTCTCAATAGGTTTAAGATTTTGAATTAAGGATTAGATGGCTAACTCTTGGAATAAATTGGATAAAGTATACAACTGGTTGAATTACTGATCAAAAAACATCTATTGGGCTATGGAGTCAAGGTATGTTTTAGCAAAACATCAAAATTAGCTTAACATGGAAGTCAGGGCATTTCAGAGTTTTAGATGTATCAGCAAAACAGTAACACAGTGAATAAAACACAGTTTACAAACCTATGAAGGAATTTAGAGCATTTTCCAATGAATTCTAAGTAACACATTTTCATACCACTGCAAATAGGTAGATTAGGAAAGCCATAGGAAGATCAAACACCAAAAACTCTTTCTGTATCCTGAGTAGTAAAGCCAATATCTGTATTAATATGAAAACACACAGTCTGCTATAATAACATAGTTTGCTTGTTAATGAAAATTGCCAACCTTTAGCAATTGGACTCCATGTATCTTATAGAGTCATCATTACAATATCAGATTCCCTTATCCATCTTAAAGAGAATTCGAATTCCTAATTTTGACACCTATTTGCTCCTAAAATAGAATCTTAATTACATCTGACAGTTAACTGTCTCTTCTAGAAGTCCTAATACAAATAGGAGTATAACTCCTTATTATGTCTAAAACAACCTTATTTGAAACTCAAATAATATCTCTGAAAATTGTTTCTCCATATCTTCGACCTTGATGATGCCTCTAATCTTGTTATGAAATCATGTTGATTCATGTCTTATCTGCCCTACAAAACAGGGAACATGTTTCCTATAATTTAGCTTTAACCTTCATTGATGATCTTCGAACCCTTTTGTTGGCAATATTGACTTTTTGAGATAAGTGACATGTGTTATCATTTCCATGGAACCATGGTTTTCCACCTGTACAAAAATTAAGCCTTTGAAAAAGTATAAAGAAAGATGATATGGCTGCGCTACGAAAATAGCAGTTGTTTTCGTAGCGCAGAATCTGTATCTTTGTAAACATCTCTTAACCATCCACTTTATTTTTCTTTGACACCTGAAATTTCATCTGTGAGCCCTTTCCATCTACCAGCAACAACAAAATTCAGAAACCAAGTGTTTTTACCTCTCAAAACCCTTATAAAAATATTAAAAAATGCACCTACAGCAGTTTCGTAGAGCGCTACGAAACTGCTGTGTATGTCTTTTTTTACACAGTTTTTTTCACAATTCTCAGACTTTAAGAATATTTGCACCTTTTAATGATTTCCATGATGTCTATGGACCTTAACAATCAAAATAAGTCAACTTTGAAATGTCCTAAAAAAGTGATGTCCTTCTCAAAAACAAGACTGTATTAAGGATTTGTCACTTACTGCTCTTGTTCTATCTCTACTGTAGTTGACCTTCAGACTTTCTCAATTTAATTTCAAGATCTTCAATCTACTTCTTCAGTCTCTTGTTAGTAGCCCTCAATTTAACATTTATCATTCTCATAAATCTTGCCTCTTTGATTGCAGGGACAGTCCAGGTAAAGCACTGAGCTTCACTGCTGATTGTTTCAGGTTTTGAAACTATTTCAACCTCCCACAGAGCCCTTATTCTGTTGAAGTTTGTCTTCTCAACAACATGTCTTCTTTCTTTCTTCTTAAGCTTAGCAATTTCAATATTAGCTAGTCTCAAATTTTCTTTAATTTCTTCATAACTGCTCTTTTCTCTTTGAGTGTTGAAAACTCTATTTTTGTCACCTTCAGGCATTGGTGATGATAGATCTATGGGCTCTTCATAAACATTGGAAACTTTCCCGGCTTTACCAAAATCCATATCCAGCTCTTGTAACTTTTTTGATTTCCTAGTTAAAGGCCTTCTGGGCTTGAACACAAACTCTGAAATTTCATCTTCAAAATCGAGCTTTTTGGAAGATTTCATCTTCTTAGATTTCCCTTCATCCAATTTTAAAAATTCTTCCTGAACTAAAGGAGATTCTTCAATATCAATAGCCTGTAAAATATCATTCAAATCACCCTTTAAATGCAGACTTTCTCCTGAAACCACTGTTTTACCCTTTTCCTTTGCTATTTGACTTCTAGTCAATCTTTTATGGACTGATTTGCTAGTTGATTGTTCCTGTACTGTTTCCTTAACTTTAGTTGTCTTCTTTTGTGTAGGTTGAGGAGTCTTTTGAATGATCACTGATGTTTTGATTTCTAGCTCTTGCACTTGATTTTTGGGTTTTAACTTGACAAATATTTTTGATCTTGTCTCTGCAGGGCCATTGGTTTCTGACGGTGATTTTTCTTTGGCCTTAGGGCTAATACCTGTTTCTTGTGTTTCCACCCCAAATCCACACAAAAACAAAAATGTAGACCATTCTCTATTTATCCTCTGAAGTTCATGTAAAACTATCAATTTAACTAGACCATGATGGAAAAGTGAATTTTCACAGTATTAAGATTTCATTTTCACTTTATCTGCCATCTTAGCTAAACTTCAAAATAAGAAGAAAGACAAATCCAAAGAAATCATTCCAGTAAAATGCAACAGGAGTTTGAAATGATAAGAATACAATTTATGGTATCTTCCCTCACAGGTGAAATACCTTTGAGTGTTGCAGAGCAAGTTGGCATAGGTGTTCTCGATGTAGCTTCTTGGCACTGCTTTAGTTAAGTCTGTCTCTACAAACCCTGGCTTTAGAAATATTTTTCAAGGTTCCATCTCAAACCTGAAATTTTTGAACCATATTTCTTCTCCCCTTGGAATCTCTGTCACTAATGATATGATCTCAAGGGAAATTGGCAAATTTAAGACTCCAAATTTAGTATTCGAACCAGTGAAATTAAGAGAAAACTCTTTTGTCACTTGATTATGACCTCCCTACAATTTTTCACAGAATTTCCAACATCCTGTCTTTTTGAAGGCTTCCTCAACTGATTTGTCCTTGGTTAGAGCCTCCATACTTTCAGGCTCCATCCTTAAACAGTGGCCTGACCTGTGGTTCTTTCTTTCCTCTATCATCCTTTCCTTGAAATTCCTATGTGCTTCTTGAAAACCTGTAACCAACAGCCTTGCTTTATTTCAGAGTAATATGCCTCGCTTGATTAGGGACATTGCCTCACTTGAAAGTAATAATTATCCTTTCTTGATGAATGAGAGAAGCTTTGGTTTCTGCTTACCATGACCTTACCATTCGGAAAAGGGTATGCATCATGTGCTTCTTGCATGAGACAATAAAACCAAAAACCAACCCTTTTAAAATTTGAAAATGACTAAGATAAATGACCTCTAATGAATGTCATGATGGCTATGAATGGTTGCATGTATGAGAAAAGACTCGTGGCTGACACCTAATCATGAAGGATTAACGGAATTTGATGGACTTGATACTTTGACAAGACTTGCTATGAATCCCCGATTTTGTAGTACACTTAATATAATTTTAGGGTTTTGCGCTACAAAAAGAGTAGCGTTTTCGTAGTGCAAATGAAGTTTTTAACACTGTTTATGCTACGAAAATGTGGTTTCGAGGCTTAATCAATTGTTTTTTTAAATGGTTAAAAACTTGACTCTCTAAACATGGTATGAGACTCTCAAGATATGAAATAAGGTTGTTGGACTTTATTATGTGAATGAAAATGAGACTCTAACCCTATCATTTAACCCCTAAAATCTTTAAATGACTTAACACCTCTCTAAAAACCATGACTAGGAACAAAGCAAACTGTCCAAGTTTGGAAAATTATTTTATAGTAATAACAGTGGCTCCACTTGGGATAGTGTGCCCCTGTGTTACACTAAGAACCTGCAGCTCCAGTGCTATCCATTTTTGATAAAAACAAAGATTTGTGTTGACAAGCATCTTCTTCAAACTATTTGGGCCTTCACCTCGGGCTTAAGATCTCTGTTTCAGCTTGTCATTATTAGCAATAAAACTGACAAAGATGGAATATGTACAATGTCATGAGTGACTGATAAAACTTCAGCAAGCATAATGCTTTTCGAACCTGCCATTAACATGCCCTCCAACATATGATCCTCCATCAGGTTCCTGCAATATATAAGTGTTGTTCCCATGAAAACCAACAATCTTAAAAGGACCCTTCCATAAATTCTCAAACTTACAGTGCTTGCCCTTTTCCTTTTTGCCTCCCATTTCAGCACTTTGTCTTGTAGCTGGAAACTGTCTTCTTTGATCTTCTTATCAAATGTGTTCTTGATTCTGTTTTGAACTTGCTGATCATTGTCATAGACTTCATTTCTCTTTTCTTGCAAGGCTATCAGCTGGTTGATCCTCCTCTGAATGGCATTTGGTTCCTCTTCAAGTACTTGAATTAACTTCATGACCGGTACCCCTAGTGATGATGGAAAAACAGTTTAAGCACCATAAACAAATTCATATTGCGAAGTCCCAATTGACTTCTTTGTACAAATCCTATTAGCCCATAAGACGTACTTCAGCTTTAAGTGCCAAGCTTTCTTGTTCTCCTGCAATATCTTTTGGATGATTCTTACAATGCTCTTATTTGATGATTCAACAAGACCATTCCCTTGCGGATAGTATGTTGTAGAGTGTCCAAGAGTGATATGGTATTGTTGGTAGAAATTTATCATTTTCTTGGACTTAAATGCTTGAGAATTATCTGTTATAATCTTCATGGGACAACCAAATCTAGACAATATATTATTCTCTAGAAAATAAATAATTACAGAGTCATTAGCTTGCCTTGTTGGTATCGCCTCTATCCATTTGGTGAAGTAGCCCGTTGCTGTGAGAATCCAGCAATGTTGCCATGATGATGATGGATGTATCTCTCCAATAAAGTCTAACCCCCACTGCTGAAAAGGAGCTTCCACATATATAGGAACCAAAGGTAGAGGTACAAGCTTTCTTCTTCCTTCAAAAATTTGGCATTCATGACATGCAGCGATTTTTTTGTAAATGTCTTTAAACATTGTTGGCTAAAAATATCCAGCTCTTAGAATATTATTTGATGTAGCCTTCCAATAATGGTGTCCTCCGCAATCACCTTTATGCATTTCTTCAATGAATTTTTCAGCTTCTTCTTCAAGTAAGCAATTCAGCGAAATTCCTCTTGTATCTTTCCAAAACAGATTTATGTCATATACAAAATATCTCAAAAATTTTAGCTTAACAAACCTTGCTTTGGACTTTTTTAGATCAATGGGAGCTTTGTTATGCTATAGAACAAAAACCACATCCTTATACCACTCTGAAGTAAGATATTTCTCATCAATTTGGACTAATTCTTCCTCATTTTCAGAAATTTCTGATATTTCTGCATTCAGATTTATGTCAAGACAGTCCAAATTTGACTGAGTCATTAGTTTCTCCAAGCCTTGTACCTTCAGCAACTTGGTTGGTTTGATGTCTATGTCATATTCCAGCAATTTGGCGATCCATTTTCCCCTCTTACCATCGAGATCCCCCTGAGTTAGAATGTCTTTTATCACAGCACTTGGAACATATGCCACAATGTGAGGATGAAAAATATAAATTCTGAAATCTTTTATAGCTTTCACCAAAGCATAGGCCTATTTTTCTAGAATATTGTACTTCAGCTCAGCATTCGCTAATGTTCAATACCTTAGGCTGTTCAATACCTTGTTTTCTTTTTTGTAGCAAAACTCCAGCAATTGTGTTTTTAGAAGCAAATGTAAAAACCAGAAATTCTTTGGAAAAATTTGGACTGATGAGTACCGGTGCTTGTCTGAGTGCCCTCTTGATTTCTTCAAAATATTTCTTTGCTTTAGCTGTCCATTTAATATCAACTCCTTTCTTTAACATCCTTGTTATATCTTTGACAATCTCAGCAAAATTAGGAATGAAATGCCTAACAAAATTCACTTTCCCAAGAAATGATTGAATCTCTTTCCTACTTCTTGGCAAATCTACCTTTTGAATTGCATTAACTCTATTAGGATCAATCCTAATTCCTTCTTCATAAATAATATGACCAAGTAATTTTCCTGATGTTAAAGCAAAGATGCTTTTAGTAGGATTAAGAGAGATACCAAACCTTCTACATTTTAGCAGAATTTTCTTTAGGTGTTTCAAATGATCTTCTTCTTTCTTTGAAAAGACTGTTATATCATCAAGATAAACAACCACTGACTTATCCTTTTCTTCAGAAAAATAAATGTCCATTTCTCTTTGGAAAGTGGCTCCCACATTCATGAGACCTGTTATCACCTAGTAATTCTTAGGTCATGGGATTTTGGTTTATAGTTAGAGAAAACCAGGGGTAGCCAAGAACCTCTTTTAGATTTCAGGATCTAGCCTTCCTGAATTCCGGAGAGGGATCTCTCCTTAGGATTTAACTTTGTTTTAGATTTAAATTTTAGGCTAGGTATGATTGGACAATTTGTTTGTTTGAAAAGTTTGGTGGGAAATAAGATTACTTGGAGAGAAATTAAAGAGGGATCTACTAGTCCATTGGGCTGTGGAGTCAAAATGTAGCAAGCAAGACTAAAAGGCAAGGCCAAAATATGCTAATGTACTCAGGGCAAGGTAGATAAACCTCAGAGTTTTGAATAATTTGATTGGATGGGATGGCTTGATTTCGGGATAAAGGGAAGTGAAGGATCCTTTAATCCGGAAATAAGGAGAAGGAGGCAGAGTTCAAATGGGACTCAGGAGAAATTAAGAATTCCTAGATCCATAAATCAGTAGAAAACATTGAAATGATCACTTAGATAAGACAGGGAGTTTTTAACACTTACCCTAAAATAATACTCCTAATTAATCATTCAGATTTGAACACATATATGAAATTGAATGGAACTTCAGAAAAGGAAACAATGACATAAATAAATCACTTTACTCATTAGTTTACTGGCAAGAACTCCTAGTTATGAAGTCTGGCGTAATGAGTCTCATCGTCAACATACAATCAACATGAAGCCTCCAAAGCACCAAAACATATATAATAGTCTCTAACAACTTTTGTCTCTCTAGTAATACTTCAAAGAGAAGTATTTATACAAAATTATTACAAAATATATGAGAGACACATAGGAATATCTCTAGAAAAATAAATAATGTTACATAAAGAGGGACAACCACAAAACAAACCGGCACCAAAACAAACTGGCAAGCTGTCCTCTTATCAATAAAAAATAGGACTAATTATCTTAACTTATTGCTTTGTTGTAGTTGTTTGCTGGTACTTGGAAACAATATCTGTTAGAAGATAACTTGGAAGACACTCTTTCCAATTCACATTCTTTAACCTGTGATTTATCTCTGATACTCTTTACATTGTTTGCTTACTGCTTTACTATTGTAAAATAAGGAATAATCTGTTGTAAAAAAGAGTTTTGACTAATACTCTTTGACTCTGATCATTACCCTAATATACTTTAACTGCAAATCTTACCCTTTAGGCAATAGTCATATTCTGCTTTTCATGTAATTTTCTACTCTATTTGCAAACCTTTATATCAAATCAGTGAATTCCTGCCATTGTTCTGCACTGGGAATTCTGATTTTCTTCAATTTCCTGTAGCTATCATTTGTCTCTGTATACTTAGAAAATTTGGGCTTGACAATGAAGATGTGTTTAATTTCATTTTGTAGAAATAACAAGTTCTCAAAATATTCCAAAATAACTTTTCCAGTTGGGGATCCTTGTGGTAAAGGTTTACTGACCTTCTCTTTGGCATAAGCCCTGATTTTCTTATCATAATCCTTCTATGCCATTAACTTTTCATTTAAGGCATGAATGTCTGGAAGCCCTGCTTGTGTCAGTATAGTGTATTTGGCCCAAAACCTTGTAATTGATAGGTTCATGTCTTTACATTTGTCCTCCAAATTGTTCATCATATTCCTTTTATTCAGGACTTTCTTGATTTGTAGTATGCTTTCAGTCCTATCCTAAATTTTTAGCTCTTCAAGCTCCTCTCTGTGTTTGTTGTTCAAAAATGTAATAAGTTTCAAAGCTTGAGAAGGTTTGTCAACCAGTTCTTCTTTGGTTTTCTGAATTTCAATTTGTGTTGCCTTGAGTAAGTCCTTCTATTCATAAATGATTTGGATTGAAGGCCACTGTAGATGTATGCCTTGAATTATGTTGTTCCAAAGATAATTCTTGATATATGACATATGTTCAATGAGATTAACTTGTTGTTGTAGAATCTTCACCTGCTCTTGAAGTCTGTTGGCTCTCTGCTCATGTCCCTTGGATGTAATCAATGCATCTCTATTTGATGTTTCAAGAGTTTGAATGGTTCTTTTCAAGTTTATTATCTCTTTATTCTTTAGGGACATGTCTTCCATAGCCTTGACTATGTCAGTTGTTTCACCTGTTTTATTTACTTGTGATGTAGATGATGAAGTGGCAGAAATATCTTTAGATGTAATTGACACTGCAGTTGCCAATACTCCTTTTGGTGCTAAATGTTCTGTCAATGTAGAAGGAACAGCAGTACTGATAGTTGGAAAGACTGTAGGAATGGAGACTTCCTATGCCTTTTTCAATGTTTCATTTTCTTTCATTAGAATTTCTGTTTGATTCTCCATTTCTTTGATCTGAGCTGTCATTTTTAAAACTAACTGCATTAATTCATCTTTCTTTGTTTCCTCCTGAAGAATTTCTTTAGCCTATGGATGCTCACTCTATGGAAGTTTAAGTTGCTTTCTCAAGGCAACAATATCTTCATTATTTTTCTTTATGAGATTTTTAGCAACTTCAGTATTGGAGGGATCCACTCTAATTTCTATCACCAAGTCTTCTAAGGATTTGATCCTCAAATCCTTAGCATGAAGAGATGATTTATCTAATTTCATTTGAGTTTGTAAATTAGATATTGTCTTTTGAAGCATGGTAGCATTCATGGTTGTGTTGACTACCTTTGAATACAGCATTTCTGAAGCACTTCAATGAAACTCTATCTAGTCAAGTTCATGTATGGTATCTGCATTTACTTCAAACTCTATTTTCCTATAATCTGTAGCTGACCTTGGGTCTATAACTGTTGGCTAGAGAAAAGACATAATATTTTTATTTGTTGAATAATCAAAAGCTGTCACAAGTCTGTCTTTCTCTCCTGGTTTTTCTTTAAGAAGTTTAGAATAGACCTCATTCTTAATTTCCTCATTCTTTTCTATGATCTGCTTGAACTTTTTCTGGATGTCAGAATCAGTTTATTTTACTGCTTTAGAGGAGGAGGGAGCTTCTGTATTTATCTCTGTTTCAACCATTTCTTTGCCTTTTCCCTGCGATAGTACCTGCTCATTCTGAATTTCTCTAAGTGTTTCATTGACAATTATTGTGGCCTCATCATCTGTTTGTTGATCATTGTTGTTTGTTTGATCTTCATTTTCATCTATTTCTATGGCCTTTTCTTCTTCTTCAATAATCATTTTGGCATTCTTGCTACAAATTGTCTTAAATTTATTTTCTATAATTATTTCTGCTAAATAGCCTTCTTCTTTTCTAGGTCTTTTATTAGACACTTCTGTTTGTTGGTCAACTTTAACCACCTGTGTACTATCCATCTGTTTTTTCTGCAGGTTATTTGTTTGCATCTCCTAAATATCATCAATCAATGTGTTTGCAACCCATTCAATCTGATTAGCATACTTCTCAATTAGTGGTTTTGAATCATGGAGGAATGGGGTTAATTTACACTTGACCCTAAGGTTACTTATAACACCTTGAGAATCATAATTCCAGTAAAAGCTTTCTTGGAATTTAAATTGTGATGACTTGCTGACTATGTCTCTCAAAGCATCTCTACTATTGACTATGAAGGGGCCAATTTGACTTTTTAGCTTGAAATGTGCTTTCTTTTTGGAGGCTATGAAATTCACTGCATCTACATTCAAGATCTGTCTTAAGTACTCCAAAGCAAAAATTCTAGTAGTTAGAAACTTGGGTAATTTGTAAGGAGCCAGGAGTGCACCGTACACTCTGATTTCTGTGTGATTTTCATACAAATACCAGTCTCCTACCTTACAGTTTTCAGACAACTGTAAAATTCTTTTGATGTCTTAATTAATCCTTGGTGGCTCTGCTTTGTTCAAAAAACTCATGGCAGGTTTAATAAACAAATCATTGAAGTCCTTGTAGCTGTATTCACTGTTTCTTTTCCTGAGTAGAGAACTCTAGAATATCACTGAAAAAGTTTTACCTTCCACATCCATCTTTTGTAATGCAATTGGGAAATTGTCTGCCTGAAAAAATAGGAAGAGATGTAACAAATATGATGAATATCTGAATACTCCTTCATCAGGTAATTTAATCAACTGATAATGCATATTATCAGCAATGAATTTGGCAAAGTTGAAAACTAGTTCTGGATGTTGTCCTGGAGACAAGGTAGAGAGGAAACCTAGAATAGAGGCATCTGTAAACTCATCATTAGCATAGCCTAGTATGAATGAAAGCATTGAAATGATTTTTCTTGAGACTTCAGGGAAATCAAAAGTATCATAAGGTGGATTTACCTTATGAAGTTTAACATGATTAGGCATGAATTTTTGGAGGATCATAAACTTCCTAGGAAAATCCAAGTCTAAATACATCTGAATGAAATCTTCAATGGACAATGAGACTGCTCGTGGATCATGGCTTAGTTGGAGCATATCATTGATGGCTTCAGTGGTTATGTAAAACATGACCTCATTATCTTTGTTCACCATGCATCTCTGATCAGGGATATAGTGTAACTGACACAACCTAATGAAATCTTGACCTGGATGTGTGATGGGAACCACGTACTTAGGCAAGTTGGAGTCCCATACAAGTATATCATTTTCCACTTTCTTCTCAAATTTTTCATGACACCAGCTATGTACTTCAAGTAGATCGAACTCTGAGGTAGCATCAACAATTATATAGTCTAAATCAATCAAGGGACTGTTCTCTTCAAAGGTGACAGGTGGCTGCAACGGTCTGACTACTTTAGAGGAATCTGCAGTTAGGGCAGGAGTAGGTTTATTGATTTTAGAAGGTTTAGGATTTCGAAGCTTGCTGGAGGCCAGCTTCTAAGGTTTGGGATGTCCAGTCCTAGGAGTAACTTGTTTTTTTGTCATTTACTAAAAATGCTATTAGACCTGCTTGTTTACTTTTTGGAAATAGAAGGCAAATTGATTTTTTTTAGGAAGAATCTAATTTGGGCGAGGTTTTAGGATGAAAATGCAGATTTACAATGTGTAGAAGACTGGAAAGGGATTTTAATGGTTTTTTCAGTAATTCAAATGGATTTTAACCGCAGAAATAACTTTTGGATGGTCAAAAACTCTTTACAACTGAATTAGGCGGAAGTGGAAAATTCTGAGAAAATTTTGATAGGGTTCCCCCTGTTTCTTCAAGGTTTGAATATTTTCAGATGAGTAATTTTATTTTATATATTCAAAGTAGTTTAATTTTGTTCTTTCAAATTAAGATTTTGTAGGTCAGATTACTAAAAAATACCTTGAAGAGGTATGGTTGCGGTCGAAGAGGGTTTCCAGGTTTATACCAGTCTTCAAAATGGTCGCATTTGCTTGGTAGAAGGCGCTGGGAGTATTCGGAGGTGAATTTTAGAGGGGAAATGGTTTTAGAATGACAAACTGGTTCGAAAATTGCTCTGTAATGGTGTCTGTGAGTGATTTATCAGAGGGCAAAGGCGCAAGGGTATGCAAATGATAAAAACTAAGGTTAAAATCTTAAGTTTTATCGATATGTAAAGTATTAATTACAGGTCAAAATCAAATGGCGGGAGTTGTTTTCACATTGAAGGTGAAACCATTAATGGTTATCACATTGCTCCTAGGCAGTAAATGGTTTTTCACTTCTGGAATGCGATATAATAGAAATGAGACACGTAGCAGATGGTGGTTTCACGAAACAACTTTTATCGCATAATTTTTTACAAACTTTGCCCGATCACTTTTGCTATGCAATATTGAATACGTGCCGTCGGATTTAATCGCCCGATGCGAATGGTCAAGATTTCTCAGTAAGCTGCGGGGTAAGGAAAGGTGGGACCTGAGTTAAATGTCAGACATTGATTTTGATATGGATGATCGGACGGTTGAGGTTGAACCCAACGCTGCGAAAATGGAATGGATAATGGGTTTCAAATATATAAAATGAGTTTATATATAGAATGGGCGGGTTTAATAACAGTTTAACCAAGGTTTGATACTTATATGAAACATGAGGTTTCACATATCAAAAAGGAAAAAAGCTTGAGGCTCCTAACCTTAGGTTAAGGTATGCGGGGCATGGGAGTATAAGTATTTTTTGTGTGTTATTTTAAATACACAGAATGTACATAAAATGCGCTTTTTTGTATTATTTAACTCTATTATATAGTTTTAGACTGCGGAGGGGTATAACAACCATAGGGGAAAGGGGTATATTTTTATAGGTAGTTTTATGTCAAAGGGGTAATTTTGGGATGTTATTTCAACATGTGATTAATATCTTTGACACAAAAGCATATAATAAGAGGGTTTTTTGGGATATTAAATAAAAGAAGTTATATTAATAGGACTAGGATATTTGATAGGGAGTTAATAAAATAGGTTAAGTGTTAATATGAAAAGGGACAATGAATACTAAAATTTTCATAAATAAAACTAAGCAAAGTGAAAATTGGAGTAAAGCTTCATTTTTATAATTCATTCACTTTTACTTAGTATATCATGTTTTTTGAGGGTTTTATGCTTTGAAAAATGGGGAAGTTAATTAAATGGGCCTTTATGTAACATTTAAGTAAGAAAAGAGTTCTTACTTATGAATTAAAATAGTGATGAGTGCATGGAGGGGTAAATGATGAAAATTTCCAGGATTAATATAGAAATTTAACATTTTCAACCATTCAGTCATTGAGCCTTGGGTCCAGTCCCAACAGAAGTCAAGGAAATGCCTTGAGCCTCTTTGACTGATAGTTTAGAATATCAAATTTCTATGGGAAGGGGAAATTAGTTATTTATAGCCTGGTGAAATATATTTACAATGATGTTTCCCACCTTTTTCTACCTACCCAGTCATTATCTTCTAACATTTTTTCCTTCTATTTTGATCAAGTGCATTTGAATTAGCAACCTTACAACCTTTTATTCTTTTTTGAAAGCAGTAAACTATCTAATTCTACACTTATTGCATCTAGGAATCCAGATTAAACTATTGGATTATTTTATTCTCTATCTAACTACTGAATTGTCATGATTAAACTGTATGACAATTCTTTATTCTCTATCTACAACATTTAAAATTGAAAGATGATGAGTCAAGATTAAATTGTTCAACTCATCATAGATTATGGAATTTATTGACACTCTGCCATAATCAACTACAAAAGGTAAAAGTAGTGGTACTTAGACTTGCACACTTTCATGTTTTATTCATTTTTTTCTTTTTAGGTATATTATTTTTTCTAAGTCCTTTGATTTTTCTTTTAGGAATTTTTACCCTCTTTTTGATTTTTTGATTTTTGATTTTTGATTTTTTAAATATGGGAAAATAACTTGCAGAAATAAAAGTTTGTACATATTTACAAGACTACCATCAGTCAAGTCAAAATTATGAATCCTATATTTATAGGTCACTAACATAGTGATAAGAGGGTGAAAGGGAAATCAGAGCTTGTGAACAATGATGTGTTTGGACCCATGTCGGTTCCATCATTAGGTAAGTATATGCAATATGTATCATTTATAGATGAAATTTCAAGGAATACATGGATATATTTCCTCGCAGAAGAAAGAGGGTGAAAGGGAAATCAGAGCTTGTGAACAATGATGTGTTTGGACCCATGTCGGTTCCATCATTAGGTAAGTATATGCAATATGTATCATTTATAGATGAAATTTCAAGGAATACATGGATATATTTCCTCAGGAAGAAATACTAAGTCTTTGAAAGGTTTAAAGATTTTAAGGCTTTGGTGGAAAACTAGACAGAGAATAAGATAAAGGTGTTGAGGAAAGATAATGGTGGAGAGTTTTGCAAGAAGGAATTGTAAGATTTATGTAAGAAGTGTGGTATAACATGAAATAAGAATACTCCATACACACCTCAGCAAAACCAATTTGCAGAAAGAATGAATAGAACGTTGATGGAAAATGCAAGAAGCATGCTTAGTGGTGTTGGGTTAGGAAAATAATTCTGGGTAGAGGCGGTGGAGATTGCATGTTACCTGGTTAATAGATCACCTTCATCATCTTTGGAGGATAAGACTCCACATGAGGTATGGGTTGGTAAGAAACCCTCTCTTTCACATCTGAGGGTATTTGGTTGTGATGCATATGTACATGTTCCAAAGGAGAAAAGAACCAAGTTGGATAGTAAATTTGAAAGGTGCATATTTATTGGGTATAAGAATGGTTTAAAATGTTATAAGCTTTGGAAGCCAAAAAAAATGAAGGTTGTGTATAATCGAGATGTGGTGTTTAGAGAGGTGAAAGATGTTATTAAAAATGATTTCCTACCAAAGGAACCTGGGAAGATATAGTTTGAGATAAAGGAGGAAGAATCATACTCTATAGAGGAACATGAATAAGAAGAGGAAGAGCCACAAAATCCAACTTTGAGAAGATCAATTTGAGAAAGAAGGCAACTGGAAAGGTATAGTCCATATGCTTTCTGTTCAAAATTTTCTTTATCTATTACTGATGTTGATCCCAAAAATGTCAGGCATACAATATATCCATAGGATGGCTAACTTTGGAAAGAGGCCATGGTTAATGAAAAGGAATCCTTGCACAAAAATGAGGCATGGGATCTGGTGGAGTTTTCGAAAGAAAAGAAAATCATTGGAAGCAAATGGGAATTTAAGAAGAAGATGAATTCAGAAGTCAATGTGGATAAATATAAAGCTTGGTTGGTAGTAAAAAGTTATTCCCAGGTGTCGGGAATTTATTTTGGTGATATTTTTTATCCTGTTGCCAAGTTAGCTTCTATTAGATTAATTTTATCTATTGTTGCTTCTTTTGATTTTTGAGGTAGAACAGATGGATGTGAAGACAAAATTTCTTCCCAGGGATATGGAAGAATATATCTACATGAAGCAACCTGAAGGCTTTGCAATGAAGGGCAAGAAAAAATTGGTATGTAGGATAAAAAAGTAGTTGTATGGGTTAAAATAGTCACCAAGGATGTGGTATCAGAAACTTGACACATATATATGGGGACTTAGCTTCACCAAAAGAAAATCAGATCACTATGTATATTTTTAATTAATTGGTGACCATGTTATTTATTTGGTCTTGTCTGTGGACGATATGTTGCTGATTGGAAATGAAAAAGAAATTATCCAGGATTTGAAGGACCCATTTTCCTCCAAATTTGACATGAAGGATCTTGGTTCTGAAAACTATATCTTGGGCATGGAAATTAAACGAGATCAAGAAAAAGGAAGAATGGTTAAACCAAACGAAGTATGTCGAGATAATACCACAGAGGTTTAATATGAAGCATAGTAAATCAGTGAAGGTTCCTATTCCTATAGGTGTAAAGTTATTTGTTGAAGAATTTCCCAAGCCACAAGAAGAGGAAGAGGACATGTCCTATATCCCATATGCAAGTGTAGTTGGTAGTCTGATGTATGAAATGGTCTGTATTCTAAGACTAGAAATTACACATGCAATGGGAGTTTTGAGCAGGTTTTATGTCAAATCCAAGGAAGGATAATTAGACAACAATGAAGTGGGTTTTTAGGTATTTGCGTGGCACTAGTGATTATGGTTTGTGCTACTAAGGAATACCAAGTTTGGATAGAGTTTTGGGCATCTGTGGCTTTGTTGATGCAGACTCGGCTAGAGATCTAGATCGAAGAATATATAAAATTGGGTATGTTTTTAACCTATTTGGAGGAGGATTCAGTTGGATGAGAAAAAGAAATTCTATAGTGGATCTTTCAACTACAAAGGCTAAATACATGGAATATACTCATGCAAGCAAGGAAGCAGTTTGGTTGTAGAGATTGTGTTCAAGTATGGGGTTCATACAACGAGCTATAAGGATAAACTGTGACAACCAAAGTGAAATTTCTTGGCAAATAATTTATCGTTCAGAGACAAAGAAAATTGATGTTTAGTATTACTTTGTGAGGGATATGGTTGAGGACAAAAAGGTGTTGTTGGTAAAGGTGGATACTTTGAAGAATGTTGCATATGCATTGACGAAGTTTGTGAGCACTGAGAATTTTTCTTGGTGTAGAGAAATAATGGGAATTGCAGATATGGACCAATGAATAAACTCTCATGTGACCCCCTTTGTGGAAAAGAAAACAACAAGTGGCCGGATAATTTTGGGTGTGTGTTGTATTCTTTCCACGACAAGTGGGATATCCCCCCTGTTCATTGTGTCGAGCGCATCCCCCCTATCAGTGGGTTTGTAGGGGGGAAGTAGCCCCCCTACATAGGGTTCAATATATCGCCTCAAGAAAATTGTTTTTGGACCCTATAATAGGTGGGCAGACCTACGTATGGTTTTGTGCATGATTTTTGCACATGGTTTTGGGCACGATAGTTTTCTGCCCATGGTATTTTGTAGATCTGGTCAAGGGAACTACAGTTATGTTACAATGCAGGGTTAATGGCTTGGGATTTATGAATGCTTTGACATGTTTATATATTTATTGAAACATTGAAAGGAAAATAATGAAAAATCAATCTAGTAGTTCCAGTGATGGGATCCAGGGGAAAATATTTGTGTATATCTGTTTTATCTTTTATGTTATTTCCATTGTTTATTTTTTGTTTTAAGAATTCGTTTGTAGGTAATTTTTGTATGTCAAGGTTAAAACCTACATAATTGGGAAAATATTATGTCCCAAATCCTAACGGAATAAATAAAACTCTCTCAAGCTTCCCCTCCATGGTTTAGACAGGGGTTTTCCATTTTAACATATTTTGTAGATATTATCATTGCATTTGTTCCTTTTTCATTGAATAAATGGAGTTATTTCCCAAAATATCAACAACATATTCATCAATAATGTTCAATTTTACGACAAAATAAGTATAAAGATCATTTTTTCTGAAATATTCAACAACATTATTATTAATTTTCATGAAGTTTTATTTAGTAAAACTCCACTAAGGGCCGGTAAAGAATTCTAGTCTACGTTAAATCAAATTGGAGACTAGTTTATTGAAATAAAAATTTCCTATATTAGAGTCTATGGTAGTGAATTAGGACCACATGTACTTCCTTGATATATCCCAAATAAACTTGTTTGAAGGGAAACTGAAAACCAAACAACACTTAATGGAATTACCAGGTTCATGTACAAAGCTCAAAAGAAGACATGGCCCAATTTACCCATTAAAATTGTTCAGATGATGTTACAAGGTAGAGGACATGTTGTGGTAGAGGTAGATGGTTTATAGGAAATTTGGTTACATTCTCTTCCCCATTTCATAAATGATCCTAATTTTTTTGGTCTTAATCATTCACAATTAGTCAAGTAATCAACGAATTATGTTCATCAATGACAAACTTTTGACTATATTTTTGTAAGTTATGATAATTTTTATCAAGTTATCTCAAACGATCATTTTATTGATATGAAAAAAATATATATATATTTTTTCAAATTTTAGGCAAGATAATTATGATTATTATCTCAAGCAGATAAGTAAAATTTCTAGCATTCCTCTTGCAAATTTACAATTCTCATATGGAATAAGCTTATCCTTCACAAATATCATTACGTAATTCAATGTTCAATCTACATTTGAAGAGAATGCTAAGGGAATGGATGTATCATAATAAAATTTATCACAGTCTCTAAAAAATCAGACCCATACTCAATAAAGGACAAATAGAAAATATAAGGAATCAGGTCAAGCAAAAATGTCAGAAAATGTGTAGGGCACAGAATAATTTTTTCTCAAGAACATGTGGTAGGCATTATTCTTAAGGAGAAAGTAATAATAGATATTTAATCTCATGAAAAAGTAAATTAGTTTGTTTATAAAATGATGATTGATCGTTTTGATACAAATCAAGTTAAAGAGTGAGTTTAAGCTCAATAAACTATCCATGAAATTGTCCAATAAATTAGTAAGGAAACTGAGAATAATCTATATATTGCAGCGCAAGAAACTAAAATTATTTCTCCTTAATAAATTACCAATGCTAAAGAAAAAACTTCTCAAGATAAGCCAAAGATCTAGTTTAAGAGATATTGGAGACCCATATTTAATCTATGCACGTAATCGATAAAGTTTCATGAGGGATATTAGTTACTCCCATTACAACAAATATTCCATTATTTTCTTCTATTTTAAAACCACTTTCAGAAGTGGAGCTTAATGTTATGCAACTAGCTCAATGAACAAAACAAAATATATATCAAGGACTTAAAAATTGTCCTCTTCGAGGGGGGAACCTCCTTTACATTGCATAAATGAAAATTTCTTGGATGATACAGATGATAAGACCTCCTTGGTATATATAGAAGTCTAAGGGGTCAAAATATAATCAAAGCCTACATAACAATAATAATGTAAGGGCACAAGAATACAAATAGTGGAATTTTATGGGGCTCAACAATAACAACATGGGGGATACATGGGCACAACAATAAAAATAGGGGGTTACGCTAAAAATAAAAAAGGGACATAACATGCCCCTGTACTTAAAAAAAGTGTTGTCCTCAATGCTTGCACAGTTCTGGATGCTTCTATATAAAATTCTCATCCTCCCATGTGGAGTCTTCAACGGGTAAGTTCTTCCACTTCATGAGATACTTTCAAATAATCGATTTCATAGTTTTCAGGTTCTTGTTTCCATGACTTCTTCAGGATGAAATATGATTTTTCCTTCTTTTTCAAGTTCTAGAAACACTGTTTGAACTACGAGCTTGTCAGTAATAAATTTCTTTAAGAATGAAACATAAAAAATTGGGTGTACTCGAAAAGATGCAAGAAACTCCAATTTGTATGCCATAGCACCAATATTTTGCAACACCTTGTAAGGACCATAGTACTTGGGTGATAATTTATTATCCTTCTTAGCTTGCTTGAGGTACATTTGTTTGTATGATTTTAGCCATAAAAATTCCCAGTCACATACATCAAATCTTATTTCACTGCAATGTTGATCTTCCTGTTGTTTCATTTGATTTTGCGCTAGAGTGAGGTTATCCTTTAAGAGTGGGAGAACTTTCTGTTGATGCTCAATGTTATCTTACATTTCTTGAACCTTATAATTTTCTCTTAAAGAAGATGTGATGGATGATGGATGATATCCGTAAACTTCCATAAATGGGGTCATTTTTGTTGTAGTATGGAAGAAAGTGTTATACCACCATTCAGCTAGAGGTAACTGTTGGTGTCCGAGTGTGAAGAAACTATTCAACCCTTTTCCACATTAATTTATCAATCCGGGTGTGTACATTATTTCAAGGTAACACACAAGGTATATGCAGGGGAAATGGAACACTTTGATATTGCTCACATATTCAACAATTTAAACAACAAAAACTACTGTAACAACAATTAAAGATAGATTGCAGAATTATAAAAGCATTCAAAAAAATTAAAGAAACATACCTGAACAATAGTTAAAATAATCAAACAGAAATGTGAAACAACAAAAGGAAATAATGCAACAACTGATCAGAAGAGTGGGCCCAACTCACTTACCAGGGCTGTGGTAAACTCACAACTTACAGATGGAACATAAAAATGACTTGCATTCAATTAATTAAAAGTCTTATGTTACAAAATTGGTCTCTTGCATGCTAACCCCTGATTCTCAGACCTAAGACCCTTCTTATACAAATGTTTAGAAAACCACTGTCTTACCAATCAGACAACTAAGATATATAAATATACAATTGTTACAACGTCCAAACTAGTTGCCGAGAGAAAACCAAGAAAGGTCCGAAATATATGTGGGGTAAGTTTGGATCTATTATGTTGTTAAAACATATCAAAATAATGATGAGAAATCAGAGTTGCTTCTATGACTTCCAGATGCAACCTTTTAACTGTCAGATATGCGGAAATAAGATAATTAATACTCGCGTAGGTAAAATCTCCAAGACTATTGTTTCATTAATAAAAAATTCCATATAAGATAGTGGAAATGTGTTTACCTTGTGAGTTTAGAACAATTAATGATACAACGAGATATAAGAGTGGGTGAAAATAGAAGGAAAAAATATGCAGATTTGGTACCCAACATCTCCCACCAACTGGTCTACCTGCATTTCCTCATGGAACTCGTCGTCTTCTCAAATATGGGTTGGAATGGCTATGGTTGCCATGAATCTGAGTGATGTCATACTCTTCGTCCATCTCTATTCTAGGGGGTTTATATCCCTTTGTTAGAACAACATCCTTCCACCAATCTTTGCTAACATTCTATGCGGGAGTATACCAATCTGTTGGCAACCAAATGAGGGGGAACTGAAACCTTAGTCCCATTCACTAGACCCCACAAGTCTGAATACATGCTACAAAATGCGACACTCTATCTAATGCTCGTGCAAAATTGGGTGCCCCAAAAGGTTCCCGATTTCTGACAGTTGATGACAACAACATCCACCTCATTTGACAACTGTCAAGAGCTTCATCCCGAAAAGCTGCTACCTGTCTAACACAGAGGTCATCACACCATTTTTGGGTTGCCAGCATATGTTCCTTATGTCCCTCAATCTATAAAAAGGTAAAATGATTATTACAAATATTTTTTTCCTAACCATGCTCCCTCCTTATCATTAGTGGCCTTATAACTTAATTTTATTCAAATGATCACAAGACTTCTTCCATTTAACCTGGTTTATAGTGTAGGAGGTGAAGGCTCTCACGTGAATATCCCCCTCAAATGGAATGGGATTGAAGGTTTGATCATGCTTCAGGAAATAATCATGCATGTAAAGTTCACACATTAAGTGCTGACCCACAATATCATGAATTTTCAAAATTCGGAGGAACTGTATCAGATCCTCAATCTCATGACTAATTTCCTTATAAATACTTTCCAGGCAGAAGAAAAAGAACTACTCATGAAGGAATAAAGCATAAATATGGGCAGGAGGTCTACAAGCCATTACCTGTTGTGCCAAGGTAAACATCTTCTCCTTATCTACATCATTTTCACTTGTTCTTCTAAATCCTCCATCTTACCCTGTTGTTTCTCTTGCCTCTATCGTGCTTTATCTAACTGGTCTATATACCCATTAATAATCCCTAAAGCCTTCTCCCGAACCCTCTTTATCTCCTTCTTATGTTCATTCACAACAGATTTCCATTTCTGAATTTCAGTAGCCAAGAAGAATTCTCGGGCTTCAAATAGATGTTCAATCGGACTATTCTGTGTAGCGGTAGAGGAAGCCTCAATATTAGGTTTTATTGCCTTCCATTTATATAATTTTACCTTTTTATTCAACCAAGATACTTGATTTCTCAGCTTTCGAACTTCCCTCTTCAACCTCATGGTCTCGTTAAAGTGAAGCTGATACCTTTTCTTGAAAGGTGGTCTCCTGCTTTCACACTGTTCTATCCACTCTTGCTTAACAATGAATTCATCTCCCCGCCCTGCATCAGGTTCAAGAGGCGGTGAGACGCTGTTAATGGCATCAAATAGATTTTTTTTTTGGTCTCCCTTACTTGGTTCCCCTTCTTCAGGAGCATTCTCCCTTTATTATATCCTTAACTTAGGAAATTTTGTCACCTGGTTAGTGACTTCATCAGCCATTCTCTGCTTCGGTGCTTCCAAAGAATCCCCTTATCCCTTTTGAGCTCCAGGATGCCCTTGCTAAGAATTAGCAATCGGTGGATCAATATCGGTCACATCTTTCTCTGAATCGACAAACTTCAGTACTGACGGGACATTGATCTCCTTTATTAATCATTGGGGAGAACAAAACCCCCTTGCTCCTCTAGGCATCATGGAATGAAAAGGAGAGTGGAGAGTATCTTTTACCTGATTTGTGTCTACCATCTTTGATTTTTTTTCTTCATTGCCCTCATTTCTCACTTGGGCTGAGCCTCCTTCATGCATTGCTTCTTCGTTTGGGGCCGACGCTGGTTCTTGTGGAGCAGTGTTGACCTTGAGGGACGTCCCTTCTCTATCTTCCTATACTTCATGAATCAGGGGTGGTTCTTGTGTGACACCCCTTCCTATTTCAATATCCATATCCATTTGGGCAGGGGATGTTGTTTCTTACGTAACAACATCACTTGCCACCCCTCTAGCTGGTGTTCCTTCTCCCTGTTCCTCATTAATTAAAGTTGATGACTATAAGATGGTATCAAATTCATCCCCTATATCCATGATTACTTCATCAATAGGCTCCATAGGAGAGGATGGTTCTTGTGTGGTAGCCTCGACTGTATCACCAATTTTTTCCTCCATTTCAATTTCTTCTAGTTCTTCCTGCTCTATCCACATTTCCTTCGGCTCTTGCTCTTCTGTTGAATCAATTAGAGGTATTGGTTCTTCCTTCATTTCCTCTAGCTCTTCCTCTTTTGCTAAGTCAACTGGAGGTGCTAGGTCTTCCTCCTTAGCAACAATAACAACTACTACTTCCTCTTCCGATAATTCACAGAGCTCCACCCAGGAAACTTGAAATCGAGCTATTGCATGAATAACCAAAAAACGAACGATTTTGTGATTGGAGAGGACTGCCAGCACTTGGCGCGAACGCCGAGTGGATTGTGCCATGTGATGAAGTTTTTTCAATAAAAATAAAGGTATGTTTAAAGAATGGACCTGTGCCTGTAGGAATCGAAGTTGAGCCAGGATTTTGAAATGGTACTTGAATAGAGTTTTGGAGTGTCCTTCGCAGGGTATGTATTTCATCACGAAGCCTACTACCTCATTCCATGGATACGATACAGATTTACGGTCATACCCTCTCCCATACTTAACAATGCTTTCTCCTGCCTCCAGAAACAGTTCAAGAAATTCCAGCTTGGGAATTCTTCGAGAAAACCACTGTTTTCCTTTCTATCTTAGCCCACTAACTTCTGTGATGGCTTATTCTATGATGGGAATTTTTATTCCTCTGACCCAAGAGCCATTCCCATTCAAATTTAGTGCAAACTCCATCATGATTTCCTTGTTGAATCCATGCAATGTATTAAAATATATATCCCATCCTACATTGATGAAAACTTGCCACACATTTGCATTGCTACGGACCAAGATTGTATCTTTGGGTTCATTCCGCACAGCTTTTCTGCCCATCCTGTGGATACTGTAACAATACTCTGGATGCAGCAGACCGTTGGAAAGAGTGACGGCTACCAAATTCAGCAAAAAAAACATGGTGAAAAATGAGGTGAAATAATGGTAAATACGACAAGTGATTTCTCAGGAAACAAAGAAAATCATGGTAGATTATGGTAAGTGCAATGAATGATATGGTAATTATTTTGCATGAGTTGGAAAGGACTGATCGGTTGGTAGATATGCATGTTTCTGATCCCAATACATATTAATTATTATACGAAATATGGTGACCATCATGTTGCGTACAAAGAGAACAAGGTTTTAATAATGACCTTGGAATAATCATTGGTGTGGTTTAATTATGCCGTCATTTAGTTATGACAACCCCCCCCCACCCCCAAACTTAAAAATATTCATCCACGTCATCAATGTCTTATCCATGGAATATTTAATAAAATCCATAAGAGTCAAATGGAGACGTACCTGGTGATCTACGTGAGGGAAGTGATAGTTGGCAGAAAAATGACGCAGTAATGATGCATATGGAGTAACAACATTAGGGAGAAGCAAAGATCGTGGAGTAGCATTTGAAGTAACAACATCACGAGTAGCAACATATAGAGTAACAGGAATGACGGATTAGCAGAATCTGGAGTAGCAACATCACGAGTAGCAGCATCCAGAGTAACAACATCACAAAGTATAAACATCCAAGGAGTAACAACATCATGAGTAGCAGCATCCGGAGTAACAACATCACGAGTAGTAGCATCTGGAGTAACATCATCATGAGTAGCAGCATCTGAGGAGTAACAACATCACGAGTAGCAACATCTGAGGAGTAACACCATCACGAGTAGCAACATCTCACGAGTAGCAACATCCGGAGTAACAACATCACAAGTAGCAGCATCTGAGGAGTAACAACATCGCAAGTAGCAGCATCTGGAGTGTAAAAACATGACCAGTAGCAGCATGCTAGGAGTAACAACATCACAAGTAGCAGCATCCAGAGTGACAACATCACGAGTAGGAGCATCCGAGGAGTAATAGCATCGCGAGTAGCAACATCCAGAGTAAAAACATCAAATGCTTAGGAAATTTCCAGCTCCGCGACATTTCTCCTCAGTAGTAACTCCTACAAAAATACAACAATTACATAGTAACAATATTTATTATTATTATTATTTTCTTTTTTTACAACAAGGATGCAGAGGAAGAATTCTCTGCACTAATAACCTTCAGACCAAATTTCTCGGA
Organism: Pinus albicaulis; assembly: GCA_034641835.2. Classification (NCBI taxonomy): domain Eukaryota; kingdom Viridiplantae; phylum Streptophyta; class Pinopsida; order Pinales; family Pinaceae; genus Pinus; species Pinus albicaulis. Next base: position 529,562,055 of record CM076583.1, read on the forward strand.
GAGATGTTTAATGAAAGCATCCTTAGAGGCTGGACAATGGTATAGTCTCACGCGATATCCATTTTCTATGAAAGAAGCACATGTATCGTCAATTGTGATTAGTCTAACTATTCCATTATCAAATACAACATCCACCTCGCAAGGTCCCATCCAATGAGTGCAAAGCTTTCCTTTAAAATACTTAAAATGGGAGTCATAAAGTAATGCCCAATCTCCTCTGTGAAACACCTTGTTTTTGATAAAATTATCGTGCCATTTCATCCTCTGTTGTTGAATAGTAGTCCTCTGGACAACCATTAAACGGATTTCATCTAGTTCATTAAGCTAATCTAGTTGGTGTTTTTGGGCATCTGACAAGTCCAAACCTACTTCAAGAGTTGTTATGACCATACGAATTTCAAATTATATTGGGAACAACGTGGATTTCCCATAAACCAACTCAAATGGTGAAACCCCAGTTTTGTTCCGCCAGGTTGTTTTGTATTCCCAGAGAGCTTCAGGAAAATTTTGAGCCCAATCTCGACGATGGTATGCCATAGTTTTTTTCAAGATATTTTCCAATACCTCGTTTGTACTTTCCACTTTTCCATTCACTTGGGGGTGGTATGGAGATGTCACCCTATGCTTTACCCCATATTTATGCATAAGCCTTGCTATCATGTGTGATGTGAATTGTGCTCCTCCACCTGAAACAATCTCCCTCGAAGTACCATAACGAGAAAAAATATCTTTGAATAGAAAATCTTAAACCACCTGTTCCGTTGCTTTCGCAACAACCTTGGCTTCTACCCACTTAGTCACATAGTCAGTGCAGACCGAAATGTGAACCTTTTGCTGGGAAGGTGGGTTAAAGGGCCCAAAAAAATCACTAGCCCACTTCTTGAAAGGTTCGAGGACTACCTGGGGCTACAAAGGCATTTCATCTGATCGAATGAGCTGCCCCATACGTTGGCAAATATCACACCTCCAGACATAATTTTGCGCATCCTGAAAGATAGAAGGCCAATAATATCCCATCTGTAAGACCTTATGGCATGTTATTTTATCTGAAAAATTCCCTCCACAAGGGCCATCATGGGCAGCCTTCAGCACTTCATAGATATCATCCTTAGAAATACAACGCCGAACTTGCTTATTGGCTCCTGTATGAAAAAGGTATCCTGCCATCCAGGAATATCGGGCAATATGACGAATAATTTTTCATTGTTCCCTGTATGACAAATGACAGGGAAACTTCACTGTAGCAAGATAGTTAGCAATATCTACATACCACAGAGGATTAGTAGAAATTTGGAAAACATGCTCATCCGAAAAACTATTTTCTATGGGTGTGCCTTCATCATTATTATCCATTCTAGACAGAAAATCAGCAACTACGTTATCTTTCCTCAGTTTATCTACAATTGTGATATCAAATTCTTGAAGCAATAGCAACCATCTTGTAATGCGACCAGGAGTGATAGGTTCATTCATAAAATACCTTATTGTTGCATGATCAATATGTATGAAATTAGGATACTCGGTGATATAGTGTCGTAACTTGTTGATAGTATAGATGAAAACCAAGAATTCTTTTTCAATCACTGTGTAATTTAATTGGGCAGGAGTTAAATTCTTGCTGACGTAGTAAACTGCATATGGTGTCTTGTCTACCTACTATCCTAAAACTGATCCTACTGTTGTCTGAGAGGCATCAGCATGTATATGAAATGGTAATTCCAAATAAAGTCCTTGAAGGATCAGAGCTTCACAATCAAGTCCCTTTATCTTCAAAAAAGTTGCTTCACAGTCCTCTGTCCACATAAATTCTGCATCTTTTGTTAGCAATTGAAAAAGTGGATGTGTTATTTTAGAAAATTTTTCTATAAAACGTCTATAGTAACTAGCGAAACAGATAAAACTATGTACCTGTGTGGGTGTCTTAGGTATGGGGAATTGCAGTATTACCTCTAATTTGGCCAGATCAACTCGAATTCCAGCATCTGAGAGCAAATGTCCCAATACTATTCCTTCTTCCCTCATCATGTGATTTAACTGTACTCAGAGACACATGGGTTTGTTTACATCTTTCAAGTAATTTTTCTAGATTTTCCAATCCTTCTTCAAATGAATTCCCATATGGAGTAAAATCATCCATATATATTTCAGCACTGTCATCAACTAAATCAGAGAAAATTCCCAGAATTTTCCTCTGGAATGTTGTAGGCGTATTACACAGACCATATGGTAGAACCCTATATGCAAAGGTCCCCCATGGGCATGTAAAGGTTGTTTTATCTTGGTCTTATGGGGCTATTTGGATTTGATTATACCCACTAAACCCGTCTGGGAAGGATACGAAATTATTCCTAGCCAGTGTATCTAGGACTTGGTCAATGAATGGAAAAGGGAAATGGTCTTTTTGAGTTGCTTTTTTTAGCTCCCTATAGTCCACACAAAATATTTCTTTACTCTACATTCTTTTTGGGGGAACGGTAACCAGCAGAGACACCCATTGGTTTTCCAAGATGGGGTAAATAAAACCTACATCTAGTAATTTCTGAAGTTCATCCTTGACAATGTTCTTTAGAGTGCGATTCATTCTTCATTGGGGCTATCTCACATGACATAAATATTCCTTAATGTAAATATGATGAGTACATAAATCGGGAATCCCATTCATGTCATTATAATCCCAGGTGAAAGCTTCTTGAAGGTTTTGAAGGACTTTTAGAAGCTGCTTTGTCTGGGATTCTGACAGATTCAGGTTGATGTTGAGAGTCTTTCCTGGTTCAATTTCAATTGGAATACTATCATGGGATGAATTTGTAGGGATGTACTCAATTTCATCTTCTGGTTCAATATTTTCCTGCATTTCTCAGCTCATGGCAGACTTTAAAATTTGACGGGTTGAATCAGAGACAGAATTGGGATCATTAATAAAAGTGTTAATGGTGTCGTCCTCAATTTAAGTTTTGAATTGAAGGGCCTGCCCAATGGTAAGGATTAGTCTAATTTCTTCGTTTTTAGGTTTAGATTCTTCCATTGGTAGAGGTTTTCGCTTGGCTAATAATTTCTCTAATGGGATCGATTCCGCAGGAGGATAGAGAGTGAGGTTCTTTGTTATCGTCCCATTTGATATGATCATATGTCCAGATCAAAACCCGATATAGGCTTCCAC